>OY979711.1:34458194-35058194 GCA_963855925.1 Inga laurina
GTTCCTCTCTTTCTCACCCAACTTAGTCTCTGATCTCTTTCTCTAGAGTAATAAATTGTTCAAACACCTTGTAAACATGTTTTTAAACAAAACTTAAATTCTCTTAATATATTCTCCAATATAAATAAGGTACGATGCGAGAATTTAAGAATTTCCGTATATAATGGACGCAAGAAGAATCAAATGAAGAAGCTCAGAATGATACAGACCAGTCAAACTTATAAAGAAGAAGAAGTACTGAGGATGATACTGTTGAGAGGAAAAGCATACCGTTTCAACAAATGAATTGCACAGAACGAGTTGGAAATGCAAAGTGAAAGAGGGAACAACACAGTCGTAAACTCTCTTTCCCACTCAGAAAAGCGGAAAGAATACTTCATGCTGAGAGAGAAAACTACAGGGGCAACCGGAAAAGGAAGGACTGTAGGGGCGGCGGTCTCTCTGTTCCTCCCTTTCTCACCCAACTCAATCTCTGATCTCTATCTCTAGAGCAACAAAATTTTCAAACACCTTGTAAACATGTTTTTAAAAAAAACTTAAATTCTCTTGATATATTCTCCAGTATAAATAAGGTATGACCAGAAATCATGCGAAAGATGCGAGAATTTAAGAATTACCGTATACAATGGATGCAAGAAGAATCAAATGAAGAAGCTCAGAATGATACAGACCAGTCAAACTAAGGATGAAGAAGAAGCACTGAGGATGAGAATGCAATTAGGATGATGAAGAAGGAGCAGTGTTTCAACATAAAATAGATTATACTGTTGAGAAGAAAAATATATCGTTTCAACAAACAAAATGCAAAGAACGAGAGGGAAATGCAAAGCGAAAGAGGGAACAACACAGTCGCAAGTTCTATTTCATACTCATAAAAGAGTAAAGAATACCTCAGGCTAAGAGAGAAAACTGCAGGGGCCATCGGAAAAGGAAGGACTGTAGGGGCGGTGGTCTCTCTGTTCCTACCTTCCTCACCCAACTCAGTCTCTGATCTCTATCTCTAGAGCAACAAATTTTTCAAACACCTTGTAAACATGTTTTTAAACTAAAATTAAATTCTCTTAATATATTCTCCAATATAAATACGGTATGACCAGAAATCATGTGAAAGATGCGAGAATTTAAGAATTACCGTATACAATGAACGCAAGAAGAATCAAATGAAGAAGCTCAGAATGATACAGACCAGTCAAACTAAGGAAGAAGAAGAAGCACTCAGGATGAGAATGCAATTGAGGAAGATGAAGAAGGAGCAGTGTTTCAATGTAAAATGGATGATACTGTTTAGAAGAAAAACATATCATTTCAACAAATGAAATGCAAAGAACGAGGGGCAAATGTAAAGCGAAAGAGGGAACAAGATAGTCACAATCTCACTTTCGCACTTAGAGAAGAGTAAAGAATACCTTAGGCTGAGAGAGAAAACTGCGGGGGCCATCGGAAAATTCAATACTGCAGGGGCGGCGGTCTCTCTTTTCCTCCCTTTCTCACCCAACTCAATCTCTGATCTCTATCTCTAGAGCAACAAAATTTTCAAACAACTTGTAAACATGTTTTTAAACAAAACTTAAATTCTCTTAATATATTCTCCAACATAAATACGGTATCACCAGAAAACATGTGAAAGATGCGAGAATTTAAGAATTACCGTATACAACGGATACAAGAAGAATTAAATGAAGAAGCTCAGAATGATACATCCCATTCAAACTAAGGAAGAAGAAGAAGCACTGAGGATGATGATGCAAGTGAGGAAGATGAAGAAGGAGCAGTGTTTCAACCTAAAATGGATGATACTGTTGAGAAGAAAAACATACCCTTTCATCAAATGAAATGCAAACAACGAGGGGGAAATATAAAGCGAAAGAGGGAACAACACCATCGCAATCTCTCTTTCACACTCAGAAAAGAGTAAAGAATACCTCATGCTGAGAGAGAAAACTGCAGGGGCCATCGGAAAAGGAAGGACTGTAGGGGCGACGGTCTCTCTGTTCCTCCCTTTCTCACCCAACTCAGTCTCAGATTTTATCTCTAAAGCAACAAATTTTTCAAACACCTTGTAAACATGTTTTTAAACAAAACTTATATTCTCTTAATATATTCCCCAATATAAATACGGTATGACTAGAAAACATGTAAAAGATGTGATAATTTAAGAATTACCGTATACAATGGACTCAAGAAGAATCAAATGAAGAAGCTCAGAATGATACAGACCAGTCAAACTAAGGAAGAAGAAGAAGCACTCAGGATGAGAATGCAATTGAGGAAGATGAAGAAGGAGCAATGTTTCAATGTAAAATGGATGATACTGTTTAGAAGAAAAACATACCGTTTCAGCAAACGAAATGCAAAGAACGAGGGGGAAATACAAAGCGAAAGAGGGAACATTACAGTCACAATCTCTCTTTCGGACTCAAAAAAGAGTAAAGAATACCTCATGCTGAGAGAGAAAACTGCAGGGGCCATCGGAAAAGGAAGGACTGCAGGGGCGGCGGTCTCTCTGTTCTTCCCTTTCTCACCCAACTCAATCTCTGATCTCTATCTCTAGAGCAACAAAATTTTCAAACACCTTGTAAACATGTTTTTAAACAAAACTTAAATTCTCTTAATATATTCTCCAACATAAATATTATATGACCAGAAAACATGCGAAAGATGCGAGAATTTAAGAATTACCGTATACAACGGATGAAAGAAGAATCAAATGAAGAAGCTCAGAATGATACAGACCAGTCAAACTAAGGAAGAAGAAGAAGCACTGAGGATGATGATGCAAGTGAGCAAGATGAAGAAGGAGCAGTGTTTCAATGTAAAATGGATGATACTGTTGAGAAGAAAAACATACACTTTCAACAAACGAAATGCAAAGAACGAGGGGGAAATGCAAAGCGAACGAGGGAACATCACAGTCGCAATCTCTCTTTCGCACTCAGAAAAGAGTAAAGAATACCTCAGGCTGAGAAAGAAAACTGTAGGGGACATCAGAAAAGGAAGGACTGCAGGGGCGGCGGTCTCTCTGTTCCTCCCTTTCTCACCCAACTCAATCTCTGATCTCTATCTATAGAGCAAAAAAATTTTCAAACAACTTCTACACTTGTTTTTAAACAAAACTTAAATTCTCTTAATATATTCTACAATATAAATACTGTATGACTAGAAAACATGTGAAAGATGTGAGAATTTAAGAATTACCGAATACAATGGACGCAAGAAGAATTAAATGAAGAAGCTCAGAATGATTCAGACCAGGTAAACTAAGGAAGAAGAAGAAGCACTGAGGATGATGATGCAAGTGAGGAAGATGAAGAAGGAGCAGTGTTTCAACGTAAAATGGATGATACTGTTGAGAAGAAAACATACCGTTTCAACAAACAAAATGCAAAGAACGAGGAGGAAATGCAAAGCGAAAGAGGGAACAACACAGTCGCAATCTCTCTTTCCCACTTAGAAAAGAGTAAAGAATACCTTAGGTTGAGGGAGAAATTTGCAGGGGCCATCGGAAAAGCAAATACTGCAGGGGCGACGGTCTCTCTGTTCCTCCCTTTCTCACCCAACACAGTCTCTGATCTCTATCTCTAGAGCAACAAAATTTTCAAACATCTTGTAAACATGTTTTTAAACAAAACTTAAATTCTCTTAATATATTCTCCAATATAAATACGGTATGACTAGAAAACATATGAAAGATGTGAGAATTTAAGAATTATCGTATACAATGGACGCAAGAAGAATCAAATGAAGAAGCTCAAAATGATTCAGACCAGTCAAACTAAGGAAGAGGAAGAAGCACTGAGGATGATGATGCAAGTGAGGAAGATGAAGAAGGAGCAGTGTTTCAACGTAAAATGGATGATACTATTGAGAAGAAAAACATACCGTTTCAACAAACGAAATGCAAAGAACGAGGGGGAAATACAAAGTGAAAGAGGGAATAACACAGTCGCAATCTTTCTTTCCCACTCAGAAAATAGTAAAGAATACATTAGGCTGAGAGAGAAAACAGCAGGGGCCATCAGAAAAGGATGGACTGCAGGGGCGACGGTCTCTCTGTTCCTCCCTTTCTCAGCCAATTGAGTCTCTGATCTCTATCTCTAGAGCATTAAATTTTTCATACACCTTGTAAACATGTTTTTAAACGCTTAAATTCTTTTAATATATTCTCGAACAAAAATACAGTATGACCAGAAAACATGCGAAAGATGCGAGAATTTAAGAATTACCGTATACAACTAATGCAAGAAGAATCAAATGAAGAAGCTCAGAATGATACAGACCAGTCAAACTAAGGAAGAAGAAGAAGCACTAAGGATGATGATGCAAGTGTGGAAGATGAAGAAGGAGCAATGTTTCAACTAAAAATGGATGATACTGTTGAGAAGAAAATCATACCGTTTCAACAAATGAAATGCAAAGAACGAGGGGGAAATGCAAAGCGAAAGAGGGAACAACACAGTTGCAATCTCTCTTTTGCAATCAGAAAAGAGTAAAGAATACCTCAGGCTGAGAGCGAAAATTGCAGGGGCCATCGGAAAAGAAAGGACTGCAGGGGTGGCGGTCTCTCTGTTCCTCCCTTTCTCACCCAATTGAGTCTCTGATATCTGTCTCTAGAGCAATAAATTTTTCAAACACCTTGTAAACATGTTTTTAAACAAAACTTAAATTCTCTTAATATATTATCCAATATAAATACGGTATGACCAGAAAACATGTGAAAGATGAGAGAATTTAAGAATTACCGTATACAATGGACGCAAGAAGAATCAAATGAAGAAGCTCAGAATGATACAGACCAATCAAACTAAGGAAGAGGATGAAGCACTAAGGATGATGATGCAAGTGAGGAAGATTAAGAATGAGCAGTGTTTCAACATAAAATGGATGATACTCTTTAGAAGAAAAACAAACCGTTTTAACAAACGAAATGCAAAGAACGAGGGGGAAATGCAAAGCGTAAGAGGGAACAACACAGTCGCAATCTCTCTTTCGCACTCAGAAAAGAGTAAAGAATACCTCAGGATGAGAGAGAAAACTGCAGGGGCTATCGGAAAAGGAAGGACTGTAGGGGCACCGGTCTCTCTGTTCCTCCCTTTCTCACCCAATTGAGTCTCTGATCTCTATCTCTAGAGCAATAAATTTTTCAAACACCTAGTAAACATGTTTTTAAACAAAACTTAAATTGTCTTAATATATTCTCCAACATAAATACGGTATGACCAAAAAACATGCGAAAGATGTGATAATTTAAGAATTACCGTATACAACGGACGCAAGAAGAATCAAATGAAGAATGTAATATACCAAATTTTGCAATACTAAAAATGTGTAAATATGGAATTAGTAGAATAAAATAAATATCAGTATTTACAATTAAAGGTATAGTTACTTTCAGAATTCCCAGATATCCATTGTGTCATTCACAGAAATCGAGAAGTGAATATTGTAAAAATACAAGTGTAAGAAGTCGGAGCAAAATGCGTCGGTGGCTGCAGGGTTCAGGGGCGTCAGTTGCGAGATCGGAGGAATTCAGGCATTTCGTGATGTGCCTCGATATGCTTACCATGGTCCCACGTGGGTCCCACATGGAATTCCGAGTAATGCACCGATAGAGCAACTTTATTAAAAAGAACTTCAGTAAAGTATATTATGACAGCTCATTATGACTCATGATGACACATCTTTCGTGTTGGCCAAATAAGGAAATGACAAGTGTCCCGAAATTATTAAAAAGTGAAAACATGTTTTTGTGTTGGCTAAATGAGGGGGTGACATGTGTCCCTCATCATTACATATTATTACACCCACTTTAAGCCTTTTGTGTTGTCATCTCCGGAGTACGCCATTTAGCGTCTGAGTCTGGGGAATTCACCGGTCTCCGGCCGGGTCGCTTACTTTATGAGTCGAGCACCGAACCCAGGTGTCCGGGGAAATTGTCAGGCCTTCCCTTCCCCTGACCATTTATGACCCACCAAAGAAAGAGAAAAGTGGAAGACAAATGGTTGCATGACACGTGGCACTCTTAAGCCTTAAACTTGTGACACGTGGCAAGATGAGATGAGATCATTTTATGTGATTAAATCACAACCATCCATGCCTAATTAAATGGCAAAATTTCGTGCAAGCATGGAAAGAGAAAGAGAAATCAGATTTCTTAAGCTTAAGAACACAAGAAGAGAGAAGGAGGAGTGAATAGTGAGTTTTCTTGACTACCGGAGCTGATTTCAACCCTGAATCACCGTTATTGTTCGGTAAGTCCTTCAGGAAACTTCCTCTACTCACTATAAGCTTCAATTATATGGTCTTAGATTTCTCATCTGAGGTGTTTTGTGCCAATTAGTCTACCAGAGTGCCGCCGGAATACCGAACCACTTATAGAAACGTGAAGAGGTAAGCATAAGCTTTCTTTTGAACCGAATACTTTGTGATTTCATTGAGTTTTTCTTAGCTCTTCAACCACCCATGTATTTTGTTCAAGGGGTGTTTTTGAAGAAGGAAGATGTTTTAATCATATATATAAGGTGATATATGATGTTTGGAGAAGTATTAGACTTGTTGGTTGTTAAAATCACAAAGTGGAATTTTTGTTGTTTTGGGAGGCAGATTTCGGTTCGGGGCTAAATATGGTAGAAATAATTTGATTTTGGTATTTTTGAGCTTTCCATTGGATTCTACACGAAAAATTGTGTGGGAATAGGCTCTGGTTATAATTTTTGACAGACTGGTTTAAAGAATGAAAAATTGGAAATTAAGTCTACTTGTGCAACAAAGTTGCCAGTGTGCGTTTTTGTCTGGCCGTTTTGTTGTGGTGAACCTTTCACTGTCCAAACTTCATCTGTTGATTATGAGATTTTTCAGAATTAAAGTACACTTATATACCTTTAATTTGATAGGTATTATGAAGGATTTTGATAATTATACTAGGAGTTATGAATTTTTGAAGTAGACCATTAAAACTGGTCAGATTTTCTGGCAGCAGGGAGAAAAAGAAAAACTGGGAAGTGTACGCGGTTTTCCAGCCACTGAAACTATTTTTCCCTTAAAATAGATTTCATAAGGGTTATATAGAATTTTGGATCGCCTCAATTCAATTTTTCTAGAATTAGTTATGATTTTTCAAAGTTCAGTGAAAAAACTGCCAGCTTTTGGTAATTGTGCGAAAATTCAAAGCAAAGAGTTTTTGTAATAAAATTGGACATTTAAGAGTTAAGTTAAGCATTTGGAGTAGCTTGAGCTCATTAGCTTCATATTGGGCCTAATGTAGTCACCCTAATGGTAACCAATATAAGAGAATAATTTATGAAGAGTTGGACTAAGAAAAACTCATAGCCCGTAAATTATAATTTATAGGAGTTGACACTTGCCCAGGACGTTGAAGCACGTCAATCAAGATCAAGATTTGGAAAAATTGTCAGGTAGTAACTTATCCCTCACATACTATGTGATATGTTATATGCATGTTTGTACCATTATGAATTTTAAGCATTCAGATGAGAAGGGCTAAGGCCCAGTAGAATTTCCCAGCGCTGTGGCAAGGGACGGTTGTCCTTGAATTGGTAACTTTATGCTTTCTGCATATTGTGAATTTATCTCTGAATGTTGAATATGTTGATTGTACTGTAACTTTGGTTGACATGGCATGATATATGTGCATTTTATATGAGTGATATTTGTTACTATTGAGATTCATTGAATCTCACCCTATTTTTCCAAAACAAATTTTCAGCTCGGGCAAGTAGTTCCTCAGGCAAGAAGGTAAACACGGGCGAATGAATTAAAGGACTTAGAATTTAGTTTTCTGTTAGTTATCTATTTTGGAGAATGTATGTAATTTGTATTTAAGTGTGGTCAGTCTCGTACTGACATGTATGTAAGCGCCTGTATATAAGCAAACGCGCAACGACATTCGTACCAGTAGTGGACAGCCGTCTACCTAGGGCCGTTAATTAAACATAGTAGCTTGGGTTTCAGCAGAGAACTTATTAGTAAACACTCTGATATGAAGAAATGAACCTGAAACGGATGGCTTAAAATAAATCATAAAATAATATGAGACCCAATCTGAAAATGATTTTTGAAAAGATTTTTGAAAACCCATTCAAGTGCAGCTTCACACTCTACTTGAAGTTGGGACTTCCGCTATTTACAAAAGATTACTGGTCTCCTATTTAAAGATATTACTATACTTATGTCATCTATATGCTTTCAAAACATGGGTGTTACATTTATTGGTATGAGAGCATAAGTTCTTGGCTCTAAGATAAAGTTCTCTGCTTATGTTAGTACAATTCAAAAATTCTAACCCTTGGTTAGTTGCTTTATGATAGGAACCATGTCTGATAGGAAAAGACAAAGAAGTAGTTCACTTTCGTTTGTTAACCAACCTCCTCCTGAGCATCGTATACCAGAGGGTAAACTTTATGTAGTTATTAATAAAGGGGAGCATAGTGGAGGGAATGGACGAAGAGTGTGGCGTACGGCAAGGAAAAGAGTTCCCAACCATACGACAATAATAATAAAGGCTAGGCAAGCTAGTCCTGGCATAGAGCCATCTATAGGTGATAATAGTGATCCCGAGAATGATGAAAATTTTTAGGGTGCCGATTCTGATATTGAGTCTAGAGCCCCGGTGACTCAGTTATTCTTTGACCCACACCCAGACCATAAGCTGTGGGAATACTTTACGGAATTATACTTGCTATGGTTCGATGAATTTATTTCCTCCATGATTCGATATATAGCATTTTTCTGGCAAGTAAGGAACCTATATGGGAGAAGGGCTGAGCTTGGGTTAGTGTTAACTGATGATATTTGGATCCAAACCACACTAGCCTACCTTCCCGATTTTTCTTCTTGGATTAAAAAGAAGAATGAGATCATATTTTGGGGTCCTTTCGAGTTTGAGAATTTTCTGGATCACATAGAATTATATGTCGTACAGAACATGGACTGGTAATAGTAGGGCCAGCTGGATTGGCTATAGTAGCATCAAAAAGGCTACTTTTGTGTAAATATTAGGACACACCCCGGTAGCTCTTTTGTAGGGCAACTAATTTGTCGTACATGTAGAAAGCCTGGACACTTTATCAAAGATTGTCCACAGCGAGCAGCTGAGGCCAGATCATAGAACCAGGGTAGAGTTTTTACCATGACGCATGAAGAGGCCTAAAAATCACCAGAGATGATCCAAGGTACTATCCTCCTCCATGGTAATACTTTGCACGCATTGTTTGACTCGGGTGCTAGTCATTCTTTCATTTCATAGATTGTGCTAAACGATTAGGACTAAGCATCTATAAATTACCATATAACTTGACTGTATCGACACCTATAGGTATTAAAACTGTGACTGCTGATGTATGTCTAAGTTGTGCTATAGATGTTGAGAGGTATGAATATGTAATAGATCTAATTTGTTTGCCACTCCAACAACTGGAAGTCATATTGGGTCTAAACTGGTTGACCGCAAACAATGTGTTACTGGATTGTGGTAATAAGAGGGTAGTGTTTCCAGAACCGCAAACAAAATTTGATGCTAGTCCAAACCTAAACCTTCTCTTTATGGCTGAAGCTAAAAAATGCCTAGGGAAAGGGTGTCAAGGGTATATAGTATTTTTCTCTGTTCAGGCAGAGACAAATTTAACTCTTGAAAATGTACCTGTCGTGAATGAATTCCCTGAGGTCTTCCCAGAAGATATTACTGGGTTGCCTCCAAAAAGAGAAGTAGAGTTCAACATTGAAATCACACCAGGAGCTGGATCTGTATCCAAAGCACCTTATAGAATGGTACCAAATGAAATGATAGAACTAAAGAAGCAAATTGAAGAACTTCTGGAGAAAGGATTCATCCGACCTAGTGTTTCACCATGGAGAGCACCAGTATTATTTGTCAGAAAGAAGGATGGAAGCCTAAGGCTATGCATTGACTACAGAGAGTTGAACAAGGTGACTGTAAAGAATAAATATCCACTTCCCCGAATTGACGATCTCCTTGATCAATTGTCTGGATCTAGTGTGTTCTCGAAGATTGACCTGAGATCAGGTTATCATTAGTTGTGAGTAAAGGCTGAAGATATATCGAAAATAGCTTTCAGGACTAGATATGACCACTATGAATTTTTAGTGATGCCATTTGGCCTGACTAATGCACCTGCCGTGTTTATAGACTACATGAACCGGATCTTTCGTAAGCACTTGGATCAGTTTGTGGTAGTCTTCATTGACGACATCCTGATTTATTCAAAAAATAGAGAAGAGCATGAGGAGCATTTGAGGATCGTGCTGAGCATTTTGAAGGAAAAACAACTCTTTGCCAAACTCAGTAAATGTGAATTTTGGCTGTCAGAAGTTAAATTTTTGGGTCATGTGATTTCAGAAGAAGGGGTCTTTGTTGATCCTAGTAAAGTAGAAGCAGTGTTAAACTGGAAGAGGCCAGAAACTGTTACAGAAATACGCAGTTTTTTGGGTCTTTTCGGTTACTATCGCAGGTTCATACAGAATTTTTCTAGAATTGCCTTACCATTGACAAAGCTCACAAGAAAGAACCAATCATTTATGTGGGATGAACGATGTGAAAAGAGCTTTATACAGCTGAAGGAGAGATTGACAACCACTCCAATATTGATTATCCCAGATCCCCGTGAAACCTTCGTGGTGTATAGCGATGCTAGTAAACAGGGATTGGGATGTGTCCTTATGCAACAAGGCAGAGTAGTGGCGTATGCCTCTCGACAGCTGAAGACTCATGAATTGAATTACCCCACTCATGATTTGGAACTTGCAGCAATCGTGTTTGCTTTGAAGATATGGCGGCATTATCTGTATGGTACCACTGTAGAATTATACTGCGATCACAAAAGTCTCAAATACTTATACGATCAAAAAGAACTTAATATGCGGCAGCGAAGATGGATGGAGTTGTTAAAAGACTATAACCTGGAGATTAAATATCATCCAGGGAAAGCGAATGTTGTCGCCGATGCTCTGAGTAGGAAGGCGATGCAGGTGGCAGTTATGATGGTACGAGAACATAAATTAATAGAGGAATTCAGGAATCTGAATCTGTCAATTCAAGTATCTCCAGTTACTTGAATCGGTAGAACGATAAAGAGAAAGAAGCTAAGCCCATGATATATTGGTCCTTTTGAAATTCTTATGAGAATTGGACCAGTGGCATACAAAATAGCTTTACCCCCAAACTTGAGCAGACTACATGATGTATTTCACGTCTCTCACTTAAAGAAGTACTAACCAGACCTCGAGCACGTGATCGAGTATGAAGAAATTGAAGTATGAGAGAATAATACCTATGAAGTAGAGCCGGAGCAAATCGTTGACTGACAAGAGAAACGACTTAGAAATCAAAGTATACTATTCATGAAAGTGGTCTGGAAATGTTTTTCTCCAAGAAAGGCAACATCGGAAATGGAAGAGGATATGAAGAAACGTTATTCGGAATTTATGTCTTTGGATGTGTAACAAATTTTGGGGACGAAATTTCTTCTACGGGGGAAGAATTGTAATATACCAAATTTTGCAATACTAAAAATGTGTAAATATGGAATTAGTAGAATAAAATAAATATCGGTATTTACAATTAAAGGTATAGTTACTTTCGGAATTCCCAGATATCCATTGTGTCTTTCACATGTTTTCATATCATACCTTATTCATATTTGAGAATATATTAAGAGAATTTATGTTTTGTTTAAAAACATGTTTACAAGGTGTTTGAGAAATTTATTGCGCTAGAGATAGAGATCAGAGACTGAGTTGGGTGTGAAAGGGAGGAACAGAGAGACCGCCGCCCTTGCAGTCCTTCCTTTTCCGATGGGCCTTGCTGTTTTCTCTCTCAGCCTGAGGTATTCTTTACTCTTTTCTGAGTACGAAAGAGAGATTGTGACTGTGGTGTTTCCCCATTCGCTTTGTATTTCCCCCTTGTTCTACGCATTTTGTTTATTGAAATGATATATTTTTCTTCTCAACAGTATTCCATTTTACGTTGAAACACTACTCCTTCTTCATGTTCCTCACTTGCATCATTATCCTCAGTGCTTTTTCTTATTCCTTAGTTTGACTGGTCTGTATCATTCTGAGCTTCTACATTTGATTCTTCTTGCTTCATTTGTATAAGGTAATTCTTAAATTCACGCATCTTTCACATGTTTTCTGCTCATACCTTATTTATATTGGAGAATATATTAAGAGAATTTATGTTTTGTTTAAAAACATGTTTACAAGGTGTTTGAGAAATTTATTGCGCTAGAGATAGAGATCAGAGACTGAGATGGGTGAGAAAGGGAGGAAAAGAGAGACCGCCGCCCCTGCAGTCCTTCCTTTTCCGATGGCCCCTACAGTTTTCTCTTTCAGTCTGAGGTATTCTTTACTGTTTTCTGAGTGTCGAAGAGAGATTGCGACTGTGTTGTTCCCCCATTCACTTTGCCTTTCCCCATCATTCTGCATATTTCGTTTGTTGAAACGGTATGTTTTTCTTCTCAACAGTATAATCAATTTTACGTTGAAACAATGCTCCTTCTTCATCTTCCTCACTTGCATCATCATCCTTAGTGCTTCTTTTTATTCCTTTTTTTGACTGGTCTGTATCATTCTGAGGTTCTTCATTTGATTCTTCTTGCGTCCATTGTATACGGTAATTCTTAAATTCTCGCATCTTTCAGATATTTCCTTCACACACCTTATTTATGTTGGAGAATATATTAAGTGAATTTAAGTTTTGTTTAAAAACATGTTTACAAGGCGTTTGAAAAATTTATTGCTCTAGAGTTAGAGATCATAGACTGAGTTGGGTGAGAAAGAGTGGAACAGAGAGACCGCAGCCCCTGTAATCCTTCCTTTTCTGATGGGACCTGCAGTTTTCTCTCTTAGCCTGTGGTATTCTTTACTCTTTAAGTGCAAAAGAAAGATTGCCACTGTGTTGTTCCCCCTTTCGCTTTACATTTCCCCCTCGTTCTACGGATTTCGTTTGTTGAAAAGGTATGTTTTTCTTCTCAACAGTATCATCCATTTTACGTTGAAACACTGCTCCTTCATCATCTTCCTCACTTGCATCATCATCCTGAGTGCTTCTCTTCTTCCTTAGTTTGACTGGTCTGTATCATTCTGAGCTTCTTCATTTGATTCTTCTTGCGTCCATTGTATACGGTAATTCTTAAATGCTCGTATCTTTCACATGTTTTCTGGTCATACCTTATTCATATTGGAGAATATATTTAGAGAATTTAAGTTTTGTTGAAAAACATGTTTAGAAGGTGGTTGAAAAATTTATTGCTATAGAGATAGAGATCAGAGACTGAGTTAGGTGAGAAAGGTAGGAACAGAGAGACTACCGTCCCTACAGTCCTTCCTTTTCTGATGGCTTATGCAGTTTCCTCTCTCAGCCTGAGGTATTCCTTACTCTTTTCTGAGTGTGAAAGAGAGATTACGACTTTGTTGTTCCCCCTTTCGCTTTGCATTTCCCCCTCATTCTGCGCATTTTGTTTATTGAAAAGGTATGTTTTTCTTCTCAACAGTATCATCCATTTTAAGTTGAAACACTGCTCCTTCTTCATCTTCCTCACTGGCATCATCATCCTTACTGTTTCTTCTTCTTCCTTAGTTTGACAGGTCTCTATCATTCTGAGCTTCTTTATTTTTCTTCTTGCGTCTATTGCATACGGTAATTCTTAAATGCTCGCATATTTCACATGTTTTCTAGTCGTACCTTATTCATATTGCATAATATATTAAGAGAATTTAAGTTTTGTTTAAAAATATGTTTACAAGGTGTTTAAAAAATTTATTGCTCTAGAGATAGAGATCGAAGACTGAGTTGGGTGAGAAAGGGAGGAATAGAGAGACTGCGGCCCCTATATTTCTTCCTTTTCCGATAGGACCTACTGTTTTCTCAACAATATCATCCATTTTACATTGAAACACTACTCCTTCTTCATCTTCCTCACTTGCATGATCATCCTCAGTGCATCTTCTTCTTCCTTAGTTTGACTGATCTGCATCATTCTGAGCTTTTTCATTTGATTCTTCTTGAGTCCATTGTATACGGTAATTCTTAAATGCTCGCATCTTTCACATGTTTTCTAGTCGTACCTAATTCATATTGGAGAATATATTAAGAGAATTTAAGTATTGTTTAAAAATTTGTTTACAAGGTGTTTGAAAAATTTATTGCTCTAGAGATAGAGATCATAGACTGAGTTGGGTAAGAAAGGAAGGAACAGAGAGCCCGCGGCCCCTACAGTCCTTCCTTTCGCTTTGCATTTCCCCCTCGTTCAGCACATTTTGTTTGTTGAAACGGTATATCTTTCTTCTCAACAGTATCATTAATATTATGTTGTAACACTGCTCCTTCTTCATCTTCCTCACTTGCATCATCATCCTCAGTGCTTCTTCTTATTCCTTAGTTTGACTGGTCTGTATCATTTTGAGGTTCTTCATTTGATTCTTCTTACATCCATTGTATACGGTAATTCTTAAATTCTCGCATCTTGTAGATGTTTTCTCCTCATACCTTATTTATATTGGAGAATATATTAAGAGAATTTAAGTTGGGTTTAAAAACATGTTCAAAAGGTGTTTGAAAAATTTATTGCCCTAGAGTTAGAGATCAAAGACTGAGTTGGGTGAGAAAGAGGGGAACAGAGAGACCGCAGCCCCTGTAATCCTTCATTTTCCGATGGGACCTGCAGTTTTCTCTCTCAGCCTAAGGTATTCTTTAGTCTTTTCTAAGTGCGAAATTGAGATTGCGACTGTGATGTTCCTCCTTTCGCTTTGCATTTCCCCCTCGTTCTGCTAATTTCGTTTGTTCAAACAGTATGTTTTTCTCCTCAACAGTATCATCCATTTTAGGTTGAAACACTGCTACTTCTTCATCTTCCTCACTTGCATCATCATCCTCAGTGCTTCTTCTTATTCCTTAGTTTAACTGGTCTGTATCATTCTGAGGTTCTTCATTTGATTCTTCTTACATCTATTATATACATCTTTTAGATGTTTTCTCCTCATACCTTATTTATATTGGAGAATATATTAAGAGGATTTAAGTTTTGTTAACAAACATGTTGAGAAGGTTTTTGAAAAATTTATTGCTCTAGAGATAGAGATTAGAGACTGAGTTGGGTGAGAAAGGGAGGAACAGAGAGACCGTCGCCCCTGCAGTTTTTCCTTTTCCGGTGGCCTCTGTAGTTTTCTCTCTCAGCCTAATGTATTCTTTACTATTTTCTGAGTATGAAAGAGAGATCGCGACTGTGTTGTTCCCCCTTTAACTTTGCATTTCGCCCTCGTTATGCTCATTTCGTTTGTTGAAACGGTATGTTTTTCTTCTCAACAGTATCATCCATTTTATGTTGAAACACTGCTCCTTCTTAATCTTCCTCACTTGCATCATCATCCTTAGTGCTTCTTCTTCTTCCTTCGTTTGACTGGTCTGTATCATTCTGAGCTTCTTCATTTGATTCTTCTTGCGTTAATTGTATACGATAATTCTTAAATACTCACATCCTTCACATGTTTTCTGGTCTTACCTTATTCATATTGGAGAATATATTAAGAGAATTTAAGTTTTGTTTAAAAATATGTTTACAAGGTGTTTGAAAAATTTAATGCCCTAGAGATAGAGATCATAGACTGAGTTGGGTGAGAAAGAGAGGAACAGAGAGACCGCGGCCCCTGCAGTCCTTCCTTTTCCGATGGGACCTGTAGTTTTCTCTCTCAGCCTGAGGTATTCTAAAGTCTTTTCTGAGTGCGAAATTGAGATTGCGACTGTGTTGTTCCCCCTTTCGGTTTGCATTTCCCCCTAGTTCTGCGCATTTCATTTTTTCAAACGGTATGTTTTTCTTCTCAACAGTATCATCCATTTTAGGTTGAAACACTGCTCCTTCTTCATCTTCCTCCCTTGCATCATCATCCTCAGTGCTTCTTCTTATTCCTTAGTTTGACTGGTCTGTATCATTCTGAGGTTCTTCATTTGATTCTTATTACGTCCATTTTATACGGTAATTCTTAAATTCTCGTATCTTTCAGATGTTTTCTCCTCATACCTTATTTATATTGGAGAATATATTAAGAGAATTTAAGTTTTGTTTAAAAACATGTTTACAAGGTGTTTAAAAAATTTATTGCTCTAGATACAGATCAGAGACTGAGTTGGGTGAGAAAGGGAGGAATAGAGAGACCGAAGCCCCTGCAATACTTCCTTTTCTGATGGTTCTTGCAGTTTTCTCTCTTAGCCTGAGGTATTCTTTACTATATTTCTGAGTGTGAAAGAGAGATTGCGATTATGTTGTTCCCCCTTTCAATTTGCATTTCACCCTCATTCTGCGCATTGCGTTTGTTGAAACGGTATGTTTTTCTTCTCAACAGTATCATCCATTTTACGATGAAACACTGTTCCTTTTTCATCTTCCTCACTTGCAACATCATCCTCAGTGCTTCTTCTTCTTCCTTAGTTTGACTGGTCTGTATCACTATGAGCTTCTTCATTTGATTCTTTTTACGTCTATTGGATACGGTAATTCTTAAATGCTTGCATCCTTCACATGTTTTCTGGTCAAACCTTATTCATATTGGAGAATATATTAAGAGAATTTAAGTTTTTTTAAAAAATATGTTTACAAGGTGTTTGAAAAATTTATTGCTCTAGAGATAGAGATCATAGACCGAGTTAGGTGAGAAAGGGAGGAACAGAGAGACCGCGACCCCTTTAGTCCTTCCTTGAAACGGTATGTTTTTCTTCTCAACAGTATGATCCATTTTATGTTGAAACACTGCTCCTTCTTTATCTTCCTCACTTGCATCATCATCCTCCGTGCTTCTTCTTATTCCCTAGTTTGATTGGTCTGTATCATTCTGAGCTTCTTCATTTGATTCTTCTTGCGTCCATTGTATACGGTAATTCTTAAATTCTCGCATCTTTCAGATATTTTCTCCTCATACCTTATTTATATTGAAGAATATATTAAGAGAATTTAAGTTTTGTTTAAAAATATGTTCACAAGGTGTTTAAAAAATTTATTACTCTAGAGATAGAGATCAGAGACTGAGTTGATTGAGAAAGGGAGGAACAGAGAGACCGTCGCCCCTACAGTCCTTCTTTTTCTGAAGGCCCTTACAGTTTTCTCTCTCTTCCTGAGGTATTCTTTACTATTTTCTTAGTGTGAAAGAGAGATTGTGACTGTGTTGTTCCCCCTTTCACTTTGCATTTCCCTCTCATTCTGCGCATTTCGTTTGTTGAAATGATATGTTTTTCTTCTCAACAGTATCATCCATTTTTCGTTCAAACACTGCTTCTTCTTCATCTTCCTCACTTGCATCATCTTCCTCACAGCTTCTTCTTCTTCCTTAGTTTGACTGGTCTGTATCATTTTGAGCTTCTTCATTTGATTCTTCTTTCGTCCATTGTATACGGTAATTCTTAAATGCTCGCATCCTTCACATGTTTTTTGGTCATACCTTATTCATAATGGAGAATATATTAAAAGAATTTAAGTTTTGTTTAAAAACATGTTCACAAGGTGTTTAAAAAATTTATTGCTCTAGAGATAGAGATCAGAGATTGAGTTGAGTGAGAAAGGGAGGAACAGAGAGACCGTCGCCCCTGCAGTCCTTCCTTTTCTGATGGCCCTTGCAGTTTTCTCTCTCAGACTGAGGTATTCTTTACTATTTTCTGAGTGTGAAAGAGAGATTGCGACTGTGTTGTTCGCCCTTTCACTTTGCATTTCCCCCTCGTTCTGTGCATTTCGTTTGTTGAAACGGTATGTTTTTCTTCTCAACAGTATCATCCATTTTACGTTGAAACACTGCTCCTTCTTCATCTTCCTCAGTTGCAACATCATCCTCAGTGCTTCTTCTTCTTCCATAGTTTGACTGGTATGTATCATTATGAGCTTCTTCATTTGATTCTTCTTTCGTCCATTGTATACGGTAATTCTTAAATGCTCGCATCCTTCACATGTTTTCTGGTCATACCTTATTCATAATGGAGAATATATTAAGAGAATTTAAGTTTTGTTTAAAAACATGTTTACAAGGTGGTTGAAAAATTTTTTGCTCTAGAGATAGAGATATAGACTGAGTTGGGTGAGAAAGGGAGGAACAGAGAGACCGCGGCCCCTGCAGTCCTTGCTTTTTCGATGGGACCTACAGTTTTCTCTCTCAGCCTGAGGTATTCTTTAGTCTTTTCTGAGTGCGAAATTGAGATTGCAACTGTGTTGTTCCCCCTTTCGCTTTGCATTTCCCCCGCGTTCTGCGCATTTCGTTTGTTGAAACGGTATGTTTTTCTTCTCAACAGTATCATCCATTTTAGGTTGAAACACTGCTCGTTCTTCATCTTCCTCACTTGCATCATCATCCTGAGTGCTTCTTCTTCATCCTTAGTTTGATTGGTTTGTATCATTCTGAGGTTCTTCATTTGATTCTTCTTACATCCATTGTATACAGTAATTCTTAAATTCTCGCATCTTTCAGATGTTTTCTCCTCATACCTTATTTATATTGCAGAATATATTAAGAGAATTTAAGTTTTGTTTAAAAACATGTTTACAAGGTGTATAAAAAATTTATTGCTCTAGAGATACAGATCAGAGATTGAGTTGGGTGAGAAAGGGAGGAACAGAAAGACCGAAGCCCATGCAATACTTCCTTTTCTGATGGTTCTTGCAGTTTTCTCTCTTTGCCTGAGGTATTCTTTACTATTTTCTGAGTGTGAAAGAGAGATTGCGATTATGTTGTTCCCCTTTTCACTTTGCATTTTGCCCTAATTCTGCGCATTTCGTTTGCTGAAACGGTATGTATTTCTTCTCAACAGTATCATCCATTTTACGACGAAACACTGTTCCTTTTTCATCTTCCTCACTTGCATAATCATCCTCAGTGCTTCTTCTTCTTCCTTAGTTTGACTGGTCTGTATCATTATGAGCTTCTTCATTTGATTCTTTTTAGGTCTATTGGATACGGTAATTCTTAAATGCTTGCATCCTTCACAGGTTTTCTGGTCAAACCTTATTCATATTGGAGAATATATTAAGATAATTTAAGTTTTTTTTAAAAATATGTTTACAAGGTGTGTGAAAAATTTATTGCTCTAGAGATAGAGATCATAGACTGAGTTGGGTGAGAAAGGGAGGAACAGAGAGACCGTGACCCCTTTAGTCCTTCCTTTTTCGATGGGACCTGTAGTTTTCTCTCTCAGCCAGAGGTATTCTTTAGTCATGTCTGAGTGCGAAATTGAGATTGTGACTGTGTTGTTCCCCCTTTCGCTTTGCATTTCCCCCTTTTTCTGCGCATTTTGTTTATTGAAACGGTATGTTTTTCTACTCAACAGTATCATCCATTTTATGTTGAAACTCTGCTCCTTCTTCATCGTCCTCACTTGCATCATCATCCTTCGTGCTTCTTCTTATTCCTTAGTTTGATTGGTCTGTATCATTCTGAGCTTCTTCATTTGATTCTTCTTGCATCCATTGTATACGGTAATTCTTAAATTCTCGCATCTTTCAGATATTTTCTCCTCATACCTTATTTATATTGGAGAATATATTAAGAGAATTTAAGTTTTGTTTAAAAACATGTTCACAAGGTGTTTCAAAAATTTATTGCTATGGAGATAGAGATCAGAGACTGAGTTGAGATAGAAAGGGAGGAACAGAGAGACCGTCGCCCCTACAGTCCTTCCTTTTCTGAAGGCCCTTACAGTTTTCTCTCTCAGCCTGAGGTATTCTTTACTATTTTCTGAGTGTGAAAGAGAGATTGCGACTGTGTTGTTCCCCCTTTCACTTTGCATTTCCCCCTCATTCTGCGCATTTCGTTTGTTGAAACGGTATGTTTTTCTTCTCAACAGTATCATCCATTTTACGTTGAAACACTGCTCCTTCTTCATCTTCGTCACTTGCATCATCATCGTCAGTACTTCTTCTTCTTCCTTAGTTTGACTGGTCTGTATCATTTTGAGCTTCTTCATTTGATTCTTTTTAGGTCTATTGGATACGGTAATTCTTAAATGCTTGCATCCTTCACAGGTTTTCTGGTCAAACCTTATTCATATTAGAGAATATATTAAGAGAATTTAAGTTTTTTTTAAAAATATGTTTACAAGGTGTGTGAAAAATTTATTGCTCTAGAGATAGAGATCAAAGACTGAGTTTGGTGAGAAAGGGAGGAACAGAGAGACCGCGACCCCTTTAGTCCTTCCTTTTTCGATGGGACCTGTAGTTTTCACTCTCAGCCAGAGGTATTCTTTAGTCATTTCTGAGTGTGAAATTGAGATTGTGACTGTGTTGTTCCCCCTTTCGCTTTGCATTTCCCCCTCTTTCTGCGCATTTTGTTTATTGAAACGGTATGTTTTTCTTCTCAACAGTATCATCCATTTTATGTTGAAACACTGTTCCTTCTTCATCGTCCTCACTTGTATTATCATCCTCCGTGCTTCTTCTTATTCCTTAGTTTGATTGGTCTGTTTCATTCTGAGCTTCTTCATTTGATTCTTCTTGCATCCATTGTATACGGTTATTCTTAAATTCTCGCATCTTTCAGATATTTTCTCCTCATACCTTATTTATATTGGAGAATATATTAAGAGAATTTAAGTTTTGTTTAAAAACATGTTTACAAGGTGTATAAAAAATTTATTGCTCTAGAGATACAGATCAGAGATTGAGTTGGGTTAGAAAGGGAGGAACAGAAAGACCGAAGCCCCTGCAATACTTCCTTTTCTGATGGTTCTTGCAGTTTTCTCTCTTAGCCTGAGGTATTCTTTACTATTTTCTGAGTGTGAAAGAGAGATTGCGACTGTGTTGTTCCCCCTTTCACTTTGCATTTCCCCATCGTTCTGCGCATTTCATTTGTTGAAACGGTATGTTTTTCTTCTCAACAGAATCATCCATTTTACGTTGAAACACTGCTCCTTCTTCATCTTCCTCACTTGCATCATCATCCTCAGTGCTTCTTCTTCTTCCTTAGTTTGACTGGTCTGTATCAATATGAGCTTCTTCATTTGATTCTTCTTTCGTCTATTGTATACGGTAATTCTTAAATGCTCGCATCCTTCACATGTTTTCTGGTCATACCTTATTCATAATGGAGAATATATTAAGAGAATTTAAGTTTTGTTTAAAAACATGTTTACAAGGTGGTTGAAAAATTTATTGCTCTAGAGATAGAGATCATAGACTGAGTTGGGTGAGAAAGGGAGGAACAGAGGGACTGCGGCCCCTGCAGTCCTTCCTTTTCCGATGGGACCTACAGTTTTCTCTCTCAGCCAGAGGTATTCTTTAGTCTTTTCTGAGTGCGAAATTGAGATTGTGACTGTGTTGTTCCCCCATTCGCTTTGCATTTCCCCCTCGTTCTGCGCATTTTGTTTGTTGAAACGGTATGTTTTTCTTCTCAATAGTATCATACATTTTTTGTTGAAACACTGCTCCTTCTTCATCTTCCTCACTTGCATCATCATCCTCCGTGCTTCTTCTTATTCCTTAGTTTGATTGGTCTGTATCATTCTGAGCTTCTTCATTTGATTCTTCTTGCGTCCATTGTATACGGTAATTCTTAAATGCTTGCATCTTTCACATGTTTTCTGGTTATACCTTATTCATATTGTTGAATATATTAAGAGTATTTAAGTTTTGTTTAAAAACATGTTTACAAGGTTTTTGAAAGATTTATTGCTCTAGAGATAGAGATCATAGACTGAGTTGGGTGAGAAAGGGAGGAAAAGAGAGACCGCGGCCCCTGTTGTCCTTCCTTTTCCGATGGGACCTGCCATTTTCTCTCTCAGCTTGAGGTATTCTTTAGTCTTTTCCGAATGCAAAATTGAGCTTGAGATTTTGCTGTTCCCTCTTTCACTTTCCAATTCGCCCTCGTTCTGTGCATTTTGTTTGTTGAAACGGTATGTTTTTCTTCTCAACAGTATCATCCATTTCACGTTGAAATACTGCTCCTTCTTTATCTTCCTCACTTGCCTCATCATGCTCAGGGCTTCTTCTTCTTCCTTTGTTTGATTGGTCTGTATCATTATGAGCTTCTTCATTTGATTCTTCTTACGTCCATTGTATATGGTAATTCTTAAATGCTCGCATCTTTCACATGTTTTCTGCTCATACCTTATTGATATTGGAGAATATATTAAGAGGATTTAAGTTTTGTTTAAAAACATGTTTACAAGGTGTTTGAAAACATTTATTGCTCTAGGGATAGAGATCATAGACTGAGTTGGGTAAGAAAGGGAGGAATAGAGAGACTGCCGCCCCTACAGTCCTTCCTTTTCCGATGGCCCCTACAGTTTTCTCTCTTAGCCTGACGTATTGTTTACTCTTTTCTGAGTGTGAAAGAGAGATTGTGACTGTGTTGTTCCCCCTTTCGCTTTACATTTCCCCCTCGTTCTGCTCATTTCGTTTGTTGAAACGGTATGTTTTTCTTCCCAACAGTATCATCCATTTTACGTTGAAACACTGCTCCTTCTTCATCTTTTTCACTTGCATCATCATCCTCAGTGCTTCTTCTTATTCCTTAGTTTGATTGGTCTGTATCATTCTGAGCTTCTTCAATTGATTCTTCATGCGTCCATTGTATACGGTAATTCTTAAATGCTCGCATCTTTCACATGTTTTCTGGTCATACCTTATTCATATTATTGAATATATTAAGAGAATTTAATTTTTGATTAAAAACATGTTTACAAGGTTTTTGAAAGATTTATTGCTCTAGAGATAGAGATCATAGACTGAGTTGGGTGAGAAAGGGACGAAAAGAGAGACCGCGGCCCCTGTAGTCCTTCCTTTCCCGATGGGACCTGCCATTTTCTCTCTCAGCTTGAGGTATTCTTTAGTCTTTTCCTAGTGCGAAATTGAGATTGAAACTGTGTTGTTCCCTCTTTCGCTTTCCAATTCCCCCTCGTTCTGTGCATTTTGTTTGTTGAAACGGTATGTTTTTCTTCTCAACAGTATCATCCATTTTACGTTGAAATACTGCTCCTTCTTCATCTTTCTCACTTGCATCATCATGCCCAGTGCTTCTTCTTATTCCTTTGTTGGACTGGTCTTTATCATTTTGAGCTTCTTCTTTTGATTCTTCTTACGTCTATTGTATACCATAATTCTTAAATTCTCGCATCTTTCACATATTTTCTGGTCATACCTTATTCATATTGGAGAATATATTAAGAGAATTTAAGTTTTGTTTAAACACATGTTTACAAGGTGTTTGAAAAATTTATTGCTCTAGAGATAGAGATCATAGACTGAGTTGGGTGAGAAAGGGAGGAACAGAGAGACCGCTGCCCGTGCAATCCTTCCTTTTCCAATGGCCCCCGTAATTTTCTCTCTCAGCCTAAGGTATTCTTTAGTCTTTTTTGAGTGCGAAATTAAGATTGTGACTGTGTTGTTCCCCCGTTTGCTTTGCATTTCCCCCTCGTTCTGCGCATTTCATTTGTTGAAACGGTATGTTTTTCATCTCAATAGTATCATCCATTTTACGATGAAGCATTGTTCCTTTTTCATCTTCCGCACTTGCGTCATCATCCTTAGTGCTTCTTCTTATTCCTTTGTTTGACTGGTCTGTATCATTATGAGCTTCTTCATTTGATTCTTCTTACGTCCATTGTATATGGTAATTCTTAAATGCTCGCATCTTTCACATGTTTTCTGCTCATACATTATTGATATTGGAGAATAAATTTAGAGGATTTAAGTTTTGTTTAAAAACATGTTTACAAGGTGTTTGAAAACATTTATTGCTCTAGAGATAGAGATCATAGACTGAGTTCTGTGAGAAAGGGAGAATAGAGAGACTGCCGCCCCTACAGTCGGCCCCTACAGTTTTCTCTCTTAGCCTGCCGTATTGTTTACTCTTTTCTGAGTGTGAAAGAGAGATTGCGACTGTGTTGTTCCCCCTTTCCCTTTGCATTTCCCCCTCGTTCTACTCATTTCGTTTGTTGAAACGGTATGTTTTTCTTCCCAACAATATCATCCATTTTACATTGAAACACTGCTTTTTCTTGATCTTTTTCACTTGCATCATCATCCTCAGTACTTCTTCTTATTCCTTAGTTTGATTGCTCTGTATCATTCTGAGCTTCTTCATTTGATTGTTCTATCGTCTATTGTATACGGTAATTCTTAAATGCTCGCATCTTTCACATGTTTTCTGGTCATACCTTATTCATATTGTTGAATATATTAAGAGAATTTAAGTTTTGTTTAAAAACATGTTTACAAGGTTTTTGAAAGATTTATTGCTCTAGATATAGAGATCATAGACTGAGTTGGGTGAGAAAGGGACGAAAAGAGAGACCGCGGCCCCTGTTGTCCTTCCTTTTCCGATGGGACCTGCCATTTTCTCTCTCAGCTTGAGGTATTCTTTAGTCTTTTCCGAATGCAAAATTGAGCTTGAGATTTTGCTGTTCCCTCTTTCACTTTCCAATTCGCCCTCGTTCTGTGCATTTTGTTTGTTGAAACGGTATGTTTTTCTTCTCAACAGTATCATCCATTTCACGTTGAAATACTGCTCCTTCTTTATCTTCCTCACTTGCCTCATCATGCTCAGGGCTTCTTCTTCTTCCTTTGTTTGATTGGTCTGTATCATTATGAGCTTCTTCATTTGATTCTTCTTACGTCCATTGTATATGGTAATTCTTAAATGCTCGCATCTTTCACATGTTTTCTGCTCATACCTTATTGATATTGGAGAATATATTAAGAGGATTTAAGTTTTGTTTAAAAACATGTTTACAAGGTGTTTGAAAACATTTATTGCTCTAGGGATAGAGATCATAGACTGAGTTGGGTAAGAAAGGGAGGAATAGAGAGACTGCCGCCCCTACAGTCCTTCCTTTTCCGATGGCCCCTACAGTTTTCTCTCTTAGCCTGACGTATTGTTTACTCTTTTCTGAGTGTGAAAGAGAGATTGTGACTGTGTTGTTCCCCCTTTCGCTTTACATTTCCCCCTCGTTCTGCTCATTTCGTTTGTTGAAACGGTATGTTTTTCTTCCCAACAGTATCATCCATTATACGTTGAAACACTGCTCCTTCTTCATCTTTTTCACTTGCATCATCATCCTCAGTGCTTCTTCTTATTCCTTAGTTTGATTGGTCTGTATCATTCTGAGCTTCTTCAATTGATTCTTCATGCGTCCATTGTATACGGTAATTCTTAAATGCTCGCATCTTTCACATGTTTTCTGGTCATACCTTATTCATATTATTGAATATATTAAGAGAATTTAATTTTTGATTAAAAACATGTTTACAAGGTTTTTGAAAGATTTATTGCTCTAGAGATAGAGATCATAGACTGAGTTGGGTGAGAAAGGGACGAAAAGAGAGACCGCGGCCCCTGTAGTCCTTCCTTTCCCGATGGGACCTGCCATTTTCTCTCTCAGCTTGAGGTATTCTTTAGTCTTTTCCTAGTGCGAAATTGAGATTGAAACTGTGTTGTTCCCTCTTTCGCTTTCCAATTCCCCCTCGTTCTGTGCATTTTGTTTGTTGAAACGGTATGTTTTTCTTCTCAACAGTATCATCCATTTTACGTTGAAATACTGCTCCTTCTTCATCTTTCTCACTTGCATCATCATGCCCAGTGCTTCTTCTTATTCCTTTGTTGGACTGGTCTTTATCATTTTGAGCTTCTTCTTTTGATTCTTCTTACGTCTATTGTATACCATAATTCTTAAATTCTCGCATCTTTCACATATTTTCTGGTCATACCTTATTCATATTGGAGAATATATTAAGAGAATTTAAGTTTTGTTTAAACACATGTTTACAAGGTGTTTGAAAAATTTATTGCTCTAGAGATAGAGATCATAGACTGAGTTGGGTGAGAAAGGGAGGAACAGAGAGACCGCTGCCCGTGCAATCCTTCCTTTTCCAATGGCCCCCGTAATTTTCTCTCTCAGCCTAAGGTATTCTTTAGTCTTTTTTGAGTGCGAAATTAAGATTGTGACTGTGTTGTTCCCCCGTTTGCTTTGCATTTCCCCCTCGTTCTGCGCATTTCATTTGTTGAAACGGTATGTTTTTCATCTCAATAGTATCATCCATTTTACGATGAAGCATTGTTCCTTTTTCATCTTCCGCACTTGCGTCATCATCCTTAGTGCTTCTTCTTATTCCTTTGTTTGACTGGTCTGTATCATTATGAGCTTCTTCATTTGATTCTTCTTACGTCCATTGTATATGGTAATTCTTAAATGCTCGCATCTTTCACATGTTTTCTGCTCATACATTATTGATATTGGAGAATAAATTTAGAGGATTTAAGTTTTGTTTAAAAACATGTTTACAAGGTGTTTGAAAACATTTATTGCTCTAGAGATAGAGATCATAGACTGAGTTCTGTGAGAAAGGGAGAATAGAGAGACTGCCGCCCCTACAGTCGGCCCCTACAGTTTTCTCTCTTAGCCTGCCGTATTGTTTACTCTTTTCTGAGTGTGAAAGAGAGATTGCGACTGTGTTGTTCCCCCTTTCCCTTTGCATTTCCCCCTCGTTCTACTCATTTCGTTTGTTGAAACGGTATGTTTTTCTTCCCAACAATATCATCCATTTTACATTGAAACACTGCTTTTTCTTGATCTTTTTCACTTGCATCATCATCCTCAGTACTTCTTCTTATTCCTTAGTTTGATTGCTCTGTATCATTCTGAGCTTCTTCATTTGATTGTTCTATCGTCTATTGTATACGGTAATTCTTAAATGCTCGCATCTTTCACATGTTTTCTGGTCATACCTTATTCATATTGTTGAATATATTAAGAGAATTTAAGTTTTGTTTAAAAACATGTTTACAAGGTTTTTGAAAGATTTATTGCTCTAGAGATAGAGATCATAGACTGAGTTGGGTGAGAAAGGGACGAAAAGAGAGACCGCGGCCCCTGTAGTCCTTCCTTTCCCGATGGGACCTGCCATTTTCTCTCTCAGCCTGAGGTATTCTTTTGTCTTTTCCGAGTGCGAAATTGAGATTGAGACTGTGTTGTTTCCACTTTCGCTTTCCAATTCTCCCTCGTTCTGTGCATTTTGTTTGTTGAAACGGTATGTTTTTCTTCTCAACAGTATCATCCATTTTACGTTGAAATACTGCTCCTTCTTCATCTTCCTCACTTGCATCATCATGCTCAGTGCTACTTCTTATTCCTTAGTTGGACTGGTCTTTATCATTTTGAGCTTCTTCTTTTGATTCTTCTTACGTCCATTGTATACCATAATTCTTAAGTTCTCGCATCTTTCACATATTTTCTGGTCATACCTTATTCATATTGGAGAATATATTAAGAGAATTTAAGTTTTGTTTAAACACATGTTTACAAGGTGTTTGAAAAATTTATTGCACTAGAGATAGAGATCAGAGACTGAGTTGGGTGAGAAAGGGAGGAACAGAGAGACCGCCGCCCGTGCAGTCCTTCCTTTTCCAATGGCCCCCGTAATTTTCTCTCTCAGCCTAAGGTATTCTTTAGTCTTTTTTGAGTGCGAAATTAAGATTGCGACTGTGTTGTTCCCCCGTTCGCTTTGCATTTCCCCCTCGTTCTGCGCATTTCATTTGTTGAAACGGTATGTTTTTTATCTCAATAGTATCATCCATTTTACGATGAAGCACTGTTCCTTTTTCATCTTTCGCACTTGCATCATCATCCTCAGTGCTTCTTCTTCTTCCTTAGTTTGACTGGTCTGTATCATTATGAGCTTCTTCATTTGATTCTTCTTACATCCATTGTATAGGGTAATTCTTAAATGCTCGCATCTTTCACATGTTTTCTGCTCATACCTTATTGATATTGGAGAATATATTAAGAGGATTTAAGTTTTGTTTAAAAACATGTTTACAAGGTGTTTGAAAAAATTTAATGCACTAGAGATAGAGATCATAGACTGAGTTGGGTGAGAAAGGGAGGAATAGAGAGACTGCCGCCCCTACAGTCCTTCCTTTTCCGATGGCCCCTACAGTTTTCTCTCTTAGCCTGACGTATTGTTTACTCTTTTCTGAGTGTGAAAGAGAGATTGCGACTGTGTTGTTCCCCCTTTCGCTTTGCATTTCCCCGTGAATCTGCTCATTTCGTTTGTTGAAACGGTATGTTTTTCTTCCCAACAGTATCATCCATTTTACGTTGAAACACTGCTCCTTTTTCATCTTTTTCACTTGCATGATCATCCTCAGTGCTTCTTCTTATTTCTTAGTTTGATTGGTCTGTATCATTCTGAGCTTCTTCATTTGATTCTTACTGCGTCCATTGTATACGGTAATTCTTAAATGCTCACATCTTTCACATGTTTTCTGGTCATACCTTATTCATATTTTTGAATATATTAAGAGAATTTAAGTTCTGTTTAAAACATGTTTACAAGGTTTTTGAAAGATTTATTTCTCTAGAGATAGAGATCATAGACTGAGTTGGGTGAGAAAGGGAAGAAAAGAGAGACCTCCGCCCCTGTAGTCCTTCCTTTTCCAATGGGACCTGCCATTTTCTCTCTCAGCTTGAGGTATTCTTTAGTCTTTTCCGAGTGCGAAATTGAGATTGAGACTGTGTTATTCCCTCTTTCACTTTCCAATTTCCCCTCATTTTGTGCATTTTTTTTGTTGAAACGGTATGGTTTTCTTCTCAACAGTATCATCCATTTTACGTTGAAATACTGCTCCTTCTTCATCTTCCGCACTTGCATCATCATCCTCAGTGCTTCTTCTTCTTCCTTAGTTTGACTGGTCTGTATCATAATGAGCTTCTTCATTTGATTCTTCTTACGTCCATTGTATATGGTAATTCTTAAATGCTCGCATCTTTCACATGTTTTCTGCTCATACCTTATTGATATTGGAGAATATATTAAGAGGATTTAATTTTTGTTTAAAAACAAGTTTACAAGGCGTTTGAAAAAATTTATTGCTCTAGAGATAGAGATCATAGACTGAGTTGGGTGAGAAAGGGAGGAATAGAGAGACTCCCGCCCCTACAGTCCTTCCTTTTCTGATGGCCCCTACAGTTTTCTCTCTTAGCCTGACGTATTGTTTACTCTTTTCTGAGTGTGAAAGAGAGATTGCGACTGTGTTGTTCCCCCTTTCGCTTTGCATTTCCCCCTTGTTCTGCTCATTTCGTTTGTTGGAACGGTATGTTTTTCTTCCCAACAATATCATCCATTTTACGTTGAAACACTGCTCCTTCTTCATCTTTTTCACTTGCATCATCATCCTCAGTGCTTCTTCTTATTCCTTAGTTTGATTGGTCTGTATCATTCTGAGCTTCTTCATTTGATTGTTCGATCGTCCATTGTATACGGTAATTCTTAAATGCTCGCATCTTTCACATGTTTTCTTGTCATACCTTATACATATTGTTGAATATATTAAGAGAATTTAAGTTTTGTTTAAAAACATGTTTACAAGGTTTTTGAAAGATTTATTGCTCTAGAGATAGAGATCATAGACTGAGTTGGGTGAGAAAGGGACGAAAAGAGAGACCGCGGCCCCTGTAGTCCTTCCTTTTCCAATGGGACCTGCCATTTTCTCTCTCAGCTTGAGGTATTCTTTAGTCTTTTCCGAGTGCGAAATTGAGATTGAGACTGTGTTGTTCCCCCTTTCGCTTTCCAATTTCCCCTCGTTCTGTGCATTTTGTTTATTGAAACGGTATGTTTTTCTTCTCAACAGTATCATCCATTTTACGTTGAAATACTGCTCCTTCTTCATCTTCCGCACTTGCATTATCATCCTCAGTGCTTCTTCTTCTTCCTTAGTTTGACTGGTCTGTATCATAATGAGCTTCTTCATTTGATTCTTCTTACGTCATTGTATATGGTAATTCTTAAATTCTCGCATCTTTCACATGTTTTCTGCTCATACCTTATTGATATTGGAGAATATATTAAGAGGATTTAAGTTTTGTTTAAAAACATGTTTACAAGGTGTTTGAAAAAATTTATTGCTCTAGAGATAGAGATCATAGACTGAGTTGGGTGAGAAAGGGAGGAATAGAGAGACTGCCGCCCCTACAGTCCTTCCTTTTCCGATGGCCCCTACAGTTTTCTCTCTTAGCCTGACGTATTGTTTACTCTTTTCTGAGTGTGAAAGAGAGATTGTGACTGTGTTGTTCCCACTTTCGCTTTGCATTTCCCCCTCATTCTGCTCATTTCGTTTGTTGAAACGGTATGTTTTTCTTCCCAACAGTATCATCCATTTTACGTTGAAACACTGCTCCTTCTTCATCTTTTTCACTTGCATCATCATCCTCAGTGCTTCTTCTTATTCCTTAGTTTGATTGGTCTGTATCATTCTGAGCTTCTTCATTTGATTCTTCTTGCGTCCATTGTATACTGTAATTCTTAAATGCTCGCATCTTTCACATGTTTTCTTGTCATACCTTATTCATATTGTTGAATATATTAAGAGAATTTAAGTTTTGTTTAAAAACATGTTTACAAGGTTTTTGAAAGATTTATTGCTCTAGAGATAGAGATTATAGACTGAGTTGGGTGAGAAAGGGACGAAAAGAGAGACCGCGGCCCCTGTAGTCCTTCCTTTTCCAATGGGACCTGCCATTTTCTCTCTCAGCTTGAGGTATTCTTTAGTCTTTTCCGAGTGCGAAATTGAGATTGAGACTGTGTTGTTCCCTCTTTCGCTTTCCAATTTCCCCTCGTCTGTGCATTTTGTTTATTGAAACGGTATGTTTTTCTTCTCAACAGTATCATCCATTTTACGTTGAAATACTGCTCCTTCTTCATCTTCCGCACTTGCATTACCATCCTCAGTGCTTCTTCTTCTTCCTTAGTTTGACTGGTCTGTATCATAATGAGCTTCTTCATTTGATTCTTCTTACGTCCATTGTATATGGTAATTCTTAAATTCTCGCATCTTTCACATGTTTTCTGCTCATACCTTATTGATATTGGAGAATATATTAAGACGATTTAAGTTTTGCTTAAAAACATGTTTACAAGGTGTTTGAAAAAATTTATTGCTCTAGAGATAGAGATCATAGAGTGAGTTGGGTGAGAAAGGGAGGAATAGAGAGACTGTCGCCCCTACAGTCCTTCCTTTTCCGATGGCCCCTACAGTTTTCTCTCTTAGCCTGACGTATTGTTTACTCTTTTCTGAGTGTGAAAGAGAGATTGCGACTGTGTTGTTCCCCCTTTCGCTTTGCATTTCCCCCTCATTCTGCTCATTTCGTTTGTTGAAACGGTATGTTTTTCTTCCCAACAGTATCATCCATTTTACGTTGAAACACTGCTCCTTCTTCATCTTTTTCACTTGCATCATCATCCTCAGTGCTTCTTCTTATTCCTTAGTTTGATTGGTCTGTATCATTCTGAGCTTCTTCATTTGATTCTTCTTGCGTCCATTGTATACGGTAATTCTTAAATGCTCGCATCTTTCACATGTTTTCTTGTCATACCTTATTCATATTGTTGAATATATTAAGAGAATTTAAGTTTTGTTTAAAAACATGTTTACAAGGTTTTTGAAAGATTTATTGCTCTAGAGATAGAGATCATAGACTGAGTTGGGTGAGAAAGGGACGAAAAGAGAGACCGCGGCCCCTGTAGTCCTTCCTTTTCCAATGGGACCTGCCATTTTCTCTCTCAGCTTGAGGTATTCTTTAGTCTTTTCCGAGTGCGAAATTGAGATTGAGACTGTGTTGTTCCCCCTTTCGCTTTCCAATTTCCCCTCGTTCTGTGCATTTTGTTTATTGAAACGGTATGTTTTTCTTCTCAACAGTATCATCCATTTTACGTTGAAATACTGCTCCTTCTTCATCTTCCGCACTTGCATTATCATCCTCAGTGCTTCTTCTTCTTCCTTAGTTTGACTGGTCTGTATCATAATGAGCTTCTTCATTTGATTCTTCTTACGTCCATTGTATATGGTAATTCTTAAATTCTCGCATCTTTCACATGTTTTCTGCTCATACCTTATTGATATTGGAGAATATATTAAGAGGATTTAAGTTTTGTTTAAAAACATGTTTACAAGGTGTTTGAAAAAATTTATTGCTCTAGAGATAGAGATCATAGACTGAGTTTGGTGAGAAAGGGAGGAATAGAGAGACTGCCGCCCCTACAGTCCTTCCTTTTGTGATGGCCCCTACAGTTTTCTCTCTTAGCCTGACGTATTGTTTACTCTTTTCTGAGTGTGAAAGAGAGATTGCGACTGTGTTGTTCCCCCTTTCGCTTTGCATTTCCCCCTCATTCTGCTCATTTCGTTTGTTGAAACGGTATGTTTTTCTTCCCAACAGTATCATCCATTTTACGTTGAAACACTGCTCCTTCTTCATCTTTTTCACTTGCATCATCATCCCCAGTGCTTCTTCTTATTCCTTAGTTTGATTGGTCTGTATCATTCTGAGCTTCTTCATTTGATTCTTCTTGCGTCCATTGTATACGGTAATTCTTAAATGCTCGCATCTTTCACATGTTTTCTTGTCATACCTTATTCATATTGTTGAATATATTAAGAGAATTTAAGTTTTGTTTAAAAACATGTTTACAAGGTTTTTGAAAGATTTATTGCTCTAGAGATAGAGATCATAGACTGAGTTGGGTGAGAAAGGGACGAAAAGAGAGACCGCGGCCCCTGTAGTCCTTCCTTTTCCAATGGGACCTGCCATTTTCTCTCTCAGCTTGAGGTATTCTTTAGTCTTTTCCGAGTGCGAAATTGAGATTGAGACTGTGTTGTTCCCTCTTTCGCTTTCCAATTTCCCCTCGTCTGTGCATTTTGTTTATTGAAACGGTATGTTTTTCTTCTCAACAGTATCATCCATTTTACGTTGAAATACTGCTCCTTCTTCATCTTCCGCACTTGCATTACCATCCTCAGTGCTTCTTCTTCTTCCTTAGTTTGACTGGTCTGTATCATAATGAGCTTCTTCATTTGATTCTTCTTACGTCCATTGTATATGGTAATTCTTAAATTCTCGCATCTTTCACATGTTTTCTGCTCATACCTTATTGATATTGGAGAATATATTAAGAGGATTTAAGTTTTGTTTAAAAACATGTTTACAAGGTGTTTGAAAAAATTTATTGCTCTAGAGATAGAGATCAGAGAGTGAGTTGGGTGAGAAAGGGAGGAATAGAGAGACTGCCGCCCCTACAGTCCTTCCTTTTCCGATGGCCCCTACAGTTTTCTCTCTTAGCCTGACGTATTGTTTACTCTTTTCTGAGTGTGAAAGAGAGATTGCGACTGTGTTGTTCCCCCTTTCGCTTTGCATTTCCCCCTCATTCTGCTCATTTCGTTTGTTGAAACGGTATGTTTTTCTTCCCAACAGTATCATCCATTTTACGTTGAAACACTGCTCCTTCTTCATCTTTTTCACTTGCATCATCATCCTCAGTGCTTCTTCTTATTCCTTAGTTTGATTGGTCTGTATCATTCTGAGCTTCTTCATTTGATTCTTCTTGCGTCCATTGTATACGGTAATTCTTAAATGCTCGCATCTTTCACATGTTTTCTTGTCATACCTTATTCATATTGTTGAATATATTAAGAGAATTTAAGTTTTGTTTAAAAACATGTTTACAAGGTTTTTGAAAGATTTATTGCTCTAGAGATAGAGATCATAGACTGAGTTGGGTGAGAAAGGGACGAAAAGAGAGACCGCGGCCCCTGTAGTCCTTCCTTTTCCAATGGGACCTGCCATTTTCTCTCTCAGCTTGAGGTATTCTTTAGTCTTTTCCGAGTGCGAAATTGAGATTGAGACTGTGTTGTTCCCCCTTTCGCTTTCCAATTTCCCCTCGTTCTGTGCATTTTGTTTATTGAAACGGTATGTTTTTCTTCTCAACAGTATCATCCATTTTACGTTGAAATACTGCTCCTTCTTCATCTTCCGCACTTGCATAATCATCCTCAGTGCTTCTTCTTCTTCCTTAGTTTGACTGGTCTGTATCATAATGAGCTTCTTCATTTGATTCTTCTTACGTCCATTGTATATGGTAATTCTTAAATTCTCGCATCTTTCACATGTTTTCTGCTCATACCTTATTGATATTGGAGAATATATTAAGAGGATTTAAGTTTTGTTTAAAAACATGTTTACAAGGTGTTTGAAAAAATTTATTGCTCTAGAGATAGAGATCATAGACTGAGTTTGGTGAGAAAGGGAGGAATAGAGAGACTGCCGCCCCTACAGTCCTTCCTTTTGTGATGGCCCCTACAGTTTTCTCTCTTAGCCTGACGTATTGTTTACTCTTTTCTGAGTGTGAAAGAGAGATTGCGACTGTGTTGTTCCCCCTTTCGCTTTGCATTTCCCCCTCATTCTGCTCATTTCGTTTGTTGAAACGGTATGTTTTTCTTCCCAACAGTATCATCCATTTTACGTTGAAACACTGCTCCTTCTTCATCTTTTTCACTTGCATCATCATCCCCAGTGCTTCTTCTTATTCCTTAGTTTGATTGGTCTGTATCATTCTGAGCTTCTTCATTTGATTCTTCTTGCGTCCATTGTATACGGTAATTCTTAAATGCTCGCATCTTTCACATGTTTTCTTGTCATACCTTATTCATATTGTTGAATATATTAAGAGAATTTAAGTTTTGTTTAAAAACATGTTTACAAGGTTTTTGAAAGATTTATTGCTCTAGAGATAGAGATCATAGACTGAGTTGGGTGAGAAAGGGACGAAAAGAGAGACCGCGGCCCCTGTAGTCCTTCCTTTTCCAATGGGACCTGCCATTTTCTCTCTCAGCTTGAGGTATTCTTTAGTCTTTTCTGAGTGCGAAATTGAGATTGAGACTGTGTTGTTCCCCCTTTCGCTTTCCAATTTCCCCTCGTTCTGTGCATTTTGTTTATTGAAACGGTATGTTTTTCTTCTCAACAGTATCATCCATTTTACGTTGAAATACTGCTCCTTCTTCATCTTCCGCACTTGCATCATCATCCTCAGTGCTTCTTCTTCTTCCTTAGTTTGACTGGTCTGTATCATAATGAGCTTCTTCATTTGATTCTTCTTACGTCCATTGTATATGGTAATTCTTAAATTCTCGCATCTTTCACATGTTTTCTGCTCATACCTTATTGATATTGGAGAATATATTAAGAGGATTTAAGTTTTGTTTAAAAACATGTTTACAAGGTGTTTGAAAAAATTTATTGCCCTAGAGATAGAGATCATAGAGTGAGTTGGGTGAGAAAGGGAGGAATAGAGAGACTGCCGCCCCTACAGTCCTTCCTTTTCCGATGGCCCCTACAGTTTTCTCTCTTAGCCTGACGTATTGTTTACTCTTTTCTGAGTGTGAAAGAGAGATTGCGACTGTGTTGTTCCCCCTTTCGCTTTGCATTTCCCCCTCATTCTGCTCATTTCGTTTGTTGAAACGGTATGTTTTTCTTCCCAACAGTATCATCCATTTTAAGTTTAAACACTGCTCCTTCTTCATCTTTTTCACTTGCATCATCATCCTCAGTGCTTCTTCTTATTCCTTAGTTTGATTGGTCTGTATCATTCTGAGCTTCTTCATTTGATTCTTCTTGCGTCCATTGTATACAGTAATTCTTAAATGCTCGCATCTTTCACATGTTTTCTTGTCATACCTTATTCGTATTGTTGAATATATTAAGAGAATTTAAGTTTTGTTTAAAAACTTGTTTACAAGGTTTTTGAAAGATTTATTGCTCTAGAGATAGAGATCATAGACTGAGTTGGGTGAGAAAGGGACGAAAAGAGAGACCGCGGCCCCTGTAGTCCTTCCTTTTCCAATGGGACCTGCCATTTTCTCTCTCAGCTTGAGGTATTCTTTAGTCTTTTCCGAGTGCGAAATTGAGATTGAGACTGTGTTGTTCCCTCTTTCGCTTTCCAATTTCCCCTCGTTCTGTGCATTTTGTTTGTTGAAACGGTATGTTTTTCTTCTCAACAGTATCATCCATTTTACGTTGAAATACTGCTCCTTCTTCATCTTCCGCACTTGCATCATCATCCTCAGTGCTTCTTCTTCTTCCTTAGTTTGACTGGTCTGTATCATAATGAGCTTCTTCATTTGATTCTTCTTACGTCCATTGTATATGGTAATTCTTAAATGCTCGCATCTTTCACATGTTTTCTGCTCATACCTTATTGATATTGGAGAATATATTAGGAGGATTTAAGTTTTGTTTAAAAACATGTTTACAAGGTGTTTGAAAAAATTTATTGCTCTAGAGATAGAGATCATAGAGTGAGTTGGGTGAGAAAGGGAGGAATAGAGAGACTGCCGCCCCTACAGTCCTTCCTTTTCCGATGGCCCCTACAGTTTTCTCTCTTAGCCTGACGTATTGTTTACTCTTTTCTGAGTGTGAAAGAGAGATTGCGACTGTGTTGTTCCCCTTTTCGCTTTGCATTTCCCCATCATTCTGCTCAATTCGTTTGTTGAAACGGTATGTTTTTCTTCCCAACAGTATCATCCATTTTACGTTGAAACAATGCTCCTTCTTCATCTTTTTCACTTGCATCATCATCCTCAGTGCTTCTTCTTATTCCTTAGTTTGATTGGTCTGTATCATTCTGAGCTTCTTCATTTGATTCTTCTTGCGTCCATTGTATACGGTAATTCTTAAATGCTCGCATCTTTCACATGTTTTCTTGTCATACCTTATTCATATTGTTGAATATATTAAGAGAATTTAAGTTTTGTTTAAAAACATGTTTACAAGGTTTTTGAAAGATTTATTGCTCTAGAGATAGAGATCATAGACTGAGTTGGGTGAGAAAGGGACGAAAAGAGAGACCGCGGCCCCTGTAGTCCTTCCTTTTCCAATGGGACCTGCCATTTTCTCTCTCAGCTTGAGTTATTCTTTAGTCTTTTCCGAGTGCGAAATTGAGATTGAGACTGTGTTGTTCCCTCTTTCGCTTTCCAATTTCCCCTCGTTCTGTGCATTTTGTTTGTTGAAACGGTATGTTTTTCTTCTCAACAGTATCATCCATTTTACGTTGAAATACTGCTCCTTCTTCATCTTCCACACTTGCATCATCATCCTCAGTGCTTCTTCTTCTTCCTTAGTTTGACTGGTCTGTATCATTATGAGCTTCTTCATTTGATTCTTCTTACGTCCATTGTATATGGTAATTCTTAAATGCTCGCATCTTTCACATGTTTTCTGCTCATACCTTATTGATATTGGAGAATATATTAAGAGGATTTAAGTTTTGTTTAAAAACATGTTTACAAGGTGTTTGAAAAAATTTATTGCTCAAGAGATAGAGTTCATAGACTGAGTTGGGTGAGAAAGGGAGGAATAGAGAGACTGCCGCCCCTCCAGTCCTTCCGTTTCCGATGGCCCCTACAGTTTTCTCTCTTAGCCTGACGTATTGTTTACTCTTTTCTGAGTGTGAAAGAGAGATTGCGACTGTGTTGTTCCCCCTTTCGCTTTGCATTTCCCCCTCATTCTGCTCATTTCGTTTGTTGAAACGGTATGTTTTTCTTCCCAACAGTATCATCCATTTTACGTTGAAACACTGCTCCTTCTTCATCTTTTTCACTTGCATCATCATCCTCAGTGCTTCTTCTTATTCCTTAGTTTGATTGGTCTGTATCATTCTGAGCTTCTTCATTTGATTCTTCTTGCATCCATTGTATAGGGTAATTCTTAAATGCTCGCATCTTTAACATGTTTTCTTGTCATACCTAATATAAATTGTTGAATATATTAAGAGAATTTAAGTTTTGTTTAAAAACATGTTTACAAGGTTTTTGAAAGATTTATTGCTCTAGAGATAGAGATCATAGACTGAGTTGGGTGAGAAAGGGACGAAAAGAGAGACCGCGGCCCCTGTAGTCCTTCCTTTTCCAATGGGACCTGCCATTTTCTCTCTCAGCTTGAGTTATTCTTTAGTCTTTTCCGAGTGCGAAATTGAGATTGAGGCTGTGTTGTTCCCTCTTTCACTTTCCAATTTCCCCTCGTTCTGTGCATTTTGTTTGTTGAAACGGTATGTTTTTCTTCTCAACAGTATCATCCATTTTACGTTGAAATACTGCTCCTTCTTCATCTTCCGCACTTGCATCATCATCCTCAGTGCTTCTTCTTCTTCCTTAGTTTGACTGGTGTGTATCATAATGAGCTTCTTCATTTGATTCTTCTTACGTCCATTGTATATGGTAATTCTTAAATTCTCGCATCTTTCACATGTTTTCTGCTCATACCTTATTGATATTGGAGAATATATTAAGAGGATTTAAGTTTTGTTTAAAAACATGTTTACAAGGTGTTTGAAAAAATTTATTGCTCTAGAGATAGAGATCATAGAGTGAGTTGGGTGAGAAAGGGAGGAATAGAGAGACTGCCGCCCCTACAGTCCTTCCTTTTCCGATGGCCCCTACAATTTTCTCTCTTAGCCTGACGTATTGTTTACTCTTTTCTGAGTGTGAAAGAGAGATTGCGACTGTGTTGTTCCCCTTTTCGCTTTGCATTTCCCCATCATTCTGCTCAATTCGTTTGTTGAAACTGTATGTTTTTCTTCCCAACAGTATCATCCATTTTACGTTGAAACACTGCTCCTTCTTCATCATTTTCACTTGCATCATCATCCTCAGTGCTTCTTCTTATTCCTTAGTTTGATTGGTCTGTATCATTCTGAGCTTCTTCATTTGATTCTTCTTGCGTCCATTGTATACGGTAATTCTTAAATGCTCGCATCTTTCACATGTTTTCTTGTCATACCTTATTCATATTGTTGAATATATTAAGAGAATTTAAGTTTTGTTTAAAAACATGTTTACAAGGTTTTTGAAAGATTTATTGCTCTAGAGATAGAGATCATAGACTGAGTTGGGTGAGAAAGGGACGAAAAGAGAGACCGCGGCCCCTGTAGTCCTTCCTTTTCCAATGGGACCTGCCATTTTCTCTCTCAGCTTGAGTTATTCTTTAGTCTTTTCCGAGTGTGAAATTGAGATTGAGACTGTGTTGTTCCCTCTTTCGCTTTCCAATTTCCCCTCGTTCTTTGCATTTTGTTTGTTGAAACGGTATGTTTTTCTTCTGAACAGTATCATCCATTTTACGTTGAAATACTGCTCCTTCTTCATCTTCCGCACTTGCATCATCATCCTCAGTGCTTCTTCTTCTTCCTTAGTTTGACTGGTCTGTATCATTATGAGCTTCTTCATTTGATTCTTCTTACGTCCATTGTATATGGTAATTCTTAAATGCTCGCATCTTTCACATGTTTTCTGCTCATACCTTATTGATATTGGAGAATATATTAAGAGGATTTAAGTTTTGTTTAAAAACATGTTTACAAGGTGTTTGAAAAAATTTATTGCTCAAGAGATAGAGTTCATAGACTGAGTTGGGTGAGAAAGGGAGGAATAGAGCGACTGCCGCCCCTCCAGTCCTTCCTTTTCCGATGGCCCCTACAGTTTTCTCTCTTAGCCTGACGTATTGTTTACTCTTTTCTGAGTGTGAAAGAGAGATTGCGACTGTGTTGTTCCCCCTTTCGCTTTGCATTTCCCCCTCATTCTGCTCATTTCGTTTGTTGAAACGGTATGTTTTTCTTCCCAACAGTATCATCCATTTTACGTTGAAACACTGCTCCTTCTTCATCTTTTTCACTTGCATCATCATCCTCAGTGCTTCTTCTTATTCCTTAGTTTGATTGGTCTGTATCATTCTGAGCTTCTTCATTTGATTCTTCTTGCGTCCATTGTATAGGGTAATTCTTAAATGCTCGCATCTTTAACATGTTTTCTTGTCATACCTAATATAAATTGTTGAATATATTAAGAGAATTTAAGTTTTGTTTAAAAACATGTTTACAAGGTTTTTGAAAGATTTATTGCTCTAGAGATAGAGATCATAGACTGAGTTGGGTGAGAAAGGGACGAAAAGAGAGACCGCGGCCCCTGTAGTCCTTCCTTTTCCAATGGGACCTGCCATTTTCTCTCTCAGCTTGAGTTATTCTTTAGTCTTTTCCGAGTGCGAAATTGAGATTGAGGCTGTGTTGTTCCCTCTTTCACTTTCCAATTTCCCCTCGTTCTGTGCATTTTGTTTGTTGAAACGGTATGTTTTTCTTCTCAACAGTATCATCCATTTTACGTTGAAATACTGCTCCTTCTTCATCTTCCGCACTTGCATCATCATCCTCAGTGCTTCTTCTTCTTCCTTAGTTTGACTGGTGTGTATCATAATGAGCTTCTTCATTTGATTCTTCTTACGTCCATTGTATATGGTAATTCTTAAATTCTCGCATCTTTCACATGTTTTCTGCTCATACCTTATTGATATTGGAGAATATATTAAGAGGATTTAAGTTTTGTTTAAAAACATGTTTACAAGGTGTTTGAAAAAATTTATTGCTCTAGAGATAGAGATCATAGAGTGAGTTGGGTGAGAAAGGGAGGAATAGAGAGACTGCCGCCCCTACAGTCCTTCCTTTTCCGATGGCCCCTACAATTTTCTCTCTTAGCCTGACGTATTGTTTACTCTTTTCTGAGTGTGAAAGAGAGATTGCGACTGTGTTGTTCCCCTTTTCGCTTTGCATTTCCCCATCATTCTGCTCAATTCGTTTGTTGAAACGGTATGTTTTTCTTCCCAACAGTATCATCCATTTTACGTTGAAACACTGCTCCTTCTTCATCTTTTTCACTTGCATCATCATCCTCAGTGCTTCTTCTTATTCCTTAGTTTGATTGGTCTGTATCATTCTGAGCTTCTTCATTTGATTCTTCTTGCGTCCATTGTATAGGGTAATTCTTAAATGCTTGCATCTTTAACATGTTTTCTTGTCATACCTAATATAAATTGTTGAATATATTAAGAGAATTTAAGTTTTGTTTAAAAACATGTTTACAAGGTTTTTGAAAGATTTATTGCTCTAGAGATAGAGATCATAGACTGAGTTGGGTGAGAAAGGGACGAAAAGAGAGACCGCGGCCCCTGTAGTCCTTCCTTTTCCAATGGGACCTGCCATTTTCTCTCTCAGCTTGAGTTATTCTTTAGTCTTTTCCGAGTGCGAAATTGAGATTGAGACTGTGTTGTTCCCTCTTTCGCTTTCCAATTTCCCCTCGTTCTGTGCATTTTGTTTGTTGAAACGGTATGTTTTTCTTCTCAACAGTATCATCGATTTTACGTTGAAATACTGCTCCTTCTTCATCTTCCGCACTTGCATCATCATCCTCAGTGCTTCTTCTTCTTCCTTAGTTTGACTGGTCTGTATCATAATGAGCTTCTTCATTTGATTCTTCTTGCGTCCATTGTATACTGTAATTCTTAAATGCTCGCATCTTTCACATGTTTTCTGGTCATACCTTATTCATATTATTGAATATATTAAGAGAATTTAAGTTTTGTTTAAAAACATGTTTACAAGGTTTTTGAAAGATTTATTGCTCTAGAGATAGAGATCATAGACTGAGTTGGGTGAGAAAGGGACGAAAAGAGAGACCGCGGCCCCTGTAGTCCTTCCTTTCCCGATGGGACCTGCCATTTTCTCTCTCAGCTTGACGTATTCTTGAGACTTTTCCGAGTGCGAAATTGAGATTGAGACTGTGTTGTTCCCTCTTTCGCTTTCCAATTCCCCCTCGTTTTGTGCATTTTGTTTGTTGAAACGGTATGTTTTTCTTCTCAACAGTATCATCCATTTTACGTTGAAATACTGCTCCTTCTTCATCTTCCTCACTTGCATCATCATGCTCAGTGCTTCTTCTTATTCCTTAGTTTGACTGGTCTTTATCATTTTGAGCTTCTTCATTTGATTCTTCTTACGTCCATTGTATACCATAATTCTTAAATTCTCGCATCTTTCACATATTTTCTGGTCATACCTTATTCATATTAGAGAATATATTAAGAGAATTTAAGTTTTGTTTAAACACATGTTTACAAGGTGTTTGAAAAATTTATTGCTGTAGAGATAGAGATGATAGACTGAGTTGGGTGAGAAAGGGAGGAACAGAGAGACCGCCGCCCGTACAGTCCTTCCTTTTCCAATGGCCCCTGCAATTTTCTCTCTCAGCCTCAGGTATTCTTTAGTCTTTTTTGAGTGCGAAATTAAGATTGCGACTGTGTTGTTCCCCCTTTCGCTTTGCATTTCCCCCTCGTTCTGCGCATTTCGTTTGTTGAAACGGTATGTTTTTCTTCTCAATAGTATCATCCATTTTATGATGAAACACTGTTCCTTTTTCATCTTCCGCACTTGCATCATCATCCTCAGTGCTTCTTATTCTTCCTTAGTTTGACTGGTCTGTATCATTATGAGCTTCTTCATTTTATTCTTCTTACGTCCATTGTATATGGTAATTCTTAAATGCTCGCATCTTTCACATGTTTTCTGCTCATACCTTATTGATATTGGAGAATATATTAAGAGGATTGAAGTTTTGTTTAAAATCATGTTTACAAGGTGTTTGAAAAAATTTATTGCTCTAGAGATAGAGATCATAGACTGAGTTGGGTGAGAAAGGGAGGAATAGAGAGACCCCCGCCCCTACAGTCCTTCCTTTTCCGATGGCCCCTACAGTTTTCTCTCTTTGCCTGACGTATTGTTTACTCTTTTCTGAGTGTGAAAGAGAGATTGCGACTGTGTTGTTCCCCCTTTCACTTTGCATTTCCCCCTTGTTCTGCTCATTTCGTTTGTTGAAACGGTATGTTTTTCTTCCCAACAATATCATCCATTTTACGTTGAAACACTGCTCCTTCTTCATCTTTTTCACTTGCATCATCATCCTCAGTGCTTCTTCTTATTCCTTAGTTTGATTGGTCTGTATCATTCTGAGCTTCTTCATTTGATTCTTCTTGCGTCCATTGTATACGGTAATTCTTAAATGCTCGCATCTTTCACATGTTTTCTAGTCATACCTTATTCATATTGTTGAATATATTAAGAGAATTTAAGTTTTGTTTAAAAACATGTTTACAAGGTTTTTAAACGATTTATTGCTCTAGAGATAGAGATCATAGACGCAGTTGGGTGAGAAAGGGAGGAACAGAGAGACCGCCGCCCATGCAGTCCTTCCTTTTCCAATGGCCCCCGCAATTTTCTCTCTCAGCCAGAGGTATTCTTTAGTCTTTTTTGAGTGCGAATTTAAGATTGCGACTGTGTTGTTCCCCCTTTCGCTTTGCATTTCCCCCTCATTCTGCGCATTTCGTTTGTTTAAACGGTATGTTTTTCTTCTCAATAGTATCATCCATTTTACGATGAAACACTGTTCCTAGTTCATCTTCCGAACTTGCATCATCATCCTCAGTGCTTCTTCTTATTCCTTAGTTTGACTGGTCTGTATCATAATGAGCTTCTTCATTTGATTCTTCTTGCGTCCATTGTATACGGTAATTCTTAAATGCTCGCATCTTTCACATGTTTTCTGGTCATACCTTATTCATATTATTGAATATATTAAGAGAATTTAAGTTTTGTTTAAAAACATGTTTACAAGGTTTTTGAAAGATTTATTGCTCTAGAGATAGAGATCATAGACTGAGTTGGGTGAGAAAGGGACGAAAAGAGAGACCGCGGCCCCTGTAGTCCTTCCTTTCCCGATGGGACCTGCCATTTTCTCTCTCAGCTTGACGTATTCTTGAGACTTTTCCGAGTGCGAAATTGAGATTGAGACTGTGTTGTTCCCTCTTTCGCTTTCCAATTCCCCCTCGTTTTGTGCATTTTGTTTGTTCAAACGGTATGTTTTTCTTCTCAACAGTATCATCCATTTTACGTTGAAATACTGCTCCTTCTTCATCTTCCTCACTTGCATCATCATGCTCAGTGCTTCTTCTTATTCCTTAGTTTGACTGGTCTTTATCATTTTGAGCTTCTTCATTTGATTCTTCTTACGTCCATTGTATACCATAATTCTTAAATTCTCGCATCTTTCACATATTTTCTGGTCATACCATATTCATATTTGAGAATATATTAAGAGAATTTAAGTTTTGTTTAAAAACATGTTTACAAGGTTTTTGAAAGATTTATTGCTCTAGAGATAGAGATCATAGACTGAGTTGGGTGAGAAAGGGACGAAAAGAGAGACCGCGGCCCCTGTAGTCCTTCCTTTCCCGATGGAACCTGCCATTTTCTCTCTCAGCTTGACGTATTCTTGAGACTTTTCCGAGTGCGAAATTGAGATTGAGACTGTGTTGTTCCCTCTTTCGCTTTCCAATTCCCCCTCGTTTTGTGCATTTTGTTTGTTGAAACGGTATGTTTTTCTTCTCAACAGTATCATCCATTTTACGTTGAAATACTGCTCCTTCTTCATCTTCCTCACTTGCATCATCATGCTCAGTGCTTCTTCTTATTCCTTAGTTTGACTGGTCTTTATCATTTTGAGCTTCTTCATTTGATTCTTCTTACGTCCATTGTATACCATAATTCTTAAATTCTCGCATCTTTCACATATTTTCTGGTCATACCTTATTCATATTAGAGAATATATTAAGAGAATTTAAGTTTTGTTTAAACACATGTTTACAAGGTGTTTGAAAAATTTATTGCTGTAGAGATAGAGATGATAGACTGAGTTGGGTGAGAAAGGGAGGAACAGAGAGACCGCCGCCCGTACAGTCCTTCCTTTTCCAATGGCCCCTGCAATTTTCTCTCTCAGCCTCAGGTATTCTTTAGTCTTTTTTGAGTGCGAAATTAAGATTGCGACTGTGTTGTTCCCCCTTTCGCTTTGCATTTCCCCCTCGTTCTGCGCATTTCGTTTGTTGAAACGGTATGTTTTTCTTCTCAATAGTATCATCCATTTTATGATGAAACACTGTTCCTTTTTCATCTTCCGTACTTGCATCATCATCCTCAGTGCTTCTTCTTCTTCCTTAGTTTGACTGGTCTGTATCATTATGAGCTTCTTCATTTTATTCTTTTTACGTCCATTGTCTATGGTAATTCTTAAATGCTCGCATCTTTCACATGTTTTCTGCTCATACCTTATTGATATTGGAGAATATATTAAGAGGATTGAAGTTTTGTTTAAAAACATGTTTACAAGGTGTTTGAAAAAATTTATTGCTCTAGAGATAGAGATCATAGACTGAGTTGGGTGAGAAAGGGAGGAATAGAGAGACTGCCACCCCTACAGTCCTTCCTTTTCCGATGTCCCCTACAGTTTTCTCTCTTAGCCTGACGTATTGTTTACTCTTTTCTGAGTGTGAAAGAGAGATTGCGACTGTGTTGTTCCCCCTTTCACTTTGCATTTCCCCCTCGTTCTGCTCATTTCGTTTGTTGAAACGGTATGTTTTTGTTCCCAACAATATCATCTATTTTACGTTGAAACACTGCTCCTTCTTCATCTTTTTCTCTTGCATCATCATCCTCAGTGCTTCTTCTTATTCCTTAGTTTGAATAGTCTGTATCATTCTGAGCTTCTTCATTTGATTCTTCTTGCGTCCATTGTATACGGTAATTCTTAAATGCTCGCATCTTTTACATGTTTTCTGCTCATACCTTATTGATATTGGAGAATATATTAAGAGGATTTAAGTTTTGTTTAAAAACATGTTTACAAGGTGTTTGAAAAAATTTTTTGCTCTAGAGATAGAGATCATAGACTGAGTTGGGTGAGAAAGGGAGGAATAGAGAGACTGCCGCCCCTACAGTCCTTCCTTTTCCGATGTCCCCTACAGTTTTCTCTCTTAGCCTGATGTATTGTTTACTCTTTTCTGAGTGTGAACGAGAGATTATGACTGTGTTGTTCCCCCTTTCGCTTTGCATTTCCCCCTCGTTCTGTACATTTCGTTTGTTGAAACGGTATGTTTTTCTTCCCAACAGTATCATCCATTTTACATTGAAACCCTGCTTCTTCTTCATCTTTTTCACTTGTATCATCATCCTCAGTGCTTCTTCTTATAACTTAGTTTGACTTGTCTGTGCCATTCTCAGCTTCTTCATTAGATTCTTCTTGCGTACATTGTATACGGTAATTCTTAAATTCTCACATCTTTCACATGTTTTCTGCTCAAATCTTATTTATATTGGAGAATATATTAAGAGAATTTAAGTTTTGTTTAAAAACATGTTTACAAGGTGTTTGAAAAATTTATTGCAATAGAGATAGAGATCATAGTCTGAGTTGGGTGAGAAAAGGAGGAATAGAGAGACCGTCGCCCCTGCAGTCCTTCCTTTTCCGATGGCCCCTGCAGTTTTCTCTCTCAGCCTGAGGTATTCTTTACTATTTTTTGAGTGTGAAAGAGAGATTATGATTGTGTTGTTCCCCCTTTCCCTTTGCATTTCCCCCTCGTTATACGCATTTCGTTTGTTGAAACAGTATGTTTTTTTCCTCAACAGTACCATCCATGTAACATTGAAACACTGCTCCTTCTTCATCTTCCTCATTTGCATCTACATCCTCAGTGTTTCTTCTTCTTCCTTAGTTTGACTGGTCTGTATCATTCTGAGCTTCTTCATTTGATTCTTCTTGCTTCCATTGTATACAGTAATTCTTAAATGCTCGCAACTTTCAAATGTTTTCTGTTCATACCTTATTCATATTAGAGAATATATTAAGAGAATTTAAGTTTTGTTTAAACACATGTTTACAAGGTGTTTGAAAAATTTATTGCTGTAGAGATAGAGATCATAGACTGAGTTGGGTGAGAAAGGGAGGAACAGAGAGACCGCCGCCCGTACAGTCCTTCCTTTTCCAATGGCCCCCGCAATTTTCTCTCTCAGCCTGAGGTATTCTTTAGTCTGTTTTGAGTGCGAAATTAAGATTGCGACTGTGTTGTTCCCCCTTTCGCTTTGCATTTCCCCCTCGTTCTGCGCATTTCGTTTGTTGAAACGGTATATTTTTCTTCTCAATAGTATCATCCATTTTATGATGAAACACTGCTCCTTCTTCATCTTCCGCACTTGCATCATCATCCTCAGTGCTTCTTCTTCTTCCTTAGTTTGACTGGTCTGTATCATTATGAGCTTCTTCATTTGATTCTTCTTACGTCCATTGTATATGGTAATTCTTAAATGCTCGCATCTTTCACATGCTTTCTGCTCATACCTTATTGATATTGGAGAATATATTAAGAGGATTTAAGTTTTGTTTAAAAACATGTTTACAAGGTGTTTAAAAAAATTTATTGCTCTAGAGATAGAGATCATAGACTGAGTTGGGTGAGAAAGGGAGGAATAGAGAGACTGCCGCCCCTACAGTCCTTCCTTTTCCGATGTCCCCTACAGTTTTCTCTCTTAGCCTGACGTATTGTTTACTCTTTTCTGAGTGTGAAAGAGAGATTGCGACTGTGTTGTTCCCCCTTTCACTTTGCATTTCCCCCTCGTTCTGCTCATTTAGTTTGTTGAAACGGTATGTTTTTGTTCCCAACAATATCATATATTTTACGTTGAAACACTGCTCATTCTTCATCTTTTTCTCTTGCATCATCATCCTCAGTGCTTCTTCTTATTCCTTAGTTTGAATAGTCTGTATCATTCTGAGCTTCTTCATTTGATTCTTCTTGCGTCCATTGTATACGGTAATTCTTAAATGCTCGCATCTTTTACATGTTTTCTGCTCATACCTTATTGATATTGGAGAATATATTAAGAGGATTTAAGTTTTGTTTAAAAACATGTTTACAAGGTGTTTGAAAAAATTTATTGCTCTAGAGATAGAGATCATAGACTGAGTTGGGTGAGAAAGGGAGGAATAGAGAGACTGCCGCCCCTACAGTCCTTCCTTTTCCGATGTCCCCTACAGTTTTCTCTCTTAGCCTGGCGTATTGTTTACTCTTTTCTGAGTGTGAAAGAGAGATTACGACTGTGTTGTTTCCCCTTTTCGCTTTGCATTTCCCCCTCGTTCTGTACATTTCGTTTGTTGAAACGGTATGTTTTTCTTCCCAACAGTATCATCCATTTTACGTTGAAACATTGCTTCTTCTTCATCTTTTTCACTTGCATCATCATCCTCAGTGCTTATTCTTATAACTTAGTTTGACTTGTCTGTGCCATTCTCAGCTTCTTCATTTGATTCTTCTTGCGTACATTGTATACGGTAATTCTTAAATTCTCACATCTTTCACATGTTTTCTGCTCAAATCTTATTTATATTGGAGAATATATTAAGAGAATTTAAGTTTTGTTTAAAAACATGTTTACAAGGTGTTTGAAAAATTTATTGCAATAGGGATAGAGATCATAGTCTGAGTTGGGTGAGAAAAGGAGGAATAGAGAGACCGTCGCCCCTGCAGTCCTTCCTTTTCCAATGGCCCCTGCAGTTTTCTCTCTCAGCCTGAGGTATTCTTTACTATTTTTTGAGTGTGAAAGAGAGATTATGATTGTGTTGTTCCCCCTTTCACTTTGCATTTCCCCCTCGTTCTGCTCATTTCGTTTGTTGAAACGGTATGTTTTTCTTCCCAACAATATCATCTATTTTACGTTGAAACACTGCTCCTTCTTCATCTTTTTCTGTTGCATCATCATCCTCAGTGCTTCTTCTTATTCCTTAGTTTGAATAGTCTGTATCATTATGAGCTTCTTCATTTGATTCTTCTTGCGTCCATTGTATACAGTAATTCTTAAATGCTCGCAACTTTCAAATGTTTTCTGTTCATACCTTATTCATATTGGAGAATATATTAAGAGAATTTAAGTTTTGTTTAAAAACATTTTTACAAGGTGTTTGTAAAATTTATTGCTCACGACTGTGTTGTTCCCCCGTCCGCTATGCATTTCCCCCTCATTCTGCGCATTTCGTTTGTTGAAACGGTATGTTTTTCTTCTCAACAGTATCATCCATTGATGCGTGCTTTTGTCGCTAAAGCAATCAATTAATAACTAGGACAACCTACTAATGCAATATAGTGGCAACCTAGGTCATTCTCCCAAGGAGCAATATGTGGGTTTTCTCTAGAATTGAATTTAGGTGATAAAAATTACAATGGAATGAACCAAACTAAAATGCAAGACTCTACTACCTAAATGCAAAATGTAAAAGACTCTAAAACCTATATGAGAATGAAACTAGCCTAAATAATGAACATGCAATTTTTGGGGTTTTTCTTATGAGAGGGAAATTAAAATCCTAAGGAAAAGAAATAAACTAATATCTAAGAAAATCGACAAAGGTTAGTTCAGTTATGATGGTGAAGGGGACAACTCAGGATTCACATGGATTTAGCTTTCTTAGCCATTTAATTTATTAAACCAAAGGGAGATTCATCAAAAGTTGGAATTAATAAATTTAATCACCTAATTAAGATAATGGAAACCCTCAAGCTTAATAACACCTAATCCACTAGAAAACTCATAATGGAAAAAGCGGTGGTTAATTAAATCCATGAAAAACCAATCTCAATTGTTTAGGATAATTTTGGAAATTATGTTCACAATTGCCCAATTAAACAATTCAACAATTAATCACCTTAATTAAACAATCAAGAGATTAAACCCAAATCAACAATTAAATTAATAATGAAAACTCGATTAATAATCTAATTGACAATCAGAGGTTTGCAAACAAAAATCCCAATAATCATTTAAGAATAAAGCAAATCCAAAATATCAATTCAATCCAAATAAAAATAAGTCTACAATCTAGAACTAGATTGTTCTCAATTAACACAACCCAAAATCATTTAAAACTAAATAATCCTAAGTCTTGAATCAAAAAGATAAAAGAAAGACACTCCCTTATAATCTTCAAGTGTAAGCTCCTAGGCTCTAGCTTCCTCCATGCTCCTCCTAAATTGTCTCCTAAAAGACTTAAGCCTCCATCATGACCTTCCCTTCTTCATGCCACAAGCAGCACGTCACAGCCATGTAAATTGCTTTGTGACCTATTAATTAATGTTGATTGGTGCCGTGGGACCCGCGTGGACAAATATGGATTGTGTGCGTGAATTGAATAATAGATGAAGAAGGGGGTCAATTGAAGGGATTTATGATGGTCAGGGGATGGGTGTTCCCAGCCGAATAAGGGAGCTTCCAGCAGCGTCAGTCTGTTTCAGCCCCTGCGAGAGTGTTTGCGTATCTGCCTGTGTCTCAGCGTATTCTCCCCTCTCACCTATGGCGGCTAGGTTAATTAAAAGGGAGGAGAAAAGAGCTCTGGGTATTAAATTGGGCCTATAGAAATTCCAAAAGCCCAATAAAATTCCACCATTGGATTCTTTTTGAGTTTCTAAGAAAAGTTCTGCATCGTAGGATCTTCTAATTTGCTTTTCCTTACTCTGCAAGAATCAAATAAAATCGTGATTTATCATATAATTGAAAATATTTTCCAATCACAAGATATCAATCAAAATAATAATAAATTAAGCTCAATAATATCATAATTAATTCAGATTTATATTATTTCCCAAAATTGGCTAATTATCCAAATATTATCTAATAAATCCAAATTAGCCTAAAATAATCTCCAAAATAAATGAATAAGGTGGGATAAAATATATTAAAATTATGATTTATCATCCATTTTATGTTGAAACACTGCTCCTTCTTCATCTTCCTCACTTGCATAATCATCCTCAGTGCTTCTTCTTCTTCCTTGGTTTGACTAGCCTGTATCATTCTGAGCTTCTTCATTTGATTCTTCTTGCGTCCATTGTATATGGTATTTCTTAAATACTCGCATCTTTCACATGTTTTCTGGTCATACCTTATTCTTATTGGAGAATATATTAAGTGAATTTATGTTTTGTTTAAAAACATGTTTACAAGGTGTTTGAAAAAATTATTGCTCTAGAGATAGAGATCAGAGACTGAGTTGGGTGAGAAAGGGAGGAACTGAGAGACCGCCGGCCCTGCAGCCCTTCCTTTTCCGATGGCCCCTGCAGTTTTCTCTCTCAGCCTGAGGTATTCTTTACTCTTTTCTGAGTGTGAAAGAGAGATTGCGACTGTGTTGTTCCCCCTTTTACTTTGTATTTCCCCATCTTTCTGCACATTTCGTTTGTTGAAATGGTATGTTTTTCTTGTCAAGAGTATCATCCATTGTACGTTGAAACACTCCTGCATCTTTATCTTCCTCACTTTCATCATCATCCTCAGTGCTTCTTCTTCTTCCTTAGTTTGACAGGTCTATATCATGCTGAGCTTCTTCATTTGATTCTTCTTGCGTCCATTATGTACGGTAATTCTTAAATGCTCGCATCTTTCACATGTTTTCTAGTCATACCTTATTTATAATTGAGAATATATTAAGAGAATTTAAGTTTTGTTAATAAAACATTTTTACAAGGTGTTTGACAAATTTATTGCGCTAGAGATAGAGATCAGAGACTGAGTTGGGTAAGAAAGGGAGGAATAGAGAGACCGCCGCCCCTGCAGTCCTTCCTTTTCTGATGGCCCCTGCAGTTTTCTCTCCCAGTCTGAGGTATTCTTTACTCTTTTCTGAGTGAAAAAGAGAGATTGTGACTGTGTTTTTCCACCTTTTGCATTATATTTCCCCCTCATTTTACGTATTTCATTTGTTGAAACGGTATGTTTTTCTTCTCAACATTATTATCCATTTTACATTGAAACAATGCTCCTTCTTCATCTTCCTCACTTGCATCATCACCTCAGTGCTTCTTCTTCTTCCTTTGTTTGACTTGTCTATATCATTCTGAGCTTCTCTATTTAATTCTTCTTGCGTCCATTGTATACGGTAATTCTTAAAAGCTCTCATCTTTCACATGTTTTCTGGTCATACCTTATTTATATTGGAGAATATATTAAGAGAATTTAAGTTTTGTTTAAAAACATGTTTACAAGGTGTTTGACAAATTTATTGCTCTAGAGATAGAGATCAGAGACTGAGTTGGGTGAGAAAGGGAAAAACAGAGAGACCGCCGCTCCTGGAGTCCTTCCTTTTTCGATGGCCCCTGCAGTTTTCTCTCTCAGCCTGAGGTATTCTTTACTCTTTTCTGAGTGCGAAAGAGAGATTGCGACTTTGTTTTTCCACCTTTTGCTTTATATTTCCCCCTCGTTTTGCGTATTTCATTTGTTGAAATGGTATATTTTTCTTCTCAACAGTATTATCCATTTTACGTTGAAACAATGCTCCTTCTTCATCTTCCTCACTTGCATCATCTCCTCAGTGCTTCTTCTTCTTCCTTTGTTTGACTAGTCTATATCATTCTGAGCTTCTCCATTTAATTCTTCTTGCGTCCTTTGTATAAGGTAATTCTTAAAAGCTCTCATCTTTCACATGTTTTCTGGTCATACCTTATTTATATTGGAGAATATATTAAGAGAATTTAAGTTTTGTTTAAAAACATGTTTACAAGGTGTTTGACAAATTTATTGCTCTAGAGATAGAGATAAGAGACTGAGTTGGGTGAGATAAGGAGGAACAGAGAGACCGCCGCCCCTGTAGTCCTTTCCTTTTTGATGGCCCTTGCAGTTTTCTCTCTCAGCCTGAGGTATTATTTACTCTTTTCTGAGTGTGAAATAGAGATTGTGACTGTGTTGTTCCTCCTTTCGCTTTGCATTTCCCCCTCGTTCTGCACATTTCGTTTGTTGAAATGGTATGTTTTTCTTCTCAAGAGTATCATCCATTTTACATTGAAACACTCCTGCTTCTTCATCTTCCTCACTTTCATCATCATCCTATGTCCTTCTTCTTCATCCTTATTTTGACTGGTCTGTATCATTCTGAGCTTCTTCATTTGATTCTTCTTCCGTCCATTGTATACGGTAATTCTTAAATTCTCGCATATTACACATGTTTTCTTGTCATACCTTATTTATATTGGAGAATATATCAAGAGAATTTAAGTTTTATTTAAAAGCATGTTTACAAGGTATGTGACAAATTTATTGCTCTAGAGATAGAGATCAGAGACTGAGTTGGGTGAGATGAGGAGGAACAGAGAGACCGCCGCCCCTGCAGTCCTTTCTTTTTCCGATGGCCCCTGCAGTTTTCTCTCTCAGGCTAAGGTATTCTTTACTCTTTTCTGAGTTTGAAATAGAGATTGCGACTGTGTTGTTCCTCCTTTCGCTTTGCATTTCCCCCTCATTCTGCGCATTTCGTTTGTTGAAACGGTATGTTTTTCTTCTCAAGAGAATCATCCATTTTAAGTTGAAACACTCCTGCTTCTTCATCTTCCTCACTTTCATCATCATCCTTAGTGCTTCTTCTTTCTTAGTTTAACTGGTCTGGATCATGCTGAGCTTCTTCATTTGATTCTTCTTGCGTCCATTTTATACGGTAATTCTCAAATGCTCGCATCTTTCACATGTTTTCTGGTCATAACTTTTTGCTATTGGAGAATATATTAAGAGAATTTAAGTTATGCCAAAAAACATTTTTACAAGGTGTTTGACAACTTTATTGCTCTAGAGATAGAGATCAGAGACTGAGTTGGGTGAGAAAGAGAGGAATAGAGAGACCGTCGCCCCTGCAGTCCTTCCTTTTCCGATGGCCACTGCAGTTTTCTCTCTCAGCCTGAGGTATTCTTTACCCTTTTCTGAGTGTGAAATAGAGATTGTGACTGTGTTGTTCCACCTTTCGCTTTGCATTTCCACCTTGTTTTGCGTATTTCATTTGTTGAACCGGTATGTTTTTCTTCTCAACAGTATTATCCATTTTAAGTTGAAACAATGCTACTTTTTCATCTTGCTCACTTGAATCATCACCTCAGTGCTTCTTCTTCTTCCTTTGTTTGACTGGTCTGTATCATTCTGAGCTTCTTCATTTGATTATTCTTGCGTCCATTGTATACGGTAATTCTTAAAAGCTCGCATCTTTCACATGTTTTCTGGTCATACCTTATTTATATAGGAGAATATATTAAGAGATTTTATGTTTTGTTGAAAAACATGTTTATAAGGTATTTGACAAATTTATTGCTCTAGAGATAGAGATCAGAGACTGAGTTGGGTGAGAAAGGGAGGAACAGAGAAACCGCCGCCCCTGCAGTCCTTCCTTTTCGGATCGCCCCTGCAGTTTTCTCTCTCAGGCTGAGGTATTCTTTACTCTTTTCTGAGTGCGAAAGAGAGATTGCGACTGTGTTTTTCCACCTTTCGCTTTGCATTTCCACCTCGTTTTGCGTATTTCATTTGTTGAAACGGTATGTTTTTCTTCTCAACAGTATTATCCATTTTAAGTTGAAACAATGCTCCTTTTTCATCTTGCTCACTTGAATCATCACCTCAGTGCTTCTTCTTCTTCTTCCTTTGTTTGACTGGTCTGTATCATTCTGAGCTTCTTCATTTGATTCTTCTTGCGTCCATTGTATACGGTAATTCTTAAAAGCTCGCATCTTTCACTTGTTTTCTAGTCATACCTTATTTATATAGGAGAATATATTAAGAGATTTTATGTTTTGTTGAAAAACATGTTTACAAGGTATTTGACAAATTTATTGATCTAGAGATAGAGATCAGAGACTGAATTGGGTGAGAAAGGGAGGAACAGAGAGACCGCCGCCCCTGCAGTCCTTCCTTTTCGGATCGCCCCTGCAGTTTTCTCTCTTAGGCTGAGGTATTCTTTACTCTTTTCTGAGTGCGAAAGAGAGATTGCGACTGTGTTTTTCCACCTTTCGCTTTGCATTTCCACCTCATTTTGCGTATTTCATTTGTTGAAACGGTATGTTTTTCTTCTCAACAGTATTATCCATTTTAAGTTGAAACAATGCTCCTTTTTCATCTTGCTCACTTGAATCATCACCTCAGTGCTTCTTCTTCTTCCTTTGTTTGACTGGTCTGTATCATTCTGAGCTTCTTCATTTGATTCTTCTTGCGTCCATTGTATACGGTAATTATTAAAAGCTCGCATCTTTCACATGTTTTCTGGTCATACCTTATTTATATAGGAGAATATATTAAGAGATTTTATGTTTTGTTGAAAAACATGTTTACAAGGTATTTGACAAATTTATTGCTCTAGAGATAGAGATCAGAGACTGAGTTGGGTAAGAAAGGGAGGAACAGAGAGACCGCCGCCCCTGAAGTCCTTCCTTTTCCGAAGGCCCCTACAGTTTTCTCTCTTAGCCCGAGGTATTCTTTACTCTTTTCTGAGTGCGAAAGAGAGATTGGGACTGTGTTTTTCCACCTTTCGCTTTGCATTTCCCCCTCGTTCTGCGCATTTCATTTGTTCGAACGGTATGTTTTTCTTCTCAAGAGTATCATCCATTTTACGTTGAAACACTCCTGCATCTTCATCTTCCTCACTTTCATCATCATCATCAGTGCTTCTTCTTCTTCCTTAGTTTGACTGGTCTGTATCATGCTGAGCTTCTTCATTTGATTCTTCTTGCGTCCATTGTATACGGTAATTCTTAAATGCTCGAATATTTCACATGTTTTCTGGTCATAACTTATTGCTATTGGAGAATATATTAAGAATATTTAAGTTATGCTGAAAAACATGTTTACAAGGTGTTTGACAAATTTATTGCTCTAGAGATAGAGATCAGAGACTGAGTTGGCTGTGAAAGGGAGGAACAGAGAGACCGCGACCCTGCAGTCCTTCCTTTTCGGATGGCCCCTGCAGTTTTCTCTCTCAGCCTGAGGTATTCTTTACTCTTTTCTGAGTGCGAAAGAGAGATTGCGACTGTATTGTTCCCCCTTTTGATTTACATTTCCCCCTCGTTGTGCGCATTTCGTTTGTTGAAACGGTATGTTTTTCTTCTCAACAGTATCATCCATTTTAAGTTGAAACACTGCTCCTTCGTCATCTTCCTCACTTGCATAATCATCCTCAATGCTTCCTCTTCTTCCTTAGTTTGACTAGTATGTATCATTCTGAGCTTCTTCATTTGATTCTTCTTCCGTCTATTGTATATGGTAATTCTTAAATTCCTGCATCTTTCACATGTTTTCTGGTCATACCTTATTTATATTGGATATTGTAACACCCCAAATTTTTATTAAGGGCTAATGAGGATTTTTGAGAAGGTAATTGAGATTTAGAGTGGATTAAAGTTGAATTAGTGTATATTGGTGACAATATTATTTAATATGTCATAATTGTTGGAAAATTGATAGAATGTAATTATTGGCATCAGTTGGCAATTAATGGGGAAATTAATTACTAACTAAGAGAAAATGAGAAGTGTAATTAAAATGGCTAATGGAAGGATTAGAGAGATTAATTGGTGAGTTAGTGATTGAGAGCCAATGAGGGGTGGACACATGGCAAGCTCACATGTGGGAGAGATATGAGAAAAGTCAAAAGGGGATTTTTAAATGCATTTCTCTCTCCTCTCTTCCCTCTTGTGCGCTGGAAACTGAAATGGGAGGGAGTATAATCATTTTTCACTTTCTCCACTCCACCTCCATCTTTCTCTCGTCCTCTCTCTCTTCTCTCTCCATTTTCTGTCGACATTGTTGCAGCAAAGAGGAAGAGGAAAAGCTTGCAAAAAGGTAATAAAAATGGCTTCTATTGCTCAAACTTCCTTCTTTAATGTTGATCCTTGAATGAAGAGCTTCATTTTGATGGTTGTAATGTGTTCATTGGTATTAGTTTGTGACCTCAAGAGATTGTGAAAGCTGAGGAATCAAGAAATCTCTTTGGCAAAGTGAAAGAGGTGAGTGTTATCTCCCTTTTGATATATATATATATATTGTGGTTGTTGGTTGAGATTGATTTTTCTGAGATTTTCTGCCCTATTTTCGAAAAATTAGGGTCTTAGTGAGTTTGGCATGTTGTGATAATGGAAATGGTATATTGTGATGTCTTTTGGACAAATGGATTGGTTGAATCATTAAAAGTAAAGTTTGGGATCTTTGTGTTGGTTTTGGTGTGTTGGTCAAAACAGGGCATGTGACTAGATTGATAATTTGGTCATTTTGAGGTTACCATTGTGTTCCTTGGGGAAAATTGTATGGGAATAAGCTTTGTTATTGATTTTTGAGACATAGAACACTTTGGTAGAAAAGTTGGAAAACGCTGTCAATGTGAACTATGTCTGGGCAGTATATTTTTGTAGACATTTTGAATGACCAAATAATTTCATAAAATTGTGAAACTTTCCAGTCTTAAAGTTCACATCCCAAGCTTCAAAATGGACATATATTTTGTGTCATTTCGCTTGGTATTCTGAGAGTTATGCTTTGCCAAAGTTTGGGACAAAAACAGAACTCTGTTTTGGAAGTAATGTTGGGTTTTGGGTGATTCTGTATTTTTGTGATGATTTTAAGTTATAAGCCATATTTGTCCTTGAAAGAGGACTTAAATACCTTTCATTTGGCTTTGGAATCACTCCGTTTAGATTTTTCTACAATTAGTTATGGTTTTTCGAAGTTCATCTCAGAGTCAGGAAAGTTCTGGGCCGCGGCCCATGAGTGGCTAGCCGCGGCCCAAACCTTTCTGGCTTGATTCGGGCCGCGGCCCATGAGTGGCGGGCCACATCCCACGGCCTTCCGACCATATTTGGGCCGCAACCCAAGGAAGGGCAGGCCGGTGCCCAACCCTGTGTTCCAGCACTTTAAGTTTTTGAAAAGAGATCCTCACCCTTTTGTTTCCCAACCTTTTAAGAGTTTTATTAGAGGCATTTGTGGCTTCTTAAGGGTCATTATTGATAACCAAATCTAAGTGTTGAAGAGTTAAATATGTATTGGAATAGAGAATAATGCTTCATCCTTAATTATGACTTTAGGATTTGATATCTGCCCGGAGCCTAGAAGGCCTGTGCCTGCCCAAGGAAGGAAAGACAAAGGTAGTGACACTTTATCCTATATCATGTGTATTGCATTGCATGTTTGCATTAGTCATTGAATACAGTGAAAGTGAAGAGGACGTGGCGAAAGCTCGGACTCGATTAAAGTGAAAGTGAAGGGGACGTGGCGAAAGCCCGGACTCGATTACAGTGAAAGTGAAGGGGACATGACGAAAGCCCGGACTCGAATATTGATAAAGTGATTGGGCGTGGCGTAAGCCCGACCTCGTATATAGTGAAGGGAATGTGGCAAAAGCCCGGTCTCGAATATTGATTGCTGCATTGTGATATATGTAAATTGCTTTGTATATATGCATCATATAAATAAACTGTTGCTACTGGGATTCTCTAGAATCTCATTCTTTCCAAATAACATTTTTAGACAGGGCAAGTGGATCGAAAAGCAAGCAAGTGGCAAAGGACGATTAGGACTGCCAGCGGTAGTCTTAGTTAAATATTTTGGTGTTATATCGAATTGGTTATCATTTTGGATCAATGTAAACATATTGAATAGAATTGTAGTAGTATAGTTTTGTGTAATCTCTGGTATAGATGATGAGACGGGCAATGATGCCCTGTATAAACCTTTGGATTAATGTTATTATCCCGGGTGATCGTCGGGAATTGTGCTTACTCTGATATTGTATATGTAACAGACCAAACAGGCCATTTGTTTTAATGAATGAAATGAATGGAAATCCATTTGTACATGTGTTTTAAAAAGTTTTTAATTGTTCTGGATTTCTCATTCGATAATAAATGTACTTAAACGTTAATCCTGGCCTGATTAGCTAAGGGGGTTACAGATATTATATTAATAGAATTTAAGTTTTGCTTATAAACATGTTTATAAGGTGTTTGACAAATTTATTGCTCTAGAGATAGAGATCAGAGACTGAGTTGGGTGAGATACGGACGAACCGAGAGACCACCACCCCTGCAATCCTTCCTTTTTTCGATGGCCCCTGTAGTTTTCTCTCTCAGCCTGAGGTATTCTTTACTCTTTTCTGATTGTGAAAGAGAGATTGCGACTGTGTTTTTCCACCTTTCGCTTTGCATTTCCCCCTTATTTTGCATATTTCGTTTGTTGAAAAGGTATGTTTTTCTTCTCAACAGTATTATCCATTTTACGTTGAAACACTGCTCCTTCTTCATCATCCTCACTTGCATCTTCATCCGCAGTGCTTCTTCTTCTTCGTTAGTTTGACTGGTGTGTATCATTCTGAGCTTCTTCATTTGATTCTTCTTGCGTCCATTGTATACGGAAATTCTTAAATCCTCTCATCTTTCACATGTTTTCTGGTCATACCTTATTTATATTGGAGAACATATTAAGGGAATTTAAGTTTTGTTTAAAAACATGTTTACACAGTGTTTGACAAATTCATTGATCTAGAGATAGAGATCAGAGACTGAGTTGGGTGAGAAAGGGAGGAACAGAGAGACCGCTGCCCGAGTAGTCCTTCCTTTTTCTGATGGCCCCTGTAGATTTCTCTCTCAGCTTGAGGTATTCTTTACTCTTTTCTGAGTGTGAAAGAGAGATTGCGACTATGTTGTTCCCGCTTTCGCACTGCATTCCCCCTATGTTCTGCGCATTTCATTTTTTAAAAGAGTAAGTTTTTCTTCCCAACAATACCATCCATTTTACGTTGAAACACTGCTCCTTCTTTATCTTTCTCACTTGGATCATCATCCTTGGTGCTTCTTCTTCTTCCTTAGTTTGAATAGTCTGTATCATTCTGAGCTTCTTCATTTGATTCTTCTTGCGTCCATTGTATACGGTCATTATTAAATTCTTGCATCTTTCACATGTTTTATCGTCATACCTTATTTATATTGGAGAATATATTAATAGAATTTAAGTTTTGTTTAAAAACATGTTTACAAGGTGTTTGACAAATTTCTTGCTCTAGAGATAGAGATCAGAGACTGAATTGGGTGAGAAAGGGAGGAACAGAGAAACTGCTCCCCTGCAGTCCTTCCTTTTCCGATGGCCCCTGTAGTTTTCTCCCTCAGCCTGTGGTATTCTTTACTCTTTTCTGAGTGTGAAAGAGAGATTGCGAATGTGTTGTTCGCACTTTCGCTTTGCATTTCCCACACGTTCTGCGCATTTCATTTTTTGAAACGGTATGTTTTTCTTCTCAACAATATCATCCATTTTACGTTGAAACACTGCTCCTTCTACATCTTCCTTACTTGCATCATCATCCTCAGTGCTTCTTCTTCTTCCTTAGTTTGACTGGTCTGTATCATGCGGAGCTTCTTCATTTGATTCTTCTTGCATCCATTATATACGGTAATTCTTAAATGCTCGCATCTTTCACATGTTTTCTGGTCATACCTTATTTATATTGGAGAATATATTAAGGGAATTTAAGTTTTGTTGAAAAACATGTTTACAATTTGTTTGAAAAATTTATTGCTCTAGAGATAGAGATCAAAGACTGAGTTGGGTGAGAAAGGGAAGAACAGAGAGACCGCCGCTTCTGGAGTCCTTCCTTTTCCGATGGCCCCTGCAGTTTTCTCTCTCATCCTGAGGTATTCTTTACTCATTTCTGAGTGCGAAAGAGAGATTGCAACTTGGTTTTTCCACCTTTCACTTTGCATTTCCCGCTCGTTCTGAGCATTTCATTTGTTGAAACGGTATGTTTTTCTTCTCAACAGAAACATCCATTTTACGTTGAAACACTGCTCCTTCTTCAACTTCCTTACTTGCATCATCATCCTCAGTGCTTCTTCTTCTTCCTTAGTTTGACTGGTCTGTATCATGCTGAGCTTCTTCATTTGATTCTTCTTACATCCATTGTATGTGGTAATTCTTAAATGCTCGCATCTTTCACATGTTTTCTGGTCATACCATATTTATATTGGAGAATATATTAAGAGAATTTAAGTTTTGTTGAAAAACATGTTTACAAGTTGTTTGACAAATTTATTGCTCTAGAGATAGATATCAGAGACTGAGTTGGGTGAGAAAGGGATGAACAGAGAGACCGCTGCCCCTGGAGTCCTTCCTTTTCAGATGGCCCCTGCAGTTTTCTCTCTCAGCCTGAGGTATTCTTTACTCTTTTTTGAGTATGAAAGAGAGATTGCGACTTTGTTTTTCCACCTTTCGCTTTGCATTTCCTCCTCGTTTTGGGCATTTCGTTTATTGACACGATATGTTTTTCTTCTCAACAGTATCATCCATTTTACGTTGAAACACTACTTCTTCTTCATCATCCTCACTTGCATCTTCATCCGCAGTGCTTCTTCTTCTTCGTTAGTTTGACTGGTGTGTATCATTCTAAGCTTCTTCATTTGATTCTTCTTGCGTCCATTGTATACGGAAATTCTTAAATCCTCGTATCTTTCACATGTTTTCTGGTCATACCTTTTTTATATTGGAGAACATATTAAGGGAATTTAAGTTTTTTTTAAAAACATGTTTACACAGTGTTTGACAAATTTATTGATCTAGAGATAGAGATCAGAGACTGAGTTGGGTGAGAAAGGGAGGAACAGAGAGACCGCCACCCGATTAGTCCTTCCTTTTTCTGATGCCCCTGTAGTTTTCTCTCTCAGCCTGAGCTATTCTTTACTCTTTTTTGAGTGTGAAAGAGAGATTGCGACTATAATGTTCCCGCTTTCGCTCTGCATTCCCCCCATGTTCTGCGCATTTCATTTTTTAAAAGCGCAAGTTTTTCTTCTCAACAGTACCATCCATTTTACGTTGAAACACTGCTCCTTCTTTATCTTTCTCGGTGCTTCTTCTTCTTCCTTAGTTTGAATAGTCCGTATCATTCTGAGCTTCTTCATTTGATTCTTCTTGCGTCCATTGTATACGGTCATTCTTAAATTCTCGCATCTTTCACATGTTTTATCGTCATACCTTATTTATATTGGAGAATATATTAAAGGAATTTAAGTTTTGTTGAAAAACATGTTCACAAGTTGTTTGACAAATTTATTGCTCTTGAGATATAGATCAGAGACTGAGTTGGGTGAGAGAGGGAGGAACAGAGAAACTGCTCCCCTGCAGTCCTTCCTTTTCCGATGGCCCCTGTAGTTTTCTCCCTCAGCCTGTGGTATTCTTTACTCTTTTCTGAGTGTGAAAGAGAGATTGCGAATGTGTTGTTCGCACTTTCGCTTTGCATTTCCCACACGTTCTGCGCATTTCATTTTTTGAAACGGTATGTTTTTCTTCTCAACAGTATCTATTATTTTACGTTGAAACACTGCTCCTTCTTCATCATCCTTACTTGCATCATCATCCTCAGTACTTCTTCTTCTTCCTTAGTTTGACTGGTCTGTATCATGCGGAGCTTCTTCATTTGATTCTTCTTGTATCCATTATATACGGTAATTCTTAAATGCTCACATCTTTTACATGTTTTGTGGTCATACCTTATTTATATTGGAGAATATATTAAAGGAATTTAAGTTTTGTTGAAAAACATGTTCACAAGTTGTTTGACAAATTTATTGCTCTTGAGATATAGATCAGAGACTGAGTTGGGTGAGAGAGGGAGGAACAGAGAGACCGCCGCCCTTGGAGTCCTTCCTTTTCCGATGGCCCCTGCAGTTTTCTCTCTCAGCCTGAGGTATTCTTTACTCTTTTCTGAGTGCGAAAGATAGATTGCGACTTTGTTTTTCCACCTTTCGCTTTCTATTTCCCCCTCGTTCTGGGCATTTCGTTTGTTGAAATGATATTTTTTTCTTCTCAACAGTATCATCCATTTTACATTGAAATACTGCTCCTTCTTCATCTTCCTCACTTGCATCATCATCCCCAGTACTTCTTCTTCTTCCCTAGTTTAACTGGTCTTTATCATTCTGAGATTCTTCATTTGATTCTTCTTTCGTCCATTGTATATGGTAATTCTTAAATTCCTGCATCTTTCACATGTTTTCTGGTCATACCTTATTTATATTGGATATTATATTAATAGAATTTAAGTTTTTCTTAAAAACATGCTTACAAGGTGTTTGACAAATTTATTGCTCTAGAGATAGAGATCAGTGACTGAGTTGGGTGTGGTAAGGAGGAACCGAGAGACCGCCGCCCCTGCTGTCCTTCCTTTTTTCGATGGCCCCTGCAGTTTTCTCTCTCAGCCTGAGGTATTCTTTACTCTTTTCTAAGTGCTAAAGAGAGATTGCCACTGTGTTGTTCCACCTTTCGATTTGCATTTCCCCCTCATTCTGCGTATTTCGTTTGTTGAAACGGTATGTTTTTCTTCTCATTAGAATCATCTATTTTACGTTGAAACACTGCTCCTTCTTCATCTTTCTAACTTGCATCATCATCCTCTGTCCTTCTTCATTTTCCTTAGTTTGACTAGTCTGTATCATTATGAGCTTCTTCATTTGATTCTTATTGCGTCCATTGTATACGATCATTCTTAAATGCTCGCATCTTTCACATGTTTTCTGCTCATACCTTCTTTATATTGGAAAATATATTAAGAGAATTTAAGTTTTGTTGAAAAACATGTTTACAAGTTGTTTGACAAATTTATTGCTCTAGAGATATAGATCAGAGACTCATTTGGGTGAGAAAGAGAGGAACAGAGAGACTGCCGCCCCTGCAGCCCTTCCTTTTCTGATGGCCCCTACAGTGTTCTCTATCAGCCTGAGGTATTCTTAGCTCTTTTCTGAGTGCGAAAGAGAGATTGCGACTGTGTATTTCTATCTTTCGCTTTGTATTTCCCTCTCGTTCTGTGCATTTCATTTGTTGAAACGTTATGTTTTTCTTCTCAACAGTATCATCCATTTTACGTTGAAAACTGCTACTTCTTCTTCTTCCTCACTTGCATCATCATCATCAGTGCTTCTTCTTCTTCGTTATTTTGACTGGTCTGTATCATTCTGAGCTTCTTCATTTGATTCTTGTTGCGTCCAATATATAAGGTAATTCTTAAATGCTCGCACCTTTCACATGTTTTTTGGTCATACCTTATTTATATTGGAGAATATGTTAAGAGAATTTATGTTATGGTTAAAAACATTTTTACAAAGTGTTTGAAAAATTTATTGCTCTGGAGATAGAGATCAGAGACTGAGTTGGGTGATAAAGGGAGGTACACAGAGACCGCCGCCCCTACAGTCCTTCCATTTCCGAAGGCCCCTGCAGTTTTCTCTATCAGCCTGAGGTATTCTTTACTCTTTTCTGAGTGCGAAAGAGAGATTGTGACTGTGATTTTCCACGTGTCGCTTTGCATTTTCCCCTCATTTTGCGCATTTTGTTTGTTGAAACGTTAAGTTTTTCTTCGCAATAGTATCATCCATTTTATATTGAAACACTGCTCCTCTTCATCTTCCTTACTTGAATCATCATCCTTGGTGCTTCTTCTTCGTTATTAGTTTGACGGGTCTGTATCATTCTGAGCTACTTCATTTGATTCTTCTTGCATCCATTGTAACGGTAATCCTTAAATGCTCGCATCTTTCACATGTTTTCTGGTCAGACCTTATTTATATTAGAGAATATGTTAAGAGAATTTAAGTTTTGTTTAAAAACATGTTTACAAGGTGTTTGACAAATTTATTGCTCTGGAGATAGAGATAACAGACTGAGTTGGGTGAGATAATAAGGAACAGAGAGACCGCCGTCCCTGCAGTCCTTCATTTTTTTGATGGCCCCTGCAGTTTTCTTTCTCAGCCTGAGGTATTCTTTACTCTTTTCTGAGTGTGAAATAGAGATTGCGTCTGTGTTGTTCCCCGTTTCGCTTTGGATTTCCCTCTCGTTCTGCGCATTTCGTTTGTTGAAACGGTATGTTTTTCTTCCCAACAGTATTATCCATTTTACGTTGAAACACTACTCCTTCTTCATCTTCCTCACTTGCATCTTGATCCTTAGTGCTTCTTCTTCTTCGTTAGTTTGGCTGGTGTGTATCATTCTGAGCTTCTTCATTTGATTCTTCTTGCGTCCATTGTATACGGAAATTCTTAAATCCTCGCATCTTTCACATGTTTTCTGGTCATACCTTATTTATATTGGAGAATACATTAAGAGAATTTAAGTTTTTGTTTAAAAACATGTTTACAAGGTGTTTGAAAAATTTGTTGATGTAGAGATAGAGATTAGAGACTGAGTTTCGTGAGAAAGGGAGGAACAGAGAGACTGCCACCCCAGTAGTCCTTCCTTTTTCTGATGGCCCCTGCAGTTTTCTCTCTCAGCCTGAGGTATTCTTTACTCTTTTCTGAGTGCGAAAGAGAGATTGCGACCGTATTTTTCCACGTGTCGCTTTGCATTTTCCCCTCGTTCTGGGCATTTCATTTGTTGACACGGTAAGTTTTTCTTCTCAAAAGTATTATCCATTTGTCTTTGAAACACTGCTCCTTCTTCAACTTCCTACTTGAATCATCATCCTTGGTGCTTCTTCATCTTTATTAGTTTGACTGGTCTGTATCATTCTGAGATTCTTCATTTGATTCTTCTTGCCTCCATTGTATACGGTAATTCTTAAATGCTCGCATCTTTCACATGTTTTCTGGTCAGACCTTATTTATATTGGAGAATATGTTAACAGAATTTATGTTTTATATAAAAACATGTTTACAAGGTGTTTGAAAAATTTATTGCTCTGGAGATAGAGATCACACACTAAGTTGGGTGAGAAAGGGAGGAACAGAGAGACCGCCGCCCCTACAGTCCTTCCTTTTCTAAAGGCCCCTACAGTTTTCTCTCTCAGCCTGACGTATTCTTTACTCTTTTCTGAGTGCGAAAGAGCGATTTCGACTGTGTTTTTCCCCATTTCGCTTTGTATTTCCCCCTCGTTCTGCGCATTTTATTTGTTGAAACGGTATGTTTTTCTTCTCAATAGTATCATGCAATTTCCGTTGAAACACTGCTTCTTCTTCATATTCCTCACTAACATCATCATCCTCATTGCTTCTTCTTCTTCCTTAGTTTGACTGGTCTGTATCATTATGAGCTTCTTCATTTGATTATTCTTGAGTCCATTGTATACGGTAATTATTAAATGCTCGCATCTTTCACATATTTTCTGGTCAGACCTTATTTATATTGGAGAATATGTTAAGAGAACTTAAGTTTTGTTGAAAAACATGTTTACAAGGTGTTTGACAAATTTATTGCTCTGGAGATCGAGATCAGAGACTGAGCTGGGTGAGAAAGGTAGGAACAGAGAGACCGCCGACCCTGCAGTCCTCCTTTTACCCTGGCCTCTGCAGTTTTCTCTCTCAGCCTGAGGTATTCTTTACTCTTTTCTGAGTGCGAAAGAGAGATTATGACTATGTTTTTCCACGTGTCGCTTTGCATTTCCCCTCGTTCTGCGCATTTCGTTTATTGAAACACTGCTCCTTCTTCATCTTCCGCACTTGAATCATCATCCTTGGTGCTTCTTCTTCTTCCATAGTTTGATTATCTGTATCATTCTGAGATTCTTGATTTGATTCTTCTTGCATCCATTGTATACGGTAATTCTTAAATGCTCGCATCTTTCACATGTTTCCTGGTCAGACCTTATTTATAATGGAGAATATGTTAAGAGAATTTATGTTTTGTTTAAAAACATGTTTACAAGGTGTTTGAAAAATTTATTGCTCTAGAGATAGAGATCAGAGACTGAGTTGGGTGAGAAAGGGAGGAACAGAGAGACCGCCGCCCCTGCAGTCCTTCCTTTTCCAAAGGCCCCTGCAGTTTTCTTTCTCAGCCTGAGGTATTCTTTACTCTTTTCTGAGTATGAAAGAGAGATTGTGACTGTGTTTTTCCAGGTGTCGCTTTGTATTTCCCCTCGTTCTCCGCATTTCGTTTGTTGAAACGGTAAGTTTTTCTTCTCAACAGTATCATCCATTTTTCTTTGAAACACTGCTCCTTCTTCATCTTCCTCACTTGAATCATCATCCTCGGTGCTTCTTCTTCTTTATTATTTTGCTTGGTCTGTATCATTCTGAGATTCTTGATTTGATTCTTCTTGCGTCCATTCTATGCGGTAATTCTTAAATACTCGCATCTTTCACATTTTTTCTGGTCAGACCTTATTTATAATGTAGAATATGTTAAGAGAAGTTATGTTATGTCTAAAAACATGTTTACAAGGTGTTTGAAAAATTTATTGCTCTGGAGATAGAGATCAGAGATTAAGTTGGGTGAGAAAGGGAGGAACAGAGAGACCGCCGCCCCTACAGTCCTTCCTTTTCCGAAGACCCCTGCAGTTTTCTCTCTCAGCCTGAGGTATTCTTTACTCTTTACTGAGTGCGAAAGTGAGATTGCGACTGTGTTTTTCGACGTTTCACTTTGCATTTCCCCCTCGTTCTGCGCATTTTGTTTGTTGAAATGGTATGTTTTTCTTTTCAATAGTATCATACATTTTACATTGAAATACTGGTTCTTCTTTATCTTCCTTACTTGCATCATCATCCTCAGTGCTTCTTCTTCTTCCCTAGTTTGACGGGTCTGTATCATTATGAGCTTCTTCATCTGATTCTTCTTGCGTCCATTGTATACGGTAATTCTTAAATTCTCGCATCTTTCTCATGTGTTCTGGCCATACCTTATTGATATAAGAGAATGTATTAAGAGAATTTAAGTTTTGTTGAAAAACATGTTTACAAGGTGTTTGAAAAATTTAATACTCTGGAGATAGAGATCAGAGACTGAGTTGGGTGAGAAAGGGAGGAACAGAGAAACCGCCGCCCCTGCAGTCCTTCCCTTTCCGAAGACCCATGCAGTTTTCTCTCTCAGCCTGAGGTATTCTTTACTCTTTTCTGAGTACGAAAGAGAGATTGCGACGGTGTTTTTCCCCGTTTCACTTTGCATTTCCCCCTCGTTCTGCTCATTTTGTTTGTTGAAACGGTATGTTTTTCTTCTCAATAGTATCATACATTTTATGTTGAAACACTGGTTCTTCTTTATCTTCCACACTTGCATCATCATCCTCAGTGCTTCTTCTTCTTCCTTAGTTTGACTGGTCTGTATCATTATGAGCTTCTTCATTTGATTCTTCTTGCGTCCATTGTATACGATAATTCTTAAATTCTCGCATCTTTCTCTTGTGTTCAGGTCATACCTTATTTATATTAGAGAATATATTAAGAGAATTTAAGTTTTGTTGAAAAATATGTTGACAAGGTGTTTGGCAAATTTATTGCTCTAGAGATAGAGATCAAAGACTGAGTTGGGTGAGAAATGTAGGAACAGAGAGACCGCCGCCCCTGCAGTCCTTCCTTTTCTGATGGCCCTTGCAGTTTTCTGTCTCAGCCTGAGGTATTCTTTACTCTTTTTTGAGTACGAAAGAGAGATTGTGACTGTGTTTTTCCATGTGTCGCTTTGTATTTCCCCTCATTTTGCGTATTTCGTTTGTTGAAACGGTAAGTTTTTCTTCTCAACAAAATCATCCATTTTTCTTTGAAACACTGCTCCTTCTTCATCTTCCTTACTTGAATCATCATCCTCGGTGCTTCTTCTTCTTTATTATTTTGCTTCGTCTGTATCATTCTGAGATTCTTCATTTGATTCTTCTTGCGTCCATTCTATACGGTAATTCTTAAATGCTCGCATCTTTCATATGTTTTCTGGTCAGAGCTTATTTATAATGGAGAATATGTTAAGAGAATTTATGTTATGTTTAAAAACATGTTTACAAGGTGTTTGAAAAATTTATTGCTCTCGAGATAGAGATCAGAGATTAAGTTGGATGAGAAAGGGAGGCACAGAGAGACCGCCACCCCTGCAGTCCTTCCTTTTCCGAAGGCCCCTGCAGTTTTCTCTCTCAGCCTGAGGTATTCTTTACTCTTTTCTCAGTACGAAAGAGAGATTGCGACTGTGTTTTTCCCCATTTTACTTTGCATTTCCCCCTCATTCTGCGCATTTTGTTTGTTGAAACGGTATGTTTTTCATCTCAATAGTATCATACATTTTACATTGAAATACTGCTTCTTCTTTATCTTCCTCACTTGCATTATCATCCTCAGTACTTTTTCTTCTTCCTTAGTTTGACTGGTATGTATCATTATGAGCTTCTTCATTTGATTCTTCTTACGTCCATTGTATACAGTAATTCTTAAATTCTCGCATCTTTCTCTTGTGTTCAGGTCATACCTTATTTATAATAGAGAATATATTAAGAGAATTTAAGTTTTGTTGAAAAATATGTTGACAAGGTGTTTGGCAAATTTATTTCTCTAGATATAGAGATCAAAGACTGAGTTGGGTGAGAAATGTAGGAACAGAGAGACCGCCGCCCCTGCAGTCCTTCCTTTTCTGATGGCCCCTGCAGTTTTCTCTCTCAGCCTGAGGTATTCTTTACTCTTTTTTGAGTGTGAAAGAGAGATTGTGACTGTGTTTTTCCATGTGTCGCTTTGTATTTCCCCTCATTTTACGTATTTCGTTTATTGAAACGATAAGTTTTTCTTCTCAACAGTATCATCCATTTTTCTTTGTAACACTGCTCCTTCTTCATCTTCCTCACTTGAATCATCATCCTCGGTGCTTCTTCTTCTTTATTATTTTGCTTCTTTTGTATCATTCTGAGATTCTTCATTTGATTCTTCTTGCGTCCATTCTATACGGTAATTCTTAAATGCTCGCATCCTTCACATGTTTTCTGGTCAGAGCTTATTTATAATGGAGAATATGTTAAGAGAATTTATGTTATGTTTAAAAACATGTTTACAAGGTGTTTGAAAAATTTATTGCTCTCGAGATAGAGATCAGAGATTAAGTTGGGTGAGAAAGGGAGGAACAGAGAGACAGCCGCCCCTGCAGTCCTTCCTTTTCCGAAGGCCCCTGCAGTTTTCTCTCTCAGCCTGAGGTATTCTTTACTCTTATCTGAGTGCGAAAGAGAGATTGCGACTGTGTTTTTCTACGTTTCACTTTGCATTTCCCCCTCGTTCTGCGCATTTTGTTTGTTGAAACGATATGATTTTCTTCTCAATAGTATCATACATTTTACGTTGAAACACTGCTTCTTCTTTATCTTCCTCACTGGCATTATCATACTCAGTGCTTCTTCTTCTTTCTTAATTTGACGGGTCTGTATCATTATGAGCTTCTTCTTTTGATTCTTCTTGCGTCCATTGTATATGGTAATTCTTAAATTCTCGCACCTTTCTCATGTGTTCTGGTCATACCTTATTTATATTAGAGAATATATTAAGAGAATTTAAGTTTTGGTGAAAAACAATTTTACTAGGTATTTGACAAAATTATTGCTCTAGAGATAGAGATCACAAACTGAGTTGGGTGAGAAAGAGATGAACAGAGAGACCGCCGCCCCTGCAGTCCTTCCTTTTCTAAGGCCCCTGCAGTTTTCTCTCTCAGCCTGAGGTATTCTTTACTCTTTTCTGAGTGCGAAAGAGAGAGTCCGAATGTGTTTTTCCTTGTTTTACTTTGCATTTCCCCCTCGTTCTGCTCATTTTGTTTGTTGAAACATTATGTTTTTCTTCTCAATAGTATCATACATTTTACGTTGAAACACTGCTTCTTCTTTATCTTCCTCACTTGCATTATCATCCTCAGTGCTTCTTCTTCTTCCTTAGTTTGACTGGTCTGTATCATTATGAGCTTCTTCAATTGATTCTTCTTGCGTCCATTGTATATGCTAATTCTTAAATTCTCGCATCTTTCTCATGTGTTAAGGTCATACCTTATTTATATTAGAGAATATATTAAGAGAATTTAAATTTTGTTGAAAAACATGTTTACAAGGTGTTTGACAAAATTATTGCTCTAGAGATAGAGATCACAGACTGAGTTGGGTGAGAAAGGGAGGAATAGAGAGACCGCCGCCCCTGCAGTCCTTCCATTTCTAAGGCCCCTGCAGTTTTCTCTCTCAGCCTGAGGTATTTTTTACTCTTTTCTGAGTGCGAAAGAGAGATTGCGACTGTGTTTTTCCCCATTTCACTTTGCATTTCCCCCTCGTTCTGCTCATTTTGTTTGATGAAACGGTATGTTTTTCTTCTCAATAGTATCATACATTTTACGTTGAAACACTTCTTCTTCTTTATCTTCCTCACTTGCATCATCATCCTCAGTTCTTCTTCTTCTTTCTTAGTTTGACTGGTCTCTATCATTATGAGCTTCTTCATTTGATACTTCTTGCGTCCATTGTATACGGTAATTCTTAAATTCTCGCATCTTTCCTATTTTTTCTTGTCATACCTTATTTATATTGGAGAATATATTAAGAGATTTTAAGTTTTGTTGAAAAATATGTTTACAAGGAGTTTGACAAATTTAATGCTCTAGAGATAGATATCAGAGACTTAGTTGGGTGAGAAAGGTATGAACCAAGAGACCGCCGCCCCTGCAGTCCTTCCTTTTCCGATGGCCTCTGCAGTTTTCTCTCTCAGCCTGAGGTATTCTTTACTCTTTTCTGAGTGCGAAAGAGAGATTGTGACTGTGTTTTTCCACGTGTCGCTTTGCATTTCCGCTCGTTCTGCGCATTTCGTTTGTTGAAACGGTAAGGTTTTCTTCTCAATAGTATAATCCATTTTTCTTTGAAACACTGCTCCTTCTTCATCTTCCTTACTTGAATCATCATCCTCGGTGCTTCTTCTTCTTTATTAGTTTGACTGGTCTGTATCATTATGAGATTCTTGATTTGATTCTTCATGCGTCCATTGTATACGGTAATTCTTAAATGCTCGCATCTTTCACATGTTTTCTGGTCAGACCTTATTTATAATAGAGAATATGTTAAGAGAATTTATGTTTTGTTTAAAAACATGTTTACAAGGTGTTTGAGAAATTTATTGCTCTGGAGATAGAGATCAGAGATTGAGTTGGGTGAGAAAGGGAGGAACAGAGAGACCGCCGCTCCTGCAGTCCTTCCTTTTCTAAGGCCCCTGCTGTTTTCTCTCTCAACCTGAGGTATTCTTTACTCTTTTCTGAGTTCGAAAGAGAGATTGCGACTGTGTTTTTCCCTGTTTCACTTTGCATTTCCCCCTCATTCTGCTCATTTTGTTTGTTGAAACGGTATGTTTTTCTTCTCAATAGTATCATACATTTTACGTTGAAACACTGCTTCTTCTTTATCTTCCACACTTGCATCATCATCCTCAGTGCTTCTTCTTCTTCCTTAGTTTGACTGGTCTGTATCATTATGAGCTTCTTCATTTGATTCTTCTTGCGTCTATTGTATACGGTAATTCTTAAATTCTCACATCTTTCTCATGTGTTCAGGTCATACCTTATTTATATTAGAGAATATATTAAGAGAATTTAAGTTTTGTTGAAAAACATGTTTATAAGGTGTTTGACAAAATTATTGCTCTAGAGATAGAGATCACAGACTGAGTTGGGTGAGAAAGGTAGGAACAGAGAGACCGCCGCCCCTACAGTCCTTCCTTTTCCGATGTCCCCTGTTGTTTTCTCTCTCAGCCTGAGGTATTCTTTACGCTTTTCTGAGTGCGAAAGAGAGATTGTGACTGTTATTTTCCACGTTTCGCTTTGCATTTCCCCCTCGTTCTGCGCATTTCGTTTGTTGAGACGGTATGTTTTTCTTCTCAACAGTATCATCCATTTTACGTTGAAACACTGCTCCTTCTTCAACTTCCTCACTTGAATCATCAACCTCAGTGCTTCTTCCTCTTCCTTAGTTTGACTAGTCTGTATCATTCTGAGCTTCTTCATTTGATTCTTGTTGCGTCCATTGTATACGGTATTTCTTAAATGCTCACATCTTTCACATGTTTTCTTTTCAGATCTTATTTATAATGGAGAATATGTTAAGAGAATTTATGTTATGTTTAAAAACATGTTTACAAGGTGTTTGAAAAATTTATTGCTCTGGAGATAGAGATCAGAGATTGAGTTGGGTGAGAAAGGGAGGAACAGAGAGACCGCCGTCCTTGCAGTCCTTTCTTTTCTGAAGGCCCCTGCAGTTTTCTCTCTCAGCCTGAGGTATTCTTTACTCTTTTCTGAGTGAGAAAGAGAGATTGCGACTGTGTTTTTCTACGTTTCACTTTGCATTTTCCCCTCGTTCTGCGCATTTTGTTTGTTGAAATGGTATGTTTTTCTTTTCAATAGTATCATACATTTTACATTGAAACACTGGTTCTTCTTTATCTTCCTTACTTGCATCATCATCCTCAGTGCTTCTTCTTCTTCCCTAGTTTGACGGGTCTGTATCATTATGAGCTTCTTCATCTGATTCTTCTTGCGTCCATTGTATACGGTAATTATTAAATTCTCACATCTTTCTCATGTGTTCTGGTCATACCTTATTTATATTAGAGAATATATTAAGAGAATTTTAGTTTTGTTGAAAAACATGTCTACAAGGTGTTTGACAAATTTATTGCTCTAGAGATAAAGATCACAGACTGAGTTTGGTGAGAAAGGGAGGAACAGAGAGACCGCCGCCCCTGCAGTCCTTCCTTTTCCGAAGGCCCATGCAGTTTTCTCTCTCAGCCTGAGGTATTCTTTACTCTTTTCTAAGTGCGAAAGAGAGATTGTGACTGTGTTTTTTCCTGTTTCACTTTGCATTTCTCCCTCGTTCTGTGCATTTTGTTTGTTGAAACGGTATGTTTGTCTTCTAAATAGTATCATACATTTTACGTTGAAACACTGCTTCTTCTTCATCTTCCTCACTTGCATCATCATCCTCAGTGGTTGTTCTTCTTCCTTAGTTTGACTGGTCTGTATCATTATGATCTTCTTCATTTGATTCTTCTTGCATATATTGTATACGTTAATTCTTAAATTCTCGTATCTTTCTAATGTGTTCTGGTCATACCTTATTTATATTAGAGAATATATTAAGAGAATTTAAGTTTTGTTGAAAAACATGTTTAGAAGGTGTTTGACAAATTTATTCCTCTAGAGGTAGAAATCAAAGACTGAGTTGGGTGAGAAAGGTAGGAACAGAGAGACCGCCGCCCCTGCAGTCCTTCCTTTTCCAAAGGCCCATGCAGTTTTCTCTCTCAACCTGAGGTATTCTTTACTCTTTTCTGAGTGCGAAAGAGAGATTGTGACTGTGTTTTTCCACGTGTTGCTTTGCATTTTCCCCTCATTCTGTACATTTTGTTTGTTGAAACGGTATGTTTTTCTTCTCAATATTATCATACATTTTACGTTGAAACACTGCTTCTTCTTCATCATCCTCACTTGCATCATCATCTTCAGTAGTTCTTCTTCTTCCTTTTAGTTTGACTGGTCTGTATCATTATGAGCTTCTTCATTTGATTCTTCTTGCGTCCATTGTATACGGTAATTATTAAATTCTCACATCTTTCTCATGTGTTCTGGTCATACCTTATTTATATTAGAGAATATATTAAGAGAATTTAAGTTTTGTTGAAAAACATGTTTACAAGGTGTTTGACAAATTTATTGCTCTAGAGATAGAGATCACAGACTCAGTTGGGTGAGAAAGGTAGGAATAGAGAGACCGCCAGCCCTACAGTCCTTCCTTTTCCGATGGCCCCTGCAGTTTTCTCTCTCAGCCTGAGGTATTCTTTACTCTTTTCTGAGTGTGAAAGAGAGATTGTAACTGTTATTTTCCACGTTCCGCTTTGCATTTCCCCCTCGTTCTTCGCATTTCGTTTGTTGAGACGGTTTGTTTTTCTTATCAACAGTATCATACATTTTACGTTGAAACGGTTCTTCTTCTTCATCTTCCTCACTTGAATCATCATCCTCGGTGATTCTTCTTCTTCTTAGTTTGACTAGTCTGTATTATTCTAAGCTTCTTCATTTGATTCTTGTTGCGTCCATTGTATACAGTAATTCTTAAATGCTCTCATCTTTCACATGTTTTCTGGTAAGACTTTATTTATATTGTAGATTATGTTAAGAGAATATATGTTTTATTTAAAAACATGTTTACAAGGTGTTTGAATAATTTATTGCTCTGGAGATAGAGATCAGACACTGAGTTGGGTGAGAAAGGGAGGAACAGAGAGACCGCCGCCCCTGCAGTCCTTCCTTTTCCGGAGGCCCCTGCAACTTTCTCTCTCAGCCTGAGGTATTCTTTACTCTTTTCTGAGTACGAAAGAGAGATTGGGACTGTGTTTTCCCTATTTCACTTTACATTTCCCCCTTGTTCTGTGCATTTTCTTTGTCGAAACGGTATGTTTTTCTTCTCAATAGTATCATACATTTTACGTTGAAACACTGCTTCTTCTTTATCTTTCTCACTTGCATCATCATCCTCAGTGCTTCTTCTTCTTCCTTAGTTTGACTGTTCTATATCATTTTGAGCTTCTTCATTTGATTCTTCATGCGTGCATTGTATACGGCAATTCTTAAATTCTCGCATCTTTCTCATGTGTTTGTGTCATACCTTATTTATATTGCAGAATATATTAAGAGAATTTAAGTTTTGTTGAAAAACATGTTTACAAGGTGTTTGACAAATTTAACGCTCTAGAGATAGATATCAGAGACTGAGTTGGGTGAGGAAGGTAGGAACAGAGAGACCGTCGCCCCTGTAGTCCTTCGTTTTCCGATGGCCCATAAAGTTTTCTCTCTCAGCCTGAGGTATTCTTTACTCTTTTCTGAGTGGGAAAAGGAGATTGTGACTGTGTTTTTCCACATGTCGCTTTGCCTTTTCCGCTCGTTCTGTGTATTTCATTTGTTGAAATGGTAAGTTTTTCATCTCAAGAGTATCAACCATTTTTCTGTGAAACACTGCTCCTTCTTCATCTTCCTCACTTCAATCATTATCCTCAGTGCTTCTTCTTCTTATTAGTTTGACTGGTCTGTATCATTCTAAGATTCTTCATTTGATTCTTCTTTCGTCCATTGTATAGGGTAATTCTTAAATGCTCCCATCTTTCACATGTTTTCTGGTCAGACCTTATTTATATTGGAGAATATGTTAAGAGAATTTATGTTTTGTTTAAAAACATGTTTACAAGGTGTTTGAAAAACTTATTGCTCTGGAGATAGACATCAGACACTAAGTTGGGTGAGAAAGGGAGGAACAGAGAGACCGCCGCCCCTGCAGTCCTCCCTTTTCCGAAGGCCCCTGCAGTTTTCTCTCTCAGCCTGAGGTATTCTTTACTCTTTTCTGAGTGCGAAAGAGAGATTGTGACTGTGTTTTTCCACGTGTCGCTTTGCATTTTCCCCTCATTCTGCGTATTTCATTTGTTGAAACGGTAAGTTTTTCTTCTCAACAGTATCATCCATTTTTCTTTGAAACACTGCTCCTTCTTCATCTTCCTCACTTCAATCATCATCCTCGGTGCTTCTTTTTCTTTATTAGTTTTACTGGTCTGTATCATTCTGAGATTCTTTATTTGATTCTTCTTACGTCCATTGTATACTGTAATTCTTAAATGCTCCCATCTTTCACATGTTTTCTAGTCAGACCTTATTTTTATTGGAGAATATGTTAAGAGAATTTATGTTTTGTTTAAAAACATGTTTACAAGGTGTTTGAAAAATTTATTGCTCTGGAGATAGAGATCAGACACTGAGTTGGGTGAGAAATGGAGGAACAGAGAGACCGCCGCCCCTGCAGTCCTCCGTTTTCTGAAGGCCCCTGCAGTTTTCTCTCTCAGCCTGAGGTATTCTTTACTCTTTTCTGAGTGCGAAAGAGAGATTGTGACTTTGATTTTCCACGTTTCACTTTGCACTTCCCCCTTGTTCTGCGCATTTTGTTTGTTGGGATTATAAGTTTTTCTTCTCAACAGTATCATCCATTTTACGTTGAAACAGTACCCCTTCTTCATCTTCCTCACTTGAATCATCATCCTCAGTGCTTCTTCTTTTTCCTCAGTCTGAGTTCTTTATTTGATTCTTGTTGCGTCCATTGTAAACAGAAATTCTTAATTGCTCGCATCTTTCACATGTTTTCTGGTCAGACCTTATTTATAATGGAGAATATGTTAAGAGAATTTATGTTTTGTTTAAAAACATGTTTACAAGGTATTTGAAAAATTTATTGCTAGGAGATAGAGATCAGACACTGAGTTAGGTGAGAAAGGAAGGAACAGAGAGACCGCCGCCCCTACAGTCCTTCCTTTTTCGAAGGTCCCTGCCGTTTTCTCTCTCAGCCTGAGGTATTCTTTACTCTTTTCGGAGTGCGAAAGAGAGATTGTGACTGTGTTTTGTGCATTTCCCCCTCGTTCTGTGCATTTCCCCCTCGTTCTGTGCATTTCCCTATTTCACTTTGCATTTCCCCCTCGTTCTGTGCATTTTGTTTGATGAAACGGTATGTTTTTCTTCTCAATAGTATCATACATTTTACGTTGAAACACTGCTTCTTCTTCATCTTCCTCACTTGCATCATCATCCTCAGTGCATCTTCTTCTTCCTTAGTTTGACTGGTCTGTATCATTATGAGTTTCTTCATTTAATTCTTCTTGCGTGCACTGTATACGGTAATTCTTAAATTCTTGCATCTTTCCCATGTGTTCTGGTCATACATTATTTATATTGGAGAATATATTAAGAGAATTTAAGTTTCATTGAAAAACATGTTTACAAGGTGTTTGACAAATTTATTGCTTAGAGATAGATATCAGAGACTGAGTTGGGTGAGAAAGGTAGGAACAGAGAGACCGCCGCCCCTGTAGTCCTTCCTTTTCCGATGGCCCCTGCGGTTTTCTCTCTCAGCCTGATGTATTCTTTACTCTTTTCTGAGTACGAAAGAGAGATTGTGACTGTGTTTTTCTACGTGTCGCTTTGCATTTTCCCCACGTTCTGCGTATTGCATTTGTTGAAACGGTAAGTTTTTCTTCTCAACATTATCATCTATTTTTCTTTTCAACACTGCTCCTTCTTCATCTTCCTCACTTCAATCATCATCCTCGGTGCTTCTTCTTCTTTATTAGTTTGACTGGTCTGTATCATTCTGAGCTTCTTCATTTGATTCTTGTTACATCCATTGTAAACGGTAATTCTTATATGCTCGCATCTTTCACATGTTTTCTTGTCAGACCTTATTTATATTGGAGAATTTGTTAAGAGGATTTAGGTTTTGTCTAAAAACATGTTTACAAGGTGGTTGAAAAATTTATTGCTCTGGAGATAGAGATCAGACACTGAGTTGGGTGAGAAAGTGAGGAACAGAGATACCGCCACCCCTGCAGTCCTTCCTTTTTCTGAAGGCCCCTGCAGTTTTCCCTCTCAGCCTGAGGTATTCTTTACTCTTTTCTGAGTGCGAAAGAGAGATTACGACTGTGTTTTTCCCCGTTTCACTTTGCATTTCCCCCTCGTTCTGTGCATTTTGTTTGTTGAAACGATATGTTTTTCTTCTCAATAGTATCATATATTTTACGTTGAAACACTGCTTCTTCTTTATCTTCCTCACTTGCATCATTATCCTTAGTGCTTCTTCTTCTTCCTTAGTTTTACTGGTCTGTATCATTATGAGCTTCTTCATTTGATTCTTCTTGCGTGCATTGTATACGGCAATTCTTAAATTCTCGCACCTTTCTCATGTGTTCGTGTCATACCTTATTTATATTGGAGAATATATTGAGAGAATTTAAGTTTTGTTGAAAAACTTGTTTACAAGGTGTTTGACAAATTTAATGTTCTAGAGAAAGATATCAGAGATTGAGTTGGGTGAGAAAGGTAGGAACAGAGAGACCACCGCCCCTGCAGTCCTTCCTTTTCCGATGGCCGCTACAGTTTTCTCTCTCAGCCTGAGGTATTCTTTACTCTTTTCTGAAGGTGAAAGAGAGATTGTGACTGTGTTTTTCCCCATTTCACTTTGCATTTCCCCCTCGTTCTGCGTATTTTTTTTATTGAAACGGTATGTTTTTCTTCTCAATAGTATCATCCATTTTAGGTTGAAACACTACTTCTTCTTCATCTTCCTCACTTGGATCATCATCCTCAGTGCATCTTCTTCTTCCTTAGTTTGACTGGTCTGTATCATTAAGAGCTTCTTCATTTGATTCTTCTTGCCTCCATTGTATACGGTAATTCTTAAATTCTCACATCTTTCCCATGTGTTCTGGTCATACCTTATTTATATTGGAGAATATATTAAGAGAATTTAAGTTTTATTGAAAAACATGTTTACAAGGTGTTTGACAAATTTATTGCTTAGAGATAGATATCAGAGACTGAGTTGGGTGAGAAAGGTAGGAACAGAGAGACCGCCACCCCTGTAGTCCTTCCTTTTCACATGGCCCCTGCAGTTTTCTCTCTCAGCCTGAGGTATTCTTTACCCTTTTATGAGAGCGAAAGAGAGATTGTGACTGTGATTTTCCACGTTTTGCTTTGCTTTCCGCCTCGTTCTGTGCATTTAGTTTGTTGAGACGGTATGTTTTTCTTCTCTACAGTATCATCCATTTTAAGTTGAAACACTGCTCCTTCTTAATCTTCCTCACTTGAATCATCATCCTCGGTGCTTCTTCTTCTTCCTTAGTTTGACTAGTCTATATCATTCTGAGCTTCTTCATTTGATTCTTGTTGCGTCCATTGTGTATGGTAATTCTTAAATGCTCTCATCTTTAACATGTTTTCTGGTCAGACCTTATTTATATTGGAGAATATGTTAAGAGAATTTAGGTTTTGTTTAAAAACATGTTTACAAGGTGTTTGAAAAATTTATTGCTCTAGAGATAGAGATCAGACACTGAGTTGGGTGAGAAAGGGAGGAATAGAGAGACCGCCGCCCCTGCAGTCCTTCCTCTTATGAAGGCCCCTGTAGTTTTCTCTCTCAGCCTGAGGTATTCTTTACTATTTTCTGAGTTCAAAAGAGAGATTGCGAATATGTTTTTTCCGGTTTCACTTTGCATTTCCCCTTCGTTCTGCGAATTTTGTTTGTTGAAACGGTATGTTTTTCTTCTCAATAGTATCAAACATTTTACATTGAAATACTGCTTCTTCTTTATCTTCCTCACTTGCGTCATCATCCTCAGTGCTTCTTTTTCTTCCTTAGTTTGACTGGTTTGTATCATTTTGAGCTTCTTCATTGGATTCTTCTTGCGGCCATTGTATACGGTAATTCTTAAATTCTCGCATCTTTCTCATGTGTTCGAGTTATACCTTATTTTTATTGGAGAATATATTAAGAGAATTTATGTTTTATGGAAAAATATGTTTAGAAGGTTTTTGACAAATTTAATGCTCTAGAGATAGATATCAGAGACTGAGTTGGGTGAGAAAGGTAGGAACAGAGAGACAACCGCCCCTGCAGTCCTTCCTTTTCCGATGGCCCCTGCAATTTTCTCTCTCAGCCTAAGGTATTCTTAACTCTTTTCTGAGTGCGAAAGAGAGATTGTGACTATGATTTGCCACTTTTTGGTTTGCATTTCCCCCTCGTTCTGCACATTTCATTTGTTGAGACGGTATGTTTTTCTTCTCAATAGTATCATCCATTTTACGTTGAAACACTGCTCCTTCTTCATCTTCCTCACTTGAATCATCATCCTCGGTGCTTCTTCTTCTTCCTTAGTTTGACTAGTCTGTATCATTCTGAGCTTCTTCATTTGATTCTTGTTGCGTCCATTGTATAAGGTAAATCTAAAATGCTCGCATCTTTCACATGTTTTCTGGTCAGACCTTATTTATATTGGAGAATATGTTAAAAGAATTTATGTTTTGTTTAAAAACATGTTTACAAGGTGTTTGAAAAATTTATTGCTCTAGAGATAGAGATCAGACACTGAGTTGGGTGAGAAAGGGAGGAAAAGAGAGACCGCCGCCCCTGCAGTCCTTCCTTTTCTGAAGGCCCCTGCAGTTTTCTCTCTCAGCCTGAGGTATTCTTTACTCTTTTCTGAGTTCAAAAGAGAGATTGCGACTGTGTTTTTCCCCGTTTCACTTTGCATTTCCCCCTCGTTCTGCGCATTTTGTTTGTTGAAACGGTATGTTTTTCTTCTCAATAGTATCATACATTTTACATTAAACACTGCTTCTTCTTTATCTTCCTCACTTGCGTCATCATCCTCAGTGCTTCGTATTCTTCCTTAGTTTGACTGGTCTGTATCATTTTGAGCTTCTTCATTGGATTCTTCTTGCATACATTGTATACGGTAATTCTTAAATTCTCGCATCTTTCTCATGTGTTCGTGTCATACCTTATTTGTATTGGAGAATATATTAAGAGAATTTAAGTTTTGTTGAAAAACATGTTTACAAGGTGTTTGAAAAATTTATTGCTCTGGAGATAGAGATCAAAGACTGAGTTGGGTGAGAAATTGGGGAACAGAGAAACTGCCGCCGCTGCAGTCCTCCCTTTTTCGAAGGCCCCTGCAGTTTTCTCTCTCATCCTGAGGTATTCTTTACTCTTTTCTGAGTGCGAAAGAGATATTGCGACTGTGTTTTTCCATGTTTCGCTTTGCATTTCCCCCTCATTATGTGCATTTAGTTTGTTGAAACGGTATGTTTTTCTTCTCAACTGTATCATCGATTTTACGTTGAAACACTGCTCCTTCTTCATCTTCCTCACTTGAATCATCATCCTCGGTGCTTCTTCTTCTTCCTTAGTTTGACTAGTCTGTATCATTCTGAGCTTCTTCATTTGATTCTTCTTGCATCCATTGTATACGGTAATTCTTAAATGCTCGCATCTTTCACATGTTTTCTGGTCAGACCTTATTTATATTGGAGAATATGTTAAGAGAATTTAGGTTTTGTTTAAAAACATGTTTACAAGGTGTTTGAAAAATTTATTGCTCTAGAGATAGAGATAAGAGACTCAATTGGGTGAGAAAGGGAGGAACAGAGAGACCGTCGCCCCTGCAGTCCTTTCTTTTCCGATGGCCCTTGCAATTTTCTCTCTTAGCCTGAGGTATTCTTTACTCTTTTCTGAGTGCGAAAGAGAGATTGCCACTGTGTTGTTTCCTCTTTCGCTTTGCATTTCCCCCTCGTTCTTTGTATTTCGTTTGTTGAAACGATATGTTTTTCTTCTCAACAGCATTATCCATTTTATGTTGAAACAGTGCTCCTTCTTCATCTTCCTCACTTGAATCATCATCCTCGGTGCTTCTTCTTCTTCCTTAGTTTGACTAGTCTGTATCATTCTGAGCTTCTTCATTTGATTCTTGTTGCATCCATTGTATACGGCAATTCTTAAATGCTCGCATCTTTCACATGTTTTCTGGTCAGACCTTATTTATATTCGAGAATATGTTAAGAGAATTTATGTTTAGTTCAAAAACATGTTTACAAGGTGTTTGAAAAATTTATTGCTCCAGAGATAGAGATCAGAGACTGAGTTGGGTGAGAAAGGGAGGAACAGAGAGACCGCCGCCCCTGCAGTCCTTCCTTTTCCAAAGGCCCCTGCAGTTTTCTCTCTCAGCCTAAGGTATTCTTTACTATTTTCTGAGAGCAAAAGAGAGATTGTGACTGTGTTTTTCCCCGTTTCACTTTGCATTTCCCCCTCGTTCTGCGCATTTTGTTTGTTGAAACGGTATGTTTTTCTTTTCAATAGTATCAGACATTTTACATTGAAACACTGCTTCTTCTTTATCTTCCTCACTTGCGTCATCATCCTCAGTGCTTCTTATTCTTCTTTAGTTTGACTGGTCTGTATCATTTTGAGCTTTTTCATTGGATTCTTCTTGAGTCCATTGTATACGGTAATTCTTAAATTCTCACATCTTTCTCATGTGTTCGTGTCATACCTTATTTATATTGGAGAATATATTAAGAGAATTTATGTTTCATGGTAAAATATGTTTACAAGGTGTTTGACAAATTTAATGCTCTAGAGATAGATATCAGAGACTGAGTTGTGTGAGAAAGGTAGGAACAGAGAGACCGCCACTCCTGCAGTCCTTGCTTTTCCGATGGCCCCTACAGTTTTCTCTCTCAGCCTGAGGTATTCTTTACTCTTTTCTGAGTGCGAAAGAGAGATTGTGACTGTGATTTTCCACGTTTCGGTTTGCATTTCCCCTTAGTTCTGCACATTTCATTTGTTGAGACGGTATGTTTTTCTTCTCAACAGTATCATACATTTTACGTTGAAACATTGCTTCTTCTTCATCTTCCTCACTTGCATCATCATCCTCAGTGCTTATTCTTCTTCCTTAGTTTGACTGGTCTGTATCATTATGAGCTTCTTCATTTGATTCTTCTTGCATGTATTGTATACAGTAATTCTTAAATTCTCGTATCTTTCTCATGTGTTCGTGTCATACCTTATTTATATTGGAGAATATATTAAGATAATTTATGTTTCATGGAAAAATATGTTTACAAGGTGTTTGACAAATTTAATGCTCTAGAGATAGATATCAGAGACTGAGTTGGGTGAGAAAGGTTGGAACAGAGAGACCACCACCCCTGCAGTCCTTCCTTTTTCGATAGCCCCTGCAGTTTTCTCTCTCAGCCTGAGGTATTCTTTACTCTTTTTTGAGTGTGAAAGAGAGATTGTGACTGTGATTTTAGACGTTTCGGTTTTTATTTCCCCCTCATTCTGCACATTTCGTTTGTTGAGACGGTATGTTTTTCTTCTCAACAGTATCATCGATTTTACGTTCAAACACTGCTCCTTCTTTATCTTCCTCACTTGAATCATCATCCTCGGTGCTTCTTCTTCTTCCTTAGTTTGACTAGTCTGTATCATTCTGAGCTTCTTCATTTGATTCTTCTTGCGTCCATTGTATACAGTAATTCTTAAATGCTCACATCTTTCACATGTTTTCTGGTCAGACCTTATTTATATTGGAGAATATGTTAAAAGAATTTTTGTTTTTTTCAAAAACATGTTTACAAGGTGTTTGAAAACTTTATTGCTCTAAAGATAGAGATCAGACACTGAGTAGGGTGAGAAAGGGAAGAACAGAGAGACCGCCGCCCTTGCAGTCCTTCCTTTTCCGAAGGACGTTGCATTTTTCTCTCTCAGCCTGAGGTATTCTTTACTCTTTTCTGAGTTCAAAAGAGAGATTGCGACTCTGTTTTTCCCCATTTCACTTTTCATTTCCCCCTCCTTCTGCGTATTTTTTTGTTGAAATGGTATGTTTTTCTTCTCAATAGTATCATACATTTTACGTTGAAACACTGCTTCTTCTTCATCTTCCTCACTTGCATCATCATCCTCAGTGCTTATTCTTCTTCCTTAGTTTGACTGGTCTGTATCATTATGAGCTTCTTCATTTGATTCTTCTTGCATGTATTGTATACAGTAATTCTTAAATTCTCGTAACTTTCTCATGTGTTCGTGTCATACCTTATTTATATTGGAGAATATATTAAGATAATTTATGTTTCATGGAAAAATATGTTTACAAGCTGTTTGACAAATTTAATGCTCTAGAGATAGATATCAGAGACTGAGTTGGGTGAGAAAGGTAGGAACAGAGAGACCGCCACCCCTGCAGTCCTTCCTTTTTCGATAGCCCCTGCAGTTTTCTCTCTCAGCCTGAGGTATTCTTTACTCTTTTTTGAGTGCGAAAGAGAGATTGTGACTGTGATTTTAGACGTTTCGGTTTTCATTTCCCCCTCATTCTGCACATTTCGTTTGTTGAGACGGTATGTTTTTCTTCTCAACAGTATCATCGATTTTACGTTCAAACACTGCTCCTTCTTCATCTTCCTCACTTGAATCATCATCCTCGGTGCTTCTTCTTCTTCCTTAGTTTGACTAGTCTGTATCATTCTGAGCTTCTTCATTTGATTCTTCTTGCGTCCATTGTATACGGTAATTCTTAAATGCTCACATCTTTCACATGTTTTCTGGTCAGACCTTATTTATATTGGAGAATATGTTAAAAGAATTTTTGTTTTTTTCAAAAACATGTTTACAAGGTGTTTGAAAACTTTATTGCTCTAGAGATAGAGATCAGACACTGAGTAGGGTGAGAAAGGGAAGAACAGAGAGACCGCCGCCCTTGCAGTCCTTCCTTTTCCGAAGGCCGTTGCATTTTTCTCTCTCAGCTTGAGGTATTCTTTACTCTTTTCTGAGTTCAAAAGAGAGATTGCGACTATGTTTTTCCCCATTTCACTTCTCATTTCCCCCTCCTTCTGCGTATTTTTTTGTTGAAATGGTATGTTTTTCTTCTCAATAGTATTATACATTTTACGTTGAAACACTGCTTCTTCTTCATCTTCCTCACTTGCATCATCATCCTCAATGCTTGTTCTTCTTCCTTAGTTTGACTGGTCTGTATCATTATGAGCTTCTTCATTTGATTCTTCTTGCATGTATTGTATCCAGTAATTCTTAAATTCTCGTATCTTTCTCATGTGTTCGTGTCATACCTTATTTATATTGGAGAATATATTAAGATAATTTATGTTTCATGGAAAAATATGTTTACAAGGTGTTTGACAAATTTAATGCTCTAGAGATAGATATCAGAGACTGAGTTGGGTGAGAAAGGTAGGAACAGAGAGACCGCCACCCCTGCAGTCCTTCCTTTTTCGATAGCCCCTGCAGTTTTCTCTCTCAGCCTGAGGTATTCTTTACTCTTTTTTGAGTGCGAAAGAGAGATTGTGACTGTGATTTTAGACGTTTCGGTTTTCATTTCCCCCTCATTCTGCACATTTCGTTTGTTGAGACGGTATGTTTTTCTTCTCAACAGTATCATCGATTTTACGTTCAAACACTGCTCCTTCTTCATCTTCCTCACTTGAATCATCATCCTCGGTGCTTCTTCTTCTTCCTTAGTTTGACTAGTCTGTATCATTCTGAGCTTCTTCATTTGATTCTTCTTGCGTCCATTGTATACGGTAATTCTTAAATGCTCACATCTTTCACATGTTTTCTGGTCAGACCTTATTTATATTATAGAATATGTTAAAAGAATTTTTGTTTTTTTCAAAAACATGTTTACAAGGTGTTTGAAAACTTTATTGCTCTAGAGATAGAGATCAGACACTGAGTAGGGTGAGAAAGGGAAGAACAGAGAGACCGCCGCCCTTGCAGTCCTTCCTTTTCCGAAGGCCGTTGCATTTTTCTCTCTCAGCCTGAGGTATTCTTTACTCTGTTCTGAGTTCAAAAGAGAGATTGCGACTATGTTTTTCCCCATTTCACTTCTCATTTCCCCCTCCTTCTGCGTATTTTTTTGCTGAAATGGTATGTTTTTCTTCTCAATAGTATCATACATTTTACATTGAAACACTGCTTCTTCTTTATCTAACTCACTTGCATAATCATCCTCAGTGCTTCTTATTCTTCCTTAGTTTGACTGGTCTGTATCATTTTGAGCTTTTTCATTTGATTCTTCTTGCGTCTATTATATATGGTAATTCTCAAATTCTCGCATCTTTCTCATGTGTTCGTGTCATACCTTATTTATATTGGATAATATAATTTAAGTTTTGTGGAAAAATATGTTTACAAGGTGTTTGACAAATTTATTGCTCTAGAGATATATATCAGAGACTGAGTTGGGTGAGAAAGGTAGGAACAGAGAGACCGCCGCCCCTGCAGTTTTCTGTCTCAGCCTAAGGTATTCTTTACTCTTTTCTGAGTGTGAAAGAGAGATTTTGGCTGTGATTTTCCACGTTTCGGTTTCCATTTCCCCCTCATTCTGCACATTTCGTTTGTTGAGACGTTATGTTTTTCTTCTCAACAGTATCATCCATTTTACGTTGAAACACTGCTCCTTCTTCATCTTCCTTACTTGAATCATCATCCTCGGTGCTTCTTCTTCTTCCTTAGTTTGACTAGTCTGTATCATTCTGAGCTTCTTCATTTGATTCTTGTCTCTTCCATTGTATACGGTAACTCTTAAATGCTTGCATCTTTCACATGTTTTCTGGTCAGACCTTATTTATATTGGAGAATATGTTAAGAGAATTTATGTTTTGTTTAAAAAAATGTTTACAAGGTGTTTGAAAAATTTATTGCTTTAGAGATAGAGATCAGACACTGAGTTGGGTGAGAAAAGGAGGAACAGAGAGACCGCCGTCCCTGCAGTCCTTCCTTTTCCGAAAGCCCCTGCAGGTTTCTCTCTCATCATGAGGTATTATTTACTCTTTTCTGAGTTCGAAAGAGAGATTGCGACTGTGTTTTTCCCCATTTCACTGAGTTGTTCAAACGGTATGTTTTTCTTCCTAATTGTATCATACATTTTACGTTGAAACACTGCTTCTTCTTTATCTTCCTCACTTGCATCATCATCTTCAGTGCTTCTTATTCTTCCTTAGTTTGACTGGTCTGTATCATTTTGAGCTTCTTCATTTGATTCTTCTTGCTTCCATTGTATACAGTAATTCTTAAATTCTCGCATCTTTCTCATGTGTTTGTGTCATACCTTATTTATATTGAAGAATATATTAAGAGAATTTAAGTTTTGTGGAAAAATATGTTTACATGGTGTTTGACAAATTTAATGCTCTAGAGATAGATATCAGAGATTGAGTTGGTCGAGAAAGGTAGGAACAGAGAGACCGCCGCCCCTACAGACCTTCCTTTTCCGATGGCCCTTGCAGTTTTCTCTCTTAGCCTGAGGTATTCTTTACTCTTTTCTGAGTGTGAAAGAGAGATTGTGACTGTAATTTTCCACGTTTCGATTTCCATTTCCCCCTTGTTCTGCACATTTTGTTTGTTGAAACGGTATGTTTTTCTTCTCAATAGTATCATACATTTTACGTTGAAACACTGCTTCTTCTTCATCTTCCTCACTTGAATCATCGTCCTCAGTGCTTATTCTTCTTCTTTAGTTTGACTGGTTTGTATCATTATGAGCTTCTTCATTTGATTCTTCTTGCGTGCATTGTATACATTTATTCTTAAATTCTCGCATCTTTCACATGTTTTCTGGTCTGACCTTATTTATAATGGAGAATATGTTAAGAGAATTTATGTTATGTTTAAAAACATGTTTAAAAGGTGTTTGAAAAATTTAATGCTCTAGAGATAAATATATCAGAGGCTGAGTTGGGCGAGAAAGGTAGGAACAGAGAGACTGTCGCCCCTGCTGTCTTCCTTTTCCGATGGCCCCTGCAGTTTTCTCTCTCAGCCCGAGGTATTCTTTACTCTTTTCTGAATGCGAAAGAGAGATTGTGACTGTGATTTTCCACATTTCGGTTTCCATTTCCCCCTCGTTCTATGCATTTAGTTTGTTGAGACGGTATGTTTTCCTTCTCAATAGTATCATATATTTTACATTGAAACACTGTTTCTTCTTTAAGTTCCTCACTTGCGTCATCATCCTCAGTGCTTCTTATTCTTCCTTAGTTTGACTGTTCTGTATCATTTTGAGCTTCTTCATTTGATTCTTCTTGCGTCCATTGTGTACGGTAATTCTTAAATTCTCGCATCTTTCCTATGTGTTTGTGTCATACCATATTTATATTGGAGAATATATTAAGAGAATTTAAGTTTTGTGGAAAAATATGTTTACAAGGTGTTTGACAAATTTAATGCTCTAGAGATAGAGATCAGACATTGAGTTAGGTGAGAAAGGGAGGAACAGAGCGGCTGCCGCCCCTGCAGTCCTTCCTTTTCCGAAGGCCCCTGTAGTTTTCCCTCTCATCCTAATGTATTATTTACTCTTTTCTGAGTTTGAAAGAGAGATTGCGACTGTGTTTTTCCCTATTTCAGTTTGCATTTCCCCCTTGTTCTGCACATTTTGTTTGTTTAAACGGTATGTTTTTCTTCTCAATAGTATCATACATTTTACGTTGAAACACTGCTTCTTCTTCATCTTCCTCACTTGCATCATCATCCTCAGTGCTTCTTCTTCTTACTTAGTTTGACTAGTCTGTATCATTCTGAGCTTCTTCATTTGATTCTTGTCGCTTCTATTGTATACGGTAACTCTTAAAAGCTCGCATCTTTCACATGTTTTGTGGTCAGACCTTATTTTTATTGGAAAATATGTGAACCGAATTTATGTTTTGTTTAAAAACATGTTTACAAGGTGTTTGAAAAAATTATTTCTCTAGAGATAGAGATCAGAGACTGAGTTGGGTGAGAAAGGTAAGAACAGAGAGACCACCGCCCCTGCAGTCCTTCCTTTTCCGAAGGCCCCTGCAGTTTTCTCTCTCATCCTGAGGTATTATTTACTCTTTTCTGAGTTCGAAAGAGAGATTACGACTGTGTTTTTCCCCGTTTCACATTGCATTTCCCCCTTGTTCTGCATATTTTGTTTGTTGAAACGGTATGTTTTTCTTCTCAAAAGAATCGTCCATTTTACATTGAAACACTGCTCCCTCTCCATCTTCCTCACTTGGATCATCGTCCTTGGTGCTTCTTCTTCTTACTTAGTTTGACTAGTCTGTATCATTCTGAGCTTCTTCATTTGATTCTTGTCGCTTCTATTGTATACGGTAACTCTTAAAAGCTCGCATCTTTCACATGTTTTGTGGTCAGACCTTATTTATATTGGAAAATATGTGAAGCGAATTTATGTTTTGTTTAAAAACATGTTTACAAGGTGTTTGAAAAAATTATTTCTCTAGAGATAGAGATCAGAGACTGAGTTGGGTGAGAAAGGTAAGAACAGAGAGACCACCGCCCCTGCATTCCTTCCTTTTCCGAAGGCCCCTGCAGTTTTCTCTCTCATCCTAAGGTATTATTTACTCTTTTCTGAGTTCAAAAGAGAGATTGCGACTGTGTTTTTCCCCGTTTCACATTGCATTTCCCCCTTGTTCTGCATATTTTGTTTGTTGAAACGGTATGTTTTTCTTCTCAAAAGTATCATCCATTTTACATTGAAACACTGCTCCTTCTTCATCTTCCTCACTTGAATCATCGTCCTTGGTGCTTCTTCTTCTTACTTAGTTTGACTAGTCTGTATCATTCTGAGCTTCTTCATTTGATTCTTGTCGCTTCTATTGTAGACGGTAACACTTAAAAGCTCGCATCTTTCACATGTTTTCTGGTCAGACCTTATTTATATTGGAGAATATGTTAAGAGAATTTATGTTTTATTTAAAAACATGTTTACAAGGTGTTCGAAAAAATTATTTCTCTAGAGATAAAGATCAGAGACTGAGTTGGTTGAGAAAGGTAGGAATAGAGAGACCGCCACCCCTGTAGTCCTTCCTTTTCCGAAGGCCCCTGCAGTTTTCTCTCTTATCCTGAGGTATTATTTACTCTTTTCTGATTTCGAAAGAGAGATTGCGACTATGTTTTTCACCGTTTCACTTTGCATTTCCCCCTTGTTCTTCCCATTTTGTTTGTTGAAACGGTATATTTTTCTTCACAATAGTATCATACATTTTATGTTGAAACACTGCTTCTTCTTTATCTTCCTCACTTGTATCATCATCCTCAGTGCTTCTTATTCTTCCTTAGTTTGAGTGGTCTGTATCATTTTGAGCTTCTTCATTTTATTTTTCTTGCGTCCATTGTATACGGCAATTCTTAAATTCTCGCATCTTTCCCATGTGTTTGTGTCATACCTTATTTATATTGGAGAATATATTAAGATAAATTAAGTTTTGTGGAAAAATATGTTTACAAGGTGTTTGACAAATTTAATGCTCTAGAGATAGATATCAGAGACAGAGTTGGTCGAGAAAGGTAGGAACAGAGAGAGCTCCGCCCCTGCAGTCCTTCCTTTTCCGATGGCCCCTACAGTTTTCTCTCTCAGCCTGAGGTATTATTTACTCTTTTCTGAGTTCGAAAGAGAGATTGCGACTGTGTTTTTCCCCGTTTCACATTGTATTTCCCCTTTGTTCTGCACATTTTGTTTGTTGAAACGGTATGTTTTTCTTCTCAAAAGTATCATCCATTTTACATTGAAACACTGCTCCTTCTTAATCTTCCTCACTTGAATCATCGTCCTTGGTGCTTCTTCTTCTTACTTAGTTTGACTAGTCTGTATCATTCTGAGCTTCTTCATTTGATTCTTGTCGCTTCTATTGTAGACAGTAAATCTTAAAAGCTCACATCTTTCACATGTTTTCTTGTCAGACCTTATTTATATTGGAGAATATGTTAGGAGAATTTTTGTTTTGTTTAAAAACATGTTTACAAGGTGTTTGAAAAAATTATTTCTCTAGAGATAAAGATCAGAGACTGAGTTGGTTGAGAAAGGTAGGAATAGAGAGACCGCCACCCCTGCAGTCCTTCCTTTTCCGAAGGCCCCTGCAGTTTTCTCTCTCATCCTGAGGTATTATTTACTCTTTTCTGAGTTCGAAAGAGAGATTGCGACTGTGTTTTTCCCCGTTTCACATTGCATTTCCCCCTTGTTCTGCATATTTTGTTTGTTGAAACGGTATGTTTTTCTTCTCAAAAGTATCATCCATTTTACATTGAAACACTGCTCCTTCTTCATCTTCCTCACTTGAATCATCGTCCTTGGTGCTTCTTCTTCTTACTTAGTTTGACTAGTCTGTATCATTCTGAGCTTCTTCATTTGATTCTTGTCGCTTCTATTGTAGACAGTAACTCTTAAAAGCTCACATCTTTCACATGTTTTCTTGTCAGACCTTATTTATATTGGAGAATATGTTAAGAGAATTTTTGTTTTGTTTAAAAACATGTTTACAAGTTGTTTGAAAAAATTATTTCTCTAGAGATAAAGATCAGAGACTGAGTTGGTTGAGAAAGGTAGGAATAGAGAGACCGCCACCCCTGCAGTCCTTTCTTTTCCGAAAGCCCCTGCAGTTTTCTCTCTTATCCTGAGGTATTATTTACTCTTTTCTGAGTTCGAAAGAGAGATTGCGACTGTGTTTTTCCCCGTTTCACATTGCATTTCCCCCTTGTTCTGCATATTTTGTTTGTTGAAACGGTATGTTTTTCTTTTCAAAAGTATCATCCATTTTACATTGAAACACTGCTCCTTCTTAATCTTCCTCACTTGAATCATCGTCCTTGGTGCTTCTTCTTCTTACTTAGTTTGACTAGTCTGTATCATTCTGAGCTTCTTCATTTGATTCTTGTCGCTTCTATTGTAGACAGTAACTCTTAAAAGCTCACATCTTTCACATGTTTTCTTGTCAGACCTTATTTATATTGGAGAATATGTTAAGAGAATTTTTGTTTTGTTTAAAAACATGTTTACAAGGTGTTTGAAAAAATTATTTCTCTAGAGATAAAGATCAGAGACTGAGTTGGTTGAGAAAGGTAGGAATAGAGAGACCGCCACCCCTGCAGTCCTTCCTTTTCCGAAGGCCCCTGCAGTTTTCTCTCTCATCCTGAGGTATTATTTACTCTTTTCTGAGTTCGAAAGAGAGATTGCGACTGTGTTTTTCCCCGTTTCACATTGCATTTCCCCTTTGTTCTGCATATTTTGTTTGTTGAAACGGTATGTTTTTCTTCTCAAAAGTATCATCCATTTTACATTGAAACACTGCTCCTTCTTCATCTTCCTCACTTGAATCATCGTCCTTGGTGCTTCTTCTTCTTACTTAGTTTGACTAGTCTGTATCATTCTGAGCTTCTTCATTTGATTCTTGTCGCTTCTATTGTAGACAGTAACTCTTAAAAGCTCACATCTTTCACATGTTTTCTTGTCAGACCTTATTTATATTGGAGAATATGTTAAGAGAATTTTTGTTTTGTTTAAAAACATGTTTACAAGGTGTTTGAAAAAATTATTTCTCTAGAGATAAAGATCAGAGACTGAGTTGGTTGAGAAAGGTAGGAATAGAGAGACCGCCACCCCTGCAGTCCTTCCTTTTCCGAAAGCCCCTGCAGTTTTCTCTCTTATCCTGAGGTATTATTTACTCTTTTCTGAGTTCGAAAGAGAGATTGCGACTGTGTTTTTCCCCGTTTCACATTGCATTTCCCCCTTGTTCTGCATATTTTGTTTGTTGAAACGGTATGTTTTTCTTCTCAAAAGTATCATCCATTTTACATTGAAACACTGCTCCTTCTTCATCTTCCTCACTTGAATCATCGTCCTTGGTGCTTCTTCTTCTTACTTAGTTTGACTAGTCTGTATCATTCTGAGCTTCTTCATTTGATTCTTGTCGCTTCTATTGTAGACAGTAACTCTTAAAAGCACCATCTTTCAAATGTTTTCTTGTCAGACCTTATTTATATTGGAGAATATGTTAAGAGAATTTATGTTTTGTTTAAAAACATGTTTACAAGGTGTTTGAAAAAATTATTTCTCTAGAGATAAAGATCAGAGACTGAGTTGGTTGAGAAAGGTAGGAACAGAGAGACCGCCACCCCTGCAGTCCTTCCTTTTCCAAAGGCCCTTGCAGTTTTCTCTCTCATCCTGAGGTATTATTTACACTTTTCTGAGTTCGAAAGATAGATTGCGACTGTGTTTTTCCCCGTTTCACAATGCATTTCCCCCTTGTTTTGCATATTTTGTTTGTTGAAACGGTATGTTTTTCTTCTCAAAAGTATCATCCATTTTACAATGAAACACTGCTCCTTCTTTATCTTCCTTACTTGAATCATCGTCCTTAGTGCTTCTTCTTCTTACTTAGTTTAACTAATCTGTATCATTTTGAGCTTCTTCATTTGATTCTTGTCGCTTCTATTGTAGACGGTAACTCTTAAAAGCTCGCATCTTTCACATGTTTTCTGGTCAGACCTTATTTATATTGGAGAATATGTTAAGAGAATTTATGTTTTGTTTAAAAACATGTTTACAAGGTGTTTGAAAAAATTATTTTTCTAGAGATAAAGATCAGAGACTGAGTTGGTTGAGAAAGGTAGGGACAGAGAGACCGCCACCCCTGCAGTCCTTCCTTTTCCGAAGGCCCCTGCACTTTTCTCTCTCATCCTGAGGTATTATTTACTCTTTTATGAGTTCGAAAGAGAGATTGGGACTTTGTTTTTCCCCGTTTCACATTGCATTTCCCCCTTGTTCTGCATATTTTGTTTGTTGAAACGGTATGTTTTTCTTCTCAAAAGTATCATCCATTTTACATTGAAACACTGCTCCTTCTTCATCTTCCTCACTTGAATCATCGTCCTTGGTGCTTCTTCTTCTTACTTAGTTTGACTAGTCTGTATCATTCTGAGCTTCTTCATTTGATTCTTGTCGCTTCTATTGTAGACAGTAACTCTTAAAAGCTCCATCTTTCACATGTTTTCTTGTCAGACCTTATTTATATTGGAGAATATGTTAAGAGAATTTATGTTTTGTTTAAAAACATGTTTACAAGGTGTTTGAAAAAATTATTTCTCTAGAGATAAATATCAGAGACTGAGTTGGTTGAGAAAGGTAGGAACAGAGAGACCGCCACCCCTGCAGTCCTTCCTTTTCCGAAGGCCCCTGCAGTTTTCTCTCTCATCCTGAGGTATTATTTACACTTTTCTGAGTTCGAAATGGAGATTGCGACTGTGTTTTTCCCCGTTTCACATTGCATTTCCCCCTTGTTCTGCATATTTTGTTTGTTGAAACGGTATGTTTTTCTTCTCAAAAGTATCATCCATTTTACATTGAAACACTGCTCCTTCTTCATCTTCCTCACTTGAATCATCGTCCTTGGTGCTTCTTCTTCTTACTTAGTTTGACTAGTCTGTATCATTCTGAGCTTCTTCATTTGATTCTTGTCGCTTCTATTGTAGACAGTAACTCTTAAAAGCTTGCATCATTCACATGTTTTCTGGTCAGACCTTATTTATATTGGAGAATATGTTAGGAGAATTTATGTTTTGTTTAAAAACATGTTTACAAGGTGTTTGAAAAAATTATTTCTCTAGAGATAAATATCAGAGACTGAGTTGGTTGAGAAAGGTAGGAACAGAGAGACCGCCACCCCTGCAGTCCTTCCTTTTCCGAAGGCCCCTGCAGTTTTCTCTCTCATCCTGAGGTATTATTTACACTTTTCTGAGTTCGAAAGATAGATTGCGACTGTGTTTTTCCCCGTTTCACAATGCATTTCCCCCTTGTTTTGCATATTTTGTTTGTTGAAACGGTATGTTTTTCTTCTCAAAAGAATCATCCATTTTACAATGAAACACTGCTCCTTCTTCATCTTCCTCACTTGAATCATCGTCCTTGGTGCTTCTTCTTCTTACTTAGTTTGACTAGTCTGTATCATTCTGAGCTTCTTCATTTGATTCTTAACGCTTTTATTGTAGACGGTAACTCTTAAAAGCTTGCATCATTCACATGTTTTCTAGTCAGACCTTATTTATATTGGAGAATATGTTAGGAGAATTTATGTTTTGTTTAAAAACATGTTTACAAGGTGTTTGAAAAAATTATTTCTCTAGAGATAAAGATCAGAGACTGAGTTGGTTGAGAAAGGTAGGAACAGAGAGACCGCCACCCCTGCAGTTTTCTCTCTCATCCTGAGGTATTATTTACTCTTTTCTGAGTTCGAAAGAGAGATTGCGACTGTGTTTTTCCCCGTTTCACATTGCATTTCCCCCTTGTTCTGTATATTTTGTTTGTTGAAACGGTATGTTTTTCTTCTAAAAAGTATCATCCATTTTACAATGAAACACTGCTCCTTCTTCATCTTCCTCACTTGAATCATCGTCCTTGGTGCTTCTTCTTCTTACTTAGTTTGACTATTCTGTATCATTCTGAGCTTCTTCATTTGATTCTTGTCGCTTCTATTGTAGACGGTAACTCTTAAAAGCTCGCATCTTTCACATGTTTTCTGGTCAGAGCTTATTTATATTGGAGAATATGTTAAGAGAATTTATGTTTTGTTTAAAAACATGTTTACAAGGTGTTTGAAAAAATTATTTCTCTAGAGATAAAGATCAGAGACTGAGTTGGTTGAGAAAGGTAGGAACAAAGAGACCGCCACCCCCGCAGTTTTCTCTCTCATCCTGAGGTATTACTTACTCTTTTCTGAGTTCGAAAGAGAGATTGCGACTGTGTTTTTCCCCATTTCACATTGCATTTCCCCCTTGTTCTGTATATTTTGTTTGTTGAAACGGTATGTTTTTCTTCTAAAAAGTATCATCCATTTTACAATGAAACACTGCTCCTTCTTCATCTTCCTCACTTGAATCATCATCCTTGGTACTTCTTCTTCTTCCTTAGTTTGACTAGTCTGTATTATTCTGAGCTTCTTCATTTGATTCTTGTCACTTCTATTGTAGACGGTAACTCTTAAATACTCGCATCTTTCACATGTTTTCTGGTCAGACCTTATTTATATTGGAGAATATGTTAAGAGAATTTATGTTTTGTTTAAAAACATGTTTACAAGGTGTTTGAAAAAATTATTTCTCTAGAGATAAAGATCAGAGACTGAGTTGGGTGAGAAAGGTAGGAACAGAGAGACCACCGCTCCTGCAGTCCTTCCTTTTCCGAAGGCCCCTACAGTTTTCTCTCTCATCCTGAGGTATTATTTACTCTTTTCTGAGTTCGAAAGAGAGATTGCGACTGTGTTTTTCCCCGTTTCATATTGCATTTCCCCCTTGTTCTGCATATTTTGTTTGTTGAAACGGTATGTTTTTCTTCTCAAAAGTATCATCCATTTTACATTGAAACACAACTCCTTCTTCATCTTCCTCACTTGAATCATCGTCCTTGGTGCTTCTTCTTCTTACTTAGTTTGACTAGACTGTATCATTCTGAGCTTCTTCATTTGATTCTTGTCACTTCTATTGTAGACGGTAACTCTTGAAAGCTCGCATCTTTCACATATTTTCTGGTCAGACCTTATTTTTATTGGAGAATATGTTAAGAGAATTTATGTTTTGTTTAAAAACATGTTTACAAGGTGTTTGAAAAAATTATTTCTCTAGAGATAAAGATCAGAGACTGAGTTGGTTGAGAAAGGTAGGAACAGAGAGACCGCCACCCCTGCAGTCCTTCCTTTTCCAAAGGCCCCTGCAGTTTTCTCTCTTATCCTGAGGTATTATTTACTCTTTTCTAATTTCGAAAGAGAGATTGCGACTGTGTTTTTCCCCGTTTCACTTTGCATTTCCCCCTTGTTCTGCACATTTTATTTGTTGAAACGGTATGTTTTTCTTCTCAAAAGTATCATCCATTTTACGTTGAAACACTGCTCCTTCTTCATCTTCCTCACTTGAATCATCATCCTTGGTGCTTCTTCTTCTTCCTTAGTTTGACTAGTCTGTATCATTCTGAGCTTCTTCATTTGATTCTTGTCACTTCTATTATAGACGGTAACTCTTAAAAGCTCGCATCTTTCACATGTTTTCTGGTCAGACCTTATTTATGTTGGAGAATATGTTAAGAGAATTTTTGTTTTGTTTAAAAACATGTTTACAAGGTGTTTGAAAAAATTATTTCTCTAGAGATAAAGATCAGAGACTGAGTTGGGTGAGAAAGGTAGGAACAGAGAGACCACCGCCCCTGCAGTCCTTCCTTTTCCGAAGGCCCCTACAGTTTTCTCTCTTCTCCTGAGGTATTATTTACTCTTTTCTGAGTTCGAAAGAGAGATTGCGACTGTGTTTTTCCCCGTTTCACATTGCATTTCCCCCTTGTTCTGCATATTTTGTTTGTTGAAACGGTATGTTTTTCTTCTCAAAAGTATCATCCATTTTACATTGACACACTGCTCCTTCTTCATCTTCCTCACTTGAATCATCGTCCTTGGTGCTTCTTCTTCTTACTTAGTTTGACTAGACTGTATCATTCTGAGCTTCTTCATTTGATTCTTGTCGCTTCTATTGTAGACGGTAACTCTTGAAAGCTCGCATCTTTCACATATTTTCTGGTCAGGCCTTATTTATATTGGAGAATATGTTAAGAGAATTTATGTTTTGTTTAAAAACATGTTTACAAGGTGTTTGAAAAAATTATTTCTCTAGAGATAAAGATCAGAGACTGAGTTGGTTGAGAAAGGTAGGAACAGAGAGACCGCCACCCCTGCAGTCTTTCCTTTTCCGAAGGCCCCTGTAGTTTTCTCTCTTATCCTGAGGTATTATTTACTCTTTTCTGATTTCGAAAGAGAGATTGCGACTGTGTTTTTCCCCGTTTCACTTTGCATTTCCCCCTTGTTCTGCATATTTTGTTTGTTGAAACGGTATGTTTTTCTTCTCAATAGTATCATCCATTTTACGTTGAAACACTGCTCCTTCTTCATCTTCCTCACTTGAATCATCATCCTTGGTGCTTCTTCTTCTTGCTTAGTTTAACTAGTCTGTATCATTCTGAGCTTCTTTATTTGATTCTTATCGCTTCCATTGTATACAGTAACTCTTAAATGCTCCCATCTTTCACATGTTTTCTGGTCAGACCTTCTTTATATTGGAGAATATGTTAAGAGAATTTATGTTTTGTTTAAAAACATGTTTACAAGGTGTTTGAAAAATTTATTGCTCTAGAGATAGAGATCGGACACTGAGTTAGGTGAGAAAGGAGGGAACAGAGAGACCGCCGCCCCTGCAGTCCTTCCTTTTCCGAAGGCCCCTGCAGTTTTCTCTCTCATCCTGAGGTATTATTTACTCTTGTCTGAGTTTGAAAGAGAGATTGCGACATTGTTTTTCCCTGTTTCACTTTGCATTTCCCCCTCGTTCTGCACATTTTTTTTGTTGAAACGGTATGTTTTTCTTCTCAATAGTATCATACATTTTACGTTGAAACACTGCTTCTTCTTTATCTTCCTCACTTGCGTCATCATCCTCAGTGCTTCTTATTCTTCCTTAGTTTGACTGGTCTGTATCATTATGAGGTTCTTCATTTGATTCTTCTTGCGTGAATTGTATACAGTAATTCTTAAATTCTCGCATCTTTCTCATGTGTTCGTGTCATACCTTATTTATGTTGGAGAATATATTAAGAGAATTTAAGTTTTGTGGAAAAACATGTTTACAAGGTCTTTGAAAAATTTATTGCTCTGGAGATAGAGATCAGAGACTGAGTTGGGTGAGAAAGGGAGGAACAGAGAGACCGCCGCCCATGCAGTCCTTCCTTTTCCGATGGCCCCTGCAGTTTTCTCTCTCAGCCTGAGGTATTCTTTACTCTTTTCTGAGTGCGAAAGAGAGATGGTTACTGTATTTTTCCACCTTTCGCTTTGCATTTCCCCCTCGTTCTACGCATTTCATTTGTTGAAACGGTATGTTTTTCTTCTCAATAGTATCATATATTTTACGTTAAAACACTGCTTCTTCTCCATCTTCCTCACTTGCATCATCATCCTCAGTGCTTCTTCTTCTTCCTTAGTTTGACTGGTCTGTATCATTATGAGCTTCTTCATTTGATTCTTATTGCGTTCATTGTATACGGTAATTCTTAAATTCTCACATCTTTCTCATGTGTTCTGGTCATACCTTATTTATATTGGAGAATATATTAAGAGAATTTAAGTTTGGTTGAAAAACATGTTTACAAGGTGTTTGATAAATTTAATGCTCTAGAGATAGATATCAGAGACTGAGTTGGGTGAGAAAGGTAGGACAGAGAGACCGCCGCCCCTATAGTCCTTCCTTTTTCCGATGGCCCCTGCTGTTTTCTCTCTCAGCCTCAGGTATTCGTTACTCTTTTCTGAGTGTGAAAGAGAGATTACGACTGTATTTTTCCCCATTTCACTTTGAATTTCACCCTCAATATGCGCATTTCGTTTGTTGAAACGGTATGTTTTTCTTCTCAATAGTATCATATTTTTTACGTTTAAACACTGCTTCTTCTTCATCTTGCTCACTTGCATCATCATCCTCAGTGCTTCTTCTTCTTCCTTAGTTTGACTGGTGTGTATCATTCTGAGCTTCTTCATTTGATTCTTCTTGTGTCTATTGTATATGGAAATTCTTAAATGCTCGCATCTTTCACATGTTTTCTGGTCATACCTTATTTATATTGGAGAATATATTAAGAGAATTTATGTTTTGTTTAAAAAAAACATGTTTACAAGGTGTTTGAAAAATTTATTGATGTAGAGATAGAGATCAGAGACTGAGTTGGGTGAGAAAAGGAGGAACAGAGAGACCGCCGCCCCAGTAGTCCTTCCTTTTTCTGTTTGCCCCTGCAGTTTTCTCTCTCAGCCTGAGGTATTCTTTACTCTTTTCTGAGTGTGAAAGAGAGATTGCGACTATGTTGTTCCAGCTTTCGCTTTTCATTCCCCCCATGTTCTACGCATTTCATTTTTTGAAAAGGTAAGTTTTTCTTCTCAACAGTATCATCAATTTTATGTTGAAACACTGCTCCTTCTTCATCTTCCTCAATTGAATCATCATCCTCAGTTCTTCTTCTTCTTCCTTAGTTTGACTAGTCTGTAGCATTCTGAGCTTCTTCATCTGATTCTTGTTGCGTCCATTGTATACTGTAATTCTTAAATGCTCGCATCTTTCACATGTTTTCCGGTCAGACCTTATTTATATTGGAGAATATGTTAAGAGAACTTATGTTTTATTTAAAAACATGATTTCAAGGTGTTTGCAAAATTTATTGCTCTGGAGATAGAGGTCAGACACAAAGTTGGGTGAGAAAGGGAGGAACAGAGAGACCGCCGCTCCTGCAGTCCTTCCTTTTCCGAAGGCCCCTGCAGTTTTCTCTCTCAGCCTGAGGTATTCTTTACTCTTTTCTGAGTTCAAAAGTGAGATTGCGACTGTGTTTTTCCCCATTTCACTTTGCATTTCCCTCTCGTTCTGTGCATTTCGTTTGTTGAAACGGTATGTTTTTCTTCTCAATAGTATCGTACATTTTACATTGAAACACTGCTTCTTCTTCATCTTCCTCACTTGCATCATCATCAACAGTGCTTCTTCTTCTTCCTTAGTTTGATTGGCCTGTATCATTATGAGCTTCTTCATTTGATTCTTCTTGCTTCCATTGTATATGGTAATTCTTAAATTCTTGCATCTTTCTCATGTGTTCGTGTCATACCTTATTTATATTGGAGAATATATTAAGAGAATTTAAGTTTTGTTGAAAAACATGTTTGCAAGGTGTTTGACAAATTTAATGCTCTAGAGATAGATATCAGAGACTGAGTTGGGTGAGAAAGGTAGGAACAGAGAGACCGCCGCCCATGTAGTCCTTCCTTTTCTGATGGCCACTGCAGTTTTCTCTCTCAGCCTGAGGTATTGTTTACTCTTTTCTGAGTACGAAAGAGAGATTATGACTATGTTTTTCCACGTGTCGCTTTGCATTTTCCCCTCGTTCTGCGCATTTCGTTTGTTGAAACGGTAAGTTTTTCTTCTCAATATTATCATCCATTTTTCTTTGAAATACTGCTCCTTCTTCATCTTCCTCACTTGAAACATCATCGTCGGTGCTTCTTCTTCTTTATTAGTTTTACTAGTCTGTATCATTCTTAGATTCTTCATTTGATTCTTCTTGCGTCCATTATATAAGGTAATTCTTAAATGCTCGTATCTTTCACATGTTTTCTTGTCAGACCTTATTTATATTGGAGAATACCTTAAGAGAATTTATGTTTTGTTTAAAAACATGTTTACAAGGTGTTTGAAAAATTTGTTGCTCTGGAGATAGAGATCAGAGACTGAGTTGGGTGAGAAAGGGAGGAACAGAGAGACCGCCGCCCCTGCAGTCCTTTTTTTTCCGATGGCCCCTATAGTTTTCTCTCTCAGCCTGAGGTATTCTTCACTCTTTTCTGAGTGCGAAAGAGAGATTGTGACTGTGTTTTTCCACCTTTCGCTTTGCATTTCCCCCTCGTTCTGCGCATTTCGTTTGTTGAGACGGTATGTTTTTCTTCTCAAAAGTATCATTCATTTTACGTTGAAACACTGCTGCTTCTTCAACTTCCTCAGTTGAATCCTCATCTTTGGTGCTTCTTCTTCTTCCTTAGTTTGACTAGTCTAACTTCATTCTGAGCTTCTTCAATTGATTCTTCTTGAGTCCATTGTATACGGTAATTCTTAAATGCTCTCATCTTTCACATGTTTTCTGAACAGGCCTTATTTATAATTGAGAATATGTTAAGAGAATTTATGTTATGTTTAAAAACATGTATACAAGGTGTTTGAAAAATTTATTGCTCTCGAGATAGAGATCAAACACTAAGTAAGGTGAGAAAGGGAGGAACAGAGAGACTGCCGCCCCTGTAGTCCTTCCTTTTCCGAAGGCCCCTGCAGTTTTCTCTCTCAGCCTGAGGTATTCTTTACTCTTTTCTGAGTGTGAAAGAGAGATTAGGACTTTGTTTTTCCCCATTTCACTTTGCATTTCCGCCTCGTTCTGAGCATTTCGTTTGTTGAAATGGTATGTTTTTCTTCTTAACAGTATCATCCATTTTACGTTGAAACATTGATCCTTCTTCATCTTCCTCACTTGCATCGTCATTCTAAGTGCTTCTTCTTCTTCGTTAGTTTGACTCTTCTGTATCATTATGAGCTTCTTCATTTGATTCTTCTTGCATCCATTGTATATGGTAATTCATAAATTCTCACATCTTTCTCATGTGTTCTGGTCAGACCTTATTTATATTGGAGAATATATTAAGAGAATTTAAGTTTTGTTGAAAAACATGTTTACAAGGTGTTTCACAAATGTATTGCTCTAGAGATAGAGATCAAAGACTGAGTTGGGTGAGAAAGGTAGGAATAGAGAGACCGCGGCCCCTGCAGTCCTTCCTTTTCCGATGGCCCCTGCAGTTTTCTCTCTCAGCTTGAGGTATTATTTACTCTTTTCTTAGTGGGAAAGAGAGATTGTGACTGTGATTTTCCCCGTTTCACTTTGCATTTCCCCCTCGTTCTGCGCATTTCGTTTGTTGAGACGGTATGTTTTTCTTCTCAACAGTATCATCCATTTTACGTTGAAACACTGCTCCATCTTCATCTTCCTCACTTGAATCATCATCCTCGGTGCTTCTTCTTCTTCCTTAGTTTGACTAGTCCGTATCATTCTGAGTTTCTTCATTTGATTCTTGTTGCGTCCATTGTATATTGTAATTCTTAAATGCTCGCATCTTTCACATGTTTTCTGGTCAGACCTTATTTATATTGGAGAATATGTTAAGAAAATTTATGTTTTGTTTAAAAACATGTTTATAAGGTGTTTGAAAAATTTATTGCTCTCGAGATAGAGATCAAACACTAAGTAAGGTGAGAAAGGGAGGAACAGAGAGACTGCCGCCCCTGTAGTCCTTCCTTTTCTGAAGGCCCCTGCAGTTTTCTCTCTCAGCCTGAGGTATTCCATACTCTTTTCTGAGTGCGGAAGGGAGATTGTGACTGTGGTTTTCCCCGTTTCACTTTGCATTTCCCCCTCGTTCTATGCATTTTATTTGTTGAAACGGTATGTTTTTCTTCTCAAGAGTATCGTACATTTTACGTTGAAACACTGCTTCTTCTTCATCTTCCTCACTTGCATCATCATCCTCGGTGCTTCTTGTTCTTCCTTTGTTTGACTGGTCTGTATCATTATGAGCTTCTTCATTTGATTCTTCTTGCGTGCATTGTATACGGTAATTCTTAAATTCTCGCATCTTTCTCATGTGTTCTTGTCATACCTTATTTATATTAGAGAATATATTAAGAGAATTTTAAGTTTTGTGGAAAAACATGTTTACAAGGTGTTTGACAAATTTAATGCTCTAGAGATAGATATCAGAGACTGAGTTGGGTGTGAAAGGTAGTAACAGAGAGACCGCCGCCCCTGCAATCCTTCCTTTTCCGATGGGCCCTGCAGTTTTCTCTCTCAGCCTGAGGTATTCTTTACTCTTTTTTGAGTGCGAAAGAGAGATTGTGACTCTCTTTTTCCACGTTTCGCTTTGCATTTTCCCCTCGTTCTGCACATTTCATTTGTTAAAACGGTAAGTTTTTCTTCTCAACAGTATCATCCATTTTTCTTTGAAACACTGCTCCTTCTTCATCTTCCTCACTTGAGTCATCATCCTCGGTGCTTCTTCTTCTTTATTAGTTTTACCGGTCTGTATCATTATGAGATTCTTCATTTGATTCTTCTTGCGTCCATTGTATACGGTAATTCCTAAATGCTCTCATCTTTCACATGTTTTCTTGTCAGACTTTATTTATATTGGAGAATATGTTAAGAGAATTTATGTTTTGTTTAAAATCATGTTTACAAGGTGTTTGAAAAATTTATTGCTCTGGAGATAGAGATCAGAGACTGAGTTGGGTGAGAAAGGGAGGAACAGAGAGACCGCCACCCCTAAAGTCCTTTTTTTTCCGATGGCCCCTGTAGTTTTCTCTCTCAGCCTGAGGTATTCTTCACTCTTTTCTGAGTGCGAAAGAGAGATTGTGACTGTGTTTTGCCACCATTCGCTTTGCATTTCCCCCTCGTTCTGCGCATTTCGTTTGTTGAGACGGTATATTTTTCTTCTCAACAGTATCATCTATTTTACGTTGAAACACTGCTCCTTCTTCAACTTCCTCACTTGAATCATCATCCTTGGTGCTTCTTCTTCTTCATTAGTTTGACTAGTCTGTATCATTCTGAGCTTCTTCATTTGATTCTTCTTGAGTCCATTGTATACGGTAATTCTTAAATGCTCGCAACTTTCACATGTTTTCTAGATAGGCCTTATTTATAATGGAGAATATGTTAAGAGAATTTATGTTATGTTTAAAAACATGTTTACAAGGTGTTTGAAAAATTTATTGCTCTGGAGATAGAGATCAGAGACTGAGATGGGTGAGAAATGGAGGAACAGAGAGACCGCCGCCCCTGAAGTCCTTCCTTTTCCGATGGCCCCTGCAGTTTTCTCTCTCAGCCTGAGGTATACTTTACTCTTTTCTGAGTGTGAAAGAGAGATTAGGACTGTGTTTTTCCCCATTTCACTTTACATTTCTGCCTCGTTCTGCATATTTTGTTTATTGAAATGGTATGTTTTTCTTCTCAACAGTATCATCCATTTTACGTTGAAACACTTCTCCTTCTTCATATTCCTCACTTGCATCATTATCCTCAGTGCTTATTTTTCTTCCTTAGTTTGACTGGTCTGTATCGTTATGAGCTTCTTCATTTTATTCTTCTCGCATCTATTGTATATGGTAAATCTTAAATTTTCACATCTTTCTCATGTGTTCTGGTCAGACCTTATTTATATTGGAGAATACCTTAAGAGAATTTATGTTTTGTTTAAAAACATGTTTACAAGGTGTTTGAAAAATTTGTTGCTCTGGAGATAGAGATCAGAGACTGAGTTGGGTGAGAAAGGGAGGAACAGAGAGACCGCCGCCCCTGAAGTCCTTTTTTTACCGATGGCCCCTGTAGTTTTCTCTCTCAGCCTGAGGTATTCTTCACTCTTTTCTGAGTGCGAAAGAGAGATTGTGACTGTGTTTTGCCACCTTTCGCTTTGCATTTCCCCCTCGTTCTGCGCATTTCGTTTGTTGAGACGGTATGTTTTTCTTCTCAACAGTATCATCTATTTTACATTGAAACACTGCTCCTTCTTCAACTTCCTCACTTGAATCATCATCCTTGGTGCTTCTTCTTCTTCATTAGTTTGACTAGTCTGTATCATTCTGAGCTTCTTCATTTGATTCTTCTTGAGTCCATTGTATATGGTAATTCTTAAATGCTCGCATCTTTCACATGTTTTCTAGACAGGCCTTATTTATAATGGAGAATATATTAAGACAATTTATGTTATGTTTAAAAACATGTTTACAAGGTGTTTAAAAAATTTATTGCTCTGGAGATAGAGATCAGAGACTGAGATGGGTGAGAAATGGAGGAACCGAGAGACCGCCGCCCCTGCAGTCCTTCCTTTTCCGATGGCCCCTGTAGTTTTCTCTCTCAGCCTGAGCTCATCTTTACTCTTTTCTGAGTGTGAAAGAGAGATTACGACTGTGTTTTTCCCTGTTTCACTTAGCATTTCCCCCTCGTTCTGCGCATTTCGTTTGTTGAAACGGTATGTTTTTCTTCTCAATAGTATCATACATTTTACGTTGAAACATTGCTTTTTCTTCATCTTCCACACTTGCATCATCATCCTCAGTGCTTCTTCTTCTTCTTTAGTTTGACTGGTCTGTATCATTATGAGCTTCTTCATTTGATTCTTCTTGCGTCCATTGTATACGGTAATTATGAAATTCTCACATCTTTCTCATGTGTTCTGGTCATACCTTATTTATATTGGACAATATATTAAGAGAATTTAATTTTTATTAAAAAACATGTTTACAAGGTGTTTGACAAATTTATTCCTCTAGAGATAGAGATCAAAGACTGAGTTGGGCGAGAAAGGTAGGAACAGAGAGACCGCCGCCCCTGCAGTCCTTCTTTTTCTGAGTGCCCATGAAGTTTTCTCTCTCAGCCTGAGGTATTCTTTACTCTTTTCTAAGTGCGAAAGAGAGATTGTGACTATGATTTTCCACGTTTCGCTTTGCATTTCCCCATCATTTTGCACAATTCATTTGTTGAGACGGTATGTTTTTCTTCTCAATAGTATCATCCATTTTACGTTGAGACCCTGTTCCTTCTTCATCTTCCTCACTTGAATCATCATCCTCCGTGCTTCTTCTTCTTCCTTAGTTTGACTAGTCTGTATCATTCTGAGCTTCTTCATTTGATTCTTGTTGCGTCCATTGTATACGGTAATTCTTAAATGATCGCATCTTTCACATGTTTTCTGGTCAGACCTGATTTATATTGGAGAATATGTTAAGAGAATTTATGTTTGGTTTAAAAACATGTTTACAAGGTGTTTGAAAAATTTATTGCTCTGGAGATAGAGATTGGACACTAAGTTGGGTGAGAAAGGGAGGAACAGAGAGACTGGCGCCCCTGTAGTCCTTCCTTTTCTGAAGGCCCCTGCAGTATTCTCTCTCAGCCTGAGGTATTCTTTACTCTTTTCTGAGTGCGAAAGAGAGATTGCGACTGTGGTTTTCCTCGTTTCACTTTGCATTTCCCCCTCGTTTTGCGCATTTTGTTTGTTAAAACGGTATGTTTTTCTTGTCAATAGTATCGTACATTTTACGTTGAAATAATGCTTCTTCTTTATCTTTCTCACTTGCATCATCATCATCAGTGCTTCTTCTTCTTCCTTAGTTTGATAGGCCTGTATCATTATGAGCTTCTTCATTTGATTCTTCTTGGGTCCATTGTATACGGTAATTCTTAAATTCTCGCATCTTTCTCACGTGGAAAAACATGTTTACAAGGTGTTTGACAAATTTAATGCTCTAGAGATAGATATCGGAGACTGTGTTGGGTGAGAAAGGTAGGAACAGAGAGACCGTCGCCCCTGTAGACCTTCCTTTTCCGATGGCCCCTGTAGTTCTCTCTCTCAGCCTGAGGTATTCTTTACTCTTTTCTGAGTACGAAAGAGAGATTGTGACTCTGTTTTTCCTTATATCGCGTTGCATTTTCCCCTCATTCTGCGCATTTCATTTGTTGAAACGGTATTTTTTTCTTCTCAACAGTATCATCCATTTTTCTTTGAAACACTGCTCCTTCTTTATCTTCCTCACTTGAATCATCATCCTCGGTGCTTCTTCTTCTTTATTAGTTTTACTGGTCTGTATCATTCTGAGATTCTTCATTTGATTTTTCTTGCGTCCATTGTATACGGTAATTCTTAAATGCTCGGATCTTTCACATGTTTTCTTGTCAGACCTTATTTATTTTGGAGAATATGTTAAGAGAATTTATGTTTTGTTTAAAAACATGTTTACAAGGTGTTTGAAAAATTTATTGCTCTGCAGATAGAGATTAGAGACTGAGTTGGGTGAGAAAGGGAGGAACAGAGAGACCGCCGCCCCTACAGTCCTTTTTTTTCCGATGGCCCCTATAGTTTTCTCTCTCAGCCTGAGGTATTCTTCACTTTTTTCTGAGTGCGAAAGAGAGATTGTGACTGTGTTTTTCCACCTTTCGCTTTGCATTTCCCCCTCATTCTGCGCATTTCATTTGTTGAGACGGTATGTTTTTCTTCTCAACAGTATCATTCATTTTACGTTGAAACACTGCTCCTTCTTTAACTTCCTCACTTGAATCATCATACTTGGTGCTTCTTCTTCTTCCTTAGTTTGACTAGTCTGTATCATTCTGAGCTTCTTCAATTGATTCTTCTTGAGTCCATTGTATACGGTAATTCTTAAATGCTCTCATCTTTCACATGTTTTCTGGACAGGCCTTATTTATAATGGAGAATATGTTAAGAGAATTTATGTTATGTTTAAAAACATGTTTACAAGGTGTTTGAAAAATTTATTGCTCTGGAGATAGAGATCAGAGACTGAGATGGGTGAGAAATGGAGGAACAGAGAGACCGCCGCCCCTGAAGTCCTTCCTTTTCCGATGGCCCCTGCAGTTTTCTCTCTCAGCCTGAGGTATTCTTTACTCTTTTCTGAGTGTGAAAGAGAGATTAGGACTGCGTTTTTCCCCATTTCACTTTGCATTTCTGCCTCGTTCTGCGCATTTTGTTTATTGAAATGGTATGTTTTTCTTCTCAACAGTATCATCCATTTTACGTTGAAACACTTCTCCTTCTTCATCTTCCTCACTTGCATCATTATCCTCAGTGCTTATTTTTCTTCCTTAGTTTGACTGGTCTGTATCATTATGAGCTTCTTCATTTGATTCTTCTTGCATCCATTGTATATGGTAATTCTTAAATTTTCACATCTTTTTCATGTGTTCTGGTCAGACCTTATTTATATTAGAGAATATATTAAGAGAATTTAAGTTTTGTTGAAAAACTGTTTACAAGGTGTTTCACAAATTTATTGCTATAGAGATAGAGATCAAAGACTGAGTTGGGTGAGAAAGGTAGGAACAGAGAGACCGCGGCCCCTGCAGTTTTCTCTCTCAGCTTGAGGTATTCTTTTCTCTTTTCTGAGTGCGAAAGAGAGATTGTGACTGTGATTTTCCCCGTATTACTTTGCATTTCCCCCTCGTTCTGCACATTTCATTTGTTGAGACGGTATGTTTTTCTTCTCAACACTATCATCCATTTTACGTTGAAACACTGCTCCTTTTTCATCTTCCTCACTTGAATCATCATCCTTGGTGCTTCTTCTTCTTCCTTAGTTTGACTAGTCTGTATCATTCTGAGCTTCTTCATTTGATTCTTGTTGCGTCCATTGTATACGGTAATTCTTAAATGCTAGCATGTTTCACATCTTTTCTGGTCAGACCTTATTTATATTGGAGAATATGTTAAGAGAATTTATGTTTTGTTTAAAAACTTGTTTACAAGGTGTTTGAAACACTAAGTAAGGTGAGAAAGGGAGGAACAGAGAGACTGCCGCCACCACAGTCCTTCCTTTTCCGAAGGCCCCTGCAGTTTTCTCTCTCAGCCTGAGGTATTCTTTACTCTTTTCTGAGTGTGAAAGAGAGATTGCGACTGTGGTTTTCCCCGTTTCACATTGCCTTTCCCCCTCGTTTTGCGTGTTTTGTTTGTTGAAACGGTATGTTTTTCTTCTCAATAGTATCATACAGTTTACGTTGAAACACTGCTTCTTCTTCATCTTCCTCACTTGCATCATCATCCTCAGTGCTTCTTCTTCTTCCTTAGTTTGACTGGTCTGTATCATTATGAGCTTCTTCATTTGATTCTTCTTGCGTGCATTGTATATGGTAATTCTTAAATTCTCGCATCTTTCTCATGTGTTCATGTCATACCATATTTATATTGGAGAATATATTAAGAGAATTTAAGTTTTGTGGAAAAACATGTTTACAAGGTGTTTGACAAATTTAATGCTCTAGAGATAGATATCAGAGACTGAGTTAGGTGAGAAAGGTAGGAACAGAGAGACCGCCGCCCCTGTAGTCCTTCCTTTTCCGATGGCCCCTGCAGTTTTCTCTCTCAGCCTGAGGTATTCTTTACTCTTTTCTGAGTGCGAAAGAGAGATTGCGACTCTGTTTTTCCACGTTTCGCTTTGCATTTTCCCCTCGTTCTGCACATTTCATTTATTGAAACGGTAAGTTTTTCTTCTCAACAATATCATCCATTATTCTTTGAAACACTGCTCCTTCTTCATCTTCCTCACTTGAATCATCATCCTCGGTGCTTCTTCTTCTTTATTAGTTTTACTGGTCTGTATCATTCAGAGATTCTTCATTTGATTCTTCTTGCGTCCATTGTATACTGTAATTCTTAAATGCTCGCATCTTTGACATGTTTTCTTGTCAGACCTTATTTATATTGGAGAATATGTTAATAGAATTTATGTTTTGTTTGAAAACATGTTTTCAAGGTGTTTGAAAAATTTATTGCTGTGGAGATAGAGATCAGAGACTTAGTTGCGTGAGAAAGGGAGGAACAGAGAGACTGCCGCCCCTGAAGTCCTTTTTTTTCCGATGGCCCCTGTAGTTTTCTCTCTCAGCCTGAGGTATTCTTCACTCCTTTTTGAGTGCGAAAGAGAGATTTTGACTGTGTTTTGCCACCTTTTACTTTGCATTTCCCCCTCGTTCTGTGCATTTCGTTTCTTGAGACGGTATGTTTTTCTTCTCAACAGTATCATCCATTTTACATTGAAACACTGCTCCTTCTTCAACTTCCTCACTTGAATCAACATCCTTGGTGCTTCTTCTTCTTCCTTAGTTTAACTAGTCTGTATCATTCTGAGCTTCTTCATTTGATTCTTCTTGAGTCTATTGTATACGGTAATTCTTAAATGCTCGCATCTTTCACATGTTTTTTGGACAGGCCTTATTTATAATGGAGAATATGTTAAGAGAATTTATGCTATGTTTAAAAACATGTATACAAGGTATTTGCAAAATATATTGCTCTCGAGATAGAGATCAAATACTAAGTAAGGTGAGAAAGGGAGGAACAGAGAGACTGTCGCCACTGCAGTCCTTCCTTTTCCTAAAGCCCCTGCAGTTTTCTCTCTCAGCCTGAGGTATTCTTTACTCTTTTCTGAGTGCGAAAGAGAGATTGCGACTGTGGTTTTCCCCGTTTCACTTTGCGTTTCCCCCTCGTTCTGCGTGTTTTGTTTGTTGAAACGGTATGTTTTTCTTCTTAATAGTATCATACATTTTACGTTGAAACACTGCTTCTTCTTCATCTTCCTCACTTACATCATCATCCTCAGTGCTTCTTCTTCGTCCTTAGTATGACTGGTCTGTATCATTATGAGCTTCTTTATTTGATTCTTCTTGCGTGCATTGTATATGGTAATTCTTAAATTCTCGCATCTTTCTCATGTGTTCATGTCATACCTTATTTATATTGGAAAATATATTAAGAGAATTTAATTTTTGTGGAAAAACATGTTTACAAGGTGTTTGACAAATTTAATGCTCTAGAGATAGATATCAGAGACTGAGTTAGGTGAGAAAGGTAGGAACAGAGAGACCGCCGCCCCTGTAGTCCTTCCTTTTCCGTTGGCCCCTGCAGTTTTATCTCTCAGCCTCAGGTATTCTTTACTCTTTTCTGAGTGAGAAAGAGAGATTGTGACTCTGTTTTTCCACGTTTTGCTTTGCATTTGCCCCTCGTTCTGCACATTTCATTTATTGAAACGGTAAGTTTTTCTTCTCAACAGTATCATCCATTATTCTTTGAAACACTGCTCCTTCTTTGAAACACTGCTCCTTCTTCATCTTCCTCACTTGTATCATCATCCTCGGGGATTCTTCTTTTTTATTAGTTTTACTGGTCTGTATCATTCAGAGATTCTTCATTTGATTCTTCTTACATCCATTGTATACTCTAATTCTTAAATGCTCGCATCTTTGACATGTTTTCTTGTCAGACCTTATTTATATTGGAGAATATGTTAAGAGAATTTATGTTTTGTTTCAAAACATGTTTACAAGGTGTTTGAAAAATTTATTACTCTTGAGATAGAGATCAGAGACTGAGTTGGGTGAGAAAGGGAGGAACAGAGAGACTGCCGCCCATGAAGTCCTTTTTGTTCCGATGGCCCCTGTAGTTTTCTCTCTCAGCCTGAGGTATTCTTCACTCTTTTCTGAGTGCGAAAGTGAGATTTTGACTGTGTTTTGCCACCTTTCACTTTGCATTTCCCCCTCGTTCTGTGCATTTCGTTTCTTGAGACGGTATGTTTTTCTTCTCAACAATATCATCCATTTTACGTTGAAACACTGCTCCTTCTTCAACTTCCTCACTTGAATCATCATCCTTGGTGGTTCTTCTTCTTCCTTAGTTTGACTAGTCTGTATCATTCTGAGCTTCTTCATTTGATTCTTCTTGAGTCCATTGTATACGGTAATTCTTAAATGCTCGCATCTTTCACATGTTTTCTGGACAGGCCTTATTTATAATGGAGAATATGTTAAGAGAATTTATGTTATGTTTAAAAACATGTTTACAAGGTATTTGAAAAATTTATTGCTCTCGAGATAGAGATCAAACACTAAGTAAGGTGAGAAATGGACGAACAGAGAGAGTGCCGCCCCTGTAGTCCTTCCTTTTCCGAAGGCCCCTGCGGTTTTCTCTCTCAGCCTGAGGTATTCTTTAGTCTTTTCTGAGTGCGAAAGAGAGATTGCGACTGTGGTTTTCCCCGTTTCACTTTGCATTTCCCCCTCGTTCTGCGTGTTTTGTTTGTTGAAACGGTATGTTTTTCTTCTCAATAGTGTCATACATTTTACGTTGAAACACTGCTTCTTCTTCATCTTCCTCACTTGCATCATCATCCTCAGTGCTTCTTCTTCTTCCTTAGTTTGACTGGTCTGTATCATTATGAGCTTCTTCATTTGATTCTTCTTGCGTGCATTGTATATGTTAATTCTTAAATTCTCGCATCTTTCTCATGTGTTCATGTCATACATTATTTATATTGGAGAATATATTAAGAGAATTTAAGTTTTGTGTAAAAACATGTTTACAAGGTGTTTGACAAATTTAAAGCTCTAGAGATAGATATCAGAGACTGAGTTAGGTGAGAAAGGTAGGAACAGAGAGACCGCCGCCCCTGTAGTCCTTCCTTTTCCGATGGCCCCTAGAGTTTTTTCTCTCAGCCTGAGGTATTCTTTACTCTTTTCTGAGTGCGAAAGAGAGATTGTGACTCTGGTTTTCCACGTTTCGCTTTGCATTTGCCCCTCGTTCTCCATATGTCATTTATTGAAACGGTAAGTTTTTCTTCTCAACAGTATCATCCATTATTCTTTGAAACACTGCTCCTTCTTTGAAACATTGCTCCTTCTTCATCTTCCTCACTTGTATCATCATCCTCGGTGCTTCTTCTTCTTTATTAGTTTTACTGGTCGGCATCATTCAGAGATTCTTCATTTGATTCTTCTTGCGTCCATTGTATACTGTAATTCTTAAATGCTCGCATCTTTGCTATGTTTTCTTGTCAGACCTTATTTATATTGGAGAATATGTTAAGACAATTTATGTTTTGTTTAAAAACATGTTTACAAGGTGCTTGAAAAATTTATTGCTCTTGAGATAGAGATCAGAGACTGAGTTGGGTGAGAAAGGGAGGAACAGAGAGACCGCGGCCCCTGAAGTCTTTTTTTTTCCGATGGCTCCTGTAGTTTTCTCTCTCAGCCTGAGGTATTCTTCACTCTTTTCTGAGTGCGAAAGAGAGATTGTGACTGTGTTTTACCACCTTTCACTTTGCATTTCCCCCTCGTTCTGCGCATTTCATTTGTTGAGACGGTATGTTTTTCTTCTCAACAGTATCATCCATTTTACGTTGAAACACTGCTCCTTCTTCAACTTCCTCACTTGAATCATCATCCTTGGTGCTTCTTCTTCTTCCTTAGTTTGACTAGTCTGTATCATTCTGAGCTTCTTCATTTGATTCTTCTTGAGTCCATTGTATACGGTAATTCTTAAATGCTTGCATCTTTCACATGTTTTCTGTACAGGCCTTATTTATAATGGAGAATATGTTAAGAGAATTTATGTTATGTTTAAAAACATGTTTACAAGGTGTTTGAAAAATTTATTGCTCTGGAGATAGAGATCAGAGACTGAGATGGGTGAGAAATAGAGGAACAGAGAGACCGCCGCCCCTGTAGTCCTTCCTTTTCCGATGGCCCCTGCAGTTTTCTCTCTCAGCCTGAGTTATTCTTTACTCTTTTCTGAGTGTGAAAGAGAGATTACGACTGTGTTTTTCCCCATTTCACTTTCCATTTTCCCCTCGTTCTGCGCATTTCATTTGTTGAAATGTTAAGTTTTTCTTCTCAACAGTATCATCCATTTTTCTTTAAAACACTGCTCCTTCTTTATCTTCCTCACTTGAATCATCATCCTCGGTGCTTCTTCTTCTTTATTAGTTTTACTGGTCTGTATCATTATGAGCTTCTTCATTTGATTGTACTTGCGTCCATTGTATACGGTAATTCTTAAATTCTCACATCTTTCTCATGTGTTCTGGTCAGACCTTATTTATATTGCAGAATATGTGAAGAGAATTTATGTTTTATTTAAAAGCAAGTTTATAAGGTGTTTGAAAAATTTATTTCTCTGGAGAAAGAGATCAGAGACTGAGTTGGGTGAGAAAGGGAAGAACAGAGAGACCGCCGCCTCTGCAGTCCTTCCTTTTCCGATGGCCCCTGCAATTTTCTCTCTCAGCCTGAGGAATTCTTTACTCTTTTGTGAGTGCGAAAGAGAGATTGTGACTGTGTTTTTCCCCGTTTCACTTTGCATTTCCCCCTCGTTGTACGCATTTCTTTTGTTGAAATGGTATGTTTTTCTTCACAATAGTATCATATATTTTACGTTGAAACACTGCTTCTTCTTCATCTTCCTCACTTGCATCATCATCCTCAGTGCTTCTTCTTCTTCCTTAGTTTGACTGGTCTGTATCATTATGAGCTTCTTCATTTGATTCTTCTTGCGTCCATTGTATACGGTAATTCTTAATTTCTCGCATCTTTTTCATGTGTTCATGTCATTCCTTATTTATATTGGAGAATATATTAAGAGAATTTAAGTTTTGTTGAAAAACATATTTACAAGGTGTTTGAAAAATTTAATACTCTAGAGATAGAGATTAGAGACTGAGTTGGGTGAGAAATTTAGGATTAGAGAGATTGCTGCCCCTATAGTCCTTCCTTTTCCGATGGCCCCTGCAGTTTTCTTTCTCAGCCTGAGGTATTCTTTACCCTTTTCTGAGTGCGAAAGAGAGATTGTGGCTGTGATTTTCCTCGTTTGTTGAGACGGTATGTTCTTCTTCTCAATAGTATCATCCATTTTACGTTGAAAGACTGCTCCTTCTTCATCTTCCTCACTTGAATCATCATCCTCAGTGCTTCTTCTTCTTCCTTAGTTTCACTAGTCTGTATCATTCTGAGCTTCTTCATTTGATTCTTCTTGCGTCGATTGTATACGGTAATTCTTAAATGCTCGTATCTTTCACATGTTTTCTGGACAGATCTTAATTAAATTTTAGAATATGTTAAGAGAATTTATGTTATGTTTAAAAACATGTTTACAAGGTGTTTGAAAAATTTATTGCTCTGGAGATAGAGATCGGAGACTGAGTTGGGTGAGAAAAGGGGGTACAGAGAGACCGCCGCCCCTGCAGTCCTTCCTTTTCCGATGGCCCCTGCAATTTTCTCTCTCAGCCTGAGGTATTCTTTACTCTTTTCTGAGTGTGAAAGAGAGATTACGACTGTTGTTAGATCCCATGTTTTGATGATAACAAAAAGTCAATTGTGTGCAAATCATGGGTTTATAAGTTTAAGAAATGTTTATAAAGTTACCAAATGCATATAGGAATGTTTTCTGGTTTCTGCTGTGAAATTGAACTGGAGTGCTCGAGCATGAGCTTTGCACTCAAGCATAGATCACTTCTGTGCTCGAGCAGGTGCGAGTGAAAGCCAGAAAGTGTTCACCCGAGAGGCATGCCACTGTTATGTTCACTGATTCTACGAGTGCTTGGCTGAGAGCAAGTATTATCATGCTTCCTTGATTCACTCGAGCAGAAACATTAATGCTCGAGCATGAGCATTCTGTGCTCAAGCAAGGTACTGCGAGTGCTTGGCCGAGAGTCATGAAGTTCAAAGAAGCGCAAGTGTGCTCGAGCACAACCTCATATGCTTGAGTGACACATCAGCACTTGCGAGTGAAAATTCTATACCTCTCCAAATCTGATACGAGTGCTTGTATAAATGGTATATTACTAGAGAATATTCTTCTCACTCGAGCAGGAGTATGTGTGCTCGAGTGAAGGCCCACATCACCTGCGAGTGATAAATTTATCCCTCTGAAATCCTGATGCGAGTGTTGGTATTGAGAGAATATTCCTTGAGAATATGCGTCTCACTCGAGAAGGAGTAAGTGTGCTCGAGTGAGGGTCCACATCACTCACGAGTACAAAATCTCACTCTTGTTAAATTGATGTGCGAGTGATATCCAGAAGAGAAACTCCCAGTGTAAAGTACAGGATCACTCGAGCAGAAGGTGTTGTGCTCGAGTGAGACCCCATATCAGTCGTGAGTGAGAATTCTGTCTCTCTGAAATCCTATGCAAGCACAACCCGTTAACTAAAGCATATGAAGGAAAATAAGGAGATCAATCGAAGTGAGCCATTCATGCTCGAGTGATGCTCTACCAGATCACCAAAAATAGCAAGTCTCACAACGTTCAATCCGAATATGGTTTATTGTTAATTAATCATATCATCATTACTTATTATCACTGTCTAACATTATTTTGAATGTTTTATAAGTGTGATACAGGAGGATGAACGTTTGAAATAAACTACACAAAGAAAGTCAAACAACAGCAGACAACATGATTACAAAGATGCTTGTACCTACCTTATTCAAAATATTCAAACATGAGCGTGTCATTCTACAGTTGCTAAGTCCAGCTCCTCAGATGATGATTACTCAAACGGGCAAAAACTGAACATCTATAAATACAGAGATTCAGAGATCTTCAAGATTAACGAAGTACAAGAATTCAAGCATATACACGAGTCTCTCTGCTATTCACAATTTTATCTGTATACACATTGATCTTCAGTGTTTATTTATTTACTCTGTAAGAGAGTCTTCATACAATTCAAATTATATGTTTATCTGATCTCAAGGTATTAGGACCTTGAGAGGGTAGCTTTCCTTACGAGAGAAGCAGTTGAGAAAATTCCTTATTGAACCTTCCATTCATAAGTCTTATAAGATACAAGCAGAAGAGAACGTTGCTGCTCGTAAGACTTACAGTGGTGTAAGTAGGAGAGAACGTTGCTGCTCGTAAGTCTTGTATACATAAGCAAGTGAGAAAGGTCATAGGTTGTTTTTCTGCACGTAAGACTTGTCGTAAGGGGGAGAGAAATTTCTTAGTGAGAGAATATTTCTGCTCGTAGTCCTTTTAAGGACAATTGATGTTTTGTGGCGTTCTGAGAGCCCGTTGAATCTTGGAAGTATAGTAGAAATCTCAGTAGGTCTTGATCTCTGAGGACTGGATATAGGCCTGGTTGTTAGGCCGAACCAGTATAACTCTCTGTGTCCAAATCTTCTCAACTCTACTCTGTCTACTATATTTTTCATATCTCCACTTCAAGCAAAAAATTTATAACATCACCCAATTCACCCCCCTCTTGGGTGAACCTTGCCTCTTTCATTTGGTATCAGAGCGAGGTCTTCTCCGAAGAGCCTAATAGCTTGAGAAGGATCTGATAAATGTCAACAATGGGTGAAAATATCCTTCCAGATGGAGCTTCAATCACTAGACCTCCTGGTTTTACTGGAGAACATTTTTCATTCTGGAAAGCTAAATTCAGAGTGTTCATGATGGCTAATGAGTACAGCTTGTGGAATGTAATTCAAGATGGTGACTATGTTCCAATGAAGAAAATCGAAGATAGAGCCATTAAGAAGAGTCCAGAGGAGTTTGACGAGAATGATAAAAGGTTAGTAACATTAAATAGTAAAGCTATTTTAATGATATAGAGTGCCCTTAGTCAAAAAGAATATTTTTCGTATATGTACTCTACCAACTGCCAAAGATATGTGGGATGCTCTTGAAATTGCTCACGAAGGAATATCTAGAATCAAAGAAAATAGAATCAATACTTTAACTATAGAATATGATTTATTTCGTATGAAATCTGGAGAAAGTATATCAGAGTTTGAACTCAGGTATACTCATCTTGTTAATCAATTATCTGCTCTTGGAAAGTCGTTTGATCAAAATTCCTAGGTAAGAAAGATTCTTAATATTCTTACGAAAGAATGGGAAGCAAAGGTGACAGCTATCGAAGAAGCTAAAGGAGAATCTATGAGATCCGTAGCTGCTCTCTTTGGAAGTCTTTCTGAATATGAAGGTAAGTTGAGATTCAAAAAGGAACTTGAAGAATTCGATGATAAAAAGAAAAAGGGAGTTGCACTCAAAGCTATCAAAGAAGAAGAAGAATCTTTCGAGAATGAAGATGTCCCTAATGATGATGAAATGGGAATGATCGTAAGAAAATTCAAGAAATTATACAGAAGAGGTCAAAGGAATTTCAAGAACTATCAAGGTGGATCAAGCAAGAAAGAAAATAAAGAACAACAGATAGTATGCTATGAATGTGGGAAACCTGGACACATCAAATCTGAATGCTTCAGAAATAAAGACAAAAAGAAGCTGAAAAAGAAAGCATATATATCATCTATATGGGGTGATAGTTCGTCAGACAAAGAAAGTGACAACGACGAAGTAGCAAATCTATGCTTGGTAGCCAAGGAAGAAGAATCAGACTCTGAGGTAAGTGATTCTGAACCCTCTTATGATGAATTGTTATCTGAATATAATGCATTGCATACAGTGTACATCAAAGTAGCTAAAGAAATGGTTAGCTATAAGAAGAAAGTGAAAGAATTAGAAAGCAGTGTCATATCATCACACGAAATGTGTAAAGAGAAAGATAAGGAAATAAATGATTTAACAAAAACTATTGAAAAATTTACTAAGGGAAGTGAAACTCTTAAGGTTATTTTAAATTCTCAGAAAGTTTCATTCGATAAATCTGGAATTGGATATAATTCTGTTCATGATAAGAATAAAGGATATAAGAGGAATAGTAGAATGTATCTTAAATATTTCAGGAAGTCTGTGCATGCATCAAATCCATTTGCATCATGTAATTATTGTAACAGAAAAGGACATTATACTTCATCATGTTATTTCAAAAAGGGACAAGTTGTTGTTGGAACATATAAATGTGTTCCGAAAGGGACACATATATCACATACTAACCTCAAAGGACCCAAGAAAGTGTGGGTACCTAAAACTTGACCATTTTATTCTAGGTATGTCTCAAAGCATCTCGAGCGAACAAATGGTATATTGATAGTGGATGTTCGAGACACATGACTGGTGACAAAAATAAGTTCACCATGCTTGAAACTAGAGAAGGAGGAAAGGTAATGTTTGGAGGAAATCAATCTGGACGTATTGCTGGAATTGGTGAAGTGGGAAAATCTAATGGCGTTCAAATCAAAGGAGTATATTATGTTGAAGGATTATGCCACGATCTCTTAAGCGTAAGTCAAAGCACTGACAAAGATAACTGGGTAATTTTTGACTCAAAAGAATGCTTGATAGTGAACAAGAAAGATCTGCCACTAAACAAAGAATCTATCAAGGCAAAGATCTGAGCTCAAAGGGACGGTAATTGTTATACTATTGATTTAAATTCAAATTCTTCTGAAAATTGTTTTCTTAGTCGATCAGAAGAAAGTTGGTTATGGCATAAGCGTTTGTCTCATGTCAATATGAATCAACTTCACAAACTGATTAGAAAAGATTTAGTTGTTGGTCTTCCCAAACTCAAATTCAAAGATAATATGATCTGTGAAGCTTGTCAAAAAGGCAAACAAACTAAATCTTCTTTTAAAACAAAATATGAAATTTCTACTTCAAAACCTTTACAATTACTTCATATGGATTTGGTAGGACCTGCAAGAGTAAAAAGTTTTGGAGGAAATTTATATACGTTAGTAATTGTTGATGATTTTACAAGATTTGCATGGACTATATTTATTGCCTCAAAAGATGAAACTTTTGCTGAATTTATTATGTTTGCCAAAAAGGTTCAAAATGAGAAAGGTATTTCTATTGTTTCTATTAGAACAGATCATGGAGGAGAATTTGATAATCAATTATTTAAAGACTACTGCAACAACGAAGGAATAGATGATAACTTCTCAGCTCCTAGAACACCTCAACAGAATGGAGTAGTGGAAAGAAAGAACAAAGTTCTTACGGAAATGGCAAGAGCATTACTTAATGAAAAAGAAATGTCACAAGTGTTCTGGGCAGATGCAATGAGTACTGCATGCTACATCTCAAACCGAGCATATATTCGCAAATCACTTGGAAAGACGCCATATGAACTTTACAAAGGAAGAAAGCCAAATCTTGCTCATCTACATATCTTCGGGTGTAAGTGCTTTATTCACAATAATGGTAAAGAAAACTTAGGTAAATTTGATTCAAAGTCTGATGAAGGTATATTTCTAGGATATTCTAATAGAAGTAAGGCTTATAGAGTTTTCAATAAAAGAACATGTACTGTTGAAGAATCTATTCATGTTGTGTTTGATGAAATTGAATCTCAGACAAAACTTATTGATGAAGAAGAAATGGATTCAATCAAGAAAAACAAATCTATTTTAAAACAAGATGATTTTGAAACAAATGATTTTCAAAATTTAGAAGATGTCGTTGATTATGCTCAACCAAAAGCATGGAGACATATGAAGGATCATCCAATTGATCAAGTTATAGGAGATATTAATGAAGGTGTCAAAACCAGAAATAGAATCCTCAATGAGGTAACCTTCTCTGCATTTATTTCGGAAATTGAACCTTCTAATATTGAAGAAGCTTTATCTGACAATGATTGGGTGATTGCTATGCAAGAAGAACTAAAACAATTTCAAAGAAATCAAGTTTGGGATTCGGTTCCACGACCTAAAGACCATACGGTTATAGGGATCAAATGGGTTTTCAAAAACAAACTTGATGAATCAGCAATCATTATGAGAAATAAAGCAAGATTGGTTGCCAAAGGCTATAATCAAGAAGGAGGTATTGATTATGAGGAAACATATGCTCCAGTGGCAAGACTGGAAGCAATACGAGTACTCTTGGCTTTTGCTTGCATTAAAGGTTTTAAACTATATCAAATGGATGTGAAAAGTGCTTTTCTAAATGGTTATATTAGGGAGGAAGTATATGTAGAACAGCCTCCTGGTTTTGAAGATGAAACAAAACCTGATCATGTCTTCAAACTTAAGAAAGCATTATATAGTTTGAAACAAGCACCTAGAGCTTGGTATGAAAGACTAAGCAAATTTCTTCTTGATCAGAGTTTTGTCAGAGGTAAGGTTGATACAACTCTATTCATCAAACATAACAAAAATGATATTCTAATTGTTCAAATTTATGTTGATGATATTATTTTCAGTGCTACTAATGAATATATGTGTCAATAATTTTCTAAGATTAAGCAGGGAGAGTTTGAAATGTCCATGATGGGAGAATTGAACTTCTTTCTTGGACTTCAAATCAAACAAAAGAAGAATGGTATATTTGTATCTCAGTCAAAGTATTTGAAAGAGTTGTTAAAGAAATATGGATTAAATAATGCTAATGGTGCTGATACTCCAATGAGTTCTACAACATTGTTGGATGCTGATGTAAAAGGCCCTAGTTTCAATATCACTAAGTATAGAGGAATGATTGGCTCATTACTCTATCTCACAGCAAGCATGCCAGATATTCAATTCAGAGTAGGAATGTGTACAAGGTATCAATCCGCTCCTAAGGTATCTCATGCAGAGACAGTAAAAAAAATATTCAAATATCTAGGAGATACTCCAGAGCTTGGTCTTTGGTATCCGAAAAGAGGGAACGAGTATTTAATGGCATATTCAGACTCAGATCATGGAGGATATAAAACTAACAGAAAGAGTACCAGTGGTCAATGTCAATTTCTCGAAGGGTCTCTTGTATCATGGTTCAGCAAGAAGCAGAACACAGTTTCATTATCCTCAACTGAAGCTGAATATATATCTATAGCAAGTTGTTGTTCTCAAGTATTATGGTTGAAACAACAACTTCAAGATTTGGGGATATACTTAAATGAGATTCCAATTTATTGTGACAACACTAGGACTATAAGCTTGGCCAAGAATCCTGTACAACATTCAAGGACCAAGCACATAGACATTCGACATCACTTCATTCGAGATCATGTTCAAAAGAGAGATGTCAAAGTGGAATTCATACCAACTCATCTTCAACTTGCGGATATTTTCACAAAGCCAATTGCAAAAGATCAATTCCTATATATTCGAAGAGAATTGGGAATGGTTAATCCCAATGAGTTGTAAGTTTTCTTGTTAAATATTTTAATTAAATGTTCCTTTTGATGATAACCATATTGACTTTAGCATCAGAGTGTTAAAAATCTTTTTGCAGGTCTGTCACTCGAGCACTGAGGGTGCTGCTCGAGTGATGAGCTTTGTCACTTGAGCACAAGCAGCTCTGCTCGAGCACAACACTGTTAAAAATGCTCTGCTTCTTGACTTGTAAAACAGAGGTTAACAGAGGAAATAAGAATACCAAGAGACTGTATCATAAGCAACAGTGAGAATCGAACTCACTCGCGAGTGAGGAACTCTCACTCGAGCATGATATGAACATGCTTAAGGTGAGGAGTACCTGCTCGAGTGAAGAAGAGGAATTTCTTTTCAAAAGCTATCCAAATCATGGTTACTCAAATGATTTTGGAGGATTTGAGTACAAAGACACAAAATATGTCAAGAAATCCACAATCCAGGTATGTTTTACATGTTTCATTAATTTTTCCAGAAAATCACTTGAGTACTGATAGAACACACTTGAGCACAGTATGAACATCACTCGAGCACTAGGGTTTATGCTCGAGCACTGTCACTTATATCAGTTACGCGGGAGCTCAGAACGTTGTACTTCCTGCTCTCACTCGAGGTGCTCTCTCAATCGAAAGGCGCAACTCTTCATCTTCAACCATTTTTCTTCAATCAATCGCATCCATTTGTTTCAAATCACCGTTACAACCCTTCAGTCTTCTATAAAAGGTGATTCTTACTCTTTGCATGTTACATTCGGTGCCCTAATCTCTTTCTCGTCACTCTCAAAAATCTTTGTGTTCTTGTTTCTCTTATCACTTATTCTCAAATAGCAAGAACCAAAATGCCTTCACTTCCTCAAAGATCTCACTCTCCTTCTCCTACTCATTCTGCTGCCAGTGCATCGGTACCCCTGAACTTACACCTCCATCTCCCAAAATTTCTTCCTCACCGTCACCTCCTCCTAAACCCAAGACTAAAAAGAGAACTCCGGCTAAGAAACCTCACCCAAAGCCTCAAATCTCAAAGAAAGACTAACCTCCTCAAAAGAAACCAAAGGGAGTGGTGTTCAAGGAACCTATAATCACCCGTTCTCAATCCAAAGAGGTTCAAGGAAGAGGGAAGAAAAAGGAGTCAAAGCAATCCCAACAATCATCTTCCTCTTCTAGTGATTCATTCAACAGACAACTCCGAGAAGCAATAGAGAAATCCAAACTTGACAAGATAGTTAGGAAGATTACTTCTTAAGCCGGTGTTTCAAGTTCACATCAAGTTAGGCAAGCAAGTGCCTCTGTTTCAGGAGCACCTTCTGCATCACAAGCACCAGTGGATGATCACATCACCAGCCCTCCTGAGGGATTCAATGTTGAAGAACTTAAGGCCTTGCCTCAAAAGGTATATGATGATGAATTTAGACATAGACATTTCTGTCCTGTGGTATATGTGGATTTGGATTACTTAAAGAAGAATTATCATTTGGATTTATATCCTTATCTTTAATACTATGCTCCCTGGCTAAATATCCATATGCCATATTCTCCCACTGTTGTGAAAACTTTTTATTGCAACATGAGGACCCATAATATTAAGTCTAGATCTGGTGATTTAATTGAGGAAGCAGTGTCTACTACTGTTAGAGGAAAATTTATTATGATATCTGCCAAGATCATAAATGACTTACTTGGTTTTGTTGCACCTCCTCCTGATCCACCCTCTTTCTCTGCCAATGAAGTTTTTAAAATCTTGAGACCAAAAGACCCCATAGACCCCCCTCATTTTCAAACCTATTGATATGTCTGATATTCACAGAGTCCTTCATTATATATATTCCAGGAGCATAGTCAATAAGTCCAAAAATTTTACCCATTTTGCTCAAAAGGATTATTATTTATTGGCCTCTTTAATTGCCGGGCAACAAAGGAATGTGGGGGAGATTATCTTCAATGAGATGAGAAGATTTTGATTTTCTTCATCAAGATCCACAACCATACCATACCCTCAGCTTGTATCCTTTATTCTGATGAAAAACAAGATTTGGTATTTGGAAGGAACTGAAAGGGTACTCATCTCAAAGTTTGGTAAGACTCACTTAACTCACATGGGTATCAATCTTCCGGTGAGTCAAACCAAAGCCACATCTAAGAGGGAAGCCACTCCATCCAAAGGTGATAAGGCACAATCATCTGCTCAAGGTCCTATTCCTCCTCCTTCCTTCCACAATGCCTCTCTTTCCAATCATGTGACTGAGGCAATCAATCAAGCTGTATCAAGTCTGAAGAAGGAGTTAGTGGCTGAGTATGAGAAACTTGTGGAAAAGATGGAGGCACAGGTCATCAAATTGGTAGACAAGGCCAATATCAATTTTGACCTGATGTTCAAGACTCAGGATGAGATGTCACATAGGATCACAAATATGGAGACCTTCCTACACTCACATTTCCCCTGTTCATCTTCAGGGGTGCCTCCTGAGACCACTCATCCCTCTGTACCACAGACACATGTACTCTTCACCGATCCAGATTCTAATGTTGACATCACATATGATCGGTCGCCTTCACTTCCTCCCTCATCCTCTGTACCATAGCCATCATCTCCACCTGTTGAGCCCATTGACCCTCTATCTGCCATGGTATCATTTGTCCCACCTTCTGGTACCACTTCTCCTCAGCCCCTTCTGATGTTGACAAAACGGTGGAGAATAAGGATGTGTGATGTTTCTAAGCTTCTGAGCTTCTGTGGGATGTATTTGGGTGTTTGGGTAGATTTTCTGTATGGGGTAGGATTTGATGTTATTTGATGTTATTTTGGATTATGAGTTATTATGTTGTTGATCATTTAAATTCAAGTTAATAAACTTTTTCATGTTTCAAGTTATTCATGAGTTTAATTATCAAGTTTAAATGATGTTTCAAGTTATTCTGAGTTATTATGTTATTTGCCTCATACTATGCTTATCTTGGTTGTTAAGTGTCCAGAGGAAGTATTGCAGGACAACTGGAACTTGAAACTAAAACTTGATATGCATTTGGAAACATTGAAGTATTTCAAAAATTTTCAATCTTAATCAATTTTCTTAACTTTCATCATAAAGGTTTTGTCATCATCAAAAAGGGGGAGAATGTTAGATCCCAAGTTTTGATGATAACAAAAAGTCAATTATGTGCAAATCATGGTTTTATAAGTTTAAGAAATGTTTACAAATTTACCAAATGCATATAGGAATGTTTTCTGGTGTCTGCTGTCAAATTGAACTGGAGTGCTCGAGCATGAGCTTTGCACTCGAGCATAGATCCCTTCTGTGCTCGAGCAGGTGCGAGTGAAAGCCAGAAAGTGTTCACCTGAGAGGCATGCCACTGTTATGTTCATTGATTCACTCGAGCACTGGAGGTTGCACTCGAGTAGAGAAGTCATTCTCACTCGAGCACATGCGAGTGAAGGTCTGTGAGTGCTTGGCCAAGAGCAAGTATTATCATGCTTCCTTGATTCACTCGAGCAGAAATATTAATGCTCGAGCATGAGCATTCTGTGCTCGAGCAAGGTACTGTGAGTGCTTGGCCGAGAGTCATGAAGTTCAGAGAAGCGCAAGTGTGCTCGAGCACAACCTCATATGCTCGAGTGACATACAGCACTTGCGAGTGAAAATTCTATCCCTCTCCAAATCTGATGCGAGTGCTTGTATAAATGGTATATTATTGGAGAATATTCTTCTCACTTGAGCAGGAGTATGTGTGCTTGAGTGAAGGCCCACATCACCTGCGAGTGATAAATTTATCCTTCTGAAATCCTGATGCGAGTATTGGTATTGAGAGCATATTCCTTGAGAATATGCGTCTCACTCGAGTAGGAGTAAGTGTGCTCGAGTGAGGGTCCACATCACTCGCGAGTACAAAATCTCACTCTTGTTAAAATGATGTGCGAGTGATATCCAGAAGAGAAACTCCCAGTGTAAAGTACAGGATCACTCGAGCAGAAGTTGTTGTGCTCGAGTGAAACCCCATATCACTCGAGAGTGAGAATTCTGTCTCTCTGAAATCCTATACAAGCACAACCCGTGAACTGAAGCATATGAAGGAAAATAAGGAGATCACTCTAAGTGAGCCATTCATGCTCGAGTGATGCTCTGCGAGATCACCAAAAATACCAAGTCTCGTAACGTTCAATCCGAATATGGTTTATTGTTAATTATTCATATCATCATTACTTATTATCACTGTCTAACATTATTTTGAATGTTTTATAAGTGTGATACAGGAGGATGAACGTTTGAAATAAACTACACAAAGAAAGTCAAACAACGGCAGACAACATGATTACAAACACGCTTGTACCTACCTTATTCAAAATATTCAAACATGCGCGTGTCATTCTACAGTTGCTAAGTCCCGCTCCTCAGATGATGATTACTCAAACGGGCAAAAACTGAACATCTATAAATACAGAGATTCAGAGATCGTCAAGATTAACGAAGTACAAGAATTCAAGCATATACACGAGTCTCTCTGCTATTCACAATTTTCTCTGTATACACATTGATCTTCAGTGTTTATTTATTTACTCTATAAGAGAGTCTTCATACAATTCAAATTATATGTTTATTTGATCTCAAGGTATTGGGACCTTGAGAGGGTAGCTTTCCTTACGAGAGAAGCAGTTGAGAGAATTCTTTGTTGAACCTTCCATTCATAAGTCTTATAAGATACAAGCAGAAGAGAATGTTGCTGATCGTAAGACTTACAGTGATGTAAGCAGGAGAGAACATTGCTTCTCGTAAGTCTTGTATACATAAGCAAGTGAGAAAGGTCATAGGTTGTTTTTCTTTACGTAAGACTTGTCGTAAGGGGGAGAGAAATTTCTTAATGAGAGAATATTTTTGCTCGTAGTCCTTTCAAGGACAATTGATGTTTTATGGCATTCTGAGAGCCCATTGAATCTTGGAAGTATAGTGGAAATCTCAGTAGGTGTTGATCTCTGAGGACTGGACGTAGGACTGGTTGTTAGGCCAAACCAGTATAACTCTCTATATCTAAATCTTCTCAACTCTACTCTGTCTACTATATTTTTCATATCTCCACTTCAAGCGAAAAATTTATAACATCACCCAATTCACCCCCCTCTTGGGTGAACCTTGCCTCTTTCATTGACTGTGTTTTTCAACGTTTCACTTTGCATTTCCCCCTCGTTCTGTGCATTTCGTTTGTTGAAACGATATGTTTTTCTTCTCAATAGTATCATACATTTTATGTTGAAACAATGCTTCTTCTTCATCTTCCTCACTTGCATCATCATCCTCAATGCTTCTTCTTCTTCCTTAGTTTAACTGGTCTGTATCATTATGAGCTTCTTCATTTGATTCTTCTTGCGTCCATTGTATACAGTAATTCTTAAATTCTCGCATCTTTCTCATGTGTTCGTGTCATACCTTATTTATATTGGAGAATATATTAAGAGAATTTAAGTTTTATTGAAAAACATGTTTACAAGGTGTTTAAAAAATTTAATGCTCTAGAGATAGAGATCAGAGACTAGTTGGGTGAGAAAGGTAGGAATAGAGAGACCGCCTCCCCTGCAGTCCTTCCTTTTCCGATGGTCCCGAGAGTTTTCTCTCTCAGCCTGAGTTATTCTTTACTCTTTTCCGAGTGCGAAAGAGAGATTGTGACTGTGTTTTTCCACCTGTCGCTTTGCATTTTCCATTCGTTCTGCGCATTTAGTTTGTTGAAACAGTAAGTTTTTCTTCTCAACAGTATCATCCATTTTACGTTGAAGCACTGCTCCTTCTTCATCTTCCTTACTTGAATCATCATCCTCGGTGCTTCTTCTTCTTTATTAGTTTGACTGGTCTGTATCATTCTGAGCTTCTTCATTTGATTCTTCTTGTATCTTTTGTATATGGTAATTCTTAAACGCTCGTATCTTTCACATGTTTTCTGGTCAGACCTTATTTAAATTGGAGAATATGTGAACAAAATTTATGTTAAGTTTAAAAACATGTTTACAAGGTGTTTGAAAAATTTATTGCCCTGGAGATAGAGATCAGAGACTGAGTTGGGTGAGAAAGGGAGGAACAGAGAGACCGTCGCCCCCTACAGTCCTTCCTTTTCCGATGGCCCCTGCAGTTTTCTCTCTCAGCCTTAGGTATTCTTTACCCTTTTCTGAGTGTGAAAGAGAGATTGTGACTTTGATTTTCCACATTTTGCTTTGTATTTCCCACTCGTTCTACGCATTTCGTTTGTTGAGACTGTATGTTTTTCTTCTCAACAGTATCATCCATTTTACGTTGAAACACTGCTCCTTCTTCATCTTCCTCACTTGAATCATCATCCTCGGTGCTTCTTCTTCCTCCTTAGTTTGACTAGTCTGTAACATTCTGAGGTTCTTTATTTGATTCTTCTTGTGTCCATTGAATACGGTAATTCTTAAATACTCGGGTCTTTCACATCTTTTCTGGTAAGACCTTATTTATATTGGAGAATATGTTAAGAGAATTTATGTTTTGTTTAAAACCATGTTTACATGGTGTTTGAAAAATTTATTGCTCTGGAGATAGAGATCAGAGACTGAGGTGGGTGAGAAAGGGAGGAATATAGAGACCGTCGACCCTGCAGTCCTTCCTTTTGCGATGGCCCCTGTAGTTTTCTCTCTCAGCCTGAGGTATTCTTTACTCTTTTAAGAGTGCGAAAGAGAGATTGCGACTGTGTTTTTTCCCGTTTCATTTTGAATTTCCCCCTCATTCTGCGTATTTAGTTTGTTGAAACGGTATGTTTTTCTTCTCAATAGTATCACACATTTTATGATGAAACACTGCTTCTTCTTCATCTTCCTCACTTGCATAATCATCCTCAGTGCTTCTTCTTCTTCATTAGTTTGACTGGTCTGTATTATTATGAGCTTCTTCATTTGATTCTTCTTGCGTCCATTGTATTCGGTAATTCTTAAATTCTCGCATCTTTCTCATGTGTTCATGTCATACCTTATTTATATTGGAGAATATATTAAGAGAATTTAAGTTTTGTTGAAAAACATGTTTACAAGGTGTTTGACAAATTTAATGCTCTAGAGATAGAGATCAGAGATTGAGTTGGGTGAGAAAGGTAGGAACAGAGAGACGGCCGCCCCTGCAGTCCTTCCTTTCCCCTCGTTCAGTGCATTTCTTTTGTTGAAACGGTAAGTTTTTCTTCTCAACAATATCATCCATTTTACGTTGAAACACTACTCCTTCTTCATCTTCCTTACTTGAATCATTATCCTCGGTGCTTCTTCTTCTTACTTAGTTTGACTAGTCTGTATCATTCTGAGCTTCTTCATTTGATTCTTCTTGAGTCCATTGTATACGATAATTCTTAAATGCTCGCATCTTTCACATGTTTTCTGGTCAGACCTTTATTATATTTGAGAATTTGTTAAGAGAATTTATGTTAAGTTTAAAAACATGTTTACAAGGTGTTTAAAAAATTTATTTCTCTGGAGATAGAGATCAGAGACTGAGTTAGGTGAGAAAGGGAGGAACAGAGAGACCGCCGCCCCTACAGTCCTTCCTTTTCTGATGGCCGTGGCAGTTTTCTCTCTCAGCCTGAGGTATTCTTTACTCTTTTCTGAGTGTGAAAGAGAGATTACGACTGTGTTTTTCCCCGTTTCACTTTGCATTTCCAACTCATTCTGCGCATTTCGTTTGTTAAACCGGTATGTTTTTCTTCTCAATAGTATCATACATTTTACGTTGAAACACTGCTTCTTCTTCATCTTCCTCACTTGCATCATCATCCTCAGTGCTTCTTCTTCGTCCTTAGTTTGACTGGTCTGTATCATTATGAGCTTCTTCATTTGATTCTTCTTGCGTCCATTGTATACGGTAATTCTTAAATTCTCGCATCTTTCACATGTTTTTTGGTCAGACCTTATTTATATTGGAGAATATGTTAAGAGAATTAATGTTAAGTTTAAAAACATGTTTACAAGGTGTTTAAAAAATTTATTGCTCTGGAGATAGAGATCAGAAACTGAGTTGGGTGAGAAAGGGAGGAACAGAGAGACCGCCGCCCCTGCAGTCCTTCCTTTTCCGATGGCCCCGGCAGTTTTCTCTCTCAGCCTGAGGTATTCTTTACTCTTTTCTGAGTGCGAAAGAGAGATTCTTACTGTGATTTTCCACGTGTCGTTTTGCATTTTCCCCTCGTTCTGCGTATTTTGTTTGTTTAAACGTTAAGTTTTTCTTCGCAAAAGTATCATCCATTTTACGTTGAAACACTGCTACTTCTTCATCTTCCTCACTTGAATCATCATCCTCGGTGCTTCTTCTTCTTTATTAGTTTGACTGGTCTGTATCATTCTGAGCTTCTTCATTTGATTCTTCTTGCGTCCATTGTGTACGGTAATTCTTAAATGCTTGCATCTTTCACATGTTTTCCTGTCAGACCCTATTTATATTAGAGAATATGTTAAAAGAATTTATGTTTTGTTTAAAAACATCTTTACAAGGTGTTTGAAAAGTTTATTGCTCTAGAGATAGAAATCAGAGATTGAGTTGGGTGAGAAAGGGAGGAACAGAGAGACCGCCGTCCCTGCATTCCATCCTTTTCCGATGGCCCTTTCTGTTTTCTCTCTCAGCCTAAGGTATTCATTACTCTTTTTTTAGTGTGAAAGAGAGATTGCGATTGTGTTTTTTTCCGTTTCGCTTTGCATTTCCCCCTTGTTTTGCGCATTTCGTTTGTTGAAAACGGTATGTTTTTCTTCTCAACAGTATCATCCATTTTACGTTGAAACACTGCTCCGTCTTCATCTTCCTCACTTGAATCATCATCCTCGGTGCTTCTTCTTCTTCCTTAGTTAAACTAGTCTGTATCATACTGAGCTTCTTCATTTGATTCTTCTTGCGTCCATTGTATACGGTAATTCTTAAATGCTCGCATCTTTCACATGTTTTCTGGTCATCCCTTCTTTATATTGGAGAATATGTTAAGAGAATTTATGTTTTGTTTAAAAACATGTTTACAAGGTGTTTGAAAAATTCATTGCTCTGGAGATAGAGATCAAAGACTGAGTTGGGTGAGAAAGGGACGAACAGAGAGACCGCCGCCCCTGCAGTCCTTCCTTTTCCAATGGACCCTGCAGTTTTCCCTCTCAGACTGAGGTTTTCTTTACTCTTTTTTGAGTACGAAAGAGAGATTGCGACTGTGTTTTTCCCCGTTTCACTTTTTATTTCCCCCTCGTTCTGCGTATTTCGTTTGTTGAAACGATATGTTTTTCTTCGTAAGTGTATCATCCATTTTACGTTGAAACACTGCTCCTTCTTCATCTTCCTTACTTGCATCATCATCCTCAGTGCTTCTTCTTCTTCCTTAGTTTGATTGGTCTGTATTATTATGAGCTTCTTCATTTGATTCTTCTTGCGTCCATTGTATATGGTAATTCTTATATTCTGGCATCTTTCTCATGTGTTCTGGTCATACCTTATTTATATTGGAGAATATATTAAGAGAATTTAAGTTTAATTTAAAAACATGTTTAAAAGGTGTTTGACAAACATATTGCTCTAGAGATAGAGATCAGAGACTCAGTTGGGTGAGAAAGGGAGGAACAGAGAGACTGCCGCCCCTGCAGTCCTTCCTTTTCTGATGGCCCATCTAGTTTTCTCTCTTAGCCTGAGGTATTCTTTCCTCTTTTCTGAGTGTGAAAGAGAGATTGCGACTGTGTTGTTCCCACTTTCGGTTTGCATTTCCCACATGTTCTGCGCATTTCGTTTTTTGAAACAGTATGTTTTTCTCCTCAACAGTATCATGTATTTTACGTTGAAACACTGCTCCTTCTTCATCTTCCTTACTTGCATCATCATCCTCAGTACTTCTTCTTTTTCTTTAGTTTGACTAGTCTGTATCATTCTTAGCTTCTTCATTTGATTCTTCAATCGTGCAATGTGTATGGTAATTCTAAAATGCTCGCATCTTTCACATGTTTTCTGGTCATACCTTATTTATATTGGAGAATATATTAAGAGAATTTAGGTTTTGTTTAAAAACATGTTTACAAGGTGTTTGAAAAATTTATTGCTCTGGAGATAGAGATCAGAGACTGAGTTGGGTGAGAAAGGGAGGAACAGGGAGACTGTCGCCTCTGCAGTCCTTCCTTTTCCGATGGCCCCTGCAGTTTTCTCTCTCAGCCTGAGGTATTCTTTACTCTTTTCTGAGTACGAAAGAGAGATTGCGACTGTCTTTTTCCGCATTTCACTTTGCATTTCCCCCTCGTTCTGCACGTTTCGTTTGTTGAAACTGTTTGTTTTTCTTTTCAATAGTATCTTAAATTTTACGTTAAAACACTGCTTCTTCTTCATCTTCCTCACTTGCACTATCATCCTCAGTGCTTCTTCTTCTTCCTTAGTTTGACTAGTCTGTATCATTATGGGCTTCTTCATTTGATTCTTGTTGCGTCCATTGTATACGGTAATTCTTAAATTCTCACATCTTTCACATGTTTACTGATCATACCTTATTTATATTGGAGAATATATTAAGAGAATTTAGGTTTTGTTTAAAAACATGTTTACAAGGTGTTTGAAAAATTTATTGCTCTGGAGATAGAGATCAGAGAATGAGTTGGGTGAGAAAGGGAGGAACAGGGAGACTGCCGCCCCTGCAGTCCTTCCTTTTCCGATGGGCCCTGCAGTTTTCTCTCTCATCCTGAGGTATTCTTTACTCTTTTCTGAGTGCGAAAGAGAGATTGCGACTGTCTTTTTCCGCATTTCACTTTCCATTTCCCCCTCGTTCTGCACATTTCGTTTGTTGAAACTGTTTGTTTTTCTTTTCAACAGTATCATAAATTTTACGTTAAAACACTGCTTCTTCTTCATCTTCCTCACTTGCACTATCATCCTCAGTGCTTCTTCTTCTTCCTTAGTTTGACTAGTCTGTATCATTCTGAGCTTCTTCATTTGATTCTTGTTGCGTCCATTGTATACGGTAATTCTTAAATTCTCACATCTTTCACATGTTTACTGATCATACCTTATTTATATTGGAGAATATATTAAGAGAATTTAGGTTTTGTTTAAAAACATGTTTACAAGGTGTTTGAAAAATTTATTGCTCTAGAGATAGAGATCAGAGACTGAGTTGGGTGAGAAAGGGAGGAACAGGGAGACTGCCGCCCCTGCAGTCCTTCCTTTTCCGATGGCCCCTGCAGTTTTCTCTCTCAGCCTGAGGTATTCTTTACTCTTTTCTGAGTGCGAAAGAGAGATTGCGACTGTCTTTTTCCGCATTTCACTTTGCATTTCCCCCTCGTTCTGCACATTTCGTTTGTTGAAACTGTATGTTTTTCTTTTCAACAGTATCATGTATTTTACGTTAAAACACTGCTTCTTCTTCATCTTCCTAACTTGCACTATCATCCTCAGTGCTTCTTCTTCTTCCTTAGTTTGACTAGTCTGTATCATTCTGAGCTTCTTCATTTGATTCTTGTTGCGTCCATTGTATACGGTAATTCTTAAATTCTCACATCTTTCACATGTTTACTGATCATACCTTATTTACATTGGAGAATATATTACATTGAAAAATTTATTGCTCTGGAGATAGAGATCAGAGACTGAGTTGGGTGAGAAAGAGATGAACAGGGAGACCCCCGGCCCTGCAGTCCTTCCATTTCCGATGGCCCCTGGAGTTTTCTCTCTCAGCCTGAGGTATTCTTTACTCTTTTTTGAGTGCGAAGGAGAGATTGCGACTGTGTTTTTCCCCGTTTCACTTTGCATTTCACCCTCGTTCTGTGCATTTCGTTTCTTGAAACGGTATGTTTTTCTTTTCAACAGTATCACACATTTTACATTGAAACACTGCTCCATCTTCATCTTCCTCACTTGCATCATCATCCTCAATGCTTCTTCTTCTTCCTTAGTTTGACTAGTCTGTATTATTATGAGCTTCTTCATTTGATTCTTCTTGCATCCATTGTATACGGTAATTCTTAAATTCTGGCATCTTTCTCATGTGTTCTGGTCATACCTTATTTATATTGGAGAATATATTAAGATAATTTAAGTTTAGTTTAAAAACATGTTTACAAGGTGTTTGACAAACTTATTGCTCTAGAGATAGAGATCATACACTCAGTTGGGTGAGAAAGGGAGGAACAGAGAGACTGCCGCCCGTGCAGTCCTTCCTTTTCTGATGGCCCTTCTAGTTTTCTCTCTTAGCCTGAGGTATTCTTTCCTCTTTTCTGAGTGTGAAAGAGAGATTGCGACTGTGTTGTTCCCGCTTTCGGTTTGCATTTCCCACATGTTCTGCGCATTTCATTTTTTGAAACAGTATGTTTTTCTCCTCAACAGTATCATGTATTTTACGTTCAAACACTGCTCCATCTTCATCTTCCTCACTTTCATCATCATCCTCAGTGCTTCTTCTTCTTTCGTAGTTTGCCTGGTCCGTATGATGCTGAGCTTTTTCATTTGATTCTTCTTGCATCCATTGTATACTGAAATTCTTAAATGCTCGCATCTTTCACATGTTTTCTTGTCCTACCTTATTTATATTGGAGAATATATTAAGAGAATTTAAGTTTTGTTGAAAAACATGTTTACAAGGTGATTGAAAAATTTATTGCTCTAGAGATAGAGATCAGAGACTGAGTTGGGTGAGAAAGAGAGTAACAAAGAGACCGCCACCCCTGCAGTCCTTCCTTTTTCGATGGCCCCTGCAGTTTTCTCTCTCAGACTGAGGTATTCTTTACTCTTTTCTGAGTGCGAAAGAGAGATTGTGACTGTGTTTTTCCACCTTTCGCTTTGCATTTCCCCCTCATTGTGCGCATTTCGTTTGTTGAAACGGTATGTTTTTCTTCTCAACAGTATCATCCATTTCACGTTGAAACGCTGCTCCTTCTTCATCTTCCTCACTTGCATCTTCATCCTTAGTACTTCTTATTCTTCCTTAGTTGGACTGGTCTGTATCATTTTGAACTTCTTCATTTGATTTTTCTTCGGTCCATTGTATACGGTAATTCTTAAATGCTCGCATTTTTCACATGTTTTCTAGTCATACCTTATTTTTATTGCAGAATATATTAAGAGAATTTAAGTTTTGTTTAAAAACATGTTTACAAGGTGTTTGACAAATTTATTGCTCTAGAGATAGAGATTAGAGACTGAGTTGGGTGAGAAATGGAGGAACAGAGAGATCGCCTCCCCTGCAGTCCTTCCTTTTCCGATGGCCCCTGCAGTTTTCTCACTCAGCCTGAGGTATTCATTACTCTTTTCTGAGTGCGAAAGAGAGATTGTGACTGTGTTTTTCCACGTGTTGCTTTGCATTTTCCCCTCGTTCTACGCATTTCGTTTGTTGAAACGGTATGTTTTTCTTCTCAACAGTATCATCCATTTTACGTTGAAACACTACTCCTTCTTCATCTTCCTCACTTGCACCATCATCCTCAGTGCTTCGTCTTCTTCCTTAGTTTGACTGGTCTGTATCATTATGAGATTCTTCATTTGATTCTTCTTGCAACCATTGTATACGGTAATTCTTCAATGCTCGCATCTTTCACAAGTTTTCTGGTCATACCGTATTTACATTGCAGAATATGTTACAAGAATTTAAGTTTTGTTGAAAAACATGTTTACAATGTGTTTGACAAATTTATTGCTCTCAAGATAGAGATCAGAGACTGAGTTGGGTGAGAAAGGGAGGAATAGAGAGACCGCCGCCCCTGCAGTCCTTCCTTTTCCGATGGCCCCTGCAGTTTTCTCATTCAGCCTAAGGTATTCTTTACTCTTTTCTGAGTGTGAAAGATAGATTGCGACTATTTTTTTCCCACTTTCGCTTTGCATTTCCCCCTATTTCTGCGCATTTCGTTTATTGAAACGGTATATTTTTCTTCTCAACAGTATCATCCAATTTACGTTGAAACACTTCTCCTTCTTCATCTTCCTCACTTGCATCATCATCCTTAGTGCTTCTTCTTCTTCCTTAGTTTGACTGGTCTGTATCATTCTGAGCTTTTTCATTTGATTCTTCTTGCGTTCATTGTATACGGTAATTCTTAAATTCTCACATCTTTCACATGTTTACTGATCATACCTTATTTATATTGGAGAATATATTTAGAGAATTTAAGTTTTGTTTAAAAACATGTTTACAAGGTGTTTGACAAATTTATTGCTCTAGAGATAGAGATCAGAGACTTAGTTGGTTGAGAAAGGGAGGAATAAAGAGACCGCCGCCCCTGCAGTCCTTCCTTTTCCGTTGGCCCCTGCAGTTTTCTCTCTCAGCCTGAGGTATTATTTACTCTTTTCTGAGTATGAAAGAGAGATTGCGACTATGTTGTTCCCTCTTTTGCATTGCATTTCCCACTCGTTCTGTGGATTTCGTTTGTTGAATCGATATGTTTTTCTTCTCAACAGTATCATCCATTTTACGTTGAAACACTGCTCCTTCTTCATCTTCCTCACTTGCATCATCATCCTCAGTACTTCTTCTTCTTTCTTAGTTTGACTGGTCTGTATCATTCTGAGCTTCTTCATTTCCTTCTTCTTGCGTCCATTGTATACGGTAATTCTTAAATTCTCGCATCTTTCACATGTTTTCTGGTCATACATTATTTATATTGGAGAATGTATTAAGAGAATTTAATTTTTGTTTAAAAACATGTTTACAAGGTGTTTGAAAAATTTATTGCTCTAGAGATAGAGATCAGAGACTGAGTTGGTTGAGAAAGGGAGGAACACAGAGACCGCTGCCCCTGCAGTCCTTCCTTTTCCGTTGGCCCCTGCAGTTTTCTCTCTCGGCCTGAGGTATTCTTTACTTTTTTCTGAGTATGAAAGAGAGATTGCGACTATATTGTTCCCTCTTTTGCGTTGCATTTCCCCCTCGTTCTGCGGATTTCGTTTGTTGAATCGATATGTTTTTCTTCTCAACAGTATCATGTATTTTACGTTAAAACACTGCTCCTTCTCCATCTTCCTCACTTGCATCATCTTCCTCAATACTTCTTCTTCTTCCTTAGTTTGACTGGTCTGTATCATTTGGAGCTTCTTCATTTCCTTCTTCTTGCGTCCATTGTATACGGTAATTCTTAAATTCTCGCATCTTTCACATGTTTTCTGGTCATACCTTATTTATATTAGAGAATGTATTAAGAGAATTTAAGTTTTGTTTATAAACATGTTTACAAGGTGTTTGACAAATTTATTGCTCTAGAGATAGAGATTAGAGACTGAGTTGGGTGAGAAAGGGAGGAACAGAGAGATCGCCGCCCCTGTAGTCCTTCCTTTTTCGATGGCCCCTGCAGTTTTCTCTCTCAGCCTGAGGTATTCTTTACTCTTTTCTAAGTGTGAAAGATAGATTGCGACTGTGTTGTTCCCTCTTTCGCTTTGCATTTCCCCCTCGTTCTGCGCATTTCATTTGTTGAAGCGGTATGTTTTTCTTCTGAACAGTATCATCCATTTTACGTTGAAGCACTGCTCCTTCTTCATCTTCCTCACTTGCATCATCATCCTCAGTGCTTATTCTTCTTCCTTAGTTTGACTGGTCTCTATCATTCTTAACTTCTTCATTTAATTCTTCTTGCGTCCATTGTATACGGTAATTCTTAAATTCTCACATCTTTCACATGTTTACTGATCATACCTTATTTATATTAGAGAATATATTTAGAGAATTTATGTTTTGTTTAAAAACATGTTTACAAGGTGTTTGACAAATTTATTGCTCTAGAGATAGAGATCAGAGACTAAGTTGGTTGAGAAAGGGAGGAACAAAGAGACCGCGCCGCACACACATTATATTGTTCCACTGAGCTTCTTCATTTGATTCTTCATTACATATTTTGGAAAGTTGCATTTATTCTGATCATTTTGCGAGCTGGATAGTTAATTATGTTGTTCTATTTCATATATAGTATAGAACCTAATGCCCTTTCCCTCTTTATTATACATACTGTATTTAGTAAGGATTTCATCCATTACAAGTTGTTTATTTAATAGAAGCAATGTGTTGCAGATTGCTAGGGAGTTGAGGTTACGGGATATTGGTCGCATTGTTGCAGTTGATTTCATTGATATGATTGATGAGGTGAATTAGAAAATTTTCACTTGTTTCTGCAATTAATGTATATCAGATAATGAGTTCCGTTGATGATAAATTTTTCCACATACTTTTCACCAATGTCTTGTGTTTTATTACAATGGCTTTCTAAAGGTCAGATGAAGCGGTTTAATGGCAATAATCTTGTAAGCGATATATGAAAGTTCATCGCTTGTTGCCTTCCCCTTTCAAATTCATCTATTAGTTTTACGTTCTATTATGCAATTTTTATTCACCTAACTGGAGGTTTCTTCATGCTTTTATGCCCATTTTACTTGCCACCATACACCTCTTTTTGTCAGAGGCCATGTCCTGTTTCTATGAAGCACTTGACTTAGAAGATTTAACTGCTAACCATGGTCCAAGAATGATTTTATGACTGTTAACTTGGTCCTTCAGGTCTAAATTTGTTGATAAATCATGGAATACTTAATTATGTTATTTTTTATGGGAGATATCTTAAGAGAATCTAAGTTTTGTTTAAAACATGTTTGCAAGCTGGCTGACAAATTTATTGCTCTTAAAATAGTGACCAGAGACTGAGTTGGGTGAGATATGGATGAACAGAGAGACCAGTACAGAAACACTGTTTCATTGAGCTTCTTCATTTGATTCTTCTTGCGCCCATTATATATGGTAATTTCTTGCATCCTTCACATGTTTTCTGGTCATACTTTAAGTTTGTTATTTTATATTATTGGAGATTTCTTTCAAGTTTTGTTTAAAAACATGATTACAAGGTGTGGCTCTCGAAATAGAGATGGGAGACTGAGTTGGGTGAGAGAAAGGGAGGAACAGAGAGACTGGGACACAGTGTCTTTCGTTTTCCTGAAATAGAATGCAGATATTATATATATATATATATATATATTGATAAGAATGCAGATATTATAATCAGAGAGGGGGGAGGGAGAAGGGATTTTAATAGACCTTTTCTTGAGATGGGTAATTTTGACTTGGAGGAGAGCAAATAATGCGTTAACCGTTGTATTATTATCAAGTTTGTGATGTTTTTTATTCTTTATAAATATTTTGTTATATTATTATAGAAGAGAACTTAGAACCAATGATATTTATATGGGATGATCTTTTAAAGTGTAATTATAATTATGTAGATGACTCCAAAACTAAATGTATAAATGTACAAATACCAAATGTCCCTTCACCAAATTCATTATGTTCCCTCTTGTCATCCTTCTTAATTATAAGGGAAAATTATAAAAAACAAATACTATCAAAATTGTTATTGGCCCTCCAACTTGTTACTTCTCCCCTTTTGCATCCAAAGTTGTCAAACTAGAAAGTGAAGTTGTTAATGTAGAAAGTGTTGTTATTATTCGAGAGGGCTATATTGTTATTGTTCCTTCAACTTGTTACTTTTCCCATTTTATCTCTAAGGTTTCACCAGTTTCATCTCACCAAATCTAAGGTGTAATTCTCATTACATTCAACTTAAGTTTCACCTGTTTCTTTCAACCATGGGAATTAATTTTATGCAATCAAAACGCTCAAACTTTAGAAAATGAAAACACGGGAACATACTGATGCTGATCGTCTCTCGACACATTGACCACTGTCAAACCACCTTCCAACTCTGTAGCATGCCGTTGAAGCTTGGTCAAGAGATCTTCGTTCCCTTCCTCTTCTTCACTCACCTACACCATTCTTCTCTTCCAATCGCCATGCCGACTAACCCTTCGCCCCTTCCCCTCATATGTTTTTCCTCTGTTTCTAAATCACTCTTCCACCAACCCATGATTTTGGCCTTCCCTCTGTTTTTTTTCAAACTTCATTGAGAGCATTATTGTCTTTTACACAAAATTTCAAATCCCAAATTCCTACTCTTCCTCTGATTTGAGATTTCAAGAATTTACCATGCCTTTTTGTCCTTTCTCAATTTTGATTGTATTTTTCTTGAATTTTTCCTAATTATAAATCAAAAAATTTATATTTATACGGTTATATATTAATATACTTTTTAACCTTAATATATAATATTGTTTATTTAAAATATATTCTAGCATCATTCTTATTACTTAACAAATTTTTTTCTAGTTATTTAATTCATTATTTTTGTCACATTTATAAAATAAACATTTTTGTTTACATTTACCGGAGAGCATGCATTTTGATAAATTATATAAAACGTTAGCAATCTCTTACGTTTTCAAAATTCTTATGGAAGATTAAAATTACTATTCATATATATCTAAACTATAGAATGGATATTGATTTTTATAAAACAGTGTCCATGCTTTTTGAATATCAAATAAGACAACCTTTTTGAATTTTTTTATTTATTTACGTGATATGATTATTTATTTGTATAAACATAAATATTTTAATTTTTAACAAGAACGATGGTCAGAGAAAAAAGTAAGGGTTTGGTCAGAGGAATATAATTTAGTATTTTCATATTTTGGGCCCATCTACACCCTAATAAAGATAATTTTCTCCCCTTCCTCCCTATTAATTTTCCCTTTATCAGTTTTTTGTGCTCATGATGTTGCACTCTCACCTTATAAATGTTTTTGTTTTTGTTTTTTTTTCCATTCACCTTATAAATGTTAAACTTTTGTCCCTCTATTATACAAACCTTATGCAAAGACCAGGCTAATTCAATTTCCTAATGTTAACCCTTAGTATTCTAAAATAATTTTGTATGCAATTTGATCTTAATTGCTATTTGAAACCATATTTCCATGGTCAATCCCTTAGCTAATCAACATTTTATTTAATAATAATTTGGCCATGAGGGAAAGAAGAAAGGTCAATGGCAGGAGATGCTATAATCGATTTGTCTTGTGGTACAGAGGAGAGAGAGAGAAGTAGGGAAGTGGGTAATCTCTTTATCCAATAACCCCTAGTTGAGAAAACTGGGTATTTATTCGCTTCCTAGCTTATTCGGTTGTAGTAAAATAATAGAATTCATTACAGTACCTATTTTTCTTGTTAAGGCACGTGTTCATGCTACTAACCATATAACCATATATCTTTTTACATCCCAAAAGACATCCTTGTTCATGAAGATAAAGTGAGCCGGTTGGGCCGTTGTTGGAAATTGATATTGATAATTCTCCATATAACACAATGCTTCTAAAGGCATATATCAATGATTTTTGGGCTTCATAATTACTTCTATTTGGGTTTCTTTCTTAATCTTTGTTGATCTTTGAAAGCACAATACCAAGCCCATCATCTCCACAGAGTATCACAGGCCCATATAACTCACAGCAAAAGCCCACAAATGATTTAGTTGATATTTTGTAAACAATGTATAGCTAGCCCTCAAACGAATATTCTAGAATGGTTCATCTTCTCTATATAAACAATTGTAAATGAATGTATACACAGTGATTATACAGTAACCTTGTCTTCTTATTCTTCATTCTTTACTAAACTTTAGAATGGTATTAGAGCTTTTCTAGTGATTCAATGTCAAGCCCCTCCTCTAAATCCATAGATCCCATATCACCTACTCTTCCCATAGCCCCTTCTCAATCTGCAAATGTTTCACATTTCATCTCTGTACAACTTACTCCTGATAATTACCTTATCTGGAAAACTCAAATGCTTCCTTACCTCTATGAACAGAGATATTTATGTTACATTGGTGGATCTAAAACATGTCCGCCAACAACACTCCCAAATGGCTATTCCGATCCTGAAAATATCACATGGTTCGAACGTGGTGGTTCTAGATGAGGTTACAGTGGCGGAAGAAATTTTCCAGAAACCGAGGTGGCAGTGCTGTCCAAAATTCTTACTCTCAAAACAATGCCTCTGCCATATTCCAACTTTTTCATGTTGTGGGTCATGTTGAATTTTGCTCTCATCGGTATGGCCATACCTTTCAAGCACCGGGAAACATCTCTGCTCACTCCTCCTCCTATATACCATCTATTGAAGATGGTCTCAGGTACCCTGACACAGGAGCAACAAATCACATGTTAGCTGATTTTTCAAATTTACATATCACCTCCAATCCATATGAAGGACTGGAGTCTGTGTTCATTGGTGACAGCGCTCAACTTTCCATTCAAGACACTGGTACTGGTTATCTTTCTACCTTACATAACAAATACTTTCTTTCTCACCTTCTTCATGTTCCCCAAATCTCAAAATCTTTTATCACTCCAACAATTCTTTGCTGACAATAGCGTTTTCTTTGAATTTCATGCTCATTGTTTCTTTGTGAAGGATGTCAAAACAAGGACAGTTCTTCTTCAAGTTCCAAATCACAACAAACTCTACCCTCTAAGGTCTTTGTTCTTCATCATCTTATCTTACTGCATACTTAGGAGTCAAAAATTCCCTACCTTAGTGGCATAATCACTTGGGTCATCCTGCTCTTCGAACTGTTCAACACATCATCTCTACCAACTCATTACCAGTATCAACATCTACCACTTCTCATGTATGTCCAGCATGTTGCACATCCAAGAGTCACCGACTTTCCTCACCTCCATCACCTCATCGTTCAACTAGTCCTCTTAATTTAGTGTTTTGCGATGTATGGGAGCCATCCCTAGTAGTTTAGTTGATGTTCTCTATTACTATTTCTGTTTTTTAGATGATTTCTCTCGGTATATGTAGTTCTTTCCATTTAAATCAAAGGATGAAGTTTGTTCTGTCTTTATTAAATTTAGGGCGGAGAGTTTCATCCAATTCGTAAACTTCTGTCTTCAGTAGGCATACACTACCTCATAACCTGCCCACACACACATACTCGAAGGGCATAGTTGAGCGATGACACCGCACTATTGTTGAAACAGGATTGTCATTAATGCATCACACCTCTTTCCCACTGAAGTACTGGTCTTATGCCCTCTTAACGGCCACTTATTTATTAAAAAAAATAAATTAGAGCCTTCTAAAAAATATTAGTCCCTTTGAGACACTTTTTCATACCAAGCCTAAATATCATTTTCTCAAAGTTTTTGGAGCAGCTTATTGACCCAACTTATGACCATATACCAAAAACAAATTAAAGCCTCGATCCAACTTGTGTGTCTTTCTAGGCTATAGCCCAAACCACCTTGGCTACCTATGCCTTAACATTAACATCGGTCGTATCTACATATCATGAGATGTGGCGCTTGATGAGAGCCTTTTTCCTTTCTAAACTACTCCTAACCAAGCCCAATCCAATATTCCCACACTAGTACAAAAAAGGGTTTTTAGACCAGAATATTTAGACCGGTTATATCGGATAAGGTCTTAAAATATGACCGATGGCATTTTTGTAATTATGATGAAATATTAAGACCGGTTATATTTATAACCGGTCTTAAAAATACCTTTAAGACCGGTTATATTTAAAACTGGTCTTAAAAATAATTTTAAGACCGGTTGTAATAAAAACCGGTCTTAAAATATATACAATTAAAAAAATAAATACATGTAATATATTTTTTATATCGATTCTAAAAATAACCGTTCTAGAAAATATTATCTGAATTAAAGAAAATTATAAAAATAAAATGTTTATTATTTTTAAGATCGATTGTAAATGAAAACCAGTCTTAAATATTAAAAATTTATGACCGGTTATTAATAAATAACCGATCTTAAAAAGTTTCAATTTTTAAGACCGGTTATTTATTAATAACCGGTCTTAAATATATATTTTAAGACCGATTTTCAAATAGAACCGATCTTAAATATTACTTTTAAGACCGGTTATAATTAACAACCGGTCTTAAAACTGACCTAGATTTTAAAAGGCGCCTAAATTTGACTCTATAATCTAAAACTTAAGCATATCGCGACAGCTCCTCCTTTCCCCTTCTCTCCTCCGTCCTTAACTTCACCGCTGTCAACAGAGATTTACTGTTGAATACATTGTCGGAAGGCTATCATCGTTTGTTCCCTCCGATTGCTTTTGTTCTCAACCTCGTTTTTATTGTCAAGTTTGTGTTTCAATTTTGTTTTTGGGTTTTTATTTCAAATTGCGAGATGACTTGGCCTATATTTTCTTTGTTCGATTCTTGCAGCAAGTGCCCAAGGACTATTCAAATCCAGAGGAAGAAGAGGATCCTTAAGCAAAGGTTTAAGGTACCGTTTAATTATTCTGAAATTGTGGACCCGCGTTTATTTTGGTGGTTTTCCATTTGCATTACAGACTATAGTTTAAGCTTGTTGCTTATAGTGGTGTAGCTTCTGTTATATTGTTTGGTTTGGTTTAAGCTTGTTTGGTTCTGTTTTGTTTGATTTTGATCCTAGTTGAAGACTATAGTGGTGTAGCTCCTAGTTGATTTTGCTAAACTGGGTTTTGTTTTGTTTGGTTTAAGCTTGTTGCTTCTGTTATATTGATTTTGTAGTTTCTAGTTTACTTCTTTTGATTTAGCCATGCGATTTGAATTTAAAATATTGCATAACTTGGGAATTGCTTTTGAATGATGCTTTTGTAGATAGTGTCGTGTTATAACACTAAGCACCGTGTAGCAAAATTTCCTTAAACAGTGTCCTTAAAGTTTTTTCAGACAATGAGTTGTCCTAGTTAGGGTACTCCCGATCCAACTAATCCAAATCAGAGTGAGCCTAGCAATGCTCTGAGCCAGGAACATAATGAGCCACATAACCGGCCTAGACGAATAGGTAGGAGAGCCATCCGATTGACAGACATTCCTCTCAATCGAAATACTAGGGAAAAGATTCTGATTACGTTTGATAGATATTAGAAACCAATCGGGCCTAATTCCTAACGGTATAGGAGTTTTGTCGGCCTCTTAGCATGCAACAAGCCTAGCATCTTGATAGAGCAGTAGAGAAATGTCGATAAAGGTGTGAAGCGAGATATTTGGAAAACTATCTAGCTCACTTATGACATTCCTGAGAATGAAGTCTTGTATGAAAAGACAATGACGTATTGTGATGAACGCTGGAGGAAGTTTAAGACAAATCTAGCCAACAATTACGTGCATATCGAGGTGGAAGAAGGTCAGCCTCTTCCTAATCCGTGCGATAAGTATTCTTTTATTGACGAACAGATTTGGCAAGAATTTAGACAGCTTTAGACTACTCCAGAAGCATTGGTGAGTTGACTTATTTTTCAATTTATTTGCTTATGAATTATGAATTGTCTTTATTAATTTATAATGACTTAATTTTGACTTCTTATTCATAGGAAAAAAGGAAAAAGGCCTAAGAGAGTGGTAGAAAGAATGATGTCCCCCATATAATGTCTCGTAGGGGGTATTCGAAGACCGAAAAAGACTTGTTGGAGCCAAACGGAAGAGATTGGAAGAAGCAGCTCAATCCAATCCTTCTGTTCTTCTTTCTCCACCATCTCCGATAGTTTGCGAACACAAGAGAAGCAGGTCTTATACTAGTGAACAATCTCTTATTGTCAGTGAGAAAATTGTAAGTATTGTTGTTGACTTGTTGTTATTAATTATTTAGTAAACAAATTTCATTACTAACATTTGTCATGTGTCTTAAAAGAGGAGCTTCAAAAAAAAGACAAGTCGAGGGATCGTTTAGGTCCGATAGGAGGAATGACACCTGACCGTAGCTATAGGAAAACCTTAGCATCCCAGCTGTATCAAGGGGATTGGAGAAGGGGTAGGCATAAGGGATTACTTTGGAGCACCGTCACACCGTTCCTCAAGTGGTATGGTGACTAGGGAGGAGATGGAGCATATATTGGCCATTGTGAGGGTGGAAGCTAGGGCCGAGGCAGAAGCATTATTTGATACAAGATTTGAAGAAAGGTTCAGCAAGATGAAGGAGGAATGGATGATCATGACGAGTATAAGACAAGCAGATACCAACGCTCCCCAGGCTTATTCCCTAAACTCTAAATAGAGCACTAAAGAGAGTTGCATTAGTCAGTCATCAGAGGGTCCTGGTGGCTAAATTGGTGAGCCTTGTGACTTGTTTGTGGAGGATCCTCTGAGACAATTGGTTGCACGGGGTAGCGTGCATAACTTGCGATCAACTGTCAACCACCAAGAAATAAAGGATGATCAAGTCAAAGTGGCAGTTGAAGAGGTGATCGTTGCAGATGCACCTCTCCCTATCCCTGTTGATGACTTCAAGGTTGAGGGTGATGTCGTCAACTCTTTCATCTTGTGGCCAAAGAACCTTATTTTTTATCGAGCTGAGGAATCCCTTCTACCTCCACCTCCCTCCACTCAAGATGTTTCATGGCCTCCATTGAATGTCATGCAGCAAGTGATTCTGATGGCATATGATACATCCTTTGCAACAAGAAATTGGGCTACTGAGTCAGCTGTTGGCAAGTCAGGGGCGCAATGCTATCTTGAGAGGGATGATTTAATGTCCCTAGTAGCTCCTCTACAACAGCTTACGATTTTGATTGTCCAACTCTTTTTGGTGTGAGTATCTTCTCAAATTGGAAGTTAATATTTTACAAATTATGCCGTTAAACTTTGATTTAATGTCCCTGTTTTAATTATTGTAGGTGGATACATCGTAGGTTGGTTGACTCTGGCAAAACTGATAAATTTGGACTCCTATGCCCATTTCAACTCTACAACAAAGGGACCACTGCTTCTATCAGACACACATACTTATCGCACAGGCTCAATGAAACCTCAATTGAGTGTTTCTTGGCTCCATATTTGCACGAGTAAGGCACAAATTTATATTTCATACTATACAAAATATTTTATATTTGCTTAAAAGTTTTCCCTTTTTTCAGTGATCATTGGCAATTAACTATTTTGTGCAAGAAGAGTTATTCTGTCATCCTCTTATGCTCCCTCCACCTCAGCAAGCCAACTAGTGAATTGAAAAAGAGCTTGAACTCTTAAGTTTTATTGCATTATTAATTACCTTTCGTGTGCAAAATTTATGGAATTTTTGTAAAATAAGTAACCTTTGTGATTTTGATGTTATAGGGTTATGCGGACATTCCAACACACTGCACTTGGTAGGCCTATGCATGAGGTAAAAGGCCCTACATGGATCTTGCCAAAGGTTAGTTACATATTGGTTTGTTTTAAGAATGTATTCAATAATAAGCCATGCATTAATTTTATACTTGTTTTAACGATGTCATGTTATTTTTCAGACCCGTAGGCAACCACCGGGGTCCAACTTGTGTGGGTTGTATATTCTGAGGCACATATATAATATTATTACCCTAGGCACGACAAAATTTACTGAAGAGGTAAATGTATATATATTTCATAAATTTTGTATTTCTTTTATTTTTTAAGTGAATTTAATGTTTTGCCTGGCTTTGGTGTTTTAGATGTTTGAACTTGCTGACCCCTTTCCAGAAGAAGATATTGAGCACATTCGTAATTGTTGTGCTGAATTCATTTATGAACTTTTACAACAGTGAGTTCTTGTAAAGCTGAGGAATTTTTTTTGTATATATTGATGAATTGGCATGTTGGTTTGTTGCAAATATTTTTGGTTGTATGATTTGACATGTTTGTTGGTTTTAACATGGTTTTTGTATATTTTGATGAGTTGACTTGTTGGTTGCATGATATGTTTGTTAGGATCGGTAGGCATAGCAGAAGAATTTTAAAATTTTCACCGATCCTAATCGAGGATCTATCAACGGCGTTTAAACCAAGTTGGAAGGATTCATACTTTTTGATGATTCAGAGTTTTCATGATCTCTAGGAGCCAACACGTCAGGTCAGCTCCCTCTACCGATATCCACATGAATGCTCTATAACCGAGACTGCATGCTAGCACCTCTAATGTCTCCTAGGGTTTCACTTGCGGCTCTTAATTCTCATATCAATATGAATATATCTGCTCTATCAAGTTTATAACCTATGAGGGCTATTTTCAAATTTCGAAATTAATTAACAATTAATTATCTTGATGATCTAATTAAATAAATTCAGTTTAAATTAAATCTGTCCAACAATTTTAATTTAACCTATTTATTTAATCAAAATAAAGAGCCATTAGATTTAATTTATCTTCATAAATTAAATCTGAGATACTATATCTCTATCATGCACTAGAATGAATCCAAACTCTTTGACTACTTCATCAAAATGATGATTCCAGCTCTGAGATGCTTGCTTCAATCCATAAATGGATCTTTGAAGCTTGCAAATTTTGCCAGAGTCCTCTGGATGCACAAAACCTTCAGGTTGTGTCATGTACACATCCTCAAGCAGCTTTCCATTAAGGAAGGCTGTTTTGACATCCATCTGTCATATTTCATAGTTATAATATGCTACAATGGCAAGAAGGATTCTGATTCATTTGGCTATTACAACTGGGGAAAAGGTTTCATCATAGTCTCATCATGAGTTTGAGTTAATCCTTTTGCAGCCAGTCGTGCCTTGAAGACATTTACATTGCCATCCATGTCAGTTTTCTCCTTAAAAACCCATTTGCACCCAATGGTTTTTACACCTTCAAGTGGATTGACTAAGGTCTATACCTGATTGTCGTACATGGATTGCATTTCAGACTTCATGGCATTTAGCCATTTCTCAGAGTTTGGTCCCACTGTGGCTTCTCGATAGGTGGGGGGCTCATTTTACTCAATGAGCAACACATCACGGCCTTCAATAATCAAAAATCCATATCTCTGTGGTTGATGCCGTGTCCTATCATATCTTCGTGGACTTGTGTTACTTGAGGAGGCTCAGCAACTTGTTGTGAGTCTTCTCTAATTTCCACCTGTGGTTCTGTACCATCTTGTGGCTCTCGAATTTCTTTGAGATGTACATCACTCCCACTGGTTTGTTTAGAGACAAACTCTCTTTCTAGAAACTTGCCATTTCGAATAACAAACACTTTGTTATCGGTGGGATTATAAACATAGTATCCTTTCATTTCTTTAGGATACCCCATGAAAAGGAACTTTATGGATCTGGGTGCTAATTTATCAGAGGCTTGTTGCTTAACATATACCTCACATCCCCAGATCTTGAGAAAAGATAAACTTGGTTTCTTTCCAGTCCATATCTTATATGGTGTCTTTTCAATTGCCTTATATGGAACACGATTTAGTGTGAATGTAGCTGTCTCTAGGGCATGTCCTCAAAAGGAAGGTGGAAGATCTGTTTGACTCATCATAGATCGAACCATGTCTAATAGTGTTCGATTCCTCCGTTCAGAAACGGCATTCCATTGTGGTGTTCTTGGAGGAATCAATTGTGAGATTATCCCACAACTCCTAAGATGGTCAATGAATTCTTGGCTCAAATATTCACCACCTCGATCAGATCAAAGTTCTTTAATTGTTTTTACCAAGTTAGTTTTGTACTTCATTTTGGAATATTTTGAACATTTTAAAAGATTCAGATTTATGTTTCATTAGATAGATATAGCCATATCTACTAAAGTCATCTATAAATGTAATGAAGTAGACATAACCTCCTCTGGCAACTATATTTAATGGTCCAAATACATCTGTATGTATGAGGCCTAATAATTTAGTAGCCCTCTCACTGTGCCTAGTAAAAGGTGCCTTAGCCATCTTTCCTAATAACAAGATTTGCATGTATCATATGATTCAAAAACAAATGAGTTTAGAAATCCATCTTGATGGAGTTTAGAAATGTGTTTCTCATTTATGTAGCCTAGACGACAATGCCATAGGTAGGTCGGATTCAAATTATTTGATTTTATCCTCTTAGTAGTTACGTTATAGATATTCCCATTATTAGGATGCTCCAAATTTAATATATAATGACCAACATGCAAATCACCATCACCATAGAAAATGTCATTACGATAAATAGAACATTTACCATTCCTAGTAATGGAAGTATAACCTTCCTTATCCAAATAAGAAAGAGAAACCATGTTACTACTCAAAGCAGGAAGATAATAGCAATTTTTCAAAACTAACAAAAGCCCACTGGGCAGAACTAATTCATAAGTGCCTACGGCTAAAGCAGCAACTCTTGCTCTGTTTCCAACTCGTAGGTCCACCTCGCCCTTCTTCAGCTTTCTACTGTCCTTTAGACCCTGAACATTTGTGCAAATGTGAGAACCACATGCAGTATCTAATACCCATGTAGAGGAAGTAGAAAAATGAAAGTCTATAACATAAATACCTAAGCGATAGCCTCGCTATCCTTCTTGTTCTTTTTTCAGATCTTCCAGGTAGAGTTTGCAATTCCTCTTTCAATGACTGGGTTCATTGCAGAAGTAGCAGACTCCTTCCTTTAGAGGCTTTGCTTTCTTGGGTGTAGGCTTGGTTTCAGGCTTGTTTGACTCTTTGGTCTTACCACCTGAGCCATTACCCTTCCATTTTCCCTTCCCTTTCTTTTTCATACCCTTTCCTTTCTGAACCATCAAAACTGTGCTAGGCTTTTTCTTAATGCTTTGCTTAGCAGTTTTGAGCATCCCATGCAGCTCAGAAATTGATTTCTCCATGTTGCTCATGTTGTAGTTCATAACAAACTAGTCATAACTCTCCAGGAGTGAGTTGAGGATCAAATCCGTAGCTAACTCCTGGCTCATGGGAAATCCAAGCCTCTCAAAGTGATCAATATAGCCTTTCATCTTTAACACATGAGTACTAACTAATGCACCTTCAGCCATTTTGCAAGAATGTAAGGCCTTTGTGGTCTCATACCTTTCTTGCCTTGCCTGTTGCTGAAACATTTCCTTGAGATGTACAATCATCTCATGAGCCTCCATGAGTTCCAGATCTCTTTGGAGCTTTGGAATCATAGTGGCAAGCATCAGGCAACCTACATCTACAAAGTCATCCTTATGCTTTGTGTAAGCATTTCTCTGAGCTCTTGGAGCATTGGCTGCAAGCTCCTCAGGAATGGATTGATCTAGGATATAAGCCTTTCTTTCCTGCTTGAGAACAATTCTCAAGTTCCTGAACCAGTCAAGAAAGTTTGTGCCATTGAGTTTGTCCTTCTCAAGGATCGATCGTAATGATAGCGTAGCAGTATTACTAGTCGACATGATTCTACAATTAAAATATGCAAAGTTAGTTAGTAATCTCCCACTAAATTAACAACCCTCAATATTATAATTAGTGGGTTAAGATCCATATTTGGCTTAAACTTAAGTCCGCTTTGGCAAGACACTTAAATTCAAGTTATTTAGGTAGGTAACCTATTTACCAATTACATCACATGTAACTCATATATCTTTATGGGATTTAATCATCATATGATCCGGTATGTTTAACCCCATCTAATGCCTTGAGATTCAAAACCGTTTTGTTAATCTCAATTAAGTCAAAACAATAATGAATATTATGAGCAGCACCATTACTCAAGCTTGTCTCATCAAGATAACTCAAGTGCATCCACTTTGGTGGTTTCCACAATTGAGCGATCTAGGTTTTGACAAGTATTAATTAATTGATTGCATTATGACTTAAGATTTGATTCAAAGGGCTTAATTAATTAGTTTTGTTTATATGGATGCAATCGTGGTCATATCTCATACATATAAATACATATAAACGTAAAAGTAATCATGCAATGATCTTATCAAAAGCATAATTTAAACGTGACTCAACATGGCTTACCTAACCTAAAATCCTCCCAAGCCAATAAAAGGACTTCTCTAAATAAAAAAAAAGAAATACATTGAGAGAAACCTCGTTTAAATATTCGAGGGGAGTGAGATGAGAAAAGAATATACATCGAGAGTATTCAGAGAAAGGCACGGCACGCAGGCCCTATTTAAATATTACAACCTTTGTAAAATTCTAAAGCCATGTTGTTCACCATACCCAAACAAGTATAAATAATAAACCACAACAAGAATTCATACAATATGAAAAGCAATAAATGTCGTGATTAGATTATATTGCGCTACGCAGAGGTGGTCACGGCGGTCCCGCTAACTACGCCCCTTGAGCTTTTGAAAAAGGCACATTCCTTTTAAAAGAAATATTTGAAAATTTTACATTTTTAAATTTCAGACCCAAATTTTCAAAACAAAATTAACAATGGCCCAGAACGCTTCTGATCCAGATTGTCTTCCCCATAGTTTGGATCCCTATTACCTGAATTGATATCCAAACCTAAACCCGATTTGATTGCCACCAACTACGATCTCATGTACCCTACGCAATTTCATGCTTGTTTAAAATGAAAATCACGTACATGTTTCAAAACCGAAAATGAAACAATTTCAAGATTCAATTTAAACGAAAATGAAAATCAACGGAATTACAAGATCACATCTTTCTAAATAATTTCATTTCATATTAACCAAATCACATGCATATTCGAGTGTTTCTTATAAACATACGTACACATCCCATATATATCACATGTATAAGAATCATAAACTCAATTTAAACGCACAATTGACCTGGCTCTGATACCACTGTTAGGATCGGTAGGCACAACGGAAGAATTTTAAAATTTTCACCGATCCTAATCGATGATCTATCAACGGCGTTTAAACCAAGTTGGAAGGATTCATACCTTTTGATGATTCAGAGGTTTCACGATCTCTAGGAGCCAACATGTCAGGTCCGCTCCCTCTACCGATATCCACACGAATGCTCTCCAACCGAGACTGCATGCTAGCGCCTCTAATGTCTCCTAGGGTTTCACTTGCGGCTCTCAATTCTCATGTGCATATGAATATATCTGCTCTATCAAGTTTATAACCTATGAGGGCTATTTTCAAATTTCAAAATTAATCATCATTAATTTCAAAATTAATTAACAATTAATTATCTTGATGATATAATTAAATAAATTCAGTTTAAATTAAATCTGTCCAACAATTTTAATTTAACCTATTTATTTAATCCAAATAAAGAGCCATTAGATTTAATTTATCTTCATAAATTAAATCTGAGATACTATATCTCTATCATGTTAGTTATTAAATTTAATATATCTTAATAAATTAAATTTAAAACTAACACAATATAATAATAGCATATAATATATATACATATATATAAGATATATGTATTTCGAAAATATATATATCTATATAATACTATTAAATATAATAATATCATATGATATATATATACATATATATATAAGATATATATTTCGAAAATATATATATCTATATAATATTATTAATGAATTTTATATTATACATATATATATATATAAATATAAAATTCATCCACCCTATAGGCCCATATGAAGTTGGCAGTGGGCCAATAACTATACTAACCCAAAAGTCGCAAATGGCCTCTAGCAAGACATTATGACTACCCAATTCATATGAGGATCGTTATCACGATGCAACCTGTCATACAACCATGTCACGTCCCTTTTGTCACACGATATATCCATCAAGGATAAGGCATGGATAATGTCATCCTCTTGTTCCTGACCATTACTTTCTCGATTCCTGAGTAGCCTGGTAACAGAGATAGAAACTCCTTTCATCATAGTATGGCCATACATTTCTCAGACTCACTCATCGAAGGGCCCAATAATATCTCTCTACTAATGTGAGGGACAAATTCCATCTTGATCACTCATATTCCTCTGCATGAAAAACCACCAAGCCCAATCGTAGCCTTTATCATCACCCGGTCAAAAGTGACTTTTGACTAGTTCAAAGCTTAGCAACTCTCGTGTAGGAATCCATGATGACCTCAGGTCTAAGGGCATTGTGACATGGTTATACATGAGAAAAGCTTAGGACTTGATCCATGTAGATTTCTCATAGTGGGTCGGTCCAGCACCTTGTACTCTTACAAGTTTCTAAGACTTTGATTCATATCTCCATATCTTATTAAAGTCATACTGGTCTTGTTTCATCTCTGCTCCCATATAGATGACTGACCAGGGACATTTTAGGACAATCTTTATGAATTATCCAAGGATACAATTATCACAGTTAACATGCAAATAATATGATAACAGAATGGAGAAATTTCATTAAAATAATAATGTTCAAAGTACAATGATTGGCCCTTAGGGCATAATTTCCAACAATGTCATGGTTGAATCCATTTATGAATATATATATATATATATGATGGTTTTCAATAAAACATTATACATGAGGATATATGACATGTTATAAGTTCCTAATCCAATACCTCAAACCCCTCCATCCTCTCCTTGCTCACGTGGTGCCCCTTCTCACTTATGGCATTTCTCATCCCCTACCTCATCATCTTCTTCTTCCCCTACTTAGCCACCCTCCTTGGCCTCCTTACCCAATCTCGACACTTTACCAAATCCTTCCCCTCAACCTGTTAACACCTACCCCATGACTACCCAATATCATGCTAACATCTACAAACTTAAGACCTACATTGATGAAACCATACCCTAGCCACCTGCCAAAGCTTTAATGACTTCTCTGTCTTCCTCGATCTGTGTACTATGATATGTTATTAAGGTTTTCAAATCACATAAGTGGTGTAAGGCTATGGCCAATGAATTTCAGGCTCTACTTGATAGTCACACATGGACTTTAGTCTCTCCTAGTTCTTCATAGAACTTAGTGGGCTGCAAAGGATCTTTCGGATCAAATACACTCCTTCTGGCACTATCGATTACCTTAAAACTCATCTTGTTGCTAAAGGATTTCACCAACAGTATGGTATTAACTACTCTGAAACCTTCTCTCCAGTGGTCAAACCAGTCACCGTGCATGTTCTCCTCTCACTTGCTGTTGAGCGTAATTGGTCCTTACGCCAGATTGATGTTCATAATGCATTCTTACATGGATCACTTGATGACAATGTCTACATGACCCAATTTCTTGTGTTCTCACATCCTGATTATCCGCAATATGTTTGCAAGCTATGAAAATCGTTGATGGACTCAAACAAGCCCCTAGAACTTGGCTTTCTTGTCTCAACACACTTCTCCTTCAACTTGGATTTATAGCTCCATAGTCAAACCCATCCCCATTCCTATTCAATTCTTCTGAATACCATATCTATGTTCTTATTTATGTAGATGACATTATTGTCATTGGGTCTTCTCACTCTGCTATTTCTGAATTAATTGGAACTCTAAGTGAATCCTTTCCAATTAAGGATCTGGATTACTTACACTATTTTTTGGGCATTAAAGTGAAAATGATGTCTAATGGTCTTCTACTTTGCCAACGAAAGTACTTTTTGTATTTACTTAAACCCACAAATATACTTCATTCTTATTCTTTGGCCATTTCAATGGCTCACAATGCTAAGCTCACTAATACTGGACCTTCTTTTCCTAACCCTACTCTTTATCACAGCATTGTGGGTAACCTCCAGTATCTCTCCTTCACCCTCCCTGATCTTTCCTTTATTGTGGCTCGTGTTTACCAATGCATTTATAATCCCTAGAAGCACCATTGGACTACGGTTAAATGTATTATTCGCTACTCATGTGGTACATATCACTATGGCCTTCTCATTAAAAAATCTCAGTCTCTTAATTTATTCTCTGCTGCTACCTATCTCCGGCCCATTCCTCCTAAACCTCCCTTCCCCACAACCTCTCTCACTACCTCTCTTGAGGCCTATTCAGAAACCGACTGAGGTGGTTGTCCGATTGACTCTCGCTCAACAGGTGGCTATGTTGCTTTCCCTGGCCCCAATGCTATTTCTTGGAGTTCTAAGAAACAACCAATAGTCTCACGGTATACAAGTCTTTTGCCAATGCCACTAGTGAACTCATTTGGATCCAAAATTTACTTGGTGAGTTACATATTTCATTTCCCCAAGCGCCCATGCTCTATTGTGACGATCTTGGTACCACCTACCTAGCGAAAAATCCAGTGTTCCACTCTCATACTAAACATATTTCCTTGTACTGTCATTTTGTCTGTGAACATGTTGATACTAGAAAACTTGAAATTGCCATTATATTGTTTCCTCTCAAGATCAGCTAGCCTACATTTTTACCAAGCCGCTTGCCATTCACAGATTTCTATCCCTACGAATGAGTCTAAATGTCTGTCCTGGATCATTCGACTCACGGGGGATGAAAGCACAACACCATGCCCATTATCTCCATAGAGTACCACAGCCCATACAACTCACGGCAAAAGCCCACAAATGATTTAGTAAATATTTTTTAAATAATGCACAGCTAGCCCTAGAACAAATATTCTAGAATGGCTTATCTTCTTTATATAAACAATTGTAAACTGCTATAGTAAATATATGAAAATGAATGAATAGACAGTGATTATACAGAACCCTTGTCTTCTTATTCTTCATTCTTTACTAAACTTTAGAAATCTTTTATACTTAATATTGTATTTCTTGAATTTTCAATGTCAATTTGTGTCCTTATGGATTTTTTTCCCTTTTAGGGGACAGACTGAGGAAATGACAAGACAAAATGGGCATTCCTTCTTACATAGTTTGGAATCTAAATTAGAAATAGAATCTAGCAATGCTTTTCCATTACAATCGAGTAATATCATCTATCGAGTGCCAGAACAACTTCGAAGAGTGGATCATGTTTCATACACTCCTACAATGCTCTCTATTGGTCCATATCATTATGGTGATGCAAATTTGGAACCCATGCAAAATTTCAAATTTTGGTACTTCAAAAAATTCCTAACGAGGGTACCTGGCACTAACCCGTATGGTGCATTACTTGGAATTGTACGAGAAAACGAAGAAAAGATTCGAGGCTGTCATTCAGAAAACATATTAATGCATAGCAACAACTTTGTGAAACTGATCACATTGGATGCTAGCTTCATCATCGAGTACCTGATTTCTAATTATTTTGAATCAGAATCAAATCAGCCTAATATAAAACCAGGGATGCATACTTATTTGATGCTTGATATGGCTAGACTTGAGAACCAAATTCCATATTTTGTGTTGAAGCTCTTCTTTGAGAAAAGTGATAAGGTCAAGGGAAGGCACTTGCCATGTAATGTTCTTTTGCAGTTGCCCTTTGTAAAGGAGTTCTTGTCACATATATATCCTGAACAAAATGCAATAAAAAATAAATGGAAAAGTGAAAATATAGGAACGCTCGAAGTCGGTGACCCATGCCATTTTTGTGACCTACAAAGGAAGTTTTATATGGCCACAAAACCAAACCAGACATTTGGAATTTCAACCAAGCGTTCATATGGGGTCTATAAACTAAAACTTGCAGGTTTTAGATTTCATGCTGATCATACTGCATCTATCATTGAGCTAAAACGTGTTGAAGGAAGAGAAGGGCTAATAATTCCAAGTTTGAAGATGACATGTTGGAGTGAGACTTTGCTCAGAAACGTAATTGCGTTTGAGTTGTGTCGTTGTCCCTATGAATCGTTCGTGACTGAGTATATAATGCTCTTGGACAGCCATATCAACACGGAAAAAGATGTTGAAGTTCTTGTTGAGAAGGGAATAATGATCAACACACTGAACAATGATAAGGTGGTTGACTCGGTTCACAGCCTTTGTGATCCGGTTAATGAGACATTATACAGCAATTGCTACGGGGATCTCCATGAGATGCTGGATGATTTCTATGATCGCAGGTACTTAAGGCACAAGGCAACATTTGTTCAAGAATATTGGAGCACTCCATGGAAAAGGATTTCCCTAGGCGTGGGAACATTGATAGTAATTATTTATCTCATTCAAACCATATGTGCTGTCATGTCCTTAACAAAGACGTAGGTCAACGCTCTTTTCTAGGCAGCTTTATATTTCCGTCATGAAGTAAGACTGTTATTTTTATTGCTATTTCCAGGCCATTGATTATTGATTAGTTTCTATAAAAATTTGTAGTTGGGCTGCTTGATGGAGCAAACAGTATTGGGATTGATCTGAATGATGGTATGTATCTCCAACTATTGCTTGAGAAGAGATTTGTATATATTAATTACATACTTTCTACTCAATTATTCAATAGGCTTTCTATCATAGAAAAACTGTGACAATGACTTTGTTAGAACTGGTTTGTTCAGGTTGAGGTATTGCAAATTGTTTAGCATCCACTCAAAACCCATATAGGCTTCTAAGGTTCCATGTAGAATACTCTGTTGGTAATTTGATATAGATTGGACTGTAATTTGCTAATGCTTTTTTGGGCAGGCGGCTTTTGTTAGATAGTATGTTGTGCTGTGGTACTTTAGAATCGACATTTGATTTGTTTTTTCCATTTGATTTGGTTATCACATTCTTTACGCATGACTCCGGTAAATTTTTATGTTTCCAAAATGCAAGGTAGCCAATTCCAAGTATGACAAGAATGATCAACACCATTAGTTTCTTTTGCTGTTGATTTATGTTAATGGATAGTTATGCTTACAAGGCATGTCAAGTTCACTTGCTTATGTTAAAGCCACTTACAGGATCGGATCTCTTTCCCCTTTATCTACCCTTTGAATTCTTAGTTCTCAAATTTGTGTCTACTTGAGAGCTGTCACCCTATTATTTGTATGTACAGTGTTAAGCATGGAAACCAAAATTATACACGAACATAACAGTATTAGGGTATCTAGTTTAAATATATTGATATATTGATCTTATACTCGCTACCTTTTAGTTGCATGATTGTGTGACTTCCATGTGGATAGAAGAATCTCGAATCTTTTTCTGACTTTTTAACTGTCCATTTATTGGTCCACTGATTGCGAGGAGGGGAGGCAAAAAGGAGGAATGTCAAGGGATGACGATTGTTTATTTACTAATTCATTTTATGACTTTAAATGCTTTCAATATGTGTTCTCAGGTTGGACAGCTGCGATGTAGTCCTACAAGAATTCCAAGTATTCATCTGGTGAGTGGATATCATTTTAACTATGATGAACTTTTTCCATTCTTTGAAAGTTTTACGCTTTGTTAATTTGTTTATTAATCTTTTGGTGATGATGGAACTTGGACTGGGCTAAACTTGTTACGTAAAATGAAGTGATGGTCATAAATGAAATGGTGAATTGAGATAGACATTTTATGTAAGTCCAATTGATTATGTCTTAGATGGACTAAGTTTTCATGTGTTGGTAGTCATTTTATGTAAGTCCAATTGATTTTGTGGTGAATTTGCAAGTAGAATTGGGAGGAAGAAACAAGTTCTGTCAACTCAAAAATATGAGATCTAGCTTAGTTATTACTCTGAGTTGAATTTGATCACTTTGTATTTCTTCTTTTATGCAGCTAAAAAATGATATCTTCTCTTAATCTTTGCAAGCGAATTATAACTCTATTCTCTTATGAAAAATGCCTAAATTACTGGTCCATTTCCTCTGTTTTGAAAATTTACACTATTTTCCCCTTATTATAAGCTGCGTTACACCTTGCAAAAGTTAAGTTGTACTGATCACTTTGACTAATTAAAATACTCTTGTGACTATTATTGATACAACATAAAGTGAAACTAGTTGGGGCTCCCATAAATTGAATGGAGTTTAAGGAATAAATCACATTATTTGCTACTTGAGAAAATTGAGAATGACTTAAATTTATGGTTCCTCACGTAAAATGAATGACACTGAAACAAACCCTAAAAAGATATTTTAGTCTTTCTTAGTTAGTTTTGGACACACATTTTGGTTATCTTAGTTTGTAGAGAAGCTTGTTTATATACATACATACCTACACACACACACACACATAACTTAAGGAGTAATACTAGCATTTAATTATGTTTAAATTTTGACATTGTATGCACTCTTTCAGATTGTGGCATGCGTTCAGCATCTGCTGCTCATATGGAGTTCCCGGAAGAACTTTGTTGCTGTCAAGTGCAGTGCTAATTCTGAATGTAACCCCAGACACTCAAAAGACATGATTTAGTTAAAACATTTAGTGCTTTGACTAAATCTACTTGTGAAAATTGAGATTGATACAACATAAAGTGAAACTAGTTGGGACTCCCATAAATTGAATGGAGTTTAAGGAATAAATCACATTATTTGCTACTTGAGAAAATTGAGAATGACTTAAATTTATGGTTCCTCACGTAAAATGAATGACACTGAAACAAACCCTAAAAAGATATTTTAGTCTTTCTTTGTTAGTTTTAGAGACACATTTTGGTTATCTTAGTTTGTAGCGAAGCTTGTTTATATACATACATACCTACTTACACACACACACACATATATAACTTAAGGAGTAATACTAGCATTTAATTATGTTTAAATTTTGACATTGTATGCACTCTTTCAGATTGTGGCATGCGTGCAGCTTCTGCTGCTCATATGGACTTCCCAGAAGAAACTTAGTTGCTGTCAAGTGCAGTGCTAATTCTGAATGTAACCCCAGACACTCCCAAGACATGATTTCCTTAAAACAATTAGTGCTTTGACTAAACCTAGTTTAATTTGCTGATGTTCAAATTACCTGTCTTGTCTGAAACTTGTGCTGGTTTTGTGGCTTGCCAAACAATACATGTAATTGGGGGATATCCCCTCAACAGTCTCACATGCCCATTTATGAAAAGCGTAATACTATATAACTCATATGTTCAATTTTGCGCATGTCTGATTCCTATGTGCGTGGTTCCAATTGTCTGAACAGTCTACATGTTGTAGCCCTGCTCCTTACTGTCTCTGAAACAGGAAAATGGCCCTATAGGGTAGAAGCAGCTTTATCTTGACTAATATATAGTGGAAGGATCCGTCTGTTTTGAACTTAAATTATTCTTTTTATTTTGTCTAACTATCAAAATAACAAATGAGAAAATGGTCTTCATATACATGTGTCTTTATTCTTACCTGGTAATATATGGAAACTTTTACTCTTCCTCTCTAAAGTTACATTATTTCCTTGTTAATAAATGCCATATGCTATGTAAAGCTACTTTGACTTACCATCTAAACCACTCCCATGTTGTTTAACCTGCTCCGTCTTGCCTGTTAGCCAAAAAAGTGAATGGGAAGCTAAGCAAAAGGCAGTTGCCCTATTGCCTGCGCAAAAAACAAAAACAAAAAAGTTACTTAATTATATATTTAATTAATATTCTTAGAAACTCCTAATTACCTCGTCCTTATCCCCTTTAACTCCTCGTATATCTATTTCAATATTTTTTATTTTATATATTTCTATATGATATACTTTCAGAATATTTTTTTCTTTTATATATTTATTTTATTTTTCACATTTCAAATTCAATATTCCTATATATTTGGTAATCACCTTCTCATCATTTCTCTTTATTTTTGATATATTGATTTTGAAAATATTCTTATTTTTAAAATTTAGTATTTCCATAACTTTAGCCCCATTACAAAAACGATATTGATCTGAGACAGCTAATTTGTGCAACATAAACATAAATTTGGACAAACTTGTGGGTCAAGTAGTTTCCTTCAAACAATTAGAAGCTAAAAAAGCCTGAGTTTCAGCTCTTAGTGGCGCAAAACTATGGCTTCTTCTACGCACAATATCAAGGGCAAAAAGTGTTTATGGTCATCATGTTCCTCCGAAGTGTCATGCCTGGCTGGTGCGAGCTACAACTTGTGGTTTGGCTCAAGTGTTTCTTGCTTGCATGGTTTATACATTTGTTTTGTTTCATATTCTTTTTACTTTGTACGTTTTTGTAATAAAATGTACTGTGCTCCTATGATTCGCACTAGCCCATGATCTACTTTGAAAGCTCAAAATATTATGTATCATTTTACTTTGTTTGAATAATTAATAATTATTCTAAATTATTAATTAATAATTATTACTTTTTAATATTTACTAATTGATGTACAAAGACATAATACTTAATACTTAATAGTTAACAATCAATAAAATGTTAATAAATAAAACTATTAATTAACCAAAACCAAAATGAGGACAAACTTAAGGGATCAAGATTATATTAACCTAATTGTGTCAATCAAAGTGTCATATATAATGCATATTTGTTTATAATTGGCACGAGTCTTGTATTCTTATCCATGAGGAGAGGATTGCCTCCTCTAACTCCCTTCCCCACTTTACTCAAAAGAAATACTTGCATACTCTAGGAGCATCATCTCATCTATACTCTCACTAATTAAAATACAACAACTTATTTTATTTTAATCTTACATGGCAGGCGAGACATCTGGAGAAATTCAAATTTTATTATTTTAAAAAACTTAAACTTCTCAATTAAAAAACACAAAAAACAAAATTCCCTCCCATGATCTCTAAAATCATAAAATTTGAATTTTTCTAGATTAGTCATGCCATGTAGGATTAAAATCAAATGAGTCTTTGTAGTTTAATTAGTCAAAGTACATATGAAGTGATACTCCTGAAGTATGTAAGTATTTCTCTCCCATTAAGTGACCATTATCTTTTTAATGAAAATTGTCACGTCATATTTTGAGATGATACTTGACATCCTATATAAATTACTAATTTCATAAAACCCCCTAAACTTTAAACAAAGAACCTCCTAAACTTTGATCAATTACAAATATTCCATTAACATTTCAAAATTTAAATATAGCTTTCTTAAAATTTTGATTTATAATAGTAAAACTATGTTACTTTTATCATTTTACTAAATTTATTAAGTTTTTTACTATCATTTGTCACTTAAAATAGTTTTATTATATGGCAAAAACTAGGAGAATAATATTTAAAAAATATAAAATAAAAATGTCATCATTTATCTAACGTTAACTAATTTTTCTGGCATATATAATTGAGCATTCAAAGCATAAAAATATCATCATTTGTGTTAAAATATATTATTGGGATGCACTATTACAAAATAAGGTTTAGTTGCGCCCCTCTTATGAAACTTCTTTAAAGAAGCGCCATAGATAAAGAAGCGCCATATATATACAGACACAGAAACCTTGTCTTCTTATTCTTCATTCTTTACTAAACTTTAGAATGGTATTAGAGCTTTTCTTGTCAGCAATGACAAATTCAATGTCAAGCCCCTCCTCTAATCCACAGATCCTATATCACCTACTCTTCCCACAACTCCTTCTCAACCTGCAAATGTTTCACATTTCATTTATGTAAAACTTACTCCTGGTAATTACCTTATCTGGAGAACTCAAATGCTTCCTTACCTCTATGAACAGAGATATTTATGTTACATTGATGGATCTAAAACAAGTCCACCAACAACACTCCCAAATGGCTATTTCAATCCTAAAAATATCAAATGGTTCAAATGTGGTGGTTCTGGATGAGGTTACAGAGGCGGCAAAAATTTTCCAGAAACCGAGGTGGTATTGCTGTCCAAAATTCTTACTCTCAAAACAATGCCCCTGCCACGTTCCAACTTTGTCATGTTGTTGAATTTTGCTCTCATCGGTATGATCATAACTTTCGAGCACTAGGAAACATCTCTACTCACTACTCCTATACACCATCTATTGAAGATGATTTCGGGTACCCTGATACAGGAGCAACAAATCACATGATAGCTGAGTTTTCAAATTTAAATATCATCTCCAATCCATATGATGGTCAGGAGTCTGTGTTCATTGGTGACGGCGCTCAACTTTCCATTCAAAACACTGGTACTGGTTATCTTTCTACCTCACATAACAAATACTTTCTTTCTCAACTTCTTCATGTTCCCCAAATCTCAAAATCTTTTATCACTCCAACAATTCTTTGTTGACAATAACGTTTTCTTTGAATTTCATGCTGTAGGAAATAATATATTATTCACTAAGAAGGAGATTATGCATACCTGGACGAATCCATGTTCGGATCCGGGTCAAGGCTCCAAAACTCCATTCTCGTGCCCACACAATTATTAGACTACTAGAGCCTAATTGTGATTTGCACAGCAGATCACCAGAACCAGAAAGATGGTAGGAGAGAAGGGAATTGCCAGAAAACTCAATGGCGGGGTGAGATGCAATTGAGGAGGCACACCCTATTTATAGTGGTTTATGGAGGCCACTAATTAGGAAACGTGTGCACTCCTTCTTGCCCTCCAAGACAGGAATTAATTGTCTCTCAATTAATTCCCTAATTATGTTGATTTGTTCCTCTTTTAAAAAATCCATAATTATTGCTAAATATTCCCAAATCTGCAACTTATGCTGATTTTATTCTTATTTGATTAGGCTACTTATTTCCTAATCAAATAGTCCGGCCCATCAAGGGCGGACTTGGACCCAAAGTCCAACATCTCCCACTCGCACTTGATGGGCCTCCCATCGTGCGTGCGTTACTCTTTCTTGTTTCATACTTGGCGTCTGCCGTGACTGCGTGGGCAAAAACGTCTTTCAGATTTGGTGCTTGTGATACTAGAAATCCTTTATATCGGACCAGCATCCAAGGACACCCTTTATATATATAACCGTAAGCTATATGTTCATTGCCTCATATGCCCCAGATTCTCCCATACATATTTCTCATGGCATGTCTAATCCCTCTCGAGTTAATATGTTGATTAACTCAGATTTCCTTCCACACACATAGTATCCGCACTTACTAGCTACACATAGAGCTAGTAAGGGGTCGACCACAGATACTAGTACATCTTATGTATCTAGGAGTAAATCTTCCTTTTTGACTAAACATCAATCCATCTTGACTTGGTCGCTTTCCTAGTTTTCACTCGTCTGACCGAATCGAGTGTGATCATGGAGCTTCAGCTAAAGTAGCTGTCACCAAACCAAGCTTTCATGATGCTGCCTAAGTCTTAAGGGCATCGTGGAAGTATTCTTCCTTCCTGGGACTCACACTGTGGTGAACTAGGGATCTTTCACCCACATCCCGTGTTGCAGTTTAACTCTCAAGCACATGCAGTATGAATTGCATGCTACAGTGAATGGTTTGAGGTGTACGTCGATTTCTTTATCTTTCACCGTACAGACATTAGTTCTAAAATGTACTCAACATTCGAACCAGAACTTTCTTTTTCATAATATCTCTTTTACAATCACGTTTGTGAAAAAGAGTTCTTTGCCTGGCTACAGGTCTATATCCATGCTTCGATCCATTTTCTGTTTATATGCACACATGTGGATCTCATCTCAGTCTAACTGAGGCGACTCAAACGCAAAGATTCTTCTCAACCATCTCATGGTGATCATTTGCTCGTCTTACCTTTCCATGCCCCCGCAAAAACATGGGAAGACGGTTGTTCGTGTGAGTGAACCAACCTCTTTTGACCTGTACGACATACAAAACTGTATACCTTTATGTATTTACTCATAACATACATACCATTTCTTTTATCTTCATATAAAAGAAGTTCACGACCTTATATTTTATTTGCGCCCCTAGATTTTCACTAACTCAATGAAAATCAAGCTATGGGCTCAATAAGGGGATCTACCAACATTCTGTCAGTAGAAGGTCATTGAACTATTACTTTCCCTCTTTGAAAGCATATCTCTCATAGAGATATATCAAAAAGGTATGTTTCGCCTTGCTGTGATACTTAGGATCCTCATCATAAGATGTTATCGTTTGGATCCTTCTATCCACCATTCATTCCCAATCTCTCATAGGAATTACTTTAGCCATATGGCACTTTGAATGATGGCAGAACACGCCCTACGTTCTATTTCCATGGATAACAGGAAAAATACTATGTATATTTCCGTACTCCATCACCATTTGCCTAGGTCTTGTATTGGAGTATCCTTTCAAAAAAGGATAGTTGTTGTCTTGACAACTTAATCCATGGTTAATCTCATAACCTATTTCACAGCAGAACCAGAAACAACTTCCAAGTCTGACCAAAAGACATTTGGTCTTATGTACACCAATATGTACATTTACATTACCAACTATAGTCTCACATGGGACTCTATCCACCTTGCTTATGTTGGATTCCTCATAGGACATGTAACCTCTTTAGGTTTATGCTCTTGACTTCAGGGGTGTCCATGGGTTTGCACTTTGACATCCTAAGATGTCTAAGGATTACACTTGTACATGTCTTAGGTTGAAAAAGACTGTATCTTTCTTGTGCAACTCCGTTTATCTTGTCAATCAAGATATTTATTCAACCCATGACTTTCTCAACTCAGAATTTAAGGATTCTCTTATCCTTTATTCCTTTGACTCCCTTGACACTTGTTTCATGTGTCATTTGACAAAGGATGACTTCACAAAGAATCATCTCTTGACCATTTGAGACTTGTGTAGTATTCTTCGATTATTTCGAAGTTGGTAAGGCTTTCACCTTGTGAAAACCTCATATACTACTATTTAGGTGATTGTTTCTATGAAGCCCTTAAGCTGCTTCATGTAGAGTTCATCATCCTATTTCCAAAATTCCAAATTGGAATGTGGTCTTTACATCATCTTGATGCACTTTTCAAGACTAAGCTTGTTGTCATAGTCAAAGTTCAGAGTTAAGACACACAATGGACAACGTTCCATTGTATTACCCCTTAGCCACTAAATGTTTTAGGTTCTACATGCCCCCAACAGATTTGAGAACCTACTTGTTCCCAATCGCCTCTTGGCTAGGTGACAAATTACCCAAACACGTATTTGGCTTAAAAGAAATCCAAATCCTCTTGCATCACACTTTACAATTCATCTTAGCAGGTCCTTCTAATGTCTTTCAGACACTTATAGGTACTTATCATCGCCTTCTAAATGATGAAGAGAGCATTCAATCAATTAGGGAATATATCCCTTATAGTCATTCGCTAGATGACAATTTGCTCCGAGGTGGATTTCATAGGATTCTTTTCCTATGTATGAGTGAGGTAATCTTCTCATAACTTACCTCTTACCTCTTTCATTGTGAAAATGAAAATGGTCTCAATCCTCCCACTCGGATCAGTGAACTTAGGAACACTTGGTTATTCCTTGTCACTTGTGAACCTCTTGAAGAGATTTTATTGTGATTAATGCTCATTTCCTGCTAGGAAATCTTGGTTTTATGAACGTTGTGTCCCACGGTTTTCTCTCAGTCACTGAACCGCCATCATTTTCACTAATGAAGACGTGTCATGTCTAATTCTCATGTCATCTCACAAAGAGATACTTTGTATACCTTAGCCCTAATCTTCCTTACTCATAGGAAGAAGTGTGAATATAAAGTTTATGACCCTTATGGTCTTAACAAACTTGGCCCTGATCTAAGGCCCATCCACGATTCATAGGGTAAGGTCGTGACTGATATAGAGGGCATTTGGTTAAGTTTGAATATAATAGCTGTAAGTCTACCTACCAACATATGGCTGATAGCCTTATTGATGCCATTATGTTCACAACCAAATCAAGGAGAGGTCTATCTCTCCATTTCAACAACTTTATTATGTTGAAGGGTTCTAGGTATTGATAGTTGCCTAACAATACCTTTCTTATACACAAAACTGCTTGAACTAATCACTTGGGTGTCCTAAAACCCTTGTTAGTTTGAAAGGTCTCATTCTTTCAGTTTACTGATTCCTGACTAGTTCAGCTATTATCTAACAGCTTCACATTTGCCCAAAAATCAAGTAAACATTAATGTATTTCGAGTAAACGTCCACAACATTAACGAAACACCAAGCTGTTTGCGTTTTGCCCTCACGTTCATTGGTTCACCAACGCCATAATTTGTCAATTGCAGTGGATATTCTCAAAAAAATGTTTCTTTGTCTTTCTTGCCAGGTAGAATAAGTTTTCAACTTATTCATAAGGGTATTAACCCTTTAGCACACGTTGTTTAGCAAATACTCTTTTGCTAGTTTGATCATTCCCTTTGATCAAGGTGTACATGTGGCAAGAAATGGAATCTTTTATCCTTAGAAAAGAAACATCAAAATCCAACAAAGGATTTGAGAATCATAGTCCCATCGATCCTTAACTAAAGAAATAGCAAAGATGTGATTCTGTCAGTTGCAATTGTATGGAGTGAATCAGGGTGGTTTATCTATGCAGAGTTAACGTGCAAGTTCCAATCCCTTGATTCTATCTCTTTATTGCTTTGCATTTGACATGAAGCCATATGCTTCTGTGAAACATCCACAACTCATGTGGATTGCTACTTTTACAACCCTTAAAGGTTTATCAATGTAGCATTTCATCTTTTGCAGAAACCATTTGACCTCTTCTAGATCAAGTTTATCTCATAGGTTCCTTGCCCTTAGGCATGGAGGATGAATCCTCCCACTCTTTAGCTAAGTTCGTCTGACTGATGGATCTTGAATCCTTCAGTCTTGCACATTCAAGTTCAATGTGGTGAATCACATTGCTGAAGGTTACAATATGCATATCATGGGCAATCTTTACTTTCGTATATGCCCACTCAATGGAAGACATGGCTCACTCCCACTCACTGGGAGACATAGCTTCCTCCCACTCACTGGGAGATGTCTTATCACAACATACACTTGTTGTTTGTTAGAAAGAACTTGGCATTTAGTTTGTCTCAACTTCTTAGTTTGACATCTGCCTCAAGTGTTGCCTAAACAACATGTTAGGACTTAGTACACTATGTTAAAACTTAATTTAGTTTTAACTTTAAGGAAGAAGATCACAAATTTCACTATCTTCCAACACTATCCACACAGCTTGGATCAGGTTACATTGCTCGTACCATCATAAGTTTGAGCAATGTTGTTCTTTCTATGCTTGATAGCATAAACCTTTTGTATCCTTCAGTTGCTTCAGCCTCTAAATACTGAAGACTAGTTGGTAGGATGTCTCTGACATCTCATTCTTCTTGAATGAAAGAGATTTGAGAGTTTCTAACTCCACAGATATCTCTATTGAGCTTGTCTTCATAAGCTCAGTCAAATAGACTTGGTCATAATTGGTCACTCAGACGATTATGGTATACAAATCTTAGTTGTTCAAATAAGAGAAAGGATAATTAGATAATAAGTTCACTAGTTTCATGTTCAGGAGACAACTATGTTGACTCCCATCCCAATCATACTAGTTAGCTCATCACCCTTTTAACCACAGTCTTCATTTGAACACTTTCCCCTTTAGATTTCTAGACGTATTCCAGAAAACTCCCACTCAATCAAAGAGCAGTTATATTAACAAGATAATAACACAATATCATCTAACTAGCATGAATGTTCAAGAAAACAAGAAGAGAATATACCAAATTCAATTCTAAAAACAAACAAAGAATTTAATTTTAAATTCAATGGAAAAACAAGAACATTCAAAAGTTTAAGCCTCATATCATTGTCTCTTAACTAGGTTCTCCTTCTCATAGGCCCTTCTGACCATATTAACTCATGTAGCATCTAGCTACAATGTCAAGCTCCTCTTTGCCATGTTTGCATCCACTCATTTGGATGTATTTGCAGCATACCTCCCACTTGATGAGATGATTCTCACATCTCTATCTGTCTTGTCCTTTATCACAACATATGTGATAAAAGGTTGACTTTTAGAAGTCATTGCTTCAACATTTGGGAAGACTTATTATTATTCAATAATCATTGAATAATTTTAAGTTGCTGCAATTTTTTTTTCAGGTTTTATTTCTAAGAGTTTGAATCAAGGTTGGATAGGATTTTATATTCAAAAACTCATTTGAATAATCCCTTACTTTTAAAGAATCTTTCAGTATTTAACCTCATGTTGCAACTGAAAAAAAAAACTCTTAAAAATAAGCCAACATATCCAAAAAAATAATAATAGAACCAATATTGATTCAATTCCAACGCTTTTTGTGATCCTCTAAGTGCACATAAGAACCTTTTTGACTCAAATCATATCCAAACGTGCTTCAAATATATGCAAATTATATATCAAATTGAAGCTCTCGAATTTAGGGATTTTTAGGAACCAACCACGTATCAATTGGAGGTCCCACGCGCTCTCACGCGCCCCTAGAAGGTGTCTGGATGGAAAAATCCTGAAAAATTGGAAAATTCCAGCGACGGCCACTCTCGGCGGTGGCGCGTGACGTACACGCGCCGCCTTGCGGCCATCTCCTGGCGACACGCGCCGGCCCAAATGACTCCACGCGCCGTCCTCTCTCCGACGGTGCTTGCCACGTGTCAAATGGAGACCCCAGTGGGCCCCACGCGCCATGTGTCGCCTTTTTTTTTTTGGTCAACAGTCAACGGATGACTGTTGACCGTTGACCGGTCATCGCTGACCGTTGACCGGTCAACTGTGACCCGTCATCGATGACGTGTCAGTGACGTGGCGCTTGGCGATGACGTGACGACCGATCATTGGTGCCACGTGTCATAGGTTGACCGATGACGTGGCGTTGACTGCCACGTCATCATCTTCAACCTCCAGCCGGGTCAACCCGACCCGGTTGGAGCTCCGGAAGATCATCGCGACCCGCCAACTTCGGGAGGCCATATCTCCCTCGTTTTAGCTCCGTTTTTCGCGTTCTTGGTGTCGTTGGAATCGTAGTTCAGCGAACTACAAATCCATGGCATTTATTTGATCTTAAAACCTCTGTTTCATTGATCAAATCACGAGTGAAGTTGCGGCGGCGACTAACGACCCGCGAACTTCTTTCCTTTGTTTCTCCCTCATCCGGACTCCGTTTGATGCGTTCTAAGCATCGTTGGAATCGTCTCTTCGAGCTCTACACATCCATGTCCTTACTTTGGGCAAAAACACCAAGTTTCGAACACCCAATTTTTCTCGACGTTGTCGGCGCGACGTTAAACGAACGGATGTGTGTCTCTGTGTATCTCAAAAGCTTTCTTAACCTTTTGAGAGTTAAAGGCTCTTGTTTTTGGTTCCACATATGTTCCAAAAACGCAGCTTTAACATGAACAAAGAGATGAGGAGAAGATGAAAGGAATTGTGCCATGAGATATATTTATATATATACACACACACTTATTGTATATATATATATGTCAAACAACCAGAGGAGGAAACAATCAAGAACCTAGCATATATGTGTACATATTCAAGTCGAGTAACAAATCTGGACGCACACGCATATATCATTCAATATGAAACAAAAAATATATATATACGTGCGTATATGAATATGAGAACAAGATGATTTTGTGCGGCAAAAATAATTTCATATTGGCACCCCAAAAAAAATATATTGTTGTACTCATTTGTGGAAAAATTGAAGCAACATATATTTTATCATATAATCTCATATATATGATTGCACAGCGGAAATAAAAATCATGATGGGATATAATTAAAAAAATTATAACACATGTTTATTCACATAGAATAAATAATTGAGATATAAACAAATTATATCATACTATTATTGACATAGAATAAATAATTGAGATATAAACAAATTATATCATACCTTTATTCACATAGAATAAATCACAGCCTCAAGGATCAAATAACTCTGATGCCAATGTAGGAAATAATATATTATTCACTAAGAATGAGATTATGCATACCTGGACGAATCCATGTTCGGATCCGGGTCAAGGCTCCAAAACTCCATACTCGTGCCCACACAATTATTAGACTACTAGAGCCTAATTGTGATTTGCACAGCAGATCACCAGAACCAGAAAGATGGTAGGAGAGAAGGGAATTGCCAGAAAACTCAATGGCGGGGTGAGATGCAATTGAGGAGGCACACCCTATTTATAGTGGTTTATGGAGGCCACTAATTAGGAAACGTGTGCACTCCTTCTTGCCCTCCAAGACAGGAATTAATTGTCTTTCAATTAATTCCCTAATTATGTTGATTTGTTCCTCTTTTAACAAATCCATAATTATTGCTAAATATTCCCAAATCTGCAACTTATGCTGATTTTATTCTTATTTGATTAGGCTACTTATTTCCTAATCAAATAGTCCGGCCCATCAAGGGCGGACTTGGACCCAAAGTCCAACACATGCTAATTGTTTCTTTGTGAAGGATGTCAAAACAAGGAAAGTTCTTCTTCAAGTTCCTAATCACAACAAACTCTACCCTCTTTAAGGTCTTTGTTCTTCAACATCTCATCTTACCGCTTACTTAGGAATCAAAATTTCCTTACCTTAGTGGAATAATCGCTTGGGTCATCCTACTCTTTAAGGTCTTTGAGTTGTGTCATTGTCCCCATGAATCGTTCGTGACTGAGTATATAATGCTCTTGGACAGCCTTATCAACACCGAAAAAGATGTTGAAGTTCTTGTTGAGAAGGGAATAATGATCAACACACTGAACAATGATATGGTGGTTGACACGGTTCACAGCCTTTGTGGTTAGGTTAATGCGACATTATACAGCAATTGCTACGGGGATCTCCATGAGATGCTGGATGATTTCTATGATCGCAGGTACTTAAGGCACAAGGCAACATTTGTTCAAGAATATTGGAGCACTCCATGGAAAAGGATTTCCCTAGGCGTGGGAACATTGATAGTAATTATTTATCTCATTCAAACCATATGTGCTGTCATGTCCTTAACAAAGACGTAGGTCAACGCTCTTTTCTTGGCAGCTTTATATTTCCGTCATGAAGTAAGACTGTTATTTTTATTGCTATTTCCAGGCCATTGATTATAGATTAGTTTCTACAAAATTGTGTAGTTGGGCTGCTTGATGGAGCAAACAGTATTGGGATTGATCAGAATGATGGTATGTATCTCCAACTATTGCTTGAGAAGAGATTTGTATATATTAATTACATACTTTCTACTCAATTATTCAATAGGCTTTCTATCATAGAAAAACTGTGACAATGACTTTGTTAGAACTGGTTTGTTCAGGTTGAGGTATTGCAAATTGTTTAGCTTCCACTCAAAACCCATATAGGCTTCTAAGTTTCCTTGTAGAATACTCTGTTGGTAATTGTTATAGATTGGACTGTAATATGCTAATGCTTTTTTGGGCAGGCAGCTTTTGTTAGATTGTAAGGTGTGCTGTGGTACTTTAGAATCGACATTTGATTTGTTTTTTCCATTTGATTTGGTTATCACATTCTTTACGCATGACTCCAGTAAGTTTTTATGTTTCCAAAATGCAAGGTAGCCAATTCCAAGTATGACAAGAATGATCAACACCATTAGTTTCTTTTGCTGTTGATTTATGTTAATGGATAGTTATGCTTACAAGACATGTCAAGTTCACTTGCTTATGTTAAAGCCACTTACAGGATTGGATCTCTTTCCCCTTTATCTACCCTTTGAATTCTTAGTTTTCAAATTTGTGTCTACTTGAGAGCTGTCACCCTATTATTTGTACGTACAGTGTTAAGCATGGAAACCAAAATTATAGACGAACATAACAGTATTAGGGTATCTAGTTTAAATATATTGATATATTGATCTTATACTCGCTACCTTTTAGTTGCATGATTGTGTGACTTCCATGTGGATAGAAGAATCTCGAATCTTTTCCTGACTTTTTAACTGTCCATTTATTGGTCCACTGATCGAGAGGAGGGGAGGCAAAAAGAAGGAATGTCAAGGGATGACGATTGTTCATTTACTAATTCATTTTATGACTTGAAATGCTTTCAATATGTGTTCTCAGGTTGGACAGCTGCGATGTAGTCCTACAAGAATTCCAAGTATTCATCTGGTGAGTGGATATCATTTTAACTATGACGAACGTTTTCCATTCTTTGAAAGTTTTACGCTTTGTTAATTTGTTTATTAATCTTTTGTTGATGATGGAACTTAGACTGGGCTGATCTTGTTACGTTAAATGAAGTGATGGTCATAAATGAAATGGTGAATTGAGATAGACAAAAGAATTACTTAGATGGACTAAGTTTTCATGTGTTGGTTGGCATTTTCTGTAAGTCCAATTGATTTTGTGGTGAATTTGCTAGTAGAATTGGGGGGAAGAAACAAGTTCTGTCAACTCAAAAATCTGAGATCTAGCTTAGTTATTACTTTGAGTTGAATTTGATGACTTTGTATTTCTTCTTTTATGCTACTGAAAAATGATATCTTCTCTCAATCTTTGGAAGGGAATTATAGCTCTGTTCTCTTATGAAAAATATCTAAATTACAAGTCCATTTCCTCTGTTTTGAAAATTTACACTATTTTCCCCTTATTATAAGCTGCGTTACACGTTGCAAAAGTTAAGTTGTATTGATCACTTTGACTAATTAAAATACTCTTGTGACTATTATTGATACAACATAAAGTGTAACTAGTTGGGGCTCCCATAAATTGAATGGAGTTTAAGGAATAAATCACATTATTTGCTACTTGAGAAAATTGAGAATGACTTAAATTTATGGTTCCTCACGTAAAATGAATGACACTGAAACAAACCCTAAAAAGATATTTTAGTCTTTCTTTGTTAGTTTTAGAGACACATTTTGGTTATCTTAGTTTGTAGAGAAGTTTGTTTATATACATACATACCTACACACACACACACACACATAACATAAGGAGTAATACTAGCATTTAATTATGTTTAAATTTTGACATTGTATGCACTCTTTCAGATTGTGGCATGCGTTCAGCTGCTGCTGCTCATATGGACTTCCCGGAAGAACTTTGTTGCTGTCAAGTGCAGTGCTAATTCTGAATGTAACCCCAGACACTCAAAAAACATGATTTCCTTAAAACAATTAGTGCTTTGACTAAATCTAGTTTAATTTGCAGATGTTCAAATTACCTGTCTTGTCTGAGACTTGTGCTGGTTTTGTGGCTTGCCAAACAATACATGTAATTGGGGGATATCCACTCAACAGTCACACATGGCCATTTATGAAATGGGTAATACTATATAACTCATATGTTCAATTTTGCGCATGTATGATTCCTATGTGCGTGGTTCCAATTGTCTGAACAGTCTACATGTTGTAGCCCTGCTCCTTACTGTCTTTGAAACAGGAAAATGCCCCTATAGGGTAGAAGCAGCTTTCTCTTGACTATTATATAGTGGAAGGATCCGTCTGTTTTGAACTTAAATTATTCTTTTTATTTTGTCTAACTATCAAAATAACTTGTTAGAAAAAACATATATAGGGTCTTCATATACATGTGTCTTTATTCTTACCTGGTAATATATGGAAACTTTTACTCTTACTCTCTGAAGTTACATTATTTCCTTGTTAATAAATGTCATATTGCTATGTGAAGCTACCTTGACTTACCATATAAACCATTCCTATGTTGTTTAACCTGCTGTGTCTTGCCTGTTAGCCAAAAAACTTAATGGGAAGCTAAGCGAAAGGGAGTTGCCCTATTGCCTGCGAAAAAAAAAAATGTTACTTAATTATATATTTAATTAATATTCCTAGAAACTCCTAATTACCTCGTCCTTATCCTCTTTAACTCCTCGTATATCTATTTCAATATTTTTTATTTTATATATTTCTATATTATATACTTTCAGAATATTTTTTTTTCTTTTATATATTTATTTTATTTTTCACATTTCAAATTCAATATTCCTATATATTTGGTAATTACCTTCTCATCATTTCTCTTTATTTTTGATATATCAATTTTGAAAATATTGTTATTTTTAAAATTTAGTATTTCCATAACTTTAGCCCCATTACAAAAACGATATTGATCTGAGACAGCTAATTTGTGCAACATAAACATAAATTTGGACAAACTTGTGGCTCAAGTAGTTTCCTTCAAACAATTAGAAGCTAAAAAAGCCCGAGTTTCAGCTCTTAGTGGCGTAAAACTATGGCTTCTTCTTCGCACAATATCAAGGGCAAAAAATGTTTATGGTCATCATGTTCCTCCGAAATGTCATGCCTGGTTGGTGCGAGCTACAACTTGTGGTTTGGCTCAAGTGTTTCTTGCTTGCATGGTTTATACATTTGTTTTGTTTCATATTCTTTTTACTTTGTATGTTTTGGTAATAAATTGTGCTGTGCTCCTATGATTCGCACTAGCCCATGATCTACTTTGAAAGCTCAAAATATTATGTATCATTTTACTTTGTTTGAATAATTATAATTATTCTAAATTATTAATTAATAATTATTACTTATTAATATTTACTAATTGATGTACAAAGACTTAATACTTAATAGTTAACAATCAATAAAATGTTAATAAATAAAACTATTAATTAACCAAAACCAAAATGAGGGCAAACTTAAGGGATCAAGATTATATTAACCTAATTGTGTCAATCAAAGTGTCATATATAATGCATACTTGTTTATAATTGGCATGAGTCTTGTATTCTCATTCATGAAGGAGAGGATTGCCTCCTCTAACTCCCTTCCCCACTTTCCTCAAAAGAAATACTTGCATACTCTAGGAGCATCATCTCATCTATACTCCCACTAATTAAAATACAACAACTTATTTTATTTTAATCTTACATGGCAGGTGAGACATCTGGAGAAATTCAAGTTTTATTATTTTAAAAAACATAAACTTCTCAATTTAAAAAAAAAAAAAAAATTCCCTCCCATGATCTCTAAATTCATAAAATTTGAATTTTCTTGATGAGTCATGCCATGTAGGATTAAAATCAAATGAGTCTTTGTAGTTTAATTAGTCAAAGTACAGATGAAGTGATGCTCCTAGAGTATGTAAGTATTTCTCTCCCATTAAGTGACCATTATCTTTTTAATGAAAATTGTCACGTCATATTTTCATATGATACTTGACATCCTATGTAAATTACTAATTTCATAAAACCCCCTAAACTTTGAGCAATGAACCTCCTAAACTTTGATCAATTACAAATATTTCATTGACATTTCAAACTTTAAATCTAGGTTTCTTAAAATTTTGATTTATAATAGTAAACCTCATGTTACTTTTATCATTTTAATAAATTTATTAAGTTTTTTACTATCATTTGTCACTTAAAATAGTTTTATTATATGGCAAAAACTAGAAGAATAATATTTGAAAAATATAAAATAAAAATGTCATCATTTATCTAACATTTACTAATTTTTCTGGTATAATTGAGCATTCAAAGTATAAAAATATCATCATTTGTATTAAAATATATTATTGGGATGCACTACTACAAAATAAGGTTTAGTTGCGTCCCTCTTATGAAACTTCTTTAAAGAAGCGCCATAGATAAATTTATATTTACACAGTTATATATTAATATACTGTTTAACCTTAATATATAGTGTTGTTTATTTAAAATATATTCTAGCATCATTCTTAGTGCTTAACAAATTTTTTTCTTGTTATTTAATTCATATTTTTGTCACATTTATAAAATAAACATTTTTGTTTACATTTACCTGAGAGAGCATGTATTTTGATAAATTATATAAAACGTTAGCAATCTCTTCTGGTAATTGTATGGCAAAAACTAGAAGAATAATATTTAAAAAATATAAAATAAAAATGTCATCATTTGTATAACATTTACTAATTTTCCAGGATAATTGAGCATTCAAAGTATAAAGATATCATCATTTGTATTAAATATATTATTGGGATGATTAAGCATTGATGGTTTAAATATTACATTTGTGTTAGAGGATAGCGTTTGCCATCATTGATTTTTTTTTTTATTAGTAATGCATGATTTTTCTTCAATAAGAGGTTCAACATTTAATTTTATATTTTCTTTAAAATATTATTATTCTAGTTTTTGTCTTACAAAAGAACTTCTTCAATTGACAAATAATAATAAAAGTCTTAATAAATTATTACAATGACAAAAAGTTATGGCAAGTGATTTAATATTATAAATCAAAATTTTAAAGGAGCTAAATTTAAGTTTTGAAATGTCCGTGAGTTATTTATAATTGATCAAAGTTTAGGGGGTTACCTACAACTATTTCAAAGTTCACGAGGGTTTTATGAAATTAGTAATTTATGTAGGACGCTATGTGTCATATCATAATCCTACATGATTTTTTCAATTAAAAAAGATAAAGGCCACTTAACAGCAATGGAGTTAATGATTAAAAAATGAAAGGTTCGGGGTTAAATCTAAACCTTAAAATATTAGGGGTTATGTGCAACTAAATTAAAATTATGGGATGTTTTGTATACTCTAGGTGGACTCACTTTCTCGCCTTTTAAGGCTTGGTTGCTGCTTTCTCCTATTTCAAAAATACTCTCGTCTTCTATGAGCAACGGACGCTTACTCTTTTGAGCCAAGATTTCTTACTTCTTTCGCTCTCCATTCTACGATCAGGGTCTTCTTCCTGATAGGCACACTCTTCTCTGACTATGGGATCTGGACTTCTGTCTCATGAAGAATATCAAGTCTCGTCCCAGTAGCGACTTCCTGCGAGCTTTCGGTTGACTTCGTTGCCCCTACTGGTTTTGTCTGTTCCTTTTTCTCATTGTCGTTTCTAATCGGTCTTTGCCTAAAGGTCTTTGTCTGTTGAGATTAGCCTCACCATTTTCAGGTTTATAGTTCTTTGTTCCACGTTGCTGCCATTTTACTAAAATTAGGAATTCAGCGTGATGGGTTAAGTTAGTAAAAAAAACTGCTACTATTATGAATTCTAATTGAACATTATCTTTTTAGAATATTCTTAACCAAGTTATTAACTGTCTAGACTCAAGTATATGCTTTCAAAAAAAGGAGGAAGATCCATGTAATTAAGACGATATCTAAGGGAGTTAGAGTATTTTGCTCTACTATAAATTAAACATACTTTTTCCTTTATAAAAAAAATATTTCAAGATTGGTTTTAAGGACTTCAAAAATACAAGCTTGATTTTAACTGATTGAGCTTAAGTTAAATTATCACAATGAGTATTAAAAAAATGAAAATATTTTTTCGGACAAAATTGGAAACATATTTCAGTTTTATTGATGCAAAATGTTGACGTTAGGGAGGACAACGTATAAAATCAAGTAACCAACCATACATGCTTATATTTATTTATTAGATTTTAGTTATGTACATACAGAAATTTGCACTTTTTTTTTTGGACTGAATATACAGAATATTGTACTGCATCTAAAAAATGTGCGGCATTATCCATAATTGATTAATGGTGTTTTTTTAAACAAATTTCATTTATTAAATTGATATTCACTTATTCCTACCTATGGTCATAAATTAAATCAACTAAGTTAATAAAACCTCTTAAAATTTGAGTAGTTGCAGAGAATTCCTGAACTTTGATCAGTTATAAATAACCTCTGATGTTTTAAAATTTAAATTTAACTCCTTTCAAATTTTAATTTATAATATTAGACCACCTGTGTTATATTTTATTGTTTTAAAAAAATTCTTTTGACTTAGTCTAATCAAATTTTTTTATTTTCAATATATATATATATATTAATGATTATATCTACGTCAGAAAAAAAGGGTGGTAATGAAAGTCTTTTTAGAGTAGGGAGGAGAGGGCTTTTAAATCAATTTACTATCATCTTATCTTAAATTAGGTCAATAACTCAATTAGGGATTTTTTTTAAAATTACCAATCTGATTTATTATTTGCTTATTTTAGACAGCTTTATGTGAGATTTTCCCAAAGATCAGGATAAGAAAAATACTTAAACATAGAGTAAAATACTCTAACCTCCATTGCATATTGCTTTAATTACTCCGATTTTCCCTATACTTTGAAAATAAGTCCAAAATCTTAACCCCGTTGAGAATATTATTTAAAAAATAGTTTTATTAAACTTTTATTAAAATCAATTTTATTTACATTTTTTATATTATCATTTGATAAGGGGTTCATGATACTAAATTTTTATTTTTTGTTTAAATTAATATTAATAATTTAAGAGTTTTCTTTTTCATTCTTCGTAATTTTATTTTTCTAAAATATATTTATTTAATATTTGTAAATTATGTTGGGACATAATTTTAATTAATTTAGTTAATGTAGATATAAAAACTTGATTGAAAATTTGATTAATCCTTTAAAAAAAATAAAAACTGAATGTGTTTAAAAATGTTTTAGCAAAAAAATATTTTTCAAAAATCAAAAATTATAAATTTAAATAATTTACATAATCGTTCAGTCAAACTAATTCCAAACCGGTAAATGCAAATTCCATATATTACTATTGCGTTCAGTTTCAATAAAAAAGAAATCGTAAGAGAAAAAATTATCAAACAAATGATGAGTTAATCACTTCAGGTAATCAGGAATAGCTACAGTTTCTTTGGGCACAAGTTCAGTGAGCTAGAGAGCGAGTAGGCCAGTCCTTCCCTTTGTGATCGCCCCTGCAATTTTCTCTCTCAGCCTCTGAGGTATTATTTACTCTTTTCTGAGTGTGAAAGAGAGATAGCGACTGTTTTGTTCCCTCTTTTGCTTTTCATTTCGCCCTCTTTCTTCGCATTTTGTTTGTTGAAACGGTATGTTTCTCTTCTCATCTGTATCATCCATTTTACGTTGAAACACTGCTCCTTCTTCTTCCTTACTTGCATCATCATCCTCAGTGCTTCTTCTTCATCATTTTTTTGACTGGTCTGTATCATTCTGAGCTTCTTCATTTGATTCTTCTTGCGTCCATTGTATACAGAAATTCTTAAATTCTCGCATCTTTCACATGTTTTCTGGTCATACCTTATTTATATTGAAGAATATCTTAAGAGAATTTAAGTTTTGTTTAAAAACATGTTTACAAGGTGTTTGACAAATTTATTGCTCTAGAAATAGAGACCAGAGGCTGAGTTGGGTGAGAAAGGGAGGAATAGAGAGACTGCCACGAGCACATTGTATCACTGAGCTTCTTCATTTGATTCTTCATTACATATTTTGGAACTTACTCTGATCATTTTGTGAGCTGAATAGTTAATTATGTTGTTATATTTCATCTATAGTGTTGAACCTAATGTCCTTTCCCTCTTTAATATACATACTGTATTTATTAAGGCTTTCATCCATTACAAGTTGTTTATTTAATAGAAACAACGTGTTGCAGAATGCTAGGGAGTTGAGGTTATGGGATATTGGTGGCAATGCAGTTGATTTCATTAATATGATTGATGAGGGTAATTGGAAAATTTTCCCTTGTTTCTGCAATTAATGTATATCAAATAATGAGTTCCATTGATGATAAATTTTTCCACATACTTTTCATCAATGGCTTTCTAAAGATCTATATGGTCCGATGAAGCGGTTTAATGGCAATAATCTTGTAAGGGATATTTACTTAATATGAAAGTTCATTGCTTGTTGCCTTCTCCTTTCAAATTCATCTATTTAGTATTATGTTCTACTATGCAATTTTTAGTCACCTAACTGGAAGTTTCTTCATGCTTTTATGCCCATTTTACTTTCCACCATACACCTCTTTTTGGCAGAGGTCATGTTCTGTTTCTATGAAGCATTCAACTTAGAAGATTTAACCGCTAACCATGGTCCAAGAATGATTTTACAACTGTTAACTTGGTCCTTCAGATCTAAGTTTGTTGATAAATCATGGAATACTTAATTCTGTTATTTTATAAGGGAGATATCTTAAGAGAGTTTAAGTTTTGTTTAAAAACATGTTTGCAAGCCGGGTGACAACTCTATTGCGTCTATTGTATACGATAATTTCTTGCATCTTTCACATGTTTTCAGGTCATACTTTAAGTCTGTTATTTTATATTATTGGAGATATCTTTCAAGTTTTGTTTAAAAACATTTTTACAAGGTGTTGCTCTAGAAATAGAGATGAAAGACTAAGTTGGGTGAGAGAAAGGAAGGAACAGAGAGACCGGCACACAATGTCTTTCATTTTCCTGAAATAGAATGCAGATATTTTATATATATATATATATATATATATATATATATATATATTTGAGATGGGTAGTTTTGACTTGGAGGAGAGCTAATAATGTGTTAACCGTTGTAGTATTATCAAGTTTGAGATATTTTTTATTCTTTATAAATTTTTTGTTATAATTTATTCTTAGAACCAATGATATTTATCAAGGAGGATTTTAAAAATTGTAATTATAATTATTTAGAAGAATCCAAAATTAAAAATATAGATATACAAATACTAAATGTCTCTTCACCAAATTCACTACATTTCCCTTTGTCATCCCTCTTAATTATAAGGGAAAATTATAGAAATATACTGTCAAAATTGTTATTAGCCCAGCAACTTGTTACTTCCCCCCTTTTGCATCCAGAGTTACAAGAAAGTGAAGTCTTAAATGTAGAAAATGTTGTTATTATTAGAGAGGGATGTATTGTTATTGCCCTACCAACTTGTTACTTTCCCCATTTTGCCTCCGAAGTTTCACCTGTTTCACGCCACCAAATCTAAGGTGTAATTTTCATTACATTCAACTTAAGTTTCACCTATTTCTTTCAACCACGGGAATAGATTTTATGCAATCAAAACACTCAAACTTCAGAAAATGTGTAATACCCCGAAATTTGGGATTTGAGGCATGGGAATAAGCCTAAATTAAGTGGACTGCTAAGCCCCAATTTAGCAGGAGTACAAATTTATCCCCTAATAATTTTTATATCTTTGGGGTATTAAGAAAGTAAAATGGTGTATTTTGGAGAAAGCAATTATGTTTTTGGTGAAATCACCTATGAGGTAGTAAGCTTGTCATGTTCATTTAAATGACCAAAAATTAGACATCCTAAGCTTTAATTTGATAGGTCATGTGACGCAATCAGAGCTATACACAAAAAGATATGAATTTTTGAAGTTAGCACAGATAAACTGTGAAATTTCTGGAACAATATGCAAAGATTGAAATTCTGGGAATTTTGTGATTCCAGAAAGCAAAAGTCTATATTTTTCCTTAAAACTAGACTCAATAAGGGTTCTATAGGCTTTGGAATCACCTCATTTTTTTTTCTAGAATTAGTTATGATTTTTCAAAGTTTGGGCAGAAATCTACCAGAATTTCTGAAAAAATCCGAAAATGGAAAATTGTTGATGACATAAGCAATGACATAGGCATAAGATTATTAAAGAAACATCATCTTCATCCTACAGCATTTGGACGCCATTCTGCAACCAAAATAAAGAAAAAGAGTTGAGAGGGTTTTGGGAGAAAAGGAGAAGAGAACACGTAAGGTAAGCCGATTTCTCCGATGATCTAGCTCCTAACGCGTATAACTCCGATCCTAAGCTACTCCTTTATGTTCTTTAAGGATTGGAAGCTCCTCTTTTGGTGTTAAAACACCTAGGGTTTTCAGCCAAGTCAAGGAAAATCAAGTGGGAGCTTGAGGTAACTTCCAAACCTTCGTATATTGACTATTCTAGCTGCTGTGGGCAATTTAATCAGTGAAATTTCGCCGGATTGCCATTAGTTTTAATTTTTGGAAATGGGTATGTGGGGCTGTTATGCTGCCCAAATTGGTACTAAATGGTATTTGTAACCTAATGGAATAGTCAAAAAATTTGTTAGGAGTAGAAAGGAACACGTTTACGGAGCCGAAACCGAAAAACCCCGATTTTCCATGGAAAACCCATATATTTCGGTCTGGGCTATAAATGGGTATTAGAGTTGGATTTTCAATGATTTGATGGTTCCATTGAGTTCAGGAGCGAAAATTAGGTGGGGTTACAGTTGGGCACTTTTTCTGAAAAGGCCGAGAAAGCATAATTACGGAAATGCCCCTAAAACACTAAAATATGGGCTGCCAAGGGAAATTTCGTCTTTTGACAGTGAATTTGGTAATTCTGAGTCCAGAAATGGATTCCTTGGGCGAAAATATGTCAGGATAGCCCAGGTTAGAATTTCGAGAAAAGTACAGTCGGACCGAGTACAATGGGGCCGGGTCCCGGGGGTATTTTAGTAATTTTTCAAGATAGACTCATATAAGCCCCAGAAACATTATGGAAGTGTCTAAATAGTATATTTGACATTGTAGGATCGAATATGGAGCCCCGAGCTGTTGGCACGCAAATCGAGGAGAAAGATTGGAGGTAGGGGACTTACCTTACTTGCATGTATTTGATATCTTTGCTTGTGTAATAATGTATGTGATTGCTTTACTTGATTGTGTAGAGCATATTTGAATAAATGAAGCTCTGTTTTTGTTTTCGCTGTGGCCATAGTCTTGTTGTATGAAACATTGAGCATGCAGAAATGTCATTATGGGGCATACATCTAGATAAAGCTAACATGTCATACACATAGCATCAATCATGCATGCATTATGGTATCTGTTTCCTATTGAGATTCTCTCGAATCTCACTCTCCCCTACCAACAATTTAGACAGGAGAAGACAAAAGATATGCTGAGAGAAAATAAGAGAACTACACGAGATGATTGCAGTGGCGGAGCGAAGTCAGGAATATGTCTCTGTTTTACTGGGATGGGTTAGATACCCTAGTAGCCTTGTGCGGCTACACTAATTGTAATTATCAGGTACAAACCCCTATAGGGAATTTATGTAATCATGCACATATTATCAGTATAGTTATGCTATTCCTTTGTTGCCTATCGAACCGCATGTCGTTTTCCGCGAATACTCTGGTAAAGGTGAAATTAAAATAAGGGCGTGACATTTTGGTATCAGAGCAAGGATTCTGGCCACAGAATTGTCTGCTCAGAGTAAGTGCGTTGGTTCTGGCAACATGATAGTATACTGATATGCTTGATTACACAATGGTAGGAATAGTGAAGTAAATTACTTTGACTAGTTCACAAGCCCTGAAAGGTACAAATATGCATAAAGGAAACAGTGGAATACCCGGAAGGCAATACATGTTGACATACCAGTAAGAGGATGGGACAAGGATGACATAGACACCATGGCAGTGGATCCAAGTAAGGCCAAAGTGTGGAGCCTCATCCTAAAATAGAATCACCAGTTGGCTGAACAGTGACGAGCCATAGTTATGGGTAGTTAAGTGACAGGAATATATGCCACAAACAGACAAGACAGAGACAAATCCGGGTTTTATTATCGATCCTAGAGTTGGAGCGGTATACGTGATGTATGGTTTACAACTAGATTGAGGATCAGGGGAGTAGGGATATTCTTGTGAGTTCACCCTCGACCCTAAGGCAGGTGCCTCCAGGCCAGGTGATCTGGTATCAGTATGTGAGGTCCAGTCAGAGATTGGGGGTGTGACACTAGCTCAATGGTAGCAGGGTTCGCTACGGCACTCATCTTAACCCCTAGGGTGAGTGTTCAAATCCTGCAAAAGCTGAAACAAAGGTACAGAAGGGGGGAATGCCGATATCTTTGTGAGTCCATCCCTGGCCTCGATGACTAAGTCATCCAGTCATCAAATTGGGGTCTAGTAAGAAAGAATAGGGATGTGACAATAAACAAGATGAGTGAGGATATTTGATTGAGTCCTGGTACCCAGTTACCCAGCTTACCCCGGAAGGGTGCAATGTTAGTGTGACTGTGATAATAAAAAGCCAAAACTGATGAATAGTGCCTATGGGTACATCGAACATAGTGCCTACGGGTACATTGAGTATGACCCAACATGGTACCTACAGGTACACTGAATTGCATATTGTTATTCTGATTCATATCGATAACAAGTAGTATGTAATGATCAATGATCATCAGAAAAATTATCTAAGAAAGGTCAATGTAGTAACTATAATCCCTCATACACTATGTGATAGTTAATATGTTGTATGTTCTGTATTCTGTGATACGAACTCGTGCCTAGGGCACATTACCTAGCTGTAGTCTAGGATTCAGCTGAGGTACACGAACATTACCTGGTTGTGGTTGGTGCCCAGCTGAGGTACACAAATATTATCTAGCTGTGGTGCGGGAAGTGTATATGTACCATCCGATGGGAAGTGTATATGTACCATTCGGCCTAGTAAGGACCCAACTATGATACACGATTTACCTAGCTGTAGTCGGTGACTCGGATGAGGTACACGTAAGGGTTTCAATTTGATAGTTAGCCCTGAAGTTTGTGTACACACACGGATTGTTGTTTTAACTGGGTGTTTGGCCCTAAACTTTGTGTACACACACGGATTGATGTGATTTTCATTTTACACTATATGGTGCATGATATATTTATCTATCACATTTTCTATGGATGATTGTGGGTTACTATGGAGGGCCATGTAGTTTGAATAAAAAGGCACCCTACCCAATGAGGCTGCTAGCCATGTCCTAAGGGACTTGGGTACGAGGTCAAGAAGGGCTACGGGTGTGACAATAATAAAAAAAGGGATGAGATGTTTATATCGAAATTTCCTAGAACTCAGCATTATGCATGGGATGATGATTGTGAGAGGAGCTTCAAAGAGCTGATGATGAAAATTTATTAAAGTTCCAATACTGATAATCCCAGATCCATAGTGGGCCTTTGTTGTCTTTACTGATGCCAAATGGCATGGATTGGGAAGGGAATTGAATCCCCAGATGCGAGTAGGCATAGATCGAGATGAGAATTGAGTCGAGTGAGGGCATACGCATCTCGTTAGCTGAAGCTTCGAGAATTGAATTATTCCATCCATAATCTTAAGTTGATGATAAGAATTTTTGTATTGAATTGGGAAACGTTGCCTTTATGGCATAATTGTAGAGTTGTACTGTGAACACAAAGATTGAAAGTTCTAATCGGAGAGAGCTACCTACGGTGAAATCTGATCGGAAAGGGCTACCTACGGTGAAATCTGATCGGAGAGGGCTACCTAAGGAAAGTTCTGACCGGAGGGGGCTGACCAGGTGTATGGGCGCTTCTGTGAAGCACCGAGTACATAACCCTATAGTGCAGCCACCGTGATGATAAACCCTAGAGTGTAACTGCCATGAAGTTGAATCGTAGAGTAGAGCTACGGAAACGTTAGTCCTCAGCGATGGTGTATTGTAATGAATCCCACAATGAATGCGTTTTCTTGAGATAAGAGTTTATATGGATCAGAATGATTCAAGTTCAAACTGGTAAAGAGTGGGCACAGAGGAATTTAGATTGTGGGTACTGTCGGGTGTCATGGGAGGTTCCTGTAGAACTCCTATTAAATCATCCTGATAATATTAAAGCTCATATGAGGAGATAGACCTCAGAGTGGGCAGCGGAAGTGTGATGAATATAGGTGCAATTTTGAAACTTACAGGAGGGGTTGATGTTCGCACCATTGTAGATCATCCCAAAACATATTATGGCCTTGAAGGTCAATAGTATTACAGTATATGTGATGAACAGTATTACACCTTGAGTGGTGTACAATATTACATCCTGTGTGGTGTACAGTATTAAACCCTGCGTGGTGTACAGTATGATGACTTGTATGGTCAACAGTCACACAACCTTTGTAGTTTGTGGTGACACATGTGAACTGGAATTGGGATGAACCCTAGTGTAGTAGGGTAGAATGGTGGCGAATACCTCTCAACAGCACCAATGATAACAATCCCAGATCCACAGTCGACCTTTACAGTCTACACAGATGCAAGTAGGCATGGATTGGGATGTGTTCTGATGCAACAAGGTCGAGTAGAGGCATGAGCATCTCTATAGATGTAGCCTCACAGAATGAATCATCCACTTGTGATATAGTGCAAACAGTGGATGGTCACATAGTGAATAGTGCACATTGTATGGCTAGTGAATAGTGCACACAGTATCGCCAATAAGAGTCAAATAGTCATTTGATCCTAAACACCGAATAGGTAGGCATAAATTATAGAAAGTGTACAGGTTTGTACAAGGCGGTAAGACCCGATGTGCAAGGTTGCATAGGGCAGTGTCTCTGGGCTGTAAGACCTATGTGTCTAGCACTATAGTCGATGCCTAGTGTGATGACATTGGACCAATATGTCCAAGGTAATGTTTTGAGGTTGACAGAACATTCAAAATGTATCAGGTTGTAGCGAAGGCATTAAGACCAGTGTGACCAAGCGTTTTGATGTCCAATAGTACCAGTCTCACATAAGGTGCGATATTCTACCATGGGAGGAACCTAACGAAGTGAACCATGGCCGACTCACTAGCCCAACAGACCTCGTTAAGGGGGTGAGGATTGGGCCATTAAAAAAAAAGTGATCATGTGAATTCGGGTGAAGTCCCGAAGAGGCTGTAAGGCCTATGGAATCAAGCGTTATAGGAACCTGTGTTTGATTGCACACTACATACTATATATATAATGGATGATGAATGTTGAATACTATCTGATATTAGTAATGGAAGTATGACTACGGTATTACATGGCTTTTAAGCCTGCATGTGATAATAGAACAGGATAGGATTAATCCCTACATTGTAGACGTTCAAATTTCGAGGACGAAATTTATTGAACGGGGGGAGAAATGTAATACCCGGAAATTTGGGATTTGAGGCATGGGAATAAGCCTAAATTAAGTGGACTGCTAAGCCCCAATTTAGCAGGAGTACAAATTTATCCCCTAATGATTTTTATATCTTTGGGGTATTAAGAAAGTAAAATGGTAAATTTTGGAGAAAGTAATTATGTTTTTGGTGAAATCGCCTATGAGGTAGTAAGCTTGTCATGTTCATTTAAATGACCAAATGATGATCAAAAATTATGAAATTTTATAGGATAAAATTAGACATCCTAAGCTTTAATTTGATAGTCATATGACGCAATTAGAGCTATACACAAAAAGATATGAATTTTCGAAGTTAGCACAGATAAACTGTGAAATTTCTGGAACAATATGCAAAGATTGAAATTCTGGGAATTTTGTGATTCCAGAAAGCAAAAGTCTATATTTTTCCTTAAAACTAGACTCAATAAGGGTTCTATAGGCTTTGGAATCACCTCATTTTTTTTCTAAAATTAGTTATGATTTTTCAAAGTTTGGGCAGAAATCTACCAGAATTTCTGAAAAAATCTGAAAATGGAAAATTGTTGATGACATAAGCAATGACATAGGCATAAGATTATTAAAGAAACAGCATCTTCATCCTACAGCATTTGGACGCCATTCTGCAACCAAAATAAAGAAAAAGAGTTGAGAGGGTTTTGGGAGAAAAGGAGAAGAGAACTCGCAAGGTAAGCCGATTTCTCCGATGATCTAGCTCCTAACGCGTATAACTCCGATCCTAAGCTACTCCTTTATGTTCTTTAAGGATTGGAAGCTCCTCTTTTGGTATTAAAACACCTAGGTTTTTCAGCCAAGTCAAGGAAAATCAAGTGGGAGCTTGAGGTAACTTCCAAACCATCATATATTGACTATTCTAGCTGCTGTGGGCAATTTAATCGGTGAAATTTTGCCGGATTGCCATTGGGTTTAATTTTTGGAAATGGGTATGTGGGGCTGTTATGCTGCCCAAATTGGTACTAAATGGTATTTTTAACCTAATGGAATAGTCAAAAAAGTGGTTAGGAGTAGAAAGGAACACGTTTACGGAGCCGAAACCGAAAAACCCCGATTTTCCCTGGAAAACCCATATATTTCGGTCTGGGCTATAAATGGGTCTTAGAGTTGGATTTTCAATGATTTGATGGTTCTATTGAGTTCAGGAGCGAAAATTAGGTGGGGTTACAGTTGGGCACTTTTTCGGAAATGGCCGAGAAAGCATAATTACGAAAATGCCCCTAAAACACTGAAATATGGGCTGCCAAGGGCAATTTCGTCTTTTGACAGTGAATTTGGTAATTCCGAGTCCAGAAATGGATTCCTTGGGTGAAAATATGTCAGGATAGCCCAGGTTAGAATTTCGAGAAAAGTACAGTCGGACCGAGTACAATGGGGCCGGGTCCCCGGGGGTATTTTAGTAATTTTTTAAGATAGTCTCATATAACCCCCAGAAACACTATGGAAGTGTCTAAATAGTACATTTGACATTGTAGGAACGAATATAGAGCCCCGAGCTGTTGGCACACAAATCGATGAGAAAGATTGGAGGTAGGGGACTTACCTTATTTGCATGTATTTGATATCTTTGCTTGTGTAATGATGTCTTTGCTTGTGTAATGATGTATGTGATTGCTTTACTTGATTGTGTAGAGCATATTTGAATAAATGAAGCTCTGTTTTTGTTTTCGCTGTGGCCATAGTCTTGTTGTATGAAACATTGAGCATGCAGAAATGTCATTATGGGGCATACATCTAGATAAAGCTAACATGTCATACACATAGCATCAATCATGCATGCATTATGGTATCTGTTTCCTACTGAGATTCTCTCGAATCTCACTCTCCCCTACCAACAATTTAGACAGGAGAAGACAAAAGATATGCTGAGAGAAAATAAGAGAACTACACAAGAGGATTGCGGTGGCGGAGCGAAGTCAGGAATATGTCTCTATTTTACTGGGATGGGTTTAGATACCCTAGTAGCCTTGTGCGGCAACACTAATTGTAATTATCAGGTACAAACCCCTATAAGGAATTTATGTAATCATGCACATATTATCAGTATAGTTATGCTATTCCTTTGTTGCCTACCGAACCGCATGTCATTTTCCGCGAATACTCTGGTAAAGGTGAAATTAAAATAAGGGCGTGACAAAATGAATACACGGGAATATACCGGTGCCGATTGTCTCTCGACACATCAACTGTTAGAACTGACTATCGCCCAAGAGGGGGGTGAATTGAGTGTATAATAAAAACTTAAGAACTTTGGAAATCTTTTCGCATCTTAACTAAAGCGGTAAGTATGAAGGTTTATAAATCAACAGTTAGATTAAATAATATATGCTAGAAATATAAGAGTTTAGGGAAGAGAATATGCAAACTGTGATTTATCCTGGTTCGGTCCAATCTGTGATGGCCTACGTCCAGTCCCCAGGCTCCTCCTGAGATTTTCAAGTCCACTATTTTCTTTTTTAATCTGGGCACAGGAAAAGCCTTTACAATCCCACAAGTTTAGCCGGGTACTTGTGAAACCTTTTACAAATCTCTCACCAAGATACTCCCCCTTATAGCAAGTCTTACGTGCAGAGCAATCCCGAAGATCTTCCTCTCCTGCTTACTCATGCAAGTCTTACGAGCAACAACGTTCTCTCCTGCTTATACCCCTGTAAGTCTTATGAGCAGTAACGTTTTCTACTGCTTGTACCTTGTAAGTCTTGCGAGCAGAATGTCTTACTAGCAATTCTCTCTATAGCTTCCCCCCTAAGGAAATCAACCTTCTTAAGGTCCCTCTACCTTGAGATCAACTTAGAAATATAGTTGAAAGTGTTTACAGACTCTCTCACAGAGTGGGTATAATACTTACTGAAGTACAATGCAAATAATCACTCTCTCAATGATAAGTAATATAGAAACTGGAAAACAGAGAGTGTTTGGGTTGAAGCAGAGGATTCATGTTATTCGCATGTTGGTGTCGTTGCTCTATTTTCTCTATTACCCATCGACGTTGAATGCTCTCTCATTTATAGTTGATGAAGATGATGAATGTTGTGAGCATTCGTCCGTTGGAGTCATTTTGACCGTTGAGCATATTCGAAAAACTAGCTACTGTCCGTTGCAGAGCAAAGCATCCCGTTGAAGATCAGAGTGGAATGCTTAATTATGAGCTGTATGTCATATTGTGGAGCGGCATGAAGAAGTTTGAATATTCGACAGTCTTTCATAGTGTGTTAATTGCTTGTCGTGGTAGGTAGCTGCCATTCAGTGTGTAATGATGAAGTTCACCGTAATTGAATTTTATTTGAATATGCAATCTGAACTTTTAATATCTTGTTTCACACTTGAAATATATGTTAGCTAACATTTAGAAACAATAACAAGTGAGAACACAATGATTCAATAATATGTAACCATATTCGGATTGTTCGTTGAGTGATGATATTTGCCATATGTGACCTCCATTTTTGAAGATGCAATTCAAATGTTTAATCTCCTATTTCTGACTTGAAATATAAGTTAGTTTACGTTTAGGAATAATAACAAGTGAAAATATAATGAATGTATAACATTTAACCACATTTGGATTGATGTCCATGAGAGTCTGAACTTCGGTGTTGCTTCTGTCAGGACTTCACTCGAGTACAAAGAAGCCTCACTCGAGTGCATGTACAATTTCACATTCTGGCTTCCTCTCTGGCAAACACTTTCTGTCAAACACTCGCATATGCTCGAGTGCAATTCTGGACATCACTTGAGTGCAACACGTCCTGCTCGAGTGCGCCTCTTGTTTTCACGTACATGCTTCTTCTCGGGTTAACACTTTCATGTCCAAACTTGCATGTGCTCGAGTGCAAAATAGTCTGATGCTCGGGTATGGATTCTAGTGCTCGAGTGTTGTAAATTTCTTCATGATTCAGCTACTTCTGGACATCACTCTCACGACATTTTTCAAGAGTGCATTTTTGCACTCGTGAGTGATGTGGGGCCACATTAGACAAAATTTATTTATTTGATTCTAATGATGTATCATAAGAAATCTCTTGCCATATGCATCCCAATGCAAAAAGAATCAGCTCCAAACTCCTTGTATTCTGCAAGTTATGATCGAAAGAGTGTCTATCGCACTAGACCGCACAAGCGTCAACTTCTAAAAGGCATAGCTCCTAGAATATACGTTCCAATTAGGCACATTACCTATCCATGGAAAGCTCTTTGAGTCTAGTTTCATTTGGAACTGGTCTCGTCTCAATCCGATGTGTGGTTTATGAGTTATGTGCAAACTACTGAACCTGTCTTGAAAAGTGACGGTGCTTTTAGTGTCATCTTCCACAAATCAGATCTCCTTCATTTGATCTTCTTTAAATATGATGGTGGTGTACATTTTACGTGTTGTGAGTCTTCTTTCATATGCCACCAGTTTCGGGTCAATCTGACGTATGGTTCAAAAGATATGGCCAAAATACCAGACCTTTGTCAGGCTGAACGTAAAACAGAGTAGAACAGAGTGTTCATCCCGTTCTCGAGTGTGTTCATCCGTGCTCTAGTGCAACACCTCTAGCACTCGAGTGTTGAGCTCACACTCGAGTAAAACTCCTCTAGAAGTGCTATAACTCACATATAAGTCATCTTAGCTTCGTCTTAACCTATTCAAACCATCATGTGATCATAGAAGCTTCCGGTATCATCATAGAAACCTCCAGTATCACTTCTAACACTACTTGAAAAATCACTTTTAAGACCGGTTAAAAAAGACATTTTAGACCGGTTCTCGATCCGGTCTTGATACAGCCGATCTAAAAATTTTTCTACTTTTTAGACCGGTTGTGGAACCGGTCTTAAAAAAACTTTTTAAGACCGGTTATTATAAAACCGGTCTAAAAATAAATATTTTTAGACCGATTATAATAGGAACTGGTCTAAATTAATAAAATTTTACACCGGTTCTTATGAAGAATCGGTCTGAAAATTTGACTTTTTACACCGGTTTTATAAAGAACCGGTCTAAAAAGTATCACATTTTAGACCGGTTCTTTATAAACCGGTCTAAAAAGTCAAATTTTCAGACCGGTTTTCTCTAAAACCGGTCTTAAATTTACTTTTCAGACTGGTTTTGGATAGAACCGGTCTTACAAGTTGAATTTTTTTTAAAAAAAATTTCATTTAAAAGTACACCCAGCAAGTTATTTCCCCTGTTAAAACATTTCACTCAGCAAGCAGTAGCCAGTTTCAACGACATTGAAATAATTAAATCTTATAACTCATTGGAACATATTAAAACTCAACTCCCTTATGCTTAAACAGTGCTGGCCGAAACAGAAGCAAAGGAAAACAACCATGTATAATAAACTCACAACCATAGGCAGAATCATAATGCAAGGAAATCATACAACCATGACAATGCTGTTTTGACCAAGTTCCTTATCTTTTCACTTACATACATACATGAAAGATTAAATTACATTAATGATGATCACACTCGTCTCAGGCTGATGATCACTAGCTGGCCTAGCTTCAGAGAATCTACACTAAGATGTACACCTCATATCCTTCATTTTCCTGTGACGACAACAAAAAAAGTAGTTATATATCACTACTACAAAAAGGGGCTTTAGTGGCGTAGCTCCTGTGGCATTTGTTTAAAGAAGCGCCAAAGCTTGTTATTTATTTATTTAAAATCAAAAATATTTGAAAGCTTTGGCGCTTACAAGCATAAACGTCATAATTGACGTTAACCTTGTATGACGTTTCTTTGAACAAGCGCCAAACAAGGCCTCCAGTTTTTTTTTTTTGAAAAAATAATAGGAGGCTTTGGCGTTTTATGTGGAAACGCCAAAGCTTCCTATATTTGACAAATAACTGTAGATGTAAACCGCCTCCATGTAGCCTCCACATATATATTTAAAAAAAAATGAAGATCTGGGAAGCTTTGGCGTTTTATAATTAAACGCCAAAGCTTCCACATATATAATAAATAAAAAATGAAGGATATGAATCATATGATCATTGCAGATTTTTTTTGGATCAAGATATATGGATGGGAAGCTTTGTTTTGAAAAAAAAAATATTGGGGCAGCCATTACAATAACTTTTTTTTTAACAATGGCTTAATACACGATGGAGAAGCTTTGTAAAAAAAAAATTGGGGAAGCTTTGGTGTTTTTAATAAAAACGCCAAAGCTTGTATTACAAAAAAAAAAATAGGGGAAGCCATTACTACACGAAGGAGAAGCTTTGAAAAAAAAAATGGGAAGCTTTGGCGTTTTTATACAAAACGCCAAAGCTTATATTATAAAAAAAAATGCAGGATGCAGAGTCAAAAAATTAATTGAAGGAATTGGTTACTTTGGCATTCACCGAATTGAAGGGAGAAAGTTGGCAAAAAAAAAAAGAATTGAAGGGAGAAGATCAATAATTGAATCTAGCTAGCTTTGGCATTTAGTGAAAAAGCTGTAAGTCAAAAAAGAATGGATGCAGAGATGTTCACGTGAAAGCTTATTGACAAGGCAACTCATTTGTGTTTTTCTTTGGCCATATATCCGACAGCTCATTGAAGATATATCAGGTTGGACATATAAATCACTTTTTGTATTTGCGCATTGAAGAAGCTCATGCTCTTAATCTTCTCCTTGCCCACACAGAGAATCTCATGTAACTACTGCTGTGCGTGGCACTGTTGGTTACATTGCTCCAGAATGTTTATCTTACAGGTCAGTTATTTGAAAAGACTGATGTGTTTTGTTTGAAAAGACTCATGTGTTTGAGCTGATCACAGGTCATAAGGCTTTGGATTTTGCAGGAGCAACAAACCAGAAAGGTGTAATGCTTGATCAGTTGATTGGGTATCCTCCTTCCCTTTCCCGTACTTCTACTTATGGTTCTTTAAACTTTTAATTTTATAGCCATTACTACACGAAGGAGAAGCTTTGTTAAAAAAAAATGGGGAAGCTTTGGCGTTTTTATACAAAACGCCAAAGCTTATATTATAAAAAAAATGTAGGGGAAGCTTTGGCGTTTTTTAACAAAACGCCAAAGCTTCCTCAATTATTAAAAAATTAATTGAAGGAATTGGTTGAGACTTTGCCATTCACCGAATTGAAGGGAGAAAGTTGGCAAAAAAAAAAGAATTGAAGGGAGAAGATCAATAATTGAATCTAGCTAGCTTTGGCATTTAGTGAAAAAGCTGTAAGTCAAAAAAGAATGGATGCAGAGATGTTCACGTGAAAGCTTATTGACAAGGCAACTCATTTGTGTTTTGCTTTGGCCATATATCCGACAGTTCCTTGAAGATATATCAGGTTGGACATATAAATCACTTTTTGTATTTGCGCATTGAAGAAGCTCACGCTCTTAATCTTCTCCTTGCCCTCACGTCCTCAGCTCCCTCAACCGTTGAAAGCCATCTTCAGAGCTTGCTGTTGGGAAAGAATCACAGGTTGGCCATTTACTTGATGAGAATCATGACTTCTTTTACAATATGCCTTTATACTTGGTGGATCACGCAATGATTTTTTTTTTAATTACAACTATATTATGATGATTAATTGGCAATTGGCATTTATGAAGTATTCAAAGTTGCTTGCTTTGATTCCCTGTACACAGCCCCACCATTAATTAGTTCCCTCTGATTCCCACTTTGATCCATGTTAGTGATATGAACTATATTCCTATTATTTGAAGTGACCAACAGGAAGCCATATGCGGCAGCAGGGCTCCTTATAAATGCACATGTACAAAACGCCTAGGACATGTTGTTAAAAAAATTATAATAGGAAAAAAAATTTAGTCAGCTTTAATTTAATTTTTTTTTAATATTTTTTAAAGGAATGTTTGGCGCTTTGTAAGGAAGCGCCAAAAGTTTTAGTTTTGTTTTATAACATTAATGGCGCTTATATAAGAAGTGCCATAAATACTCACACCTTTTTTTGCACTTTTTATATAAACGCCATAAAAAGTAATATAAATGTTAAAAGTTTTTAACACCCGCCATTGTTGCCGCCACTATCGCTTTCCTACTTTTCTTTTCTATTTGTCCCCATCCCCTTTCCTCTATTTGACCTAGCGAAGCTTCTTTGGTCCCCACTTACTATTTTTTTTTTGTCTCCTCCTCATGCAAATATTTGTAAACATTTGTTCGCCACTTTCATTATAGTATAGAGCTTCGTTGCGGTACAAAGCTTCCCACACGTGTGCTTTTGGCTGGTTGCAGAGTAAAGCTTCCTCCCTCGTGTTCTTTTTCTTTCTGGCTGGTTGCAGATTAAAGCTTCCTCCCTCGTGTCCTTTTTCTTTTTGGCTGGTTGCAGTACAAAACTTCCTACAGAAGCTCCTGTAAGTGTTGTTTGTTTTTTAATATTTTATTCACATTTTTTTAATTAAAATATGTATGGCTATTATATATTTGCTTATACTTTTTATAGAAGTACATGTTGTCAATAGTGAGAGAGTTGGGAATGGCACTGTTGAAATGGTCAAATTGGGTAGAAGTGTTATAAATGTCGTTGGTAGTGTAATCAATGATTATTTTGGAATCAATTAATTTAATAAACGCAGCGTTGTATTTTTGTTGGTTTGTTATGGACCCAATTATTTTAATTACAACATGTAGGAGTGTTGGCCAATATGATTTATTTGGTGGTGAGTTGTGGGAGTGTTGGCCAATTAATCCCATTATTTAGATGTTGTGGGATTAATTGGTTGATTATTTGTGATTTAAGAAGAGTGTTTAATATTTTGTAAAACTTTAAATTTTGGAATGTTATGATGCGCTGCTGAATTTACTTTTTTTAAAAAATAAATAACAAATAAAGAGAACTTTAAGAGGCAAGCAACTGACCACTTATAAAAATATATATGTTTAAGGTATAGATGGATCGAAAATGGATGTCATCTAATCGGTGCTCAAGAGAATATATTGATGGGGTGAAAGAGTTTATTAGATTTGCAAGCGAGCATGCAAATGATCCTAACAAAATCCTATGTCCTTGCTTATCTTGTTGTTATGGAAAGCGGATTAGTCCACTTGATTTGCTAGATCATTTAGTGTGTCATGGAATTGATTAATCATATACACGATGGACAAGGCACGGTGAGACGGATGATGCAGATCGTGGTCAAATACATACCATGATCGGTGCTTCAAATGAGTTTGACTCAAGCATGTGTGATGAAGATGATGGTCTTCAAGAAATGCTAAATGCAGTGGAAGGGGTGCTTCATAACCGTCCTCAAGAATATGAGAAGTTGAAAGGTGATGCAGAGAAGCCATTATATGCTGGTAGTACTAAATATACAAGATTGTTAGCAGTGTTGAAATTGTACAACTTTAAAGCACGCTATGGATTGAGTGATTCTGGTTTCACCGCACTACTTGAACTTGTGCAAGATATGCTCCCAGAAGAAAATGTACTTCCTACCAAGACATATGAGGCAAAGCGAATACTTTGCTCTACAACTGGCATGGGTTATGAGAAGATTCATGCATGCCCTAACGACAAAGACAAATTCATGCTCGCAAAATGTGGCAAACTTTTGAGATGTTTTCGTTCCAATCTTATCAAATTCTACTCGCGGGACACATATGGCAATATCATTCATACGCCACCACAGTTGTACGATGGAATAATTACACAAGAGGTGTGGGATGAGTTTTTGAGTACACATACTACCGAGGAGTTTCTGGTAATACAATATTAGCCCTTACAGACTACTTGCAATGTAATTGAAATTAATATTTATTGAAATTATTTATATTTAAAAAGGAACAAAGTGATAGAAATCGTGAAAGCGCAAGCAACATGGCATACCGGTACTTAAAAGGACCACTATCGTATGGAAAGTTGGAGAAATAATTGGTAAGAACTTATAATCATTTCATATGCATATATAATTTAGATGACTAATTTTTAACTACAACTAACTTTGTTATAAAGGTCAAACAATCACATTCTGATGTCACACACGTGCCACATCATAATTTGTGGCTGGCTGGCGTCACTAATAAAAAAGGAGAAATTCCCAGCCAACAAGCCAGAGAAGTTGTAGAATATTGTGTAAGTGGTGGATTATTCATAAATATTTTGCTTTGATTAAATGATTCTATTTTATAATAACTAATATTATTGCAATTGTTGTTGTGGTAGCAAAAAATGACGCAGGACCAACCAGAGTTGAAGAATTATGTTGGTCGTGATGATTTGCTCAGCAGAGCTCTTGGAGCTCCTGAGTATCATGGTCGTCTTCGTGGTACTGGTTTTGCAGTCACCCAAACATCATACTTCGGACGCCAAAAGCGACCAAACAAAAATGACTTTATGCAACTACAGGAGCAGATTGGTGACTACAAGCAGCAACTGGATCAGCATATGAGTGACTACAATCAGCAACTGGAACAGCAGATGAGTGTCTACAAGTATCAAGTAGACGAGCAGATGAGTGTCCACCAACGCCAAATAGAACAATTTAACGAGCATATGCGATTGATGCAAGAGCAAAATGCATTATTGAAGGCTCAAATTGACACTTTACTGCTTTCTCGGCCAGCACCAAGCCCAATGTGTGACACCACAAGTGTGAAGAATGATATTTGCCCCTCTACTCCTAAAGTCCCAATTCCATTCGTAATCAATTTCTTCTCTAGTTAACTTTTTGTTATATTTTAAATTAGTGTACCTTAATATTGACTCCATCTTTCATAGGGCGAATCGGTGTGCAAGCTGCATGTCGATGAATCTTTCAAGCATGCAGTTGCTGTAGGAGTTGTCTACAACACCGACACTGATATCCTTTATGGTTCACCATTGCCTGAGAACACACTTAGAGTCAAGGTTGACGTATTCACAGATGCAGATGCCCTCCTACCAATCCCTTCTCTAGATGAATAGACAATGGTAAACGATGTTGTTGGTGGTTATGTTGCATGGCCAATAGGTCTGATTGAGCCATATCAAAAGGTGATTTAATTTACAATTCCTTCTACTTATTCTATATGCACTTCTATCTAAAAAACTACATGATTAAATTTTAATTATTTTTGTAGGTTGCTACTAGTCATAAAGGAAAAAGAATTGAAGGCTATAGGAAGAACTCACATGGTTCAGCAACCCAACAGAAGTCCCAACCTTCTGCTAGCAAACGAAACAACAAACCAATGGTCTCGTATCGCCAATAGTTAGCATCAATGGTACAACTATTGATCCTCCAACGAGGCCAAGAAATACAATTTCATCCAGACATCTATAATGCAGACGGTGTAATTGATCATGTCGATGGTGCTGTGCTGAATGATGTGATTACTTGTAGAAGGATAGGTGGAACAGCTATCAACTTATGGATCAGGTATTCGTCTATCATTGTTATTATTTTTCATCATTCAATTTTTTTTGGTGGAAATGACATTGTTTGTTTGATATAAAGGCATTTGTACCACGATGAGATAATAGGCACGGATAGGATGCAGAGATTCATCTTTGTTAGCCCACACCTCTTTGGCTCACATAGGGGGAGAGATTTGGAAGCACAGTCTAACCAACTTAGAGACTGCTTTATGCTTAGAGCAACCCCTAACAAGCTCTTTCTTGTGCCATACAATGTAGGGTAAGTGATTTGTGACAATATTTGAATGTATGTTTTTTATTTTTTCACTTTTACCATTAAATGATTGTCCAAATAAAATTTTCAAAATGTGTTTTTAGGGAACATTGGATATTAATTGTTGTCCATCCAGCAGCAGCAGAAAACCCTCACATTTACTATCTAGATCCTATAGAAACTGCTTATCTAGATAATCGCCCTGATATGCTGATTATCTTCAATAAGTAAGTGTATGGGTGTATGTGTAAATCTTTTCGTGTGTGATTATTGAATAACTAACATTAATCAGGAACTTCTTTGTTTTATTAGTGCATTAACCGTATATAGAGGAAAAGCTGGATTGGCCTACTCTAGATGCAATGACCCGGCCAATAGCTATGCGTGGAGGAAGATTATGGTACTTATATATATATATGAATTTACTCCATTCTTGTTAGTAAAAAAAATTTATTCAAAAATTGACATAACTATTTCATTGTATTGTTGCAGTGTCCATTCCAGCCGAATGATAATGATTGTGGTTATTATGTTATGAAATTTATGAAAGATGTAGTTACTCATCGCCACCTTGTAATTCCTATGAAAGTAAGTTCCCTTTAGTTGCAATTGATATTGTGTTTTAATTTTAATTGACAAAGTGTCTAAATTTAGTGATTTTCATTCTTTGTATACATGATTGTTTATGTAGTATTATGAAGATGCACATTGTGCTGAGCTGTCTGACCATCAAATGGATGAAATCATTGAAGAATGGTGTGAATATATGGTCAAGGAATTAGTTAATTTAGGCATGTAGCTTCTTTCTTGCCTATTCCTATTTAGTTGTACACTATATAATCATTGTTTAATACAATCAATATATTTTGTAGTTGTTAAACATTTTCATTCGGCACCATTTGGTCAAGGAATTAGTTAATTTAGGCATGTAGTTATTTATTCATTGTAGTTATTTGACAAATGACCATCATCGTTTTGTATTGTAATATTTTGTTTTGTATTGAACATCATCGTTATGGTCATTTGCTTACTATATATGGTCATCAGGTTATTACACACTGCACAAGAAACAAAAATATTTTAAAAAATATTAAAAAAAAATTAAACCTCCTTTCGCGTTTAAATAAAAAACGCCAAAGGAGGGTACCCTCCTATGGCATTTTACTTAAAAAGGCCAAAGGAGGGGTATTGCCCTCCTTTGGCGTTTTACTTAAAAATGCCATAGGAGGGTATACCCTCCTATGGCATTTTTAATACAAATGCCAAAGGAGGGCAATACCTCCTTTGGCGTTTGTATTAAAAACGCCATAGGTGGGTATAACCCTCCTATGGCGTTTTTACTTAAAAACGCCAAAGGAGGGCTATTGCCTCCTATGGCGTTTTTAACACAAATGCCAAAGGAGGGCAATACCCCTCCTTTGGCGTTTCTGCTAAAAACCGCCAAAGGAGGGGTACCCCTCCTTTGGCGGTTCCACCCGAAACGCTGTTTATAATTAATATATTTATTTAATTTCATAAAGTAATGTATGGCGTTTCTATAAATCGAAAAGCGCCACAGGGATTTTTAATGGCGTCAAAAGCTTTGGCGTTTCTTAAACGCCAAAGTATTTTATAAAATAAACGCCATTATACTACATTTTTGTAGTAGTGTATATACACCAATAACAATATACATAATTCAAATATAGTTCATGATAATTGTTTTAGCTAACTAACCTTCAATGTAGTTTTATAAAGGGATATCCTCCCATATCCCTTCATGATGATCATTTCTTGTGCCGTGTTCATTGTCTGCTTCATCTTCGTTCAATTCTGGTCAACCTCTAGAAAAAGAAGGAGTCTCAAGCATATCATTCATTGAATGACTTTCCTGATTAATATCAACGACCCTTTTTCTTTGGAGAGCTACAGACCACATTTTGTTTGTCTGATCAGTAACATAGAACACTTGTTTTGCTTGATATGCCATAATAAAAGGTTCATCTCTAAAACTTCTACTATTCAAATCAACTATAAATCCCAACTGATCAATCATCACACCATTGTTGACATCAACCCAGTTGCATTTGAAAATGGGAAGTTTAACTTTAACATAATCAACCACCCAAATCTCTTCAATCACCCCATAATAAGGTATTGCTACCAATCTAAGATTCTTATCTTTTGAACTAGAGAAGTGCATAGATTCAGCCACTAACATAACCCCACTGTTCTGGATGGTGCTCCTATCATCAAGGGACTTTGTGTAAAATGTATAACCATTGATCACAAATGAAGTCCAACTTATGACATCAGCCTTAGAACCACGTGCTAACCATTTAATTATATCAGAAACACATTCTTCGCCGTCAACCTTTTGTTTGAACCAATATGCAAAAGTTTTGTTATGCTCCTTAATTAACCTTTGTTCAGTCATTCGACTATTTCCTTTTCGTACAATTTCTTTATGAGCATTAATGTAATCTTGAACTTCATCAACATTATTCAAGATGTACAAGTGGACTTATTGCAATTCATCAGGATCCATGCTCTTTACTGAAGCCCCGCGTCTACCACCTTCTTCGTCATGACGTTCAGGAAGTCCAATGTGTCCTATATTTGACAAGTAATCTTGACAAAATTCCATGGCTTCTTCAGAAACATATTTCTGAACAATAGATGGTTCAGGCCGGTTAGGGTTCTTCACATACCCTTTTAGGATTTTCATAGTTCTTTCAATTGGGTACATCCATCGTAAATAGATAGGGCCACACAACTTGATCTCCCTGACTAGATGAACAATTAGATGTACCATGATGTCAAAAAAATGAAGGAAGAAAAAGCTTCTCAAGCTGGCACAAGATCAGATATCCTTCATTTTCCAGTTCATCCAATTTTTATGTCTCAATGACTTTACTATAAATAGCATTGAAGAAGAAATAAAGTCTAGTCAAAATATGTTAAAGATCATATTCGGGCAATGCCTCGAATAGCTACTGGGAACAGTTGTTGCATTAAGACATGACAATCATGAGACTTTAGCCCCACTAACTTCAAGTCTTTCATCGACACAAGCTTCCTAACATTTGAAGAATACCCTGAAGGAACTTTGATGCTATGTAAACACTGACAAAAGCTTCTTTTCTCATCCTTAGACAAAGTATGAGCAGCTGGAGGACAAAAAGTTCTCTTACCATATGGCTTTGGATGCAAGTCTTCTCGTATCCCCATTTCTTGCAAATCTAATCTTGCCTTCACACCATCCTTAGAACTACCTTGTATGTTAAGCAGTGTCCCAAAAATACTATCACAAACATTTTTATCCACATGCATGAAATCAATACAGTGTTTTACATCAAGCTTCGACCAATATGGAAGATTGAAGAAGACAGACCTCTTTTTCCATTTACTTTTCCCATTACTTTTCTTTGTAGTCTTACCAAAGATAACATTCATATTTTTCACCTTTTCATAAACTTGCTCCCCAGTCAATGCCTTCGGAGCATCTTCAAACTCTTGTCCTCCAAAAAAAGCTTTCTTTAATCTATGATACGGGTGGCCTCATCTAAGAAATCTCCTATGGCCAAGATAAACTATCTTTCTTCCATGTTAACAAGTTTCCATATGCAGGAAAGTCATTTATAGTACAAAAGATCATGGCTCGCATTTTAAATACCTCATTCTTGTTCACATCAAAAACATCAACACCTTCATCCCACAACTATTTCAAGTCTTTGATCAAGGGCTTCAAGTAAACATCTATATCATTTTTGGGTTGTTTTGGTCCCGAAATCAACATAAATAACATGATGTACTTTCATTTCATGCATAACAAAGGAGATAAGTTATAAATTACCAACAGAACAGGCCAGGAACTATGTATACTGCTCAGGCTACCAAAAGGATTCATGCCATCCGTGCTAAGCCCAAGCTTAAGGTTCCTAGGCTCTTCACCTAAGGCAGGAAATAATTGATCGATTTTCTTCCATTGAGAAGAATCAGCCAGATGTCGAAGCGTTCCATCGGATATCCTCTCATCCATATGCCATCTCAAATTTCTTGCATCATTTTCATTAGCAAACAAGTGCTTGAACCTTGGTATGCTTGGAATGTACCATAATACTTTTCTAGGAGCGTTATTTGATTTGTACCTCGAGGTTTCACATATGGGACACTGTTGTTCCTCTTCATGCTCTTTTCTATATAAATACAATCATTAGGGCATGCATGGATCTTTTTATATTTCATCCCTAGTGGACACAATATTTTCTTAGCATCATAGTATAAAAAAGGCAACACATTATCATCTGGAAGCATGTCCTTAAAAGCCTCAAGCGTTTCTGAAAAACTCTTGTCGCTCCATCCATGTCGTGCTTTCAAGCTTACCAATTTCAATACTACTTTCAACAATTGATACATTTTACACCCCAGGTATAAAGGCGTCTCAGCATCACCACACATATTACCATATGTACGTAATTGCTCAAAACTCTCTTCTCTTACATCACGAATAATATCTTCTATTCGATCATCCGTATCCGTGTCATTGTCATCAAAGTTCACTCCCCCTGTTGAGATGAACTTGGCATTTCTAATTCTTCACCATGCCACACCCACACTATATAACTCTTACAGAATCCTTCACAAATTAAATGTGTATATATATCTATAGTACTTAGTCACTTCTCATTCAAACATACTACACAAGGGCAATAAAACTTTCCACTACCATCATTGGCATGTCTACTAGCGAAGTCTAAAAAACCCCTCACCCCATTGTCATATTCAACACTCGTCCGTTTAGCATCTATCCAACTATGATCCATATATATCTCAACACTTCTAGCACCCTATATCCAACAATAAAAGGATAGACAAAAAACAACAACAATAGAGTTTTAGATATTTCAATGAAATTAACAGGCACCATTTGAAACTAGTATTGTTTTAACAAACCAATAACACTAACAATAATCAAACAACTAAAACAGAACATAAAGTGGTATTAATTCAAAAAGTCAGAGCATATTAATTATAAAACAACGAGAAGTGCTCAAATTAAAGCAACAACAAGAACTTTAATTTTTTCCAGATTACGTTTAAGTGCTCAAATTAAAGCAAAAACAAGAACTTTTCATTGAACATTATTAATTATAAAACAACATTCAACTAAATAACAGATCAATCGAACACTAACCTGAATGAAGACCAAGGAGTGAGCTTCAACCCAAAGTCACGGTGGTGTCGACTGAGGTTAAAATGAAGTCCTCAAATTCACAGTACTGACAAAGGGAAGTCAAATCAGAGGAGAATGGTCACTGCACTGCGGAGATTAGAGGTTCGGTGGAGAAGACTGACGATAATCAAAGAACAGCGATGACTAACACAGCAATAAAAGAGGTAATGACGGAGGAGGCTTGAGCAAATGAGGGACGGAATGCCATAGACGAGTTTAGAACAAGCACAGACAAAGGTCACAGAGAAATGGCAAAGAGAGAGGAAAGGGTTCACAGAGCGCGCGATCTGGGTGCGACAGCAAAAGTAAGTGTGAAAAATCTTGCCTTTAAGACCGGTTTTTATTAAAAACCGGTCTTAAAAGAGGGAAAATTCATATTTAAGACCGGTTGGTACAAAAACCAGTCTTAAATGTAACACATTTAAGACCGGTTTTTACCACAACCGGCCTTAAAAAGTTATCGCATTTTGAATTTAAAATTTTTAACATTTAAGACCGGTTTATATATAAACCGGTTTTAAATGTTAAAAATTTTAGACCGGTTTTAATACAAAACTGGTCTTAAATATTTAACATTTAAGACCGATTTATATTTAAACCGGTCTTAAAAGTTAAAAACTTTTAAATGCGTAAAATTTTAAGATATTAAGACTGGTTTTTTTATAACCGGTCTAAATAAATTTTTTAAGACCGGTTTTTTTAAGAACCAGTCTAAGAAGTTCAATATAATTACAAAACTGTCACCGCGCAAATTTTTAAGACTTTATCCGCCAAAACTGGTCTAAATGTGGCGGTCTAAAAAGGGTTTTTTCCAGTAGTGTGTCATTGATAAGTTTTTTACAATCATTCCCCTACATTTCATTAGTTATTAATAACTTTTATTTACCAAGTAAAAAATCTACACTTTCATATCATTCGCAAGTTTTGTAGAGTCATTTCCCACATTTTAGGACGTGAAAGTATGGATGTGTTACTTAGTGAACGAAAGTTATTAATAGTTAATGAAATGTGGAGAATGACTGCACAAAACTTGTGAATGACCTTAAAGTTTGGATTTGTTACTTGATAAATAAAAGTTGTTAATAGCTAATGAAATAAAGGGAATGGCTATACAAAACTCATGAATGACTAGAAAATGTGGATTTGTTACATGATAAACGAAAATTGTAAATAGACAGTGAAATGTGAGGAATGACTATACATACAAAACTTGAGGAGTTGAAAGGAAAGGTGTTAGGGTTTAGCTTTTGGAAAATATAAGCTCATATTTGTATTCCATGTGGATAAACACGAGGAAAAGTGATGAAAATAAATTTAGAAACATGTCAGGAAAAACTCACGTTGTCACCAAAAGTAAAGAACAAATTAAAGTAAGAAGTAAAGGGATGTTGTTCAAGTTTAATGACTACATTAGCATGTGATCATCTTTGGTCACACAATATTTAGGCTTTGATATTTGTGGGACAACCTGTGGCCCAAGTGAAGCAAAGAAGAGTTCAAGCTTAAAGTATGATCAAGGTAGCATTTTACCTATTCTTGCATTTTATAATTACGTTTGTTGTTATGACGCATGAGTAATTGGCATTAAAGTTAGACTTATTTACTTTTAATTTAGATACATTTTATGATATATTGATTTTTACAAGAACCACCCAATAAATCACATTGTGACATACATTAATTTTACTTTGTAATTTAAATTAAATTTGTTTTGTGTTCTGTTGTTTTAGTCTAATTAATTAATTGTTTAATTAATAGTTTTAGTTATTAACATTTTATTGATTGTTAACTGTTAATTATTAAGTATTAAGTTTTTGTACATTAATTAGTAAATATTAATAAGTAATAATTATTAGTTAATAATTTTAATAATTATTAATTATTCAAAAAAAGTAAAATGATACATAATATTTGGAGTTTCCAAAGTAGATCATGGACTAGTCCGAATCATAGGAACACAGTACAATTTATAAAAAAAAAAGCATACAACGTAAAAAGAATATGAAACATAACAAATATATAAACCCTGCCAGGAAGAAACACGTGAGCCAAACCACAAGTTGTAGCTCGCACCAGCCAGGCATGACACTTCGGAGGGACATGATGACCATAAACATTCTTTGCACTTGACATTGCGCGGAGAAGAAGCCATAGTTTTCTGCCACTAAAAGGTAAAACTCGGGCTTTTTTTGCTTTTAATTGTTTGAAGGAAACTACTTGAGCCACAAGTTTGTCCAAATTTACGTTGCACAAATTAGCTATTTCAGATCAGTGTCATTTTTGTAATGGCCCTGAAGTTATGAAAATACTAACTTTTAAAAATAAAAATATTATCAAAATCGATATATCAAGAAAAAAGAGAAATAATGTGAGGTAATTACCAAATATATAGTAATAGTGAATTTGAAATGTGAAAAATAAAATAAATATATAAAATAAAAAAATTCTGAAAGTAGATAAGATATAAATATATAAAATAAAAAAAATTTTGAAATTGATATAGAAGGAGTTAATGGGGATAAGGACGAGGTAATTAGGAGTTTCTAGAAATATTAATTAAACATACAATTAGGTAACTGCTTTTTTCGCGCAGGCAATAGGGCAACTCCCTTCCGCTTAGCTTGCCATTCACTTTATTGGCTAACAAGCAAGACGGAGTAGGTTAAACAACATGGGAGTGGGTTATATGGTAAGTCAAAGTAGCTTCACCAAGCATATGGCATTGATTAACAAGGAAACAATGTAACTTTGGAGAGTAAGATTAAAAGTTTCCATATATTACTAGATAAGAATAAAGACATCTGAATATGAAGACCCCTTATATGTTTTTTCTATTAAGTTATTGTGATAGTTAGACCAAATAGAAAGGATAATTTAAGGGCAAAACAGACAGATCCTTTCACAGGAGATGGGTGTCTCCATTGATTTCCCTCTCTACATACTCTCCATTGAGTGTATGTACCATTAGATCAACTTTTAATGGTTAGGATTTAATAATATGTAAATAATATCATTATAATAAAAATTTACCATGGTAAATATCAACCATTGAAAGTTGATCTAATGGTACATACACTCAATGGAGAGTAAATGGAGAGAGAAATCAATAGAGACACCCTTCTCCTATCCTTTCACTATATAATAGTCAAGAGAAAGTTGCTTCTACTCTATAGGGGCATTTTCCTGTTTCAAAGACAGTAAGGAGCAGGGCAACAATATGTAAACTGCTTAGACAATTGGAACCACTCGCATAGGAATCAGACATGCACAAAAGTGAACATATGAGTTATATAGTATTACCCATTTCATAAATGGTCATGGGTGACTATTGAGGGGATATCCCTAATTACATGCATTGTTACACGCATTGTTTGGCAAGCCACAAAACCAGCACAAGTCTTAGGCAAGATAGGTAATTTGAACATCAACAAATTAAACAAGGTTTAGTCAAAGAATTAATTGTTTGAAGGAAATCATGTCTTGTGAGGATCAGGGATTACATTCAGAATTAGCACTCATTTGACAGCAATAAAGTTCTTCTGGGAAGTCCATATGAGAAGTTGAAGTTGCATGCATGACACAATCTAGAAGAGTGTACACAATTTCAAAATGTAAACATAATTAAATTCTAGTATTACTCCTTAAGTTATATATATGTATGTATGTAAGTAGGTATGTATGTATATAAACAAGCTTCTCTACAAATTATGATAACCAAAATGTTTCTTCAAAACTAACTAAGAAAGGCTAAGATATTGTAATATCCCAAATTTTGGGATTAGAAACTAGATAATAAGTCTAAATCAGGCAAACTACTAGGCCTGAGTTTAGTAAGAGTACCAAGAATATTCGGGAAGTAGAATGAATTTCAGGGACTATATCCAGGTAGGTAATGATTTTCTCAGTTATATGAGGGCTCTGAGGTTTTAGTTAGTCGGAGGGATAGACCGACACATATCTTGAGTACATGTGCCACCTTTAGGAAGTAGAAGGGAAATTGGCACTATCTTATGGGACACGGATGCTTATAGCGCCATTTGGCAAGCTTTGGTATACATGACGCAATCTCAAATAAATACCGAGTAGCATTTCAAGGAAAAGCCATGTAATATACCGAGTAAACATCGATAAAATAGCTTTATTAAAGTAAATTTATTATAGTAGCTTTAATAAAGTAAGTAATGATGATTAATGATGACTAATGATGATACTACTTTTTCGTTGGCACCACAAAAAAAGGTGACAAGTGCCCTCTCATCATAACGACGTACCACTTAACATTTTTGTTGGCCTTATGAGAAAGAGACACTTGTCCATAATCATTGCACTTACTTTTTCACTTTTGAGTTGGCACTATGGGAAGGTGCCACCTAGCCTCTGAGTCAGAGGAACCCATCGGTCTTCGAACTAGTCGTGTACTTGACTTCCCAAACACTGAACCTGAGATTAGGGGACTTCATCAAACCCCTCTTCCCCATACCATAATGGAGCCTAGAAAGTTGTGGTGAGAGAGAAAAGATGATGAAAAGTTAATGGGCCAGGGTATGGTTCCATCAGTATAGGTCTTGAGTTTGTAGATGTTAGCATGATATCGGCTAGTTATGGGGTGGGTGTAGACAAGTTAAGGGGGAGGATTACGTAAAGTCTCAGGTTTGAGTGAGGAAGCCAAGGATGGTGGCTGAGTAGGGGATGAGGGGTGCCCTAAGTAAGAGGGGGCATCAAGCGAGCAAGGAGAGGATGGAGGGGTTTGAGGTATTGGGTTTGGGCTTGGGCTTGAAGGTAAGGGATCAGACACTACTAGAAAAAAGGGTTTTAACATCCCTTTTTTTGGCCTTTTAACGTCTGAAAACAGAGGGACGTCTATGTGAGGGTCGTAGAAAAAAACGTCATTAACGTCCGTAAAACAGGGGACGTGGAAGGCAGACTTTAGACGTCCCCAGTTGGAACTGGGGACGTCTAAAGTGGGACCTTAGACGTCCCCAACTCTTCTGGGGACGTCTAAGGTCCCATGTTAGACGTCCCCAGTTCCAATTGGGGACGTCTAAGGTCCACCTTAGATGTCCCCAGTTCCAACTGGGGACGTCTAAAGTGTCGCCAGCAGTACTATCCACGTCCCTTTTTCTATTAAGGATGTTGAAAGTTTTTTTTAAATGGACTTTTTATATATTGCACTGTCTGGAAATGTAAACTGCAGAAATAAGATTCCAACAACAGAATAAAACAATAGCAGTTCGGCAGAATGGAAACAACAACAAACACAGTGATCAACCCAAGGCTACTACATGCCACACAAACTTTCAAACCACACAAACTACACAACAATCTATATCCAAGTCTACTACATGCCACACAAACTTTCAAACCACACAAACTACACAACAATCTATATCGAAGTCCCCAGTTTATACAATAACCAAGACTAAATTCCAATCCATATCCAACAACAATAACTCTAATTATATGAACTACCACAAAAGTATGTCCTACACAAACTACTAAAGACTTTACTCTTCTGGTATATGTTGAAGAAGATGTCCAGCCAAAAAGTCTCTGATCATATTTAAGTCTTCATATGAGTAGGCATCTTCATTGTCAAAAATCTATAAATTAGAAAATAAGCTTAGATGAAATAATGAATGAAGTGAATGAATTGCCATTGAATCACAACACCAAGAATATTATCCTCTGAGAATGAAGAAGCGATTACTTGTTCAAAATCTGTCGTAATGCCACTCTGAATGATGTTAAACATATAAAGCAAGACATAATATCCACATTCCCAGCCGCCAGGTTGTCGAGGGCACTATAAATCAAAAGAAAATGGTTAAAATCAATAAAGGCATATCTAAAACGACCGTCAATCAAAAGAACTTGATTTGAAACTACGTACCTTTGGATACAACCATCTCGGATCTTTGCCACCTCTACGTTCGCGTGGCCCGCCAAGCGCTCGATATGTCGTGCATGCCCTATTATTAAAATGAAAATCAAAATAAATTAGAATAATTCATTAAGTCAAGAATCAAGAAGCAATGAAATACAAAAAAATAACTTACTGGTTTAAGACGCTTTTAGTTTCTTTGTTTGGTCTTCTATTTAAGGAATCAAACCAGTAAACAATGTGCGACCGAGGACAGATAACACACAAACTCCAATGATAACTATCACAACATATACAGATTAAAAAGAAGTTAGATGGCAAGGCAATTATTTATTAAAAATCTCAAATACACAAAATTAAAATGCGTACCCTTGAATAATCGGTGCTAGATAATAATGATACTCGTCCTCTGCCAATGCGAAGCCCACATAGTTCGTCCTATTTTTCAATATATTCCCAATCCTTGTCGTATGTACAGGAGACAAGAATCCATATAAATCAACTCTCTGAGAGTCAATGCATACGTAATTATGATGTATTGTAATTAGGATATTGATATTAGTGTTATCATTTTGTGTATCTGTGTTCAATGTTTAGTATTGTGGTATTGCTCAATACGCCCCTCATATAGTTGTATAAATATTAAGCAATTGCAGAGCTTCAAGTTATGGACTCATATTTTTTAGTTAATGAGAATTTCATGTTTCTCAAAACAATAGCAAAATATTAAAACTTGATGTGGTACATCTTAAATTCAGCAAAATAGCAAAGATAAAGCTCAATCGCAAACCACACTTAAATTTCAGCACAGAACAAATGCATTTTCCTAATCATTCATAAATTCATTCACAAGTTTAGTTTTAGCTAACCTGTTGCTGCAACTTTAGAGCAGATGACCCACGGTGGTAAGAGGAGGCCAACTGTAGAGAGAATGAGATAGAACAGTGCAGAACCAGCACAACAAAGATGGCGACTAGCAACAGTCTGGATGAAATAGAGGCTAAGAAAGAACAAGAAGAAAAAGGGGAGAGGAGAAATGGCCGCACTTATTCAGAAGTGATGAAGATGGGACAATAAAGCAAGAAGCAGGGGAGAGGGGACGGAAGTGAAAGAGTAAAGTAAAAAGAATAAGAAGCAGGGGAGAGGGGACAAAAGTGATGAAGGAGAGGGAGAGTAAAGCTAGTGCCACAGAAATATTCTGACACTTCACATGCACTGGTCATGTCGACCAGTGCAATTGGTTGAGCCTAAGACGTCCCCATCCCAGCTGGGGATGTCTAATATAAGCTTTAGACGTCCCCAGATGGTCTAGGGACATCTAATGTTAATCTTTAGACGTCCCCAGATGGTCTGGGGACGTCTAATGTTAAGCTTTTGACGTCCCCAGGCCACCTGGGGACTTCTAAAGTGTGTTCTTTTTTTTCCCCTTTCATGTGCTTTTCTGGGAGTCTTTAGACGTCCCCATGTTCATTGGGGACGTCTAAAACAGTCTTTAGACGTCCCCAATGAACATGGGGACGTCTAAAACTATCTTTACACTCCCCAATGAACATGGGGACGTCTAAAACACATTTAGGCGCGAGATTCAATTTTATTTGACAAGCCAACCTTTTCAATTTTGATCTATAATTACACATATGCCACCGCCCAATATTTTGGGCATCCCTTTTTCAAAAAGGGACGTCCTTTAGGGACTTTATAAGTATATTCTGTAGTAGTGAGATGGTGGTAGCAAGGAAAGAGTGGTAGTGGTGGGAGTATTGGATTGGACTTGGTTGGATGTAGTTTGGAAAGGAAAAAAGCTCTCATCAAACACCACATATCTTGATGTGTTGATAGAATCGGTTTTAATGATAAGGCATAAGTAGCCAAGGTGGTTTGGGCTATAGCCTAGAAAGGCACACAGGCTGGATCAAGGCTGTAAATTGTTTTTGGTATATGGTCGTAGATTGGGGCAACAAGCTGCTCCATAAATTTTAAGAAAATGATAATTAGGCCGGGTATGAAAAAGTCTCTCAAAGGGACTAATAATTTTTTAAATGAGTAGTGGGCAGATGATTTAATAAATAAGCGATCGTTGAGAAGGCATACAACCAATACTTCAATGGGACAAAGGCATGATGCATTAATGACAGTCCTGTTTCAACAATAGTACGGTGTCATTACTTAACTATGCCATTTTAAGTATGTGTGTGCAGGCAAGTTATGCGGTGGTGTATGCCCAGTGAGGACAAAATTTTACAAATAGGACGAAACTCTCCACCCCAATCAGACTAGAAATTATGAATTTTAGAATTATAGATATTTTGTAATACCCCGAATTTTAAGACTTAAGGCTAGAAAATAAGCCTGAGATTAGTGGACTGTTAAGCCCTAGTTTAGCAAGATCCCAAATTGTGATTAAGGGTTAATGACTCCAAAAGTGGATTTCATTAGTGATAAATGGACCCTTTTGGAGATTATGGTGTGATTTGGCACCTAATGTGATTCGTATGTGTCGTGAGCAGCGCCGAAAACCCTGTATTTGAGTTCAATTATAGATTAATATCTAAATTGAATGAAAATAAGGGGGAGGCGTATGTATGATGTAAATGAATGCGAAAATGTGTTTGGCGGTGATTCCAAGGGAATTATCATAATCAGGGGCAAAACGGTAAAGTTACCGACCAATTGATTGGTTACCGAAGAGGAAGCTCCTTGGTAACTCAAAGATCAATGGTTGAGACTGATTGTGTAATAGATCAAAGGGTGGAATCCCATGTGGTGTGCTTATGTAAGCTCATGGGAGGTGTGTTGAGATGTTGACACTTGGCAAGTTTTGGACCCTTAGATCTTGGTCAAATTGTCAACACATTACCTCTCTCCTCTCCTCTCTATTTGGACGTTTTTGGGGGCCAAAATCTGCTTTCACTTCATCATCTTCATCTCATCCTCTCTCTCCAAAACCTCCATGTTTGTCCAAATAGAGAAGGAAAGAGAAAGAAACAAGGTGAGCTTTGGCTTGTGTAGTGGCCTCTTATGCTTAAATCCTTTTCACTAATCTTGATCATATTGATGAGAGCTTCATCTCTATGGTTATAGATTTTTGAAAGGAAGTGTTTTAGAGCTTGTGGAAATCGGGAAAGATGAAGAAACAAAGATTTGGGTTGGGAAAGAGGAAGAGGTGAGTATTTGAAGCCTTTTGATCTAAGTTTTGTAAGTTTTGGTTGAGTATTGTGATTTATAGAATTTTCCCTGATTTTGTGATGAATTTCGTGTGGTATGAAATTGGACAATTGGATTGTGTTTTATGTTGGAAATGGTGCCATGTTGTGGTATTTGGTCATTGGAATTGATTTGGGAACTTGAATTGGAAGAGTTGTAATGTTGTGGTTTGAATTGGGATTTGTGTGACATGTTGTGGTAACATGTCAATATTATTTGAATTTGATTGATTTGGTGTTTCCAATGGATTCCTTGTGCAAATTTATGTGGAAATGGTATTTGGTGTGAATTTGGGAACCATTGGAATCATTGGTGCAAAACTGAGAAATCTGTCCCTTGAAGTTTTGCTCTGGGCAGTCTGGTGTTACAGACGTTTTGACTGGGAAAGTGATCTTTAAAAATTATGAAACTTTCCAGTCTTAAAGTTCACCTCCCAAGCTTCAAAATGGACATATAATTTGTGCCATTTCGTTTTGGGAACTGGGAGTTATAGCAAGTTCATGGCCTGTTCTGTTGGTAATTTATAACTTATCTCCTCTGTTATGCATGAAATGAAAGTACATCATGTTATTTATGTTGATTTCGGGACCAAAACAACCCGAAAATGATATAGATGTTTACCTGAAGTCCTTGATCAAAGACTTGAAATAGTTGTGGGATGAAGGTGTTGATGTTTTTGATGCGAAAAAGAAGGAGGTTTTTAAAATGCGAGCCATGTCTTTTTTACTATAAATGACTTCCCTGCATATGGAAACTTGTTAACATGGAAGAAAGATAGTTTATCTTGGCCATAGGAGATTTCTTAGATGAGGCCACCCGTATCGTAGATTAAAGAAAGCTTTTTTTGGTGGACAAGAGTTTAAAGATGCTCCGAAGGGATTGACTGGGGAGCAAGTTTATGAAAAGGTGAAAAATATGAATGTTATCTTTGGTAAGACTATAAAGAAAAGTAATGATAAAAGTAAATGGAAAAAGAGGTCTGTCTTCTTCAATCTTCCATATTGGCTGAAGCTTGATGTAAGACACTGTATTGATTTCATGCATGTGGAGAAAAATGTTTATGATAGTATTGTTGGGACACTGCTTAACATACAAGGTAGTTCTAAGGATGGTGTGAAGGCAAGATTAGATTTGCAAGAAATGGGGATACGAGAAGACTTGCATCCAAAGCCATATGGTAAGAGAACTTTTTGTCCTCCAGCTACTCATACTTTGTCTAAGGATGAGAAAAGAAGCTTTTGTCAGTGTTTACATGGCATCAAAGTTCCTTCAGGGTATTCTTCAAATGTTAGGAAGCTTGTGTCGATGAAAGACTTGAAGTTAGTGGGGTTAAAGTCTCATGATTGTCATGTCTTAATGCAACAACTGCTCCTAGTAGCTATTCAAGGCATTGCCGAATATGATCTTTAACATATTTTGACTAGACTTTATTTCTTCCTCAATACTATTTGTAGTAAAGTCATTGATACAGAAAAATTGGATGAATTGGAAAATGAAGGATATCTGATCTTATGCCAGCTGGAGAAGCTTTTTCTTCCTTCTTTTTTTGACATCATGGTACATCTAATTGTTCATCTAGTCAGGTAGATCAAGTTGTGTGGCCCTATCTATTTACGATGGATGTACCCAATTGAAAGAACTATGAAAATCCTAAAAGGGTATGTGAAGAACCCTAACCGGCCTGAAGCATCTATTATTCAGAAATATTTTTCTGAAGAAGCCATGGAGTTTTGTCAAGATTACTTGTCAAATGTAGGACACATTGGACTTCCTGAACGTCATGACGAAGAAGGCGATAGACGTGGGGCTTCAGTAAAGAGCATGGATCCTGATAAATTGCAACAAGTCCACTTGTACATCTTGAATAATGTTGATGAAGTTCAAGATTACATTAATGCTCATAAAGAAATTGTACGGAAAGGAAATAGTCGAATAACTGAACAAAGGTTAATTAGGAAGCATAACAAAACTTTTGCACATTGGTTCAAACAAAAGGTTGACGGCGAAGAATGTTTTTTTGATACAATTAAATGGTTAGCACGTGGTCCTGAGGCTGATGTCATAAGTTGGACTTCATTTGTGATCAATGGTTATACATTTTACACAAAGTCCCTTGATGATAGGAGTACCGTCTAGAACAGTGGGGTTATGTTAGTGGCTGAATCTATGCACTTCTCTAGTTCAAAAGATAAGAATCGTAGATTGGCAGCAATACCTTATTATGGGGTGATTGAAGAGATTTGGGTGGTTGATTATGTTAAAGTTAAACTTCCTATTTTCAAATGCAACTGGGTTGATGTCAACAATGGTGTGATGATTAATCAATTGGGATTTACATTAGTTGATTTGAATAGTAGAAGTTTTAGAGATGAACCTTTTATTATGGCATATCAAGCGAAACAAGTGTTCTATGTTACTAATCAGGCAAACAAAATGTAGTCTGTAGCTCTCCAAGGAAAAAAAGTCATTGATATTAATTAGGAAAGTCATTCAATGAATGATCTTCTTGAGACTCCTTCTTTTTCTAGAGGTTTACCAGAATTGAATGAAGAAGATGTAGCATACAATGAACACGGCACAAGAAATGATTATCATGAAGGGATATGGGAGGATATCCCTTTATAAAACTACATTGAAGGTTAGTTAGCTAAAATAATTATCATGAACTATATTTAAACTATGTATATTGTTATTGGTGTATATATATAACTACTTTTTTTGTTGTCGTCACAGGAAAATGAAGGATATGAGGTGTACGTCTTAGTGTAGATTCTCTAAAGCCAAGCTAGCTAGTGATAATCAGCCTGAGAAGAGTGTGATCATCATTAATGTAATTTAATCTTTGATGTATGTATGTAAGTAAAAAGATAAGGAACTTGGTCAAAACAGCATTGTCATGGTTGTATGATTTCCTTGCATTATGATTTTGTCTATGGTTGTGAGTTTATTATACATGGTTGTTTTCCTTTGCTTCTGTTTCGGCCCGCACTTTTTAAGCACAAGGGAGTTGAGTTTTAATATGTTCCAATGACTTTTAAGATTTATTTATTTCAATGTCGTTGAACTGGCTACTGCTTGCTGAGTGAAATGTTTTAACTGGGGAAATGACTTGCTGGGCATACTTTTAAAAGAAATTTTTTTAAAAAACAATTTCAACTTGTAAGACCGGTTCTATCCAAAACCAATCTGAAAAGTAAATTTAAGACCGGTTTTGGAGAAAACCGGTCTGAAAATTTGACTTTTTAGACCGGTTTATAAAAGAACCGGTCTAAAATGTGATACTTTTTAGACTGGTTCTTTATAAAACCGGTCTAAAAAGTCAAATTTTCAGACCGGTTCTTCATAAGAACCGATCTAAAATTTTATTAATTTAGACCGGTTCCTATTATAACTGGTCTAAAAATATTTATTTTTAGATCGGTTCCATAACTGGTCTAAAAAGTAGAAGACTTTTTAGATCGACTGTATCAAGACCGGATCGAGAACCGGTCTAAAATGTCGTTTTTAGCCGGTCTTCAAAGTGATTTTTCCAGTAGTGACATACAGTCAAAACTGAGGAGTTAATTTATATAATTTTCTGCATTATGAATATTGAAAGTTATTGGTATCTCAATGGCCACTAATGTTGTTTAGCATGCAAGTAGGAGTGGGAACAAGTCCCACCTCGACCAATTTGCCAAAAAAATCAACCCACTGGCAGTGGATCATCGACGAGGGGTAGTAAATGTTTTTTAAAAAACAAAACATGAGAGTGTCATGTCCCTATTTTTTTATATATTTTTATATTTATTTACAGGATTTTATCACCATTATTTGCTTAAATGTAATTACTATGATTATTTTGGCTAAGAAGGTGTTTCACAAATGAAACGCTAAAAGAGTGAAATTGTCATGTTTCTATATCCCTAGATTAAATTGATTTACATGAAGGTAGTTTTGGTTGCGTTTGTTGCAGGGAAATTGAGAAATTAAGTAAAAAAGACAGTCAAACCCAAAAAGAGGATGATAAACTATAAAAGAAGGTGGAAATTAACATAGGCTAAAGGGTGATAAATTAAAGCTTGTAATTAGCTCTCTCAAGATTTCTAGACTTACTTATATAGATAGTAATGAACTCACCTAGGTCATTTTCACATTGGTTTCAATTACGCATTGACTAAGATTCATGAAACATCACAAATTAATCACTCAACGTTCATTTGATTCTATAACTAATATGTACAATGAAACTCTAGATAAATTCCCTATCAATTCTCAATTAATATTCATTTTAGGAGAAATTTTCCACTTATCATACTGCACCTTAGTTAAATCAGTTCATCACTTAACCTACCTCAGTCTTTATTACCCAATTCGCATAACAGAATCAATGGACGGTAATTGCAAGATCCACACACATACCCTTAACATGAACAACCATTCATGACATATAACTCACAAGTAGTTAGCATCATATTTAATCAAATCTTGATGAAATGCACTTGCTACGTAGATCTAGACTAAACATATGTTCAAATTACAATTCACAAAACTAGAGTTATTCACGGTCAGAGCTACAATCATAGGTCGTTGTAAAAACTCTTTAATCTAACACCTAAGTTCATTTGCTACAAAATTGCAGTAGAGAATCGAGTAAAGAGCAAGGAAGCTCCTTGATTATGATCTGGTCATAGCACTGGCAGCTCTAAGGGAATCAAACTCCAAGAATGAAGACTAGAAGCTTAGTCAAACAAGGTGATTGGAGCCTCGTCAAAATCTGGAGTCAACTTCTCTATATCTTCGAATCTCTAATTTGCTCACTACCTCTCACTGAATTCTCTCTCTCTTGCTTCTACTAACTTCCAGAATGCCTAATGTCTTCCTTACATTGCTTCTTATAGCTCCTTCATGCTCTACCTATTTCAGCCTCCCTTTTATTTAGAGTCGTCGGTCACTATTGATTCAACTCTTCTACTCTCACTTGCTATCAAGTAACCGGTCAGACATGCTCACTCGACATTTTTGGACAAGGAGGAGTAAAAAGTCCAAGTTCCACGCATCAATTCCACATAATCTTTCAGTTTTCATTTGAGGAAAGTAAGTTCTTACGGTAGTGGAATCCGGTTTCCTTTCAGTCAGAATTGTGTTTCTGGTGGAATCTGATCACTTTCCTTAGCTTGAAATATCGCAGTATAATCCCTTTTTAGAACTAGCTTTTAAAATCTGAACTTCTGAAACTACACTCGCACCCTGGAAACTTTTTTCCCACTTTCAGTTTGGCCCTTCCTGACTCAAATTGGTGCTTGAGAACTTCTATCTTTTTCAACTACGTTCCTATCCTAGACCAAATGCTAATACCCTCTAAATCCTCAATTTTGACTATTACACTAATCGTTTCTCATCAAAAGACATATAGTTAATTATTAATCATAACTCAATGACATTTCCATTATTAAACATTTAATTCATATGAAAATGAGCTATTTAATCTTACTAAAATCATAGCCTATCAATTTCCCCACACTAGCTCATTTGCACTCTTGAGCAAAGTTTAATCATGGAATGCCAAAAATGAAGCAAAAGCACTATAATATGCTTTGAAATCAAAGAATGTAGTTTGATAAGCTCAAGCACAAAACTCACACTAATAGCAAGTCACACATGGATGTCATGATTTTCATGCCCCTCATGCTTCTTAATTGGGCAATGACTTGGCTAGTAACTTGGAACTATTTGCACTCTCTTCACACTCTCTTAAGGTCAATTCTCTCTCCTCTCCATTGGTTTAATTGCCTACCATATGCTTGCATTACTCCAAAATCTCCACTACTCAAATGTGCAAAATAAATGGATCAAGAGGTCTTTATTGGGTTGTATTGTTGATAAGGCTAGATGTTGGTATTGATAATGGACCAAGTTAGTTTCAACACCTTTCTTGTGCTTCTTACTACTGCAGTGACTATTGCTTTGCAAAACTTGTTTTTCTTTAACTATAGAGGATCTTGTCTTGTGGCCAACTTTCTTTCTCTATTTTTTTTCCTTTTGATATTTCTTTCCTTTGTTCATTTTTTAAGGCCATTATAGTACTTTTACTTTTCAGCATAATTCTATATGTTTTTATTTCAATAAGCAATCCATACTTCTAGTAGGCACTTCACCAACTTTGGTGATCTAAAACAGAATAGTGATAGGCTCAAAGGGGTGACCAAGAGTGAATTTCTTTAGGTCAATTGGTTCTTAAATGAATGCCTTCTATCATTTCCATCAAGTCATGCACTATGTAAGCTTAACCCAAAAGCAAGCAAGCTCTAGAGAAGATAAAGACCAATGGAGAATTCTCTATGCCTTTATGAATCAAACCAGCTTAATTTCTTCCAACAAGGCTTGTACTATCAAGCTAACCTTCTCAAGTCACACTCTAAGCACTGAATCAAGGCATGTATATGCAACACACTATAGTATTTGCTTACTCTTGTAATCAGCAGACATGCCTTTTCTAATCTCAATACCAAATTATGACATCCTAGTCCACTTTAACTTCCTTGAACTCAAGTATGCAACAAATGTACCATCCTTATGAAATTAATAAACTAAATTTTAATAAGTCTCAAATTTGTAGATCCAAAATATCCCCCACAATTAGTGCAGTGTCCTAAATGCAGGTAAATAATGAGACCACTCATAAGCAATTGTGTAACCAGTTGTGTGCAAGTGTCTAATCAACATGCAAGGGCAATTTATTGAAAATCAGAACTAATCAAACATAGACCTAGCTAATTACCTTGCTATTGGTGTGTTTTTCAATCCCCCTCCCCCACAACTATGTCAAGCACAATACATCAAATGATTAAGGAGAGTGAGGAAAGAAAAAACCTGACTCTTCATGGCCCTTTATGACTAGCTTAACAGTCCTTTAAGAGCTGGCCATTGTGTAACATCTCAAATTGTGGGCGTAGAATATAAAGAATTTGTCTAAATTAAGTAAACTACTAAACCCAGTTGAGCCAAATGTCTTAAGCATATCATGAGGAAAATGTTTAAGATAATTATATAAAAATTATTTAAGGGCCCAGATATATTGAGGAAAGAGTATGAAACATTATTATTGGGAGTTAGAGAAATTATAAAGAGGCTTAGCTCTCAAAAATGGCCCAAATAATTTTAAAGTTAAATTATGGGAATTTAAAGGCCTATTTTCCTAAAAATTTGAGGAAAACTAATTAGAGGTTATAATTTGGCTTGAAAATTTTACAGAAACTATTTTAAGGTTTGAAATAGCTAATTAAGGAAGAAAATCCTTATAAAGCCTTAAGAATTAGTTTATGGAATTTATATGGTGAGTCAATACTTGTTTAGAAAAATTGGGAAAATTAGTAAGTTTCTTATTCAGACTCGAAAATCGGAATCAAGGTAAAGTTATGCCAAGCTATGGAACTCAAGAGATTTAAGGGATTTTAAATTAGACAAAGTAGAAAATTTAAAAGCCTTGTGGGTAGGCCCTATAGGATAAAAATTAAAACACTCCAGCTAGCTCACTCACATACACATAACCACTTACACACACATGCTCACTCATGGGTAAGCCAAGCCCAAGACACACATACACTTAAACACACAAAAACACCTCAGCCTCACTCTTCATTAATGAATTTGGACATAATACGAGAAGAGGGAAAGAGAGAAATGAAAAGAGTGTGAGAGAGAACTTGAGAGCCGAGAGAGAAAGCTGAGAAATCTCACTGAAAAGAGGCATAAAGTTACCAGAAAACCCGCATGCAATTATAGAGTCTGACAAAGGTAAACATTCACCAATTCCCAGCTTCTCTCCGTTACTTTGGTGAATTTCTTTAGCTGAAATTGGTTGCAGAAGTTGAAATATTGTAGGAGGAAGTTTGTGTCAGTTTGAGAGTTCGAGTTTTGGGTTTGCATGTTGGTTTTGGGATGAGTTTTAGGGTTCCTTTGGTTCTGTAAGAGTATCAATGAAACAGAGCATGCAAGTTAGGGTTTACAGAGTCAAAATTCTTAAGGATTTAGGCCATGATTTGAGCTTGCATGCACTCTTCTTCTTCTTAACTTTATTGCTGAAAAACATAGGGTCACATGTATGAAGTTGTAGAGGTTAAAACTTAGGTTTTTGAGTGGGTTAGATTTGATTCTTTTAAGGATTAGATAGCTGAATATGTGTATTATAAGATAATCAAGAAGAGCTTAGTTTAGGGAGAGAAAGGTGGAGTTTTTGAGGTTTTGGTAGCAAGGGTCGATTCTATAGGTTTAGTGAGGCTGATAGATTTGGGCATGGTTTTTATAGGGAAAATCATTTCCACTAGATGTGAAATTTGTTGAGGAAATATTTCACTTCCTAATATTTAATATGAGTTCTAGAACATGTTAATTGGATGTCTAGAACAAAAGTTATGATCTTTAGAAGTTTGGTCAGAAAGCTAGAAATCCTCTGTGTTCTAGATTCTTGATAGCGAGTAAATTGACAAATTACATGAGGTTATTCTTGTAATTTGTCAGTGTGATTATTTTCCCCTTAAAATATACTTATAGATATTTTGATTAAGTACCAGAACACCAAAATTGGATGTGTATATTGTAAGTTATGAATTTTCAAAATTACGGTAAGAATATGGAAAATTCTAACTCAAAAAATGGACAGTCTGTTTTCCTATGTGAATTTGAAGACTAGATCCATGATTTAATACAGGTCATTATTTTTTTATGGGGGATTAAAATATATTTACATAAGAATTTGAACCACCTCAATTGGAGCTTCCTAGCACAAGTTATGATTTTTCAAAGTTCCTTAAAAGTTTAAGCAAAACCAAAGAAGTTCAAGCAAAGGGGAAGGCCAAACCAAAGAAGTTCAAGCAAAAGGAGGTAACTTGGGAAGAAGTAAAAGGTAATAAAACTTACTCTTATATAGTTTGTACTTAGTTGATTGCATGTTTATTTGTCATGAATGCCGTTGAACATGTAATACCCTGCTTGAGTTTGTGCCATTGCCATATGTATATACTTGTAATATATTGTTCTTACTTGGCTGTTTACATGCATAGATAATTAACATTATATATTGAGATAACATTTTGCTACTGAGATTTCCTTGAATCTCACCCCTTTCTTCCATTAACATTATATATATAGTAAGAACAAGTACTTATAAGGGGCATTGTTGTTAGTGAAGCTTGAGAAAAGTTAGAGCTAAAGGAGTTTCAGATAAATGTTTTATTTAAGTGTTGTCTATCTGTTTAGCCATGACTCCTTATTTGTATGTATATATAAGTTTTGGCATGTAAATACCCTCCATATGGAGGAGATATAAGGCTATGATTGCCTAAAGGTAAGTGTCATATATGGTGATGACAAAAGTATATTCATACATAGTTGATAATAGAGTTTAAAGTATGCTCAAATAGTAGCTAATCTATTTAAAAGATCGGGCAAAAACATGAATTATGCCATAGTATAATTACATGCCAAACATATAGGTTATATGATTTTATAAAGATGAGAGCAGAGTAATACTCTAATAATGCTAAATGAAATTGAGGGTATTTTGAACCATAATGAAGAATTTGAACCACTGAATAACTATTCTAAAAGGTCTTAAATTTTTAGAAAATCCCATTCATTTTCAGGTTCAAACCCTGTGTTTGGGCTGAGTTTTCAACTATTTTCAAAAGTATTTTTTTCCCTAGATCAAACGTGGCTTAGTAGTTTGAATTCATTATGTTAGAACTGGCTATCACCCAAGAGGGGAGTGAATTGGGTGTATGATAAAAACTTAAGATTTTTGGAAATCTTTTCGCATCTTAACGAAAGTGGTAAATATGAAGGTAATAAATTATAAATCAAGAGTTAGATAAAATAATATATGCTAGAAATATAAGAGCTTAGGGAAGAGAATACGCAAATTGTGATTTATCCTGGTTCAGTCCAATCTGTGATGGCCTACATCCAGTCCTCAGGCTCCTCCTGAGATTTTCAAATCCTTTATCTTCTTGTTTAATCCGGGCACAAGAAAAGCCTTTACAATCCTACAAGTTTAGCTGGGTACTTGTGAAACCTTTTACAAATCTCTTACTAAAATACTCCCCCTTACGGCAAGTCTTACGAGCAGAGTAATCCCGAAGATCTTCCTCTCCTACTTACTCGTGCAAGTCTTACGAGTAGCAATGTTCTGTCCTGCTTACGCTGTAATATACCAAATTTTGCAATACTAAAAACGTGTAAATATGGAATTAGTAGAATAAAATAAATATCGGTATTTACAATTAAAGGTAGAGTTACTATCGGAATTCCCATATATCTATTGTGTCATTCACAGAAATCGAGAAGTCAATATTGTAAAAATATAAGTGTAAGAAGTCGGAGCAAAATTCGTCGGTGGCTGCAGGGTTCAAGGGCGTCAGTTGTGAGATCGGAGGAATTCGGGCATTCCGTCATGCAAAACTAATATTTTTTACACTGCTCCTTCTTCATATTCCTCACTTCAATCATCATCCTCGGTGCTTCTTCTTCTTCTTTATTAGTTTGACTGGTCTGTATCATTCTGAGCATCTTCATTTGATTCTTGTTACATCCATTGTATACGGTAATTCTTAAATGCTCGCATCTTTCACATGTTTTCTGGTCAGACCTTATTTATATTGGAGAATTTGTTAAGAGGATTTAGGTTTTGTCTAAAAACATGTTTACAAGGTGGTTGAAAAATTTATTGCTCTGGAGATAGAGATCAGACACTGAGTTGGGTGAGAAAGGGAGGAACAGAGAGACCGCCACCCCTGCAGTCCTTCCTTTTCCGAAGGCCCCTGCAGTTTTCTCTCTCAGCCTGAGATATTCTTTACTCTTTTCTGAGTGCGAAAGAGAGATTACGACTGTGTTTTTCCCCGTTTCACTTTGCATTTCCCCCTCGTTCTGCGCATTTTGTTTGTTGAAACGATATGTTTTTCTTCTCAATAGTATCATATATTTTACATTGAAACACTACTTCTTCTTCATCTTCCTCACTTGCATCATTATCCTTAGTGCTTCTTCTTCTTCCTTAGTTTGACTGGTCTGTATCATTATGAGCTTCTTCATTTGATTCTTCTTGCGTGCATTGTATACGGCAATTCTTAAATTCTCGCACCTTTCTCATGTGTTCGTGTCATACCTTATTTATATTGGAGAATATATTAAGAGAATTTAAGTTTTGTTGAAAAACATGTTTACAAGGTGTTTGACAAATTTAATGTTCTAGAGAAAGATATCAGAGACTGAGTTGGGTGAGAAAGGTAGGAACAGAGAGACCGCCGCCCCTGCAGTCCTTCCTTTTCCGATGGCCCTTGCAGTTTTCTCTCTCAGCCTGAGGTATTCTTTACTCTTTTCTGAAGGTGAAAGAGAGATTGTGACTGTGTTTTTCCCCATTTCACTTTGCATTTCCCCCTCGTTCTGCGTATTTTTTTTATTGAAACGGTATGTTTTTCTTCTCAATAGTATCATCCATTTTATGTTGAAACACTGCTTCTTCTTCATCTTCCTCACTTGGATCATCATCCTCAGTGCATCTTCTTCTTCCTTAGTTTGACTGGTCTGTATCATTATGAGCTTCTTCATTTGATTCTTCTTGCGTCCAAAGTATACGGTAATTCTTAAATTCTCACATCTTTCCCAAGTGTTCTGGTCATACCTTATTTATATTGGAGAATATATTAAGAGAATTTAAGTTTTGTTGAAAAACATGTTTACAAGGTATTTGACAAATTTATTGCTCTGAGATAGATATCAGACACTGAGTTGGGTGAGAAAGGTAGGAACAGAGAGACTGCCGCCCCTGTAGTCCTTCCTTTTCCGATGGCCCCTGCAGTTTTCTCTCTCAGCCTGAGGTATTCTTTACCCTTTTATGAGTGCGAAAGAGAGATTGTGACTGTGATTTTCCACGTTTCGCTTTGCATTTCCGCCTCGTTCTGTGCATTTAGTTTGTTGAGGCGGTATGTTTTTCTTCTCTACAGTATCATCCATTTTACGTTGAAACACTGCTCCTTCTTCATCTTCCTCACTTGAATCATCATCCTCGGTGCTTCTTCATCTTCTTCAGTTTGACTAGTCTATATCATTCTGAGCTTCTTTATTTGATTCTTGTTGCGTCCATTGTGTACGGTAATTCTTAAATGCTCTCATCTTTCACATGTTTTCTGGTCAGACCTTATTTATATTGGAGAATATGTTAAGAGAATTTAGGTTTTGTTTAAAAACATGTTTACAAGGTGTTTGAAAAATTTATTGCTCTAGAGATAGAGATCAGACACTGAGTTGGGTGAGAAAGGGAGGAACAGAGAGATCGCCGCCCCTGCAGTCCTTCCTTTTCCGAAGGCCCCTGTAGTTTTCTCTCTCAGCCTGAGGTATTCTTTACTATTTTTTGAGTTTAAAAGAGAGATTGTGACTGTGTTTTTCCCGGTTTCACTTTGCATTTCCCCCTCGTTCTGCGCATTTTGTTTGTTGAAACGGTATGTTTTTCTTCTCAATAGTATCATACATTTTACATTGAAATACTGCTTCTTCTGTATCTTCCTTACTTGCGTCATCATCCTCAGTGCTTCTTATTCTTACTTAGTTTAACTGGTTTGTATCATTTTGAGCTTCTTCATTGGATTCTTCTTGCGTCCATTGTATACGGTAATTCTTAAATTCTCGCAACTTTCTCATGTGTTCGTGTCATACCTTATTTATATTGGAGAATATATTAAGAGAATTTATGTTTTGTGGAAAAATATGTTTACAAGGTGTTTGACAAATTTAAGGCTCTAGAGATAGATATCAGAGACTGAGTTGGGTGAGAAAGGTAGGAAAAGAGAGACAACAGCCCCTGCAGTCCTTCCTTTTCCGATGGTCCCTGCAGTTTTCTCTCTCAGCCTGAGGTATTCTTTACTATTTTCTGAGATAAAAAGAGAGATTGTGACTGTGTTTTTCCTCGTTTCACTTTGCATTTCCCCCTCGTTCTGCGCATTTTGTTTGTTGAAACGGTATGTTTTTCTTTTCAATAGTATTAGACATTTTACATTGAAACACTGCTTCTTCTTTATCTTCCTCACTTGCGTCATCATCCTCAGTGCTTCTTATTCTTCCTTAGTTTGACTGGTCTGTATCATTTTGAGCTTCTTCATTGGATTCTTCTTGCGTCCATTGTACACGGTAATTCTTAAATTCTCGCATCTTTCTCATGTGTTCATGTCTAACCTTATTTATATTTGAAAATATATTAAGAGAATTTAGGTTTTGTTGAAAAACATGTTTACAAGGTGTTTGAAAAATTTATTGCTCTGGAGATAGAGATCAAAGACTGAGTTGGGTGAGAAATGGGGGAACAGAGAAACCGTCGCCCCTGCAGTCCTTCCTTTTCTGAAGGCCCCTGCAGTTTTCTCTTTCAGCCTGAGGTATTCTTTACTCTTTTATGAGTTGAAAAGAGAGATTGCGACTGTGTTTTTCCCCGTTTCACTTTGCATTTCCCCCTCGTTCTGCGCATTTTGTTTGTTGAAACGTTATGTTTTTCTTCTCAATAGTATCATACATTTTACATTGAAACACTGCTTCTTCTTTATCTTCCTCACTTGCGTTATCATCCTCAGTGCTTCGTATTCTTCCTTAGTTTGACTGGTCTGTATCATTTTGAGCTTCTTTATTGGATTCTTCTTTCGTCCATTGTATACTGTAATTCTTAAATTCTCGCATCTTTCTCATGTGTATGTGTCATACCTTATTTATATTGGAGAATATATTAAGAGAATTTATGTTTCATGGAAAAATATGTTTACAAGGTGTTTGACAAATTTAATGCTCTAGAGATAGATATCAGAGACTGAGTTGGGTGAGAAAGGTAGGAACAGAGAGACCGCCAACCCTGCAGTCCTTCCTTTTTCGATAGCCCCTGCAGTTTTCTCTCTCAGCCTGAGGTATTCTTCACTCTTTTTTGAGTGCGAAAGAGAGATTGTGACTGTGATTTTCCACATTTCGGTTTTCATTTAACCCCTCGTTCTGCACATTTCGTTTGTTGAGACGGTATGTTTTTCTTCTCAACAGTATCATCGATTTTACATTGAAACACTGCTCCTTCTTCATCTTCCTCACTTGAATCATCATCCTCGGTGCTTCTTCTTCTTCCTTAGTTTGACTAGTCTGTATCATTCTGAGCTTCTTCATTTGATTCTTGTTGCGTCCATTGTATACGGTAATTCTTAAATGCTCGCATCTTTCACATGTTTTCTGGTCAGACCTTATTTATATTGGAGAATATGTTAAGAGAATTTATGTTTTGTTTAAAAACATGTTTACAAGGTGTTTGAAAACTTTATTGCTCTAGAGATAGAGATCAGACACTGAGTAGGGTGAGAAAGGGAGGAACAGGGAGACCGCCGCCCCTGCAGTCCTTCCTTTTCCGAAGGCCCTTGCATTTTTCTCTCTCAGCCTGAGGTATTCTTTACTCTTTTCTGAGTTCAAAAGAGAGATTGCGACTATGTTTTTTCCCATTTCACTTTTTATTTCCCCCTCCTTCTTCTTTATCTTCCTTACTTGCGTAATCATCCTCAGTGCTTCTTATTCTTCCTTAGTTTGACTGGTCTGTATCATTTTGAGCTTCTTCATTTGATTCTTCTTGCGTCCATTGTATATGGTAATTCTTAAATTCTCGCATCTTTCTCATGTGTTCGCGTCATACCTTATTTATATTGGATAATATATTAAGAGAATTTAAGTTTTGTGGAAAAATATGTTTACAAGGTGTTTGACAAATTTAATGCTCTAGAGATAGATATCAGAGACTGAGTTGGGTTGAAAGGTAGGAACAGAGTGACCGCCGCCCCTGCAGTTTTCTGTCTCAGCCTAAGGTATTCTTTACTCTTTTCTGAGTGTGAAAGAGAGATTGTGACTAAGATTTTCCACGTTTCGGTTTCCATTTCCCCCTCATTCTGCACATTTCGTTTATTGAGACGTTATGTTTTTCTTCTCAACAGTATCATCCATTTTACGTTGAAACACTGCTCCTTCTTCATCTTCCTTACTTGAATCATCATCCTCGGTGCTTCTTCTTCTTCCTTAGTTTGACTAGTCTGTATCATTCTGAGCTTCTTCATTTGATTCTTGTCACTTCCATTGTATACGGTAACTCTTAAATGGTTGCATCTTTCACATGTTTTCTGGTCAGACCTTATTTATATTGGAGAATATGTTAAGAGAATTTATGTTTTGTTTAAAAAAATGTTTACAAGGTGTTTGAAAAATTTATTGCTCTAGAGATAGAGATCAGACATTGAGTTGGGTGAGAAAGGGAGGAACAGAGAGACCGCCGCCCCTGCAGTCCTTCCTTTTCCGAAGGCCCCTGTAGGTTTCTCTCTCATCATGAGGTATTATTTACTCTTTTCTGAGTTCGAAAGAGAGATTGCGACTGTGTTTTTCCCCGTTTCACTGAGTTGTTCAAACGGTATGTTTTTCTTCCTAATTGTATCATACATTTTACGTTGAAACACTGCTTCTTCTTTATCTTCCTCACTTGCATTATCATCCTCAGTGCTTCTTATTCTTCCTTAGTTTGACTGGTCTGTATCATTTTGAGCTTCTTCATTTGATTCTTCTTGCGTCCATTGTATATGGTAATTCTTAAATTCTCGCATCTTTCCCATGTGTTTGTGTCATACCTTATTTATATTGGAGAATATATTAAGAGAATTTAAGTTTTGTGGAAAAATATGTTTACAAGGTGTTTGACAAATTTAATGCTCTAAAGATAGATATCAGAGATTGAGTTGGTCGAGAAAGGTAGGAACAGAGAGACCGCCGCCACTGCAGTCCTTCCTTTTCCGAAGGCCCCTGCAGTTTTCTCTCTCAGCCTGAGGTATTCTTTACTCTTTTCTGAGTGCGAAAGAGAGATTGCGAGTGTGGTTTTCCCCGTTTCACTTTGCATTTCCCCTCGTTCTGCGTGTTTTGTTTGTTGAAACGGTATGTTTTTCTTCTCAATAGTATCATACATTTTACGTTGAAACACTGCTTCTTCTTCATCTTCCTCACTTGCATCATCATCCTCAGTGCTTATTCTTCTTCTTTAGTTTCACTGGCTTGTATCATTATGAGCTTCTTCATTTGATTCTTCTTGCGTGCATTGTATACAGTAATTCTTAAATTTTCGCATCTTTCACATGTTTTCTGGTCTGACCTTATTTATAATGGAGAATATGTTAAGAGAATTTATGTTATGTTTAAAAACATGTTTAAAAGGTGTTTGAAAAATTTAATGCTCTAGAGATAAATATATCAGAGACTGAGTTGGGCGCGAAAGGTAGGAACAGAGAGACTGCCGCCCCTGCAGTCTTCCTTTTCCGATGGCCCCTGCAGTTTTCTTTCTCAGCCCGAGGTATTCTTTACTCTTTTCTGAATGCGAAAGAGAGATTGTGACTGTGATTTTCCACGTTTCGATTTCCATTTCCCCCTCGTTCTGTGCATTTAGTTTGTTGAGACGGTATGTTTTCTTTCGCAATAGTATCATACATTTTACATTGAAACACTGCTTCTTCTTTATCTTCCTTACTTGCGTCATCATCCTCAGTGCTTCTTATTCTTCCTTAGTTTGACTTGTTTATATCATTTTGAGCTTCTTCATTTGATTCTTCTTGCGTCCATTGTATACTGTAATTCTTAAATTCTCACATCTTTCCTATGTGTTTGTGTCATACCTTATTTATATTGGAGAATATATTAAGAGAATTTAAGTTTTGTGGAAAAATATGTTTACAAGGTGTTTGACAAATTTAATGCTCTAGAGATAGAGATCAGACACTGAGTTAGGTGAGAAAGGGAGGAACAGAGAGACCGCCGCCCCTGCAGTCCTTCCTTTTCCGAAGGCCTCTGCAATTTTCTCTCTCATCCTTAGGTATTATTTACTCTTTTCTGAGTTCGAAAGAGAGATTGCGACTGTGTTTTTCCCCGTTTCACTTTGCATTTCCCCCTTGTTCTGCATATTTTGTTTGTTGAAACGGTATGTTTTTCTTCTCAATAGTATCATACATTTTACGTTGAAACACTGCTTCTTCTTTATCTTCCTCACTTGTATCATCATCCTCAGTTCTTCTTATTCTTCCTTTGTTTGACTGGTCTGTATCATTTTGAGCTTCTTCATTTTATTCTTCTTGCGTCCATTCTATACGGTAATTCTTAAATTCTCGCATCTTTCCCATGTGTTTGTGTCATACCTTATTTATATTGGAGAATACATTAAGAGAATTTAAGTTTTAAGGAAAAATATGTTTACAAGGTGTTTGACAAATTTAATGCTCTAGAGATAGATATCAGAGACTGAGTTGGTCGAGAAAGGTAGGAACAGAGAGAGCGCCGCCCCTGCAGTCCTTCTTTTTCCGATGGCCCCTACAGTTTTCTCTCTCAGCCTGAGGTATTCTTTACTCTTTTCTGAGTGGGAAAGAGAGATTGTGACTGTGATTTTCCACGTTTCGGTTTCCATTTCCCCCTCATTCTACACATTTCGTTTGTTGAGATGGTATGTTTTTCTTCTCAATAGTATCATCCATTTTACATTGAAACACTGCTCCTTCTTCATCTTCCTCACTTGAAATATCATCCTCGGTGCTTCTTCTTCTTCCTTAGTTTGACTAGTCTGTATCATTCTGAGCTTCTTCATTTGATTCTTGTCGCTTCCATTGTATACGGAAACTCTTAAATGGTTGCATCTTTCACATGTTTTCTGGTCAGACCTTATTTATATTGGAGAATATGTTAAGAGAATTTATGTTTTGTTTAAAAACATGTTTACAAGGTGTTTGAAAAATTTATTGCTCTAGAGATAGAGATCAGAGACTGAGTTGGGTGAGAAAGGTAGGAATAGAGAGACCACCGCCCCTGCAGTCCTTCCTTTTCTGAAGGCCCCTACAGTTTTGTCTCTCATCCTGAGGTATTATTTATCTTTTCTGAGTTCGAAAGAGAGATTGCGACTGTGTTTTTCCCCGTTTCACATTGCATTTCCCCCTTGTTTTGCATATTTTGTTTGTTGAAACGGTATGTTTTTCTTCTCAAAAGTATCATCCATTTTACATTGAAACACTGCTCCTTCTTCATCTTCCTCACTTGAATCATCGTCCTTGGTGCGTCTTCTTCTTACTTTGTTTGACTAGTCTGTATCATTCTGAGCTTCTTCATTTGATTCTGGTCCCTTCTATTGTATACGGTAACTCTTAAATGCTCGCATCTTTCACATGTTTTCTGGTCAGACCTTATTTATATTGGAGAATATGTTAAAAGAGTTTTATGTTTTGTTTAAAAACATGTTTACAAGGTTTTTGAAAAAATTATTTATCTATAGATAAAGACCAGAGACTAAGTTGGTTGAGAAAGGTAGGAACAGAGAGACCGCCACCCCTGCAGTCCCTCCTTTTCCGAAGGCCCCTGCAGTTTTCTCTCCTATCCTGAGGTATTATTTACTCTTTTCTGAGTTCGAAAGAGAGATTGCGACTGTGTTTTTCCTCGTTTCACATTGCATTTCCCCCTTGTTCTGCATATTTTGTTTGTTGAAACGGTATGTTTTTCTTCTCAAAAGTATCATCCATTTTACATTGAAACACTGCTCCTTCTTCATCTTCCTCACTTGAATTATCGTCCTTGGTGCTTCTTCTTCTTACTTAGTTTGACTAGTCTGTATCATTCTGATCTTCTTCATTTGATTCTTGTCGCTTCTGTTGTAGACGGCAACTCTTAAAAGCTCGCATCTTTCACATGTTTTCTGGTCAGACCTTATTTATATAGGAGAATATGTTAAGAGAATTTATGTTTTGTTTAAAAACATGTTTAAAAGGTGTTTGAAAAAATTATTTGTCTAGAGATAAAGATCAGAGACTGAGTTGGTTGAGAAAGGTAGGAACAGAGAGACCGCCACCCCTGCAGTCCTTCCTTTTCCGAAGGCCTTTGCAGTTTTCTCTCTTATCCTGAGGTATTATTTACTCTTTTCTGATTTCGAAAGAGAGATTGTGACTGTGTTTTTCCCCGTTTCACTTTGCATTTCCCCCTTGTTCTGCACATTTTGTTTGTTGAAACGGTATGTTTTTCTTCTCAATAGTATCATCCATTTTACGTTGAAACACTGCTCATTCTTCATCTTCCTCACTTGAATCATCATCCTTGGTGCTTCTTCTTCTTCCTTAGTTTGACTAGTCTGTATCATTCTGAGCTTCTTCATTTGATTCTTGTCGCTTCCATTGTATACAGTAACTCTTAAATGCTCCCATCTTTCACATGTTTTCTGGTCAGACCTTATTTATATTGGAGAATATGTTAAGAGAATTTATGTTTTGTTTAAAAACATGTTTACAAGGTGTTTGAAAAATTTATTGCTCTAGAGATAGAGATCAGACACTGAGTTAGGTGAGAAAGGAGGGAACAGAGAGACCGCCGCCCCTGCAGTCCTTCCTTTTCCGAAGGCCCCTGCAGTTTTCTCTCTCATCCTGAGGTATTATTTACTCTTTTCTGAGTTCGAAAGAGAGATTGCGACTGTGTTTTTCCCCGTTTCACTTTGCATTTCCCCCTCGTTCTGCACATTTTGTTTGTTGAAACGGGATGTTTTTCTTCTCAATAGTATCATACATTTTACGTTGAAACACTGCTTCTTCTTCATCTTCCTCACTTGAATCATCGTCCTTATTGCTTATTCTTCTTTCTTAGTTTGACTGGTCTGTATCGTTATGAGCTTTTTCATTTGATTCTTCTTGCGTGCATTGTATACCGTAATTCTTAAACTCTCGCATCTTTCTCATGTGTACGTGTCATACCTTATTTATATTGGAGAATATATTAAGAGAATTTAAGTTTTGTGGAAAAACATGTTTACAAGGTGTTTGACAAATTTAATGCTCTAGAGATAGATATCAGAGACAGAGTTGGGTGAGAAAGGTATCAATAGAGAGACCGCCGCCCCTATAGTCGTTCCTTTTCCGATGGCCCCTGCAGTTTTCTCTCTCAGCCTGAGGTATTCTTTAGTCTGTTCTGAGTGCGAAAGAGAGATTGTGACTGTGTTTTATTAGCTTGACTGGTCTGTATCATTCTGAGATTCTTCTTTTGATTCTTGTTGCATCCATTGTATAAGGTAATTCTTAAATGCTCACATCTTTCACATGTTTTCTTGTTAGAACTTATTTATATTGGAGAATATGTTAAGAGAATTTATGGTTTGCTTAAAAAAATGTTTACATGGTGTTTGAAAAATTTATTGCTCTAGAGATAGAGATCAGACATTGAGTTGGGTGAGAATGGGAGGAACAGAGAGACCGCCGCCCCTGCAGTCCTTCCTTTTCCGAAGTCCCCTGCAGTTTTCTCTCTCAGCCTGAGGTATTCTTTACTCTTTTTTGAGTTCAAAAGAGAGATTGCGACTTTGTTTTTCCCCGTTTCACTTTGCATTACCCCCTCATTCTGCACATTTTGTTTGTTGAAACAGTATGTTTGTCTTCTCAATAGTATCATACATTTTACATTGAAACACTGCTTCTTCTTTATCTTCCTCGCTTGCGTCATCATCCTCAGTGCTTCTTATTCTTCCTTAATTTGACTCGTCTGTATCATTATGAGGTTCTTCATTTGATTCTTCTTGCGTGAATTGTATACAGTAAATCTTAAATTCTCGCATCTTTCTCATGTGTACATGTCATACCTTATTTATATTGGAGAATATATTAAGAGAATTTAAGTTTTGTGGAAAAACATGTTTACAAGGTGTTTGAAAAGTTTATTGCTCTGGAGATAGAGATCAGAGACTGAGTTGGGTGAGAAAGGGAGGAACAGAGAGACCGCCGCCCCTATAGTCCTTCCTTTTTCCGATGGCCCCTGAAGTTTTCTCTCTCAGCCTCAGGTATTCTTTACTCTTTTCTGAGTGTGAAAGAGAGATTACGACTGTGTTTTTCCCCATTTCACTTTGAATTTCCCCCTCATTAAGCGCATTTCGTTTGTTGAAATGGTATGTTTTTCTTCACAATAGTATCATATTTTTTACGTTTAAACACTGCTTCTTCTTCATCTTGATCACTTGCATCATCATCCTCAGTGCTTCTTCTTCTTCCTTACTTTGACTGGTGTGTATCATTCTGAGCTTCTTCATTTGATTCTTCTTGCGTCCATTGTATACGGAAATTCTTAAATGCTCGCATCTTTCACATGTTTTCTGGTCATACCTTATTTATATTGGAGAATATATTAAGAGAATTTATGTTTTGTTTAAAAACATGTTTACAAGGTGTTTGAAAAATTTATTGATGTAGAGGTAGAGATCAGAGACTGAGTTGGGTGAGAAAGGGAGGAACAGAGAGACCGCCGCCCCAGTAGTCCTTCCTTTTTCTGATTGCCCCTGTAGTTTTCTCTCTCAGCCTGAGGTATTCTTTACTCTTTTCTGAGTGTGAAAGAGAGATTGCGACTGTGTTGTTCCAGCTTTCGCTTTGCATTCCCCCCAAGTTCTACGCATTTCATTTTTTGAAAGGGTAAGTTTTTCTTCTCAACAGTATCATCCATTTTACATTGAAATACTGCTCCTTCTTCATCTTCCTCAATTGAATCATCATCCTAAGTTCTTCTTCTTCTTCCTTAGTTTGACTAGTCTGTATCATTCTGAGCTTCTTCATCTGATTCTTGTTGCGTCCATTGTATACGGTAATTCTTAAATGCTCGCATCTTTCACATGTTTTCCGGTCAGGCCTTATTTATATTGGAGAATATGTTAAGAGAACTTATGTTTTGTTTAAAAATATGTTTTCGAGGTGTTTGCAAACTTTATTGCTCTGGAGATAGAGATCAGACTCTGAGTTGGGTGAGAAAGGGAGGAACAGAGAGACCGCCGCTCCTGCAGTCCTTCCTTTTCCGAAGGCCCCTGCAGTTTTCTCTCTCAGCCTGAGGTATTCTTTACTCTTTTCTAAGTTCGAAAGTGAGATTGCGACTGTGTTTTTCCCCATTTCACTTTGCATTTCCCTCTCGTTCTACACATTTCGTTTGTTGAAACGGTATGTTTTTCTTCTCAATAGTACCATACATTTTACGTTGAAACACTGCTTCTTCTTCATCTTCCTCACTTGAACCATCATCCTTGGTGCTTCTTCTTCTTCTTTAGTTTGACTAGTCTGTATCATTCTGAGCTTCTTCATTTGATTTTTCTTGAGTCCATTGTATACAGTAATTCTTAAATGCTCACATCTTTCACATGTTTTCTTGTCAGACCTTATTTATAATGGAGAATATGTTAATAGAATTTATGTTATATTTAAAAACATGTTTACAAGTTGTTTCAAAAATTTATTGCTCTCGAGATAGAGATCAAACATTGAGTTGGGTGAGAAAGGGTAGGAACAGAGAGACCGCCGCCCCTGCAGTCCTTCATTTTCCGAAGGCCCCTGCAGTTTTCTCTCTTAGCCGGAGGTATTCTTTACTCTTTTCTGAGTGCGAAAGAGAGATTGCGACTGTGTTTTTCCCCATTTCACTTTGCATTTCCCCCTCGTTCTGTGCATTTTGTTTGTTGAAACGGTATGTTTTTCTTCTCAATAGTATCATACATTTTACGTTGAAACAATGCTTCTTCTTCATCTTCCTTACTTGCATCATCATCCTCAGTGCTTCTTCATCTTTCTTAGTTTGACTGGTCTGTATCATTATGAGCTTCTTCATTTGATTCTTCTTGCATCCATTGTATGTGGTAATTCTTAAATTCTCGCATCTTTCTCATGTGTTCTGGTCGTACCTTATTTCTATTGGAGAATATATTAAGAGAATTTAAGTTTTGTTGAAAATCATGTTTGCAAGGTGTTTGACAAATTTAATGCTCTAGAGATAGATATCAGAGACTGTGTTAGGTGAGAAAGGTAGGAACAGAGAGACCGCCGCCCCTGTAGTCCTTCCTTTTCCGATGGCCCCTGCAGTTTTCTCTCTCACCCGTAGGTATTCTTTACTCTTTTCTGAGTGCGAAAGACAGATTGTGACTATGTTTTTCCACTTGTCGCTTTGCATTTTCCCCTCGTTTTCGCATTTCATTTGTTGAAACGGTAAGTTTTTCTTCTCAACAGTATCATCCATTTTTCTTTGAAACACTGCTCCTTCTTTATCTTCCTCACTTGAATCAACATTCTTGGTGCTTCTTCTTCTTTATTAGTTTTACTGGTCTGTATCATTCTGAGATTCTTCATTTTATTTTTCTTGCGTCCATTGTATACGGTAATTCTTAAATACTCAGATCTTTCACATGTTTTCTTGTCAGACCTTATTTATTTTGGAGAATATGTTAAGAGAATTTATGTTTTGTTTAAAAACATGTTTACAAGGTGTTTGAAAAATTTATTGCTCTGGAGATAGAGATCAGAGACTGAGTTGGGTGAGAAAGGGAGGAACAGAGAGACCGCCGCCCCTGCAGTCCTTTTTTTTTCGATGACCCCTGTAGTTTTCTCTCTCAGCCGGAGGTATTCTTCACTCTTTTCTAAGTGCGAAAGAGAGATTGTGACTGTGTCTTTCCACCTTTCGCTTTGCATTTCCCCTTCGTTCTGCACATTTCTTTTGTTGAGACGGTATGTTTTTCTTCTCAACAGTATCATTCATTTTACGTTGAAACACTGCTCCTTCTTCAACTTCCTCACTTGAATCATCATCCTTGGTGCTTCTTCTTCTTCCTTAGTTTGACTAGTCTGTATCATTCTAAGCTTCTTCAATTGATTCTTCTTGAGTCCATTGTATACGGTAATTCTTAAATGCTCTCATCTTTCACATGTTTTCTGGACAGGCCTTATTTATAATGGAGAATATGTTAAGAGAATTTATGTTTTGTTTGAAAACATGTTTACAAGGTGTTTGAAAAATTTATTGCTCTGGAGATAGAGATCAGAGACTTAGTTGGGTGAGAAAGTGAGGAACAGAGAGACTGCCGCCCCTGAAGTCCTTTTTTTTCCGATGGCCCCTGTAGTTTTCTCTCTCAGCCTAAGGTATTCTTCACTCTTTTTTGAGTGCGAAAGAGATATTTTGACTGTGTTTTGCCACCTTTCACTTTGCATTTCCCCCTCGTTCTGTACATTTCGTTTGTTGAGACGGTATGTTTTTCTTCTCAACAGTATGATCCATTTTACACTGAAACACTGCTCCTTCTTCAACTTCCTCACTTGAATCATCATCCTTGGTGCTTCTTCTTCTTCCTTAGCTTGACTAGTCTGTATCATTCTGAGCTTCTTCATTTGATTCTTCTTGAGTCCATTGTATACGGTAATTCTTAAATGCTCTCATCTTTCACATGTTTTCTGGACAGGCCTTATTTATAATGGAGAATATGTTAAGAGAATTTATGTTTTGTTTGAAAACATGTTTACAAGGTTTTTGAAAAATTTATTGCTCTGGAGATAGAGATCAGAGACTTAGTTGGGTGAGAAAGGGAGGAACAGAGAGACTGCCGCCCCTGAAGTCCTTTTTTTTCCGATGGCCCCTGTAGTTTTCTCTCTCAACCTAAGGTATTCTTCACTCTTTTCTAAGTGAGAAAGAGAGATTTTGACTGTGTTTTGCCACATTTCACTTTGCATTTCCCCCTCATTCTGTGCATTTAGTTTGTTGAAATGGTATGTTTTTCTTCTCAATAATATCATACATTTTAAGTTGAAACACTGCTTCTTCTTCATCTTCCTTACTTGCATGATCATCCTCAGTGCTTATTCTTCTTCCTTTGTTTGACTGGTCTGTATCATTATGAGCTTCTTCATTTGATTCTTCTTGCGTGCATTGTATATGGTAATTCTTAAATTCTCGCATCTTTCTCATGTGTTCATGTCATACATTATTTATATTGGAGAATATATTAAGAGAATTTAAGTTTTGTGGAAAAACATGTTTACAAGGTGTTTGACAAATTTAATGCTCTAGAGATAGATATCAGAGACTGAGTTAGGTGAGAAAGGTAGGGACAGAGAAACCGCCGCCCCTGAAGTCCTTTTTTTTCTGATGGCCTCTGTAGTTTTCTCTCTCAGCCTGAGGTATTCTTCACTCTTTTCTGAGTGCGAAAGAGTGATTTTGACTGTGTTTTGCCACCTTTCACTTTGCATTTCCCCCTCGTTCTGTGCATTTCGTTTGTTGAGACAGTATGTTTTTCTTCTCAACAGTATCATCCATTTTACGTTGAAACACTGCTCCTTCTTCAACTTCCTCACTTGAATCATCATCCTTGGTGCTTCTTCTTCTTCCTTAGCTTGACTAGTCTGTATCATTCTGAGCTTCTTCATTTGATTCTTCTTGAGTCCATTGTATACGGTAATTCTTAAATGCTCGCATCTTTCACATGTTTTCTGGACAGGCCTTATTTATAATGGAGAATATGTTAAGAGAATTTATGTTATGTTTAAAAACATGTTTACAAGGTATTTGAAAAATTTATTGCTCTCGAGATAGAGATCAAACACTAAGTAAGGTGAGAAAGGGAGGAACAGAGAGACTACCGCCACTGCAGTCCTTCCTTTTACGAAGGCCCCTGCAGTTTTCTCTCTCAGCCTGAGGTATTCTTTACTCTTTTCTGAGTGCGAAAGAGAGATTGCGAGTGTGGTTTTCCCCGTTTCACTTTGCATTTCCCCTCGTTCTGCGTGTTTTGTTTGTTGAAACGGTATGTTTTTCTTCTCAATAGTATCATACATTTTACGTTGAAACACTGCTTCTTCTTCATCTTCCTCACATGCATCATCATCCTCAGTGCTTCTTCTTCTTCCTTAGTTTGACTGGTCTGTATCATTATGAGCTTCTTCATTTGATTCTTCTTGCGTGCATTGTATATGGTAATTCTTAAATTCTCGCATCTTTCTCATGTGTTCATGTCATACATTATTTATATTGGAGAATATATTAAGAGAATTTAAGTTTTGCGGAAAAACATGTTTACAAGGTGTTTGACAAATTTAATGCTCTAGAGATAGATATCAGAGACTGAGTTAGGTGAGAAAGGTAGGAACAGAGAGACCGCCGCCCCTGTAGTCCTTCCTTTTCCGATGGCCCCTGTAGTTTTCTCTCTCACCCTGAGGTATTCTTTACTCTTTTCTGAGTGCGAAAGAGAGATTGTGACTCTGTTTTTCCACGTTTCGCTTTGCATTTGCCCCTCATTCTGCACATTTCATTTATTGAAACGGTAAGTTTTTCTTCTCAACAGTATCATCCATTATTCTTTGAAACACTGCTCCTTCTTTAAAACACTGCTCCTTCTTCATCTTCCTCACTGTATCATCATCCTCGGTGCTTCTTCTTCTTTATTAGTTTTACTCGTCTGTATCATTCAGAGATTCTTCATTTGATTCTTCTTGCGTCTATTGTATACTGTAATTCTTAAATGCTCGCATCTTTGACATGTTTTCTTGTCAGACCTTATTTATATTGGAGAATATGTTAAGAGAATTTATGTTTTGTTTAAAAACATGTTTACAAGGTGTTTGAAAAATTTATTGCTCTTGAGATAGAGATCAGAGACTGAGTTGGGTGAGAAAGGGAGGAACAGAGAGACTGCCGCCCCTGAAGTCCTTTTTTTTCCGATGGCCCCTGTAGTTTTCTCTCTCAGCCTGAGGTATTCTTCACTCTTTTTTGAGTGCGAAAGAGAGATTGCGAGTGTGGTTTTCCCCGTTTCACTTTGCATTTCCCCTCATTCTGCGTGTTTTGTTTGTTGAAACGGTATGTTTTTCTTCTCAATTGTATCATACATTTTACGTTGAAACACTGCTTCTTCTTCATCTTCCTCACATGCATCATCATCCTCAGTGCTTCTTCTTCTTCCTTAGTTTGACTGGTCTGTATCATTATGAGCTTCTTCATTTGATTCTTCTTGCGTGCATTGTATATGGTAATTCTTAAATTCTCGCATCTTTCTCATGTGTTCATGTCATACATTATTTATATTGGAGAATATATTAAGAGAATTTAAGTTTTGCGGAAAAACATGTTTACAAGGTGTTTGACAAATTTAATGCTCTAGAGATAGATATCAGAGACTGAGTTAGGTGAGAAAGGTAGGAACAGAGAGACCGCTGCCCCTGTAGTCCTTCCTTTTCCGATGGCCCCTGTAGTTTTCTCTCTCACCCTGAGGTATTCTTTACTCTTTTCTGAGTGCGAAAGAGAGATTGTGACTCTGTTTTTCCACGTTTCGCTTTGCATTTGCCCCTCGTTCTGCACATTTCATTTATTGAAACGGTAAGTTTTTCTTCTCAACAGTATCATCCATTATTCTTTGAAACACTGCTCCTTCTTTGAAACACTGCTCCTTCTTCATCTTCCTCACTTGTATCATCATCCTCGGTGCTTCTTCTTCTTTATTAGTTTTACTCGTCTGTATCATTCAGAGATTCTTCATTTGATTCTTCTTGCGTCTATTGTATACTGTAATTCTTAAATGCTCGCATCTTTGACATGTTTTCTTGTCAGACCTTATTTATATTGGAGAATATGTTAAGAGAATTTATGTTTTGTTTAAAAACATGTTTACAAGGTGTTTGAAAAATTTATTGCTCTTGAGATAGAGATCAGAGACTGAGTTGGGTGAGAAAGGGAGGAACAGAGAGACTGCCGCCCCTGAAGTCCTTTTTTTTCCGATGGCCCCTGTAGTTTTCTCTCTCAGCCTGAGGTATTCTTCACTCTTTTTTGAGTGCGAAAGAGAGATTGCGAGTGTGGTTTTCCCCGTTTCACTTTGCATTTCCCCTCATTCTGCGTGTTTTGTTTGTTGAAACGGTATGTTTTTCTTCTCAATTGTATCATACATTTTACGTTGAAACACTGCTTCTTCTTCATCTTCCTCACATGCATCATCATCCTCAGTGCTTCTTCTTCTTCCTTAGTTTGACTGGTCTGTATCATTATGAGCTTCTTCATTTGATTCTTCTTGCGTGCATTGTATATGGTAATTCTTAAATTCTCGCATCTTTCTCATGTGTTCATGTCATACATTATTTATATTGGAGAATATATTAAGAGAATTTAAGTTTTGCGGAAAAACATGTTTACAAGGTGTTTGACAAATTTAATGCTCTAGAGATAGATATCAGAGACTGAGTTAGGTGAGAAAGGTAGGAACAGAGAGACCGCTGCCCCTGTAGTCCTTCCTTTTCCGATGGCCCCTGTAGTTTTCTCTCTCACCCTGAGGTATTCTTTACTCTTTTCTGAGTGCGAAAGAGAGATTGTGACTCTGTTTTTCCACGTTTCGCTTTGCATTTGCCCCTCGTTCTGCACATTTCATTTATTGAAACGGTAAGTTTTTCTTCTCAACAGTATCATCCATTATTCTTTGAAACACTGCTCCTTCTTTGAAACACTGCTCCTTCTTCATCTTCCTCACTTGTATCATCATCCTCGGTGCTTCTTCTTCTTTATTAGTTTTACTCGTCTGTATCATTCAGAGATTCTTCATTTGATTCTTCTTGCGTCTATTGTATACTGTAATTCTTAAATGCTCGCATCTTTGACATGTTTTCTTGTCAGACCTTATTTATATTGGAGAATATGTTAAGAGAATTTATGTTTTGTTTAAAAACATGTTTACAAGGTGTTTGAAAAATTTATTGCTCTTGAGATAGAGATCAGAGACTGAGTTGGGTGAGAAAGGGAGGAACAGAGAGACTGCCGCCCCTGAAGTCCTTTTTTTTCCGATGGCCCCTGTAGTTTTCTCTCTCAGCCTGAGGTATTCTTCACTCTTTTTTGAGTGCGAAAGAGAGATTGCGAGTGTGGTTTTCCCCGTTTCACTTTGTATTTCCCCTCATTCTGCGTGTTTTGTTTGTTGAAACGGTATGTTTTTCTTCTCAATAGTATCATACATTTTACGTTGAAACACTGCTTCTTCTTCATCTTCCTCACATGCATCATCATCCTCAGTGCTTCTTCTTCTTCCTTAGTTTGACTGGTCTGTATCATTATGAGCTTCTTCATTTGATTCTTCTTGCGTGCATTGTATATGGTAATTCTTAAATTCTCGCATCTTTCTCATGTGTTCATGTCATACATTATTTATATTGGAGAATATATTAAGAGAATTTAAGTTTTGCGGAAAAACATGTTTACAAGGTGTTTGACAAATTTAATGCTCTAGAGATAGATATCAGAGACTGAGTTAGGTGAGAAAGGTAGGAACAGAGAGACCGCCGCCCCTGTAGTCCTTCCTTTTCCGATGGCCCCTGTAGTTTTCTCTCTCACCCTGAGGTATTCTTTACTCTTTTCTGAGTGCGAAAGAGAGATTGTGACTCTGTTTTTCCACGTTTCGCTTTGCATTTGCCCCTCGTTCTGCACATTTCATTTATTGAAACGGTAAGTTTTTCTTCTCAACAGTATCATCCATTATTCTTTGAAACACTGCTCCTTCTTTGAAACACTGCTCCTTCTTCATCTTCCTCACTTGTATCATCATCCTCGGTGCTTCTTCTTCTTTATTAGTTTTACTCGTCTGTATCATTCAGAGATTCTTCATTTGATTCTTCTTGCGTCTATTGTATACTGTAATTCTTAAATGCTCGCATCTTTGACATGTTTTCTTGTCAGACCTTATTTATATTGGAGAATATGTTAAGAGAATTTATGTTTTGTTTAAAAACATGTTTACAAGGTGTTTGAAAAATTTATTGCTCTTGAGATAGAGATCAGAGACTGAGTTGAGTGAGAAAGGGAGGAACAGAGAGACTGCTGCCCCTGAAGTCCTTTTTTTTCCGATGGCCCCTGTAGTTTTCTCTCTCAGCCTGAGGTATTCTTCACTCTTTTTTGAGTGCGAAAGAGAGATTGTGACTGTGTTTTGCCACCTTTCGCTTTGTATTTCCCCCTCGTTCTGTGCATTTCGTTTGTTGAGACGGTATGTTTTTCTTCTCAACAGTATCATCCATTTTACGTTGAAACACTGCTCCTTCTTCAACTTCCTCACTTGAATCATCATCCTTGGTGGTTCTTCTTCTTCCTTAGTTTGACTAGTCTGTATCATTCTGAGCTTCTTCATTTGATTCTTCTTGAGTCCATTGTATACGGTAATTCTTAAATGCTCGCATCTTTCACATGTTTTCAGGACAGGCCTTATTTATAATAGAGAATATTTTAAGAGAATTTATGTTATGTTTAAAAACATGTTTACAAGGTGTTTGAAAAATTTATTGCTCTGGAGATAGAGATCAGAGACTGAGATGGGTGAGAAATGGAGGAACAGAGAGACCGCCGCCCCTGCAGTCCTTCCTTTTCCGATGGCCCCTGCAGTTTTCTCTCTCAGCCTGAGGTATTCTTTAATCTTTTCTGAGTGCGAAAGAGAGATTGTGACTGTGGTTTTCCCCGTTTCACTTTGCATTTCCCCTCATTCTGCGTGTTTTGTTTGTTGAAACGGTATGTTTTTCTTCTCAATAGTATCATACATTTTACGTTGAAACACTGCTTCTTCTTCATCTTCCTCACTTGCATCATCATCCTCAGTGCTTCTTCTTCTTCCTTAGTTTGACTGGTCTGTATCATTATGACTTCTTCATTTGATTCTTCTTGCGTGCATTGTATATGGTAATTCTTAAATTCTCGCATCTTTCTCATGTGTTCATGTCATACCTTATTTATATTGGAGAATATATTAAGAGAATTTAAGTTTTGTGGAAAAACATGTTTACAAGGTGTTTGACAAATTTAATGCTCTAGAGATAGATATCAGAGACTGAGTTAGGTGAGAAAGGTAGGAACAGAGAGACCGCCGCCCCTGTAGTCCTTCCTTTTCCGATGGCCCCTGCAGTTTTCTCTCTCAGCCTGAGGTATTCTTCACTCTTTTCTGAGTGCGAAAGAGAGATTTTGACTGTGTTTTGCCACCTTTCACTTTGCATTTCCCCCTCGTTCTGTGCATTTCGTTTGTTAAGACGGTATGTTTTTCTTCTCAACAGTATCATCCATTTTACCTTGAAACACTGCTCCTTCTTCAACTTCCTCACTTGAATCATCATCCTTGGTACTTCTTCTTCTTCCTTAGTTTGACTAGTCTGTATAATTCTAAGCTTCTTCATTTGATTCTTCTTGAGTCCATTGTATACGGTAATTCTTAAATGCTCGCATCTTTCACATGTTTTCTAGACAGGCCTTATTTATAATGGAGAATATGTTAAGAGAATTTATGTTATGTTTAAAAACATGTTTACAAGGTATTTGAAAAATTTATTGCTCTCGAGATAGAGATCAAACTCTAAGTAAGGTAAGAAAGGGAGGAACAGAGAGACTGCAGCCACTGCAGTCCTTTCTTTTCCGAAGGCCCCTACAGTTTTCTCTCTCAGCCTGAGGTATTCTTTACTCTTTTCTGAGTGCGAAAGAGAGATTGCGACTGTGGTTTTCCCCGTTTCACTTTGCATTTCCCCCTCGTTCTGCGTGTTTTGTTTGTTGAAACGGTATGTTTTTCTTCTCAATAGTATCATACATTTTACATTGAAATACTACTTCTTCTTCATCTTCCTCACTTGCATCATCATCCTCAGTGCTTCTTCTTCTTCCTTAGTTTGACTGGTATGTATCATTATGAGCTTCTTCCTTTTCCGATGGCCCCTCTAGTTTTCTCTCTCAGCCTGAGGTATTCTTCACTCTTTTCTGAGTTCGAAAGAGAGATTTTGACTGTGTTTTGCCACCTTTCACTTTGCATTTCCCCCTCGTTCTATGCATTTCAGTTGTTGAGACGGTATGTTTTTCTTCTTAACAGTATCATCCATTTTACGTTGAAACACTGCTCCTTCTTCATCTTCCTCACTTGTATCATCATCCTCGATGCTTCTTCTTCTTTATTAGTTTTACTGGTCTGTATCATTTAGAGATTCCTCATTTGATTCTTCTTACGTCCATTGTATACTGTAATTCTTAAATGCTCGCATCTTTGACATGTTTTCTTGTCAGACCTTATTTATATTGGAGAATATGTTAAGAGAATTTATGTTTTGTTTAAAAACATGTTTATAAGGTGTTTGAAAAATTTATTGCTCTGGAGATAAAGATCAGAGACTGAGTTGGGTGAGAAAGGGAAGAACAGAGAGACCGCCGCCCCTCCAGTCCTTCCTTTTCCGATGGCCCCTGCAGTTTTCTCTCTCAGCCTGAGGAATTCTTTACTCTTTTGTGAGTGCGAAAGAAAGATTGTGACTGTGTTTTTCCCCGTTTCACTTTGCATTTCCCCCACGTTCTATGCATTTCTTTTGTTGAAATGGTATTTTTTTCTTCACAATAGTATCATATATTTTACGTTGAAACACTGCTTCTTCTCCATCTTCCTCACTTGCATCATCATCCTCACTGCTTCTTCTTCTTCCTTAGTTTGACTAGTCTGTATCATTGTGAGCTTCTTCATTTGATTCTTCTTGCGTCCATTGTATACGGTAAATCTTAATTTCTCGCATCTTTCTCATGTGTTCGTGTCATTCCTTATTTATATTGGAGAATATATTAGGAGAATTTAAGTTTTGTTGAAAAACATATTTACAAGGTGTTTGACAAATTTAATACTCTAGAGATAGAGATTAGAGACTGAGTTGGGTGAGAAATTGAGGAACAGAGAGACCGCTGCCCCTGTAGTCCTTCCTTTTCCGATGGCCCCTGCAGTTTTCTTTCTCAGCCTGAGGTATTCTTTACCCTTTTCTGAGTGCGAAAGAGAGATTGTGACTGTGTTTTTCCACCTTTCGCTTTGCATTTCCCCCTCGTTCTGCGCATTTCGTTTGTTGAGACGGTATGTTCTTCTTCTCAACAGTATCATCCATTTTACGTTGAAAGACTGCTCCTTCTTCATCTTCCTCACTTGAATCATCATCCTCAGTGCTTCTTCTTCTTCCTTAGTTTCACTAGTCTGTATCATTCTGAGCTTCTTCATTTGATTCTTCTTGAGTCCATTGTATACGGTAATTCTTAAATGCTCGCATCTTTCACATTTTTTCTGGACAGATCTTATTTATATTTTAGAATATGTTCAGAGAATTTTTGTTATGTTGAAAAACATGTTTACAAGGTGTTTGAAAAATTTATTGCTCTGGAGATAGAGATCTGAGACTGAGTTGGGAGAGAAAGGGGGGAACAGAGAGACCGCCGCCCCTGCAGTCGTTCCTTTTCCGATGGCCTCTGCAATTTTATCTCTCAGCCTGAGGTATTCTTTACTCTTTTCTGAGTGTGAAAGAGAGATTACGACTGTTGTTAGATCCCATATTTTGATGATAACAAAAAGTCAATTGTGTGCAAATCATGGGTTTATTAGTTTAAGAAATGTTTATAAAGTTACCAAATGCATATAGGAATTTTTTCTGGTTTCTGCTGTCAAATTGAACTGGAGTGCTCGAGCATGAGCTTTGCACTCAAGCATAGATTCCTTCTGTGCTCGAGCAGGTGCGAGTGAAAGCCAGAAAGTGTTCACCCGAGAGGCATGCCACTGTTATGCTTGGCTGAGAGCAAGTATTATCATGCTTCCTTGATTCACTTGAGCAGAAACATTAATGCTCGAGCATGAGCATTCTGTGCTCGAGCAAGGTACTGCGAGTGCTTGGCCGAGAGTCATGAAGTTCAGAGAAGCGCAAGTGTGCTCGAGCACAACCTCATATGCTCGAGTGACACATCAGCACTTACGAGTGAAAATTCTATACCTCTCCAAATCTGATACGAGTGCTTGTATAAATTGTATATTACTAGAGAATATTCTTCTCACTCGAGTAGGAGTATGTGTACTCGAGTGAAGGCCCACATCACCTGCGAGTGATAAATTTATCCCTCTGAAATCCTGATGCGAGTGTTGGTATTGAGAGAATATTCCTTGAGAATATGCGTCTCACTTGAGAAGGAGTAAGTGTGATTGAGTGAGGGTCCACATCACTCGCGAGTACAAAATCTCACTCTTGTTAAATTGATGTGCGAGTGATATCCAGAAGAGAAACTCCTAGTGTAAAGTACAGGATCACTCGAGAAGAAGGTGTTGTGCTCGAGTGAGACCCCATATCAGTCGTGAGTGAGAATTCTGTCTCTCTGAAATCCTATGCAAGCACAACCCGTGAACTAAAGCATATGAAGGAAAATAAGGAGATCACTCGAAGTGAGCCATTCATGCTCGAGTGATGCTCTGCCAGATCACCAAAAATACCAAGTCTCACAACGTTCAATCCGAATATGGTTTATTGTTAATTATTCATATCATCATTACTTATTATCACTGTCTAACATTATTTTGAATGTTTTATAAGTGTGATACAGGAGGATGAACGTTTGAAATAAACTACACAAAGAAAGTCAAACAACGGCAGACAACATGATTACAAAGACGCTTGTACCTACCTTATTCAAAATATTCAAAATTGAGCGTGTCATTCTACAGTTGCTAAGTCCCGCTCCTCAGATGATGATTACTCAAACGGGCAAAAACTGAACATCTATAAATACAGAGATTCAGAGATCTTCAAGATTAACGAAGTACAAGAATTCAAGCATATACACGAGTCTCTCTGCTATTCACAATTTTATCTGTATACACATTGACCTTCAGTGTTTATTTATTTACTCTGTAAGAGAGTCTTCATACAATTCAGATTATATGTTTATTTGATCTCAAGGTATTGGGACCTTGAGACGGTAGCTTTCCTTACGAGAGAAGCAGTTGAGAAAATTCCTTATTAAACCTTCCATTCATAAGTCTTATAAGATACAAGCAGAAGAGAACGTTGCTGCTCGTAAGACTTACAGTGGTGTAAGTAGGAGAGAACGTTGCTGCTCGTAAGTCTTGTATACATAAGCAAGTGAGAAAGGTCATAGGTTGTTTTTCTGCACGTAAGACTTGTCGTAAGGGGGAGAGAAATTTCTTAGTGAGAGAATATTTCTGCTCGTAGTCCTTTCAAGGACAATTGTTGTTTTGTGGCGTTCTGAGAGCCCATTGAATCTTAGAAGTATAGTAGAAATCTCAGTAGGTCTTGATCTTTGAGGACTGGATGTAGGCCTGGTTGTTAGGCCGAACCAGTATAACTCTCTGTGTCCAAATCTTCTCAACTCTACTCTGTCTACTATATTTTTCATATCTCCACTTCAAGTAAAAAATTTATAACATCACCCAATTCACCCCCCCTCTTGGGTGAACCTTGCCTCTTTCATTTGGTATCAGAGCGAGGTCTTCTCCGAAGAGCCTAATAGCTTGAGAAGGATCCGATAAATGTCAACAATGGGTGAAAATATCCTTCCAGATGGAGCTTCAATCACTAGACCTCCTGGTTTTACTGGAGAACATTTTTCGTTCTGGAAAGCTAAATTCAGAGTGTTCGTGATGGCTAATGAGTACAGCTTGTGGAATGTAATTCAAGATGGTGACTATGTTCCAATGAAGAAAATCGAAGATAGAGCCATTAAGAAGAGTCCAGAGGAGTTTGACAAGAATGATAAAAGGTTAGTAACATTAAATAGTAAAGCTATTTTAATGATACAGAGTGCCCTTAGTCAAAAAGAATATTTTCGTATATGTACTCTACCAACTGCCAAAGATATGTGGGATGCTCTTGAAATTGCTCATGAAGGAATATCTGGAATCAAAGAAAATAGAATCAATAATTTAACTATAGATTATGATTTATTTCGTATGAAATCTGGAGAAAGTATATCAGAGTTTGAACTCAGGTATACTCATCTTGTTAATCAATTATCTGCTCTTGGAAAGTCGTTTGATCAAAATTCCCAGGTAAGAAAGATTCTTAATATTCTTACGAAAGAATGGGAAGCAAAGGTGACAGCTATCGAAGAAGCTAAAGGAGAATCTATGAGATCCGTAGCAGCTCTCTTTGGAAGTCTTTCTGAATATGAAGGTAAGTTGAGATTCAAAAAGGAACTTGAAGAATTCGATGATAAAAAGAAAAAGGGAGTTGCACTCAAAGCTATCAAAGAAGAAGAAGAATCTTTCGAGAATGAAGATGTCCCTAATGATGATGAAATGGGAATGATCGTAAGAAAATTCAAGAAATTATACAGAAGAGGTCAAAGGAATTTCAAGAACTATCAAGGTGGACCAAGCAAGAAAGAAAATAAAGAACAACAGATAGTATGCTATGAATGTGGGAAACCTGGACACATCAAATCTGAATGCTTCAGAAATAAAGACAAAAAGAAGCTGAAAAAGAAAGCATATATATCATCTATATGGGGTGATAGTTCGTCAGACAAAGAAAGTGACAACGACGAAGTAGCAAATCTATGCTTGGTAGCCAAGGAAGAAGAATCAGACTCTGAGGTAAGTGATTCTGAACCCTCTTATGATGAATTGTTATCTGAATATAATGCATTGCATACAGTGTACATCAAAGTAGCTAAAGAAATGGTTAGCTATAAGAAGAAAGTGAAAGAATTAGAAAGCAGTGTCATATCATCACACGAAATGTGTAAAGAGAAAGATAAGGAAATAAATGATTTAACAAAAACTATTGAAAAATTTACTAAGGGAAGTGAAACTCTTAAGGTTATTTTAAATTCTCAGAAAGTTTCATTCGATAAATCTGGAATTGGATATAATTCTGTTCATGATAAGAATAAAGGATATAAGAGGAATAGTAGAATGTATCTTAAATATTTCAGGAAGTCTGTGCATGCATCAAATCCATTTGCATCATGTAATTATTGTAACAGAAAAGGACATTATACTTCATCATGTTATTTCAAAAAGGGACAAGTTGTTGTTGGAACATATAAATGGGTTCCGAAAGGGACACATATATCACATACTAACCTCAAAGGACCCAAGAAAGTATGGGTACCTAAAACTTGACCATTTTATTCTAGGTATGTCTCAAAGCATCTCGAGCGAACAAATGGTATATTGATAGTGGATGTTTGAGACACATGACTGGTGACAAAAATAAGTTCACCATGCTTAAAACTAGAGAAGGAGGAAAGGTAATGTTTGGAGGAAATCAATCTGGACGTATTGCTGGAATTGGTGAAGTGGGAAAATCTAATGGCGTTCAAATCAACGGAGTATATTATGTTGAAGGATTATGCCACAATCTCTTAAGCGTAAGTCAAAGCACTGACAAAGATAACTGGGTAATTTTTGACTCAAAAGAATGCTTGATAGTGAACAAGAAAGATCTGCCACTAAACAAAGAATCTATCAAGGCAAAGATCTGAGCTCAAAGGGACAGTAATTGTTATACTATTGATTTAAATTCAAATTCTTCTGAAAATTGTTTTCTTAGTCGATCAGAAGAAAGTTGGTTATGGCATAAGTGTTTGGCTCATGTCAATATGAATCAACTTCACAAACTGATTAGAAAAGATTTAGTTGTTAGTCTTCCCAAACTCAAATTCAAAGATAATATGATCTGTGAAGCATGTCAAAAAGGCAAACAAACTAAATCTTCTTTTAAAACAAAATATGAAATTTCTACTTCAAAACCTTTACAATTACTTCATATGGATTTGGTAGGACCTGCAAGAGTAAAAAGTTTTGGAGGAAATTTATATACGTTAGTAATTGTTGATGATTTTACAAGATTTGCATGGCCTATATTTATTGCCTCAAAAGATGAAACTTTTGCTGAATTTATTATGTTTGCCAAAAAGGTTCAAAATGAGAAAGGTATTTCTATTGTTTCTATTAGAACAGATCATGGAGGAGAATTTGATAATCAATTATTTAAAGACTACTGCAACAACGAAGGAATAGATCATAACTTCTCAGCTCCTAGAACACCTCAACAGAATGGAGTAGTGGAAAAAAAGAACAAAGTTCTTACGGAAATGGCAAGAGCATTACTTAATGAAAAAGAAATGTCACAAGTGTTCTGGGCAGATGCAATGAGTACTGCATGCTACATCTCAAACCGAGCATATATTCGCAAATCACTTGGAAAGACGCCATATGAACTTTACAAAGGAAGAAAGCCAAATCTTGCTCATCTACATATCTTCGGGTGTAAGTGCTTTATTCACAATAATGGTAAAGAAAACTTAGGTAAATTTGATTCAAAGTCTGATGAAGGTATATTTCTAGGATATTCTAATAGAAGTAAGGCTTATAGAGTTTTCAATAAAAGAACATGTACTGTTGAAGAATCTATTCATATTGTGTTTGATGAAATTGAATCTCAGACAAAACTTATTGATGAAGAAGAAATGGATTCAATCAAGAAAAACAAATCTATTTCAAAACAAGATGATTTTGAAACAAATGATTTTCAAAATTTAGAAGATGTCGATGATCATGATCAACCAAAAGCATGGAGACATATGAAGGATCATCCAATTGATCAAGTTATAGGAGATATTAATGAAGGTGTCAAAACCAGAAATAGAATCCTCAATGAGGTAACCTTCTCTGCATTTATTTCTGAAATTGAACCTTCTAATATTGAAGAAGCTTTATCAGACAATGGTTGGGTGATTGCTATGCAAGAAGAACTAAAACAATTTCAAAGAAATCAAGTTTGGGATTCGGTTCCACGACCTAAAGACCATACGGTTATAGGGACCAAATGGGTTTTCAAAAACAAACTTGATGAATCAGCAATCATTATGAGAAATAAAGCAAGATTGGTTGCCAAAGGCTATAATCAAGAAGGAAGTATTGATTATGAGGAAACATATGCTCCAGTGGCAAGACTGGAAGCAATACGAGTACTCTTGGCTTTTGCTTGCATTAAAGGTCTTAAACTATATCAAATGGATGTGAAAAGTGCTTTTCTAAATGGTTATATTAGGGAGGAAGTATATGTAGAACAGCCTCCTGGTTTTGAAGATGAAACAAAACCTGATCATGTCTTCAAACTTAAGAAAGCATTATATAGTTTGAAACAAGCACCTAGAGCTTGGTATGAAAGACTAAGCAAATTTCTTCTTGATCAGAGTTTTGTCAGAGGTAAGGTTGATACAACTCTATTCATCAAACATAACAAAAATGATATTCTAATTGTTTAAATTTATGTTGATGATATTATTTTTGGTGCTACTAATGAATATATGTGTCAAGAATTTTCTAAGATTATGCAGGGAGAGTTTGAAATGTCCATGATGGGAGAATTGAACTTCTTTCTTGGACTTCAAATCAAACAAAAGAAGAATGGTATATTTGTATCTCAGTCAAAGTATTTGAAAGAGTTGTTAAAGAAATATGGATTAAATAATGCTAATGGTGCTGATACTCCAATGAGTTCTACAACATTGTTGGATGCTGATGTAAAAGGCCCTAGTTTCAATATCACTAAGTATAGAGGAATGATTGGCTCATTACTCTATCTCATAGCAAGCATGCCAGATATTCAATTCAGAGTAGGAATGTGTACAAGGTATCAATCTGCTCCTAAGGTATCTCATGCAGAGACAGTAAAAAAAATATTCAAATATCTAGGAGATACTCCAGCGCTTGGTCTTTGGTATCCGAAAAGAGGGAACGAGTATTTAATGGCATATTCAGACTCAGATCATGGAGGATATAAAACTAACAGAAAGAGTACCAGTGGTCAATGTCAATTTCTCGAAGGGTCTCTTGTATCATGGTTCAGCAAGAAGCAGAACACAGTTTCATTATCCTCAACTGAAGCTGAATATATATCTGTAGCAAGTTGTTGTTCTCAAGTATTATGGTTGAAACAATAACTTCAAGATTTGGGGATATACTTAAATGAGATTCCAATTTATTGTGATAATACTAGGACTATAAGCTTGGCCAAGAATCCTGTACAACATTCAAGGACCAAGCACATAGACATTCGACATCACTTCATTCGAGATCATGTTCAAAAGAGAGATGTCAAAGTGGAATTCATACCAACTCATCTTCAACTTGCGGATATTTTCACAAAGCCAATTGCAAAAGATCAATTCCTATATATTCGAAGAGAATTGGGAATGGTTAATCCCAATGAGTTGTAAGTTTTCTTGTTAAATATTTTAATTAAATGTTCCTTTTGATGATAACCATATTGACTTTAGCATCGGAGTGTTAAAAATCTTTTTGCAGGTCTGTCACTCGAGCACTGAGGGTGCTGCTCGAGTGATGAGCTTTGTCACTCGAGCATAAGCAGCTCTGCTCGAGCACAACACTGTTAAAAATGCTTTGCTTCTTGACATGTAAAATAGAGGTTAACAGAGGAAATAAGAATACCAAGAGACTGTATCATAAGCAACAGTGAGAATCGAACTCACTCGCGAGTGAGGAACTCTCACTCGAGCATGATATGAACATGCTTAAGGTGAGGAGTACCTGCTCGAGTGAAGAAGAGGAATTTCTTTTCAAAAGCTATCCAAATCATGGTTACTCAAATGATTTTGGAGGATTTGAGTACAAAGACACAAAATATGTCAAGAAATCCACAATCCAGGTATGTTTTACATGTTTCATTAATTTTTCCAGAAAAATCACTTGAGTACTGATAGAACACACTTGAGCACAGTATGAACATCACTCGAGCACTAGGGTTTATGCTCGAGCACTGTCACTTATATCAGTTACGCGGGAGCTCAGAACGTCGTACTTCCTGCTCTCACTCGAGGTGCTCTCTCAATCGAAGGGCGCAACTCTTCATCTTCAACCGTTTTTCTTCAATCAATCGCATCCATTTGTTTCAAATCACCGTTACAACCCTTCAGTCTTATATAAAAGGTGATTCTTACTCTTTACATGTTACATTCGGTGCCCTAATCTCTTTCTCGTCACTCTCAAAAATCTTTGTGTTCTTGTTTCTCTTATCACTTATTCTCAAATAGCAAGAACCAAAATGCCTTCACTTCCTCAAAGATCTCACTCTCCTTCTCCTACTCATTATGCTGCCAGTGCGTCGGTACCCCTGAACTTACACCTCCATCTCCCAAAATTTCTTCCTCACCGTTACCTCCTCCTAAACCCAAGACTAAAAAGAGAACTCCGGCTAAGAAACCTTACCCAAAGCCTCAAATCTCAAAGAAAGACTAACCTCCTCAAAAGAAACCAAAGGGAGTGGTGTTCAACGAACCTATAATCACCCGTTCTCAATCCAAAGAGGTTCAAGGAAGAGGGAAGAAAAAGGAGTCAGAGCAACCCCAACAATCATCTTCCTCTTCTGGTGATTCATTCAACAGACAACTCCGAGAAGCAATAGAGAAATCCAAACTTGACAAGATAGTTAGGAAGATTACTTCTTAAGCCGGTGTTTCAAGTTCACATCAAGTTAGGCAAGCAAGTGCCTCTGCTTCAGGAGCACCTTCTGCATCACAAGCACCAGTGGATGATCACATCACCAGTCCTCCTGAGGGATTCAATGTTGAAGAACTTAAGGCCTTGCCTCAGAAGGTATATGATGATGAATTTAGACATAGACATTTCTGTCCTGTGGTATATGTGGATTTGGATTACTTAAAGAAGAATTGTCATTTGGATTTATATCCTTATCTTTAATACTATGCTCCCTGGCTAAATATCCATATGCCATATTCTCCCACTGTTGTGAAAACTTTTTATTGCAACATGAGGACCCATAATATTAAGTCTAGATCTGGTGATTTAATTGAGGAAGCAGTGTCTACTACTGTTAGAGGAAAATTTATTATGATATCTGCCAAGATCATAAATGACTTACTTGGTTTTGTTGCACCTCCTCCTGATCCACCCTCTTTCTCTGCCAATGAAGTTTTTAAAATCTTGAGACCAAAAGACCCCATAGACCCCCCTCATTTTCAAACCTATTGATATGTCTGATATTCACAGAGTCCTTCATTATATATATTCCAGGAGCATAGTCAATAAGTCCAAAAATTTTACCCATTTTGCTCAAAAGGATTATTATTTATTGGCCTCTTTAATTGCCGGGCAACAAAGGAATGTGGGGGAGATTATCTTCAATGAGATGAGAAGATTTTGATTTTCTTCATCAAGATCCACAACCATACCACACCCTCAGATTGTATCCTTCATTCTGATGAAAAACAAGATTTGGTATTTGGAAGGAACTGAAAGGGTACTCATCTCAAGGTTTGGTAAGACTCAGTTAACTCACATGGGTATCAATCTTCCGGTGAGTCAAACCAAAGCCACATCTAAGAGGGAAGCCACTCCATCCAAAGGCGATGAGGCACAATCATCTGCTCAAGGTCCTATTCCTCCTCCTTCCTTCCTCAATGCCTCTCTTTCCAATCATGTGACTGAGGCAAGCAATCAAGCTGTATCAAGTCTGAAGAAGAAGTTAGTGACTGAGTATGAGAAGCTTGTGGAAAAGATGGAGGCACAGGTCATCAAATTGGTAGACAAGGCCAATATCAATTTTGACCTGATGTTCAAGACTCAGGATGAGATGTCACATAGGATCACAAATATGGAGACCTTCCTACACTCACATTTCCCCTCTTCATCTTCAGGGGTACCTCCTGAGACCACTCATCCCTCTGTACCACAGACACATGTACTCTTCACCGATCCAGATTCTAATGTTGACATCACATATGATCGGTCGCCTTCACTTCCTCCCTCATCCTCTGTACCATAGCCATCTTCTCCACCTGTTGAGCCCATTGACCCTCTATCTGCCATGGTATAATTTGTCCCACCTTCTGGTACCACTTCTCCTCAGCCCCTTCTGATGTTGACAAAACGGGGGAGAATAAGGATGTGTGATGTTTCTGAGCTTCTGAGCTTCTGTGGGATGTATTTGGGTGTTTGGGTAGATTTTCTGTATGGGGTAGGATTTGATGTTATTTGATGTTATTTTGGATTATGAGTTATTATGTTGTTGATCATTTAAATTCAAGTTAATAAACTTTTTCATGTTTCAAGTTATTCATGAGTTTAATTATCAAGTTTAAATGATGTTTCAAGTTATTCTGAGTTATTATGTTATTTGCCTCATACTATGCTTATCTTGGTTGTTAAGTGTCCAGAGGAAGTATTGCAGGACAATTGGAACTTGAAACTAAAACTTGATATGCATTTGGAAACATTGAAGTATTTCAAAAATTTTCAATCTTAATCAATTTTCTTAACTTTCATCATAAAGGTTTTGTCATCATCAAAAAGGGGGAGAATATTAGATCCCAAGTTTTGATGATAACAAAAAGTCAATTGTGTGCAAATCATGATTTTATAAGTTTAAGAAATGTTTACAAAGTTACCAAATGCATATAGGAATGTTTTCTGGTGTCTGCTGTCAAATTGAACTGGAGTGCTCGAGCATGAGCTTTGCACTCGAGCATAGATCCCTTCTGTGCTCGAGCAGGTGTGAGTGAAAGCTAGAAAGTGTTCACCTGAGAGGCATGCCACTGTTATGTTCACTGATTCACTCGAGCACTGGAGGTTGCACTCGAGCAGAGAAGTCATTCTCACTCGAGCACATGCGAGTGAAGGTCTGCGAGTGCTTGGCCAAGAGCAAGTATTATCGTGCTTCCTTGATTCACTCGAGCAGAAACATTAATGCTCGAGCATGAGCATTCTGTGCTCGAGCAAGGTACTGTGAGTGCTTGGCCGAGAGTCATGAAGTTCAGAGAAGCGCAAGTGTGCTCGAGCACAACCTCATATGCTCGAGTGACATACAGCACTTGCGAGTGAAAATTCTATCCCTCTCCAAATCTGATGCGAGTGCTTGTATAAATGGTATATTATTGGAGAATATTCTTCTCACTTGAGCAGGAGTATGTGTGCTTGAGTGAAGGCCCACATCACCTGCGAGTGATAAATTTATCCCTCTGAAATCCTGATGCGAGTGTTGGTATTGAGAGCATATTCCTTGAGAATATGCGTCTCACTCGAGCAGGAGTAAGTGTGCTCGAGTGAGGGTCCACATCACTCGCGAGTACAAAATCTCACTCTTGTTAAAATGATGTGCGAGTGATATCCAGAAGAGAAACTCCCAGTGTAAAGTACAGGATCACTCGAGCAGAAGTTGTTGTGCTCGAGTGAGACCCCATATCACTCGAGAGTGAGAATTCTGTCTCTCTAAAATCCTATACAAGCACAACCCGTGAACTGAAGCATATGAAGGAAAATAAGGAGATCACTCGAAGTGAGCCATTCATGCTCGAGTGATGCTCTGCGAGATCACCAAAAATACCAAGTCTCATAACGTTCAATCCGAATATGGTTTATTGTTAATTATTCATATCATCATTACTTATTATCACTGTCTAACATTATTTTGAAAGTTTTATAAGTGTGATACAGGAGGATGAACGTTTGAAATAAACTACACAAAGAAAGTCAAACAACGGCAGACAACATGATTACAAACACTCTTGTACCTACCTTATTCAAAATATTCAAACATGTGGGTGTCATTCTACAGTTGCTAAGTCCCGCTCCTCAGATGATGATTACTCAAACGGGCAAAAACTGAACATCTATAAATACAGAGATTCAGAGATCATCAAGATTAACGAAGTACAAGAATTCAAGCATATACACGAGTCTCTCTGCTATTCACAATTTTCTCTGCATACACATTGATCTTCAGTGTTTATTTATTTACTCTGTAAGAGAGTCTTCATACAATTCAAATTATATGTTTATTTGATCTCAAGGTATTGGGACCTTGAGAGGGTAGCTTTCCTTACGAGAGAAGCAGTTGAGAGAATTCTTTGTTAAACCTTCTATTCATAAGTCTTATAAGATACAAGCAGAAGAGAACGTTGCTGATCGTAAGACTTACAGTGATGTAAGCAGGAGAGAATATTGCTTCTCGTAAGTCTTGTATACATAAGCAAGTGAGAAAGGTCATAGGTTGTTTTTCTTTACGTAAGACTTGTCGTAAGGGGGAGAGAAATTTCTTAATGAGAGAATATTTCTGCTCGTAGTCCTTTCAAGGACAATTGATGTTTTGTGGCGTTCTGAGAGCCCATTGAATCTTGGAAGTATAGTGGAAATCTCAGTAGGTCTTGATCTCTGAGGACTGGACGTAGGACTGGTTGTTAGGCCGAACCAGTATAACTCTCTATGTCCAAATCTTCTCAACTCTACTCTGCCTACTATATTTTTCATATCTCCACTTCAAGCGAAAAATTTATAACATCACCCAATTCACCCCCCCTTTTGGGTGAACCTTGCCTCTTTCATTGACTGTGTTTTTCAACGTTTCACTTTGCATTTCCCCCTCGTTCTGTGCATTTCGTTTGTTGAAACGGTATGTTTTTCTTCTCAATAGTATCATACATTTTATGTTGAAACACTGCTTCTTCTTCATCTTCCTCACTTGCATCATCATCCTCAATGCTTCTTCTTCTTCCTTAGTTTGACTGGTCTGTATCATTATGAGCTTCTTCATTTGATTCTTCTTGCGTCCATTGTATACGGTAATTCTTAAATTCTCGCATCTTTCTCATGTATTCGTGTCATACCTTATTTATTTTGGAGAATATATTAAGAGAATTTAAGTTTTATTAAAAAACATGTTTACAAGGTGTTTAAAAAATTTAATGCTCTAGAGATAGAGATCAGAGACTGAGTTGGGTGAGAAAGGTAGGAACAGAGAGACCGCCTCCCCTACAGTCCTTCCTTTTCAGATGGTCCCGAGAGTTTTCTCTCTCAGCCTGAGTTATTCTTTACTCTTTTCTGAGTGCAAAAGAGAGATTGTGACTGTGTTTTTCCACGTGTCGATTTGCATTTTCCCCTCGTTCTGCGCATTTCGTTTGTTGAAACGGTAAGTTTTTCTTCTCAACACTATCATCCATTTTATGTTGAAGCACTGCTCCTTCTTCATCTTCCTTACTTGAATCATCATCCTCGGTGCTTCTTCTTCTTTATTAGTTTGACTGGTCTGTATCATTATGTGCTTCTTCATTTGATTCTTCTTGCTCCATTGTATATGGTAATTCTTAAATTCTCGCATCTTTCACATGTTTTCTGGTCAGACCTTATTTATATTGGAGAATATGTTAAGAGAATTTATGTTAAGTTTAAAAACATGTTTACAAGGTGTTTAAAAAATTTATTGCTCTAGAGATAGAGATCAGAGACTGAGTTGGGAGAGAAAGGGAGGAACAGAGAGACCGCCGCCCCTGCAGTCCTTCCTTTTTTGATGGCCCCGACAGTTTTCTCTCTCAGCCTGAGGTATTCTTTACTCTTTTTTTAGTGTGAAAGAGAGATTTCGACTGTGTTTTTTTCTGTTTCGCTTTGCATTTCCCCCTTGTTTTGCGTATTTCGTTTATTGAAAACGGTATGTTTTTCTTCTCAACAGTATCATCCATTTTACGTTGAAACATTGCTCCGTCTTCATCTTCCTCACTTGAATCATCATCCTCGGTGCTTCTTCTTCTTCCTTAGTTAAACTAGTTTGTATCATACTGAGCTTCTTCATTTGATTCTTCTTGCGTCCATTGTATACGGTAATTCTTAAATGCTCGCATCTTTCACATGTTTTCTGGTCAGCCATTCTTTATATTGGAGAATATGTTAAGAGAATTTATGTTTTGTTTAAAAACATGTTTACAAGGTGTTTGAAATATTCATTGCTCTGGAGATAGAGATCAGAGACTGAGTTGGGTGAGAAAGGGACGAACAGAGAGACCGCCGCCCCTGCAGTCCTTCCTTTTCCGATGGACCCTGCAGTTTTCCCTCTCAGACTGAGGTTTTCTTTACTCTTTTTTGAGTACGAAAGAGAGATTGCGACTGTGTTTTTCCCCGTTTCACTTTTTATTTCCCCCTCGTTCTGCGCATTTCATTTGTTGAAATGATATGTTTTTCTTCGTAAGTGTATCATCCATTTTACGTTGAAACACTGCTCCTTCTTCATCTTCCTCACTTGCATCATCATCCTCAGTGCTTCTTCTTCTTCCTTAGTTTGACTGGTCTGTATTATTATGAGCTTCTTCATTTGATTCTTCTTGCGTCCATTGTATACGGTAATTCTTATATTCTGGCATCTTTCTCATGTGTTCTGGTCATACCTTATTTATATTAGAGAATATATTAAGAGAATTTAAGTTTAATTTAAAAACATGTTTACAAGGGGTTTGACAAACTTATTGCTCTAGAGATAGAGATCAGAGACTCAGTTGGGTGAGAAAGGGAGGAACAGAGAGACTGCCGCCCCCGCAGTCCTTCCTTTTCTGATGGCTCCTCTAGTTTTCTCTCTTAGCCTGAGGTATTCTTTCCATTTTTCTGAGTGTGAAAGAGAGATTGCGATTGTGTTGTTCCCACTTTTAGTTTGCATTTCCCACATGTTCTGCGCATTTCGTTTTTTGAAACAGTATGTTTTTCTCCTCAACAGTATCATGTATTTTACGCTGAAACACTGCTCCTTCTTCATCTTCCTCACTTGCATCATCATCCTCAGTACTTCTTCTTCTTTAGTTTGACTAGTCTGTATCATTCTTAGCTTCTTCATTTGATTCTTGTTGCGTTCAATGTGTATGGCAATTCTAAAATGCTCGCATCTTTCACATGTTTTCTGGTCATACCTTATTTATATTGGAGAATATATTAAGAGAATTTAGGTTTTGTTTAAAAACATGTTTACAAGGTGTTTGAAAAATTTATTGCTCTGGAGATAGAGATCAGAGACTGAGTTGGGTGAGAAAGGGAGGAACAGGGAGACTGCCGCCCCTGCAGTCCTTCCTTTTCCGATGGCCCCTGCAGTTTTCTCTCTCAGCCTGAGGTATTCTTTACTCTTTTCTGAGTGCGAAAGAGAGATTGCGACTGTCTTTTTCCGCATTTCAGCTTGCATTTCCCCCTCGTTCTACACATTTTGTTTGCTGAAACTGTATGTTTTTCTTTTCAACGGTATCATAAATTTTAAGTTAAAACACTGCTTCTTCTTCATCTTCCTCACTTGCAATATCATCCTCAGTGCTTCTTCTTCTTCCTTAGTTTGACTAGTCTGTATCATTCTGAGTGTCTTCATTTGATTCTTGTTGCGTCCATTGCATACGGTAATTCTTAAATTCTCACATCTTTCACATGTTTACTGATCATACCTTATTTATATTGGAGGATATATTAAGAGAATATAGGTTTTGCTTAGAAACATGTTTACAAGGTGTTTGAAAAATTTATTGCTCTGGAGATAGAGATCAGAGACTGAGTTGGGTGAGAAAGAGATGAACAGGGAGACCCCCGCCCCTGCAGTCCTTCCATTTCCAATGGCCCCTATAGTTTTCTCTCTCAGCCTGAGGTATTCTTTACTCTTTTCTAAGTGCGAAGGAGAGATTGCGACTGTGTTTTTCCCCGTTAAACTTTGCATTTCACCCTCGTTCTCTGCATTTCGTTTCTTGAAACGGTATGTTTTTCTTTTTAACAGTATCACTCATTTTACATTGAAACACTGCTCCTTCTTCATCTTCCTCACTTGCATCATCATCCTCAGTGCTTCTTCTTCTTCCTTAGTTTGACTGGTCTCTATCATTCTTAGCTTCTTCATTTGATTCTTCTTCCGTCCATTGTATACAAGGTGTTTGACAAACTTATTGCTATAGAGATAGAGATCATACACTCAGTTGGGTGAGAAAGGGAGGAACAGAGAGACTGCCGCCCGTGCAGTCCTTCCTTTTCTGATGGCATCTCTAATTTTCTCTCTTAGCCTGAGGTATTCTTTCCTCTTTTATGAGTGTGAAAGAGAGATTGCGACTGTGTTGTTCCCGCTTTCGATTTGCATTTCCCACATGTACTGCGCATTTCATTTTTTGAAACAGTATGTTTTTCCTTACTTTCATCATCATCCTCAGCGCTTCTTCTTCTTCCGTAGTTTGACTGGTCCGTATGATGCTGAGCTTTTTCATTTGATTCTTCTTGCGTCCATTGTATACGGAAATTCTTAAATGCTCGCATCTTTCACATGTTTTCTTGTCCTACCTTATTTATATTGGAGAATATATTAAGAGAATTTAAGTTTTATTGAAAATCATGTTTACAAGGTGTTTGACAAATTTATTGCTCTAGAGATAGAGATCAGAGACTGAGTTGGTTGAGAAAGGGAGGAACAAAGAGACCGTCGCCCCTGAAGTCCTTCCTTTTCTGTTGGCCCCTGCAGTTTTCTCATTCAGCCTGAGGTATTCTTTACTCTTTTCTGAGTATGAAAGAGAGATTGCGACTATGTTGTTCCCTCTTTTGCGTTGCATTTCCCCCTGGTTCTGTGGATTTCGTTTGTTGAATCGATATGTTTTTCTTCTCAACAGTATCATCCATTTTACGTTGAAACACTGCTCCTTCTTCATCTTCCTCACTTGCATCATCATCCTCAATACTTCTTCTTCTTCCTCAGTTTGACTGGTCTGTATCATTCTGAGCTTCTTCATTTCCTTCTTCTTGCGTCCATTGTATACGGTAATTCTTAAATTCTCGCATCTTTCACATGTTTTCTGGTCATACCTTATTTATATTGGAGAATGTATTAAGAGAATTTAATTTTTGTTTAAAAACATGTTTACAAGGTGTTTGACAAATTTATTGCTCTAGAGATAGAGATCAGAGACTGAGTTGGTTGAGAAAGGGAGGAACAAAGAGACCGCCGCCCCTGCAGCCCTTCCTTTTCCGTTGGCCCCTGCAGTTTTCTCTCTCGGCCTGAGGTATTCTTTACTTTTTTCTGAGTATGAAAGAGAGATTGCGACTATATTGTTCCCTCTTTTGCTTTGCATTCCCCTCTTGTTCTGCGGATTTCGTTTGTTGAATCGATATGTTTTTATTCTCAACAGTATCATGTATTTTACGTTGAAACACTGCTCCTTCTTCATCTTCCTCACTTGCATCATCATCCTCAATACTTCTTCTTCTTCCTTAGTTTGACTGGTCTGTATCATTTGGAGCTTCTTCATTTCCTTCTTCTTGCGTCCATTGTATACGGTAATTCTTAAATTCTCGCATCTTTCACATGTTTTCTGGTCATACCTTATTTATATTGGAGAATGTATTAAGAGAATTTAAGTTTTGTTTAAAAACATGTTTACAAGGTGTTTGACAAACTTATTGCTCTAGAGATAGAGATCAGAGACTGAGTTGGGTGAGAAAGGGAGGAACAGAGAGATCGCCGCCCCTGCAGTCCTTCCTTTTTTGATGGCCCCTGCAGTTTTCTCTCTCAGCCTGAGGTATTCTTTACTCTTTTCTAAGTGTGAAAGATAGATTGCGACTGTGTTGTTCCCTCTTTCGCTTTGCATTTCCCCCTCGTTCTGCGCATTTCATTTGTTGAAACGGTATGTTCTTCTTCTGAACAGTATCATCCATTTTACGTTGAAGCACTGCTCCTTCTTCATCTTCCTCACTTGCATCATCATCCTCAGTGCTTCTTCTTCTTCCTTAGTTTGACTGGTCTCTATCATTCTTAGCTTCTTCATTTGATTCTTCTTCTGTCCATTGTATACGGTAATTCTTAAATTCTCACATCTTTCACATGTTTACTGATCATACCTTATTTATATTGGAGAATATATTTAGAGAATTTAAGTTTTGTTTAAAAACATGTTTACAAGGTGTTTGACAAATTTATTGCTCTAGAGATAGAGATCAGAGACTAAGTTGGTTGAGAAAGGGAGGAACAAAGAGACCGTGCCGCACACACATTATATTGTTCCACTGAGCTTCCTCATTTGATTCTTCATTACATATTTTGGAAAGTTGCATTTATTCTGATCATTTTGCGAGCTGGATAGTTAATTATGTTGTTCTATTTCATATATAGTATAGAACCTAATGCCCTTTCCCTCTTTATTATACATACTGTATTTAGTAAGGATTTCATCCATTACAAGTTGTTTATTTAATAGAAGCAATGTGTTGCAGATTGCTAGGGAGTTGAGGTTACGGGATATTGGTCGCATTGTTGCAGTTGATTTCATTGATATGATTGATGAGGTGAATTAGAAAATTTTCACTTGTTTCTGCAATTAATGTATATCAGATAATGAGTTCCGTTGATGATAAATTTTTCCACATACTTTTCACCAATGTCTTGTGTTTTATTACAATGGCTTTCTAAAGGTCAGATGAAGCGGTTTAATGGCAATAATCTTGTAAGCGATATATGAAAGTTCATCGCTTGTTGCCTTCCCCTTTCAAATTCATCTATTAGTTTTACGTTCTATTATGCAATTTTTATTCACCTAACTGGAGGTTTCTTCATGCTTTTATGCCCATTTTACTTGCCACCATACACCTCTTTTTGTCAGAGGCCATGTCCTATTTCTATGAAGCACTTGACTTAGAAGATTTAACTGCTAACCATGGTCCAAGAATGATTTTATAACTGTTAACTTGGTCCTTCAGGTCTAAATTTGTTGATAAATCATGGAATACTTAATTATGTTATTTTTTATGGGAGATATCTTAAGAGAATCTAATTTTTGTTTAAAACATGTTTGCAAGCTGGCTGACAAATTTATTGCTCTTAAAATAGTGACCAGAGACTGAGTTGGGTGAGATATGGATGAACAGAGAGACCAGTACAGAAACACTGTTTCATTGAGCTTCTTCATTTGATCCTTCTTGCGCCCATTATATATGGTAATTTCTTGCATCCTTCACATGTTTTCTGGTCATACTTTAAGTCTGTTATTTTATATTATTGGAGATTTCTTTCAAGTTTTGTTTAAAAACATGATTACAAGGTGTGGCTCTAGAAATAGAGATGGGAGACTGAGTTGGGTGAGAGAAAGGGAGGAACAGAGAGACTGGGACACAGTGTCTTTCGTTTTCCTGAAATAGAATGCAGATATTATATATATATATATGTATATTGATAAGAATGCAGATATTATAATCAGAGAGGGGGGAGGGAGAAGGGATTTTAATAGACCTTTTCTTGAGATGGGTAATTTTGACTTGGAGGAGAGCAAATAATGCGTTAACCGTTGTATTATTATCAAGTTTGCGATGTTTTTTATTCTTTATAAATATTTTGTTATATTATTATAGAAGAGAACTTAGAACCAATGATATTTATATGGGAGGATCTTTTAAAGTGTAATTATAATTATGTAGATGACTCCAAAACTAAATGTATAAATGTACAAATACCAAATGTCCCTTCACCAAATTCATTATGTTCCCTCTTGTCATCCTTCTTAATTATAAGGGAAAATTATAAAAAAAAATACTGTCAAAATTGTTATTGGCCCTCCAACTTGTTACTTCTCCCCTTTTGCATCCAAAGTTGTCAAACTAGAAAGTGAAGTTGTTAATGTAGAAAGTGTTGTTATTATTCGAGAGGGCTATATTGTTATTGTTCCTTCAACTTGTTACTTTTCCCATTTTATCTCTAAGGTTTCACCAGTTTCATCTCACCAAATCTAAGGTGTAATTCTCATTACATTCAACTTAAGTTTCACCTGTTTCTTTCAACCATGGGAATTAATTTTATGCAATCAAAACGCTCAAACTTTAGAAAATGAAAACACGGGAACATACTGATGCTGATCGTCTCTCGACACATTGACCACTGTCAAACCACCTTCCAACTCTGCAGCATGCCGTTGAAGCTTGGTCAAGAGATCTTCGTTCCCTTCCTCTTCTTCACTCACCTACACCATTCTTCTCTTTCAATCGCCATGCCGACTAACCCTTCGCCCCTTCCCCTCATATGTTTTTCCTCTGTTTCTAAATCACTCTTCCACCAACCCATGATTTTGGCCTTCCCTCTGTTTTTTTTCAAACTTCATTGAGAGCATTATTGTCTTTTACACAAAATTTCAAATCCCAAATTCCTACTCTTCCTCTGATTTGAGATTTCAAGAATTTACCACGCCTTTTTGTCCTTTCTCAATTTTGATTGTATTTTTCTTGAATTTTTCCTAATTATAAATCAAAAAATTTATATTTATACGGTTATATATTAATATACTTTTTAACCTTAATATATAATATTGTTTATTTAAAATATATTCTAGCATCATTCTTATTACTTAACAAATTTTTTTCTAGTTATTTAATTCATTATTTTTGTCACATTTATAAAATAAACATTTTTGTTTACATTTACCGGAGAGCATGCATTTTGATAAATTATATAAAACGTTAGCAATCTCTTACGTTTTCAAAATTCTTATGGAAGATTAAAATTACTATTCATATATATTTAAACTATAGAATGGATATTGATTTTTATAAAACAGTGTCCATGCTTTTTGAATATCAAATAAGACAACCTTTTTGAATTTTTTTATTTATTTACGTGATATGATTATTTATTTGTATAAACATAAATATTTTAATTTTTAACAAGAACGATGGTCAGAGAAAAAAGTAAGGGTTTGGTCAGAGGAATATAATTTAGTATTTTCATATTTTTGGCCCATCTACACCCTAATAAAGATAATTTTCTCCCCTTCCTCCCTATTAATTTTCCCTTTATCAGTTTTTTGTGCTCATGATGTTGCACTCTCACCTTATAAATGTTTTTGTTTTTGTTTTTTTTCCATTCACCTTATAAATGTTAAACTTTTGTCCCTCTATTATACAAACCTTACGCAAAGACCGGGCTAATTCAATTTCCTAATGTTAACCCTTAGTATTCTAAAATAATTTTGTATGCAATTTGATCTTAATTGCTATTTGAAACCATATTTCCATGGTCAATCCCTTAGCTAATCAACATTTTATTTAATAATAATTTGGCCATGAGGGAAAGAAGAAAGGTCAATGGCAGAAGATGCTATAATCGATTTGTCTTGTGGTACAGAGGAGAGAGAGAGAAGTAGGGAAGTGGGTAATCTCTTTATCCAATAACCCCTGGTTGAGAAAACTGGGTATTTATTCGCTTCCTAGCTTATTCGGTTGTAGTAAAATAATAGAATTCATTACAGTACCTATTTTTCTTGTTAAGGCACGTGTTCATGCTACTAACCATATAACCATATATCTTTTTACATCCCAAAAGACATCCTTGTTCATGAAGATAAAGTGATCCGGTTGGGCCGTTGTTGGAAATTGATATTGATAATTCTCCATATAACACAATGCTTCCAAAGGCATATATCAATGATTTTTGGGCTTCATAATTACTTCTATTTGGGTTTCTTTCTTAATCTTTGTTGATCTTTGAAAGCACAACACCAAGCCCATCATCTCCACAGAGTATCACAGGCCCATATAACTCACAGCAAAAGCCCACAAATGATTTAGTTGATATTTTGTAAACAATGTATAGCTAGCCCTCAAACGAATATTCTAGAATGGTTCATCTTCTCTATATAAACAATTGTAAATGAATGTATACACAGTGATTATACAGTAACCTTGTCTTCTTATTCTTCATTCTTTACTAAACTTTAGAATGGTATTAGAGCTTTTCTAGTGATTCAATGTCAAGCCCCTCCTCTAAATCCATAGATCCCATATCACCTACTCTTCCCATAGCCCCTTCTCAATCTGCAAATGTTTCACATTTCATCTCTGTACAACTTACTCTTGATAATTACCTTATCTGGAGAACTCAAATGCTTCCTTACCTCTATGAACAGAGATATTTATGTTACATTGATGGATCTAAAACATGTCCACCAACAACACTCCCAAATGGCTATTCCGATCCTGAAAATATCACATGGTTCGAACGTGGTGGTTCTAGATGAGGTTACAGTGGCGGAAGAAATTTTCCAGAAACCGAGGTGGCAGTGCTGTCCAAAATTCTTACTCTCAAAACAATGCCTCTGCCACATTCCAACTTTTTCATGTTGTGGGTCATGTTGAATTTTGCTCTCATCGGTATGGCCATACCTTTCAAGCACCGGGAAACATCTCTGCTCACTCCTCCTCCTATATACCATCTATTGAAGATGATCTCAGGTACCCTGACACAGGAGCAACAAATCACATGATAGCTGATTTTTCAAATTTAAATATCACCTCCAATTCATATGAAGGACTAGAGTCTGTGTTCATTGGTGACAGCGCTCAACTTTCCATTCAAGACACTGGTACTGGTTATCTTTCTACCTTACATAACAAATACTTTCTTTCTCACCTTCTTCATGTTCCCCAAATCTCAAAATCTTTTATCACTCCAACAATTCTTTGCCGACAATAGCGTTTTCTTTGAATTTCATGCTCATTGTTTCTTTGTGAAGGATGTCAAAACAAGGACAGTTCTTCTTCAAGTTCCAAATCACAACAAACTCTACCCTCTAAGGTCTTTGTTCTTCATCATCTTATCTTACTGCTTACTTAGGAGTCAAAAATTCCCTACCTTAGTGGCATAATCACTTGGGTTATCCTGCTCTTCGAACTGTTCAACACATCATCTCTACCAACTCATTACCAGTATCAACATCTACCACTTCTCATGTATGTCCAGCATGTTGCACATCCAAGAGTCACCGACTTTCCTCACCTCCATCACCTTATCGTTCAACTAGTCCTCTTAATTTAGTGTTTTGCGATGTATGGGAGCCATCCCTAGTAGTTTAGTTGATGGTCTCTATTACTATTTCTGTTTTTTAGATGATTTCTCTCGGTATATGTAGTTCTTTCCATTTAAATCAAAGGATGAAGTTTGTTCTGTCTTTATTAAATTTAGGTCGGAGAGTTTCATCCAATTCGTAAACTTCTGTCCTCAGTAGGCATACACTACCTCATAACCTGCCCACACACACATACTCGAAGGGCATAGTTGAGCGATGACACCGCACTATTGTTGAAACAGGATTGTCATTAATGCATCACACCTCTTTCCCACTGAAGTACTGGTCTTATGCCCTCTTAACGGCCACTTATTTATTAAATAAAAAATAAATTAGAGCCTTCTAAAAAATATTAGTCCCTTTGAGACACTTTTTCATACCAAGCCTAAATATCATTTTCTCAAAGTTTTTGGAGCAGCTTATTGACCCAACTTATGACCATATACCAAAAACAAATTAAAGCCTCGATCCAACTTGTGTGTCTTTCTAGGCTATAGCCCAAACCACCTTGGCTACCTATGCCTTAACATTAACATCGGTCGTATCTACACATCATGAGATGTGGCGCTTGATGAGAGCCTTTTTCCTTTCTAAACTACTCCTAACCAAGCCCAATCCAATATTCCCACACTAGTACAAAAAAGGGTTTTTAGACCAAAATATTTAGACCGGTTATATCGGATAAGGTCTTAAAATATGACCGACGGCATTTTTGTAATTATGATGAAATATTAAGACTAGTTATATTTATAACCGGTCTTAAAAATACCTTTAAGACCAGTTATATTTAAAACTGGTCTTAAAAATAATTTTAAGACCGGTTGTAATAAAAACTGGTCTTAAAATATATACAATTAAAAAAAATAAATACATGTAATATATTTTTTATATCGATTCTAAAAATAACCGTTCTAGAAAATATTATCTGAATTAAAGAAAATTATAAAAATAAAATGTTTATTATTTTTAAGATCGGTTGTAAATGAAAACCAGTCTTAAATATTAAAAATTTAAGACCGGTTATTAATTAATAACCGATCTTAAAAAGTTTCAATTTTTAAGACCGGTTATTTATTAATAACCGGTCTTAAATATATATTTTAAGACCGATTTTCAAATAGAACCGATCTTAAATATTACTTTTAAGACCGGTTATAATTAACAACCAGTCTTAAAACTGACCTAGATTTTAAAAGGCGCCTAAATTTGACTCTATAATCTAAAACTTAAGCATATCAGCAAAACCCCTCCATCATCTCGCGACAGCTCCTCCTTTCCCCTTCTCTCCTCCGTCCTTAACTTCACCGCTGTCAATAGAGATTTACTGTTGAATACATTGTCGGAAGGCTATCGTCGTTTGTTCCCTCCGATTGCTTTTGTTCTCAACCTCGTTTTTATTGTCAAGTTTGTGTTTCAATTTTGTTTTTGGGTTTTTATTTCAAATTGCGAGATGACTTGGCCTATATTTTCTTTGTTCGATTCTTGCAGCAAGTGCCCAAGGACTATTCAAATCCAGAGGAAGAAGAGGATCCTTAAGCAAAGGTTTAAGGTACCGTTTAATTATTCTGAAATTGTGGACCTGCGTTTATTTTGGTGGTTTTCCATTTGCATTACAGACTATAGTTTAAGCTTGTTGCTTATAGTGGTGTAACTTCTGTTATATTGTTTGGTTTGGTTTAAGCTTGTTTGGTTCTGTTTTGTTTGATTTTGATCCTAGTTGAAGACTATAGTGGTGTAGCTCCTAGTTGATTTTGCTAAACTGGGTTTTGTTTTGTTTGGTTTAAGCTTGTTGCTTCTGTTATATTGATTTTGTAGTTTCTGGTTTACTTCTTTTGATTTAGCCATGCGATTTGAATTTAAAATATTGCATAACTTGGGAATTGCTTTTGAATGATGCCTTTGTAGATAGTGCCGTGTTATAACAATAAGCACCGTGTAGCAAAATTTCCTTAAACAGTGTCCTTAAAGTTTTTTCAGACAATGAGTTATCCTAGTTAGGGTACTCCCGATCCAACTAATCCAAATCAGAGTGAGCCTAGCAATGCTCTGAGCCAGGAACATAATGAGCCACATAACCGGCCTAGACGAATGGGTAGGAGAGCCATCCGATTGATAGACATTCCTCTCAATCAAAATACTAGGGAAAAGATTCTGATTACGTTTGATAGATATTGGAAACCAATCGGGCCTAATTCCTAACGGTATAGGAGTTTTGTCGGCCTCTTAACATGCAACAAGCCTAGCATCTTGATAGAGCAGTGGAGAAATGTCGATAAAGGTATGAAGCGAGATATTTGGAAAACTATCTAGCTCACTTACGACATTCCTGAGAATGAAGTCTTGTATGAAAAGACAATGACGTATTGTGATGAACGCTGGAGGAAGTTTAAGACAAATCTAGCCAACAATTACGTGCATATCGAGGTGGAAGAAGGTCAGCCTCTTCCTAATCCGTGCGATAAGTATTCTTTTATTGACGAACAGATTTGGCAAGAATTTAGACAGCTTCGGACTACTCCAGAAGCATTAGTGAGTTGACTTATTTTGCAATTTATTTGCTTATGAATTATGAATTGTCTTTATTAATTTACAATGACTTAATTTTGACTTCTTATTCATAGGAAAAAAAGGAAAAAGGCCTAAGAGAGTGGTAGAAAGAATGATGTCCCCCATATAATGTCTCGTAGGGGGTATTCGAAGACCTAAAAAGACTTGTTGGAGCCAAATGGAAGAGATTGGAAGAAGCAGCTCAATCCAATCCTTTTGTTCTTCTTTCTCCACCATCTCCGATAGTTTACGAACACAAGAGAAGCAGGTCTTATACTAGTGAACAATCTCTTATTGTCAGTGAGAAAATTGTAAGTATTGTTGTTGACTTGTTGTTATTAATTATTTAGTAAACAAATTTCATTACTAACATTTGTCATATGTGTCTTAAAAGAGGAGCATAAAAAAAAACAAGTCGAGGGATCGTTTAGGTCCGATAGGAGGAATGACACATGACCGTAGCTATAGGAAAACCTTAGCATCCTAGCTGTATCAAGGGGATTGGAGAAGGGGTAGGCATAAGGGATTACTTTGGAGCACCGTCACACCGTTCCTCAAGTGGTATGGTGACTAGGGAGGAGATGGAGCGTATATTGGCCATTGTGAGGGTGGAAGCTAGGGCCGAGGCAGAAGCATTATTTGATACACGATTTGAAGAAAGGTTCAGCAAGATGAAGGAGGAATGGATGATCATGACGAGTATAAGACAAGCAGATACCAATGCTCCCCAGGCTTATTCCCTAAACTCTAAATAGAGCACTAAAGAGAGTTGCATTAGTCAGTCATCAGAGGGTCCTGGTGGCTAAATTGGTGAGCCTTGTGACTTGTTTGTGGTGGATCCTCTGAGACAATTGGTTGCACGGGGTAGCGTGCATAACTTGGGATCAACTTTCAACCACCAAGAAATAAAGGATGATCAAGTCAAAGTGGCAGTTGAAGAGGTGATCGTTGCAGATGCACCTCTCCCTATCCCTGTTGATGACTTCAAGGTTGTGGGTGATGTCGTCAACTCTTTCATCTTGTGGCCAAAGAACCTTATTTTTTATCGAGCTGAGGAATCCCTTCTACCTCCATCTCCCTCCACTCAAGATGTTTTATGGCCTCCATTGAATGTCATGCAGCAAGTGATTCTGATGGCATATGATACATCCTTTGCAACAAGAAATTGAGCTACTGAGTCAGCTGTTGGCAAGTCAGGGGCGCAATGCTATCTTGAGAGGGATGATTTAATGTCCCTAGTAGCTCCTCTACAACAGCTTATGATTTTGATTGTCCAACTCTTTTTGATGTAAGTATCTTCTCAAATTGGAAGTTAATATTTTACAAATTATGCCGTTAAACTTTGATTTAATGTCCCTGTTTTAATTATTGTAGGTGGATGCATCGTAGGTTGGTTGACTCTGGCAAAACTGATAAATTTGGACTCTTATGCCCATTTCAACTCTACAACAAAGGGACCACTGCTTCTATCAGACACACATACTTATCGCACAGGCTTAATGAAACCTCAATTGAGTGTTTCTTGGCTCCATATTTGCACGAGTAAGACACAAATTTATATTTCATACTATACAAAATATTTTATATTTGCTTAAAAGTTTTCCCTTTTTTCAGTGATCATTGGCAATTAACTATTTTGTACAAGAAGAGTTATTCTGTCATCCTCTTATGCTCCCTCCACCTCAGCAAGCCAACTAGTGAATTGAAAAAGATCTTGAACTCGTAAGTTTTATTGCATTATTAATTACCTTTCGTGTGCAAAATTTATGGAATTTTTGTAAAATAAGTAACCTTTGTGATTTTGATGTTATAGGGTTATGCGGACATTCCAATACACTGCACTTGGTAGGCCTATGCATGAGGTAAAAGACCCTATATGGATCTTGCCAAAGGTTAGTTACATATTGGGTTGTTTTAAGAATGTATTCAATAATAAGCCATGCTTTAATTTTATACTTGTTTTAACGATGTCATGTTATTTTTCAGACCCGTAGGCAACCACCGGGGTCCAACTTGTGTGGGTTGTATATTCTGAGGCACATATATAATATTATTACCCTAGGCACGACAAAATTTACTGAAGAGGTAAATGTATATATATTTCATAAATTTTGTATTTCTTTTATTTTTTAAGTGAATTTAATGTTTTGCCTGGCTTTGGTGTTTTAGATGTTTGAACTTGCTGACCCCTTTCCAGAAGAAGATATTGAGCACATTCGTAATTGTTGTACTGAATTCATTTATGAACTTTTACAACAGTGAGTTCTTGTAAAGCTGAGGAATTGTTTTTGTATATATTGATGAATTGGCATGTTGGTTTGTTGCAAATATTTTTGGTTGTATGAGTTGACATGTTTGTTGGTTTTAACATGGTTTTTGTATATTTTGATGAGTTGACTTGTTGGTTGCATGATATGTGTAATATCCCAAAAAGTGATTAAGGGCTAATGACTTTAAAAGTGGATATAATTATTGTTGAATAAATACTTTTAGAGAATGTGTGATGGGAATTTGGATATTTTAATGATTCCAATGGCTTCCTTGTGAAAATTCATGTGGGGAGAGTGTTTATTGTGAAATTGGAACCATTGGGAACAATCGTGCTAAAGTTGAAAACTCTGTCCATTGAAACTCTGTACAGGGCAGCCAATTTGTATGGACGTTTTAAATAGACAAATGGTGTCTAAAAATTCTGAAATTTTCCAGTATTAAAGTTCACATGTCAAGCTTCAAAATGAACATATAATTTGTATCATTTTGATTTGTGACCTAAGAGTTTTGGATTTTTGAAGTTTGCCCAGCGAAATTAATTATTTTCTGGAACAGTATGCAAAGATTGAAATTCTGGGAATTTTGTGGTGATTTGCAGTAATGGCCAATATTTTTCCTATGAAGAGGACTTAAATATCTTTCATTTGGCTTTGGGATCACCTCATTTCGAATTTTCTAGAATTAGTTATGATTTTTCAAAGTTTGGGCAGAAAATCTGCCAGAAAATCCGAAAATGGGAATTATGACATCATCTCACTAAAAGATGACATCAGCATGGAATTAGATATATTCTCATCTTCTTCAGCTCATTTCTGTCGTGATGAACCAGCTGCACTAGTGAGAGAAAGTTGAGAGCTCTTAGAGAGAGAAAGAGGAGAAATCTCGCAAGGTAAGCCGATTTCTCCGATGATTTAGCTCCTAACGCGTATAACTCTGACTCTAAGCTACTCCTCTTTATTCTTTAAGGTTGTGAAGCTCAAAATTTGGTGTTTCAAAGAGGCTAGGGTTCAGCCAAATTTGGGAAAAGCTAGTGGGAGCTTGAGGTAACTTCCAAACTTTCGTATATTGCTTATTCTGGCTGCTGTGGGCAATTTAATCGGTGAAATTTCGCCGGATTGCCATTGGTTTTAAATTTTGGAAATTTAGTTTCCTAAGGGTTATGCTGCCCAATTTTGGTTCAAATGGTAGTTATAACCTAATGTAATAGTGAATTAAGTGGTTAGGAGTAGAAAGGAACGCGTTTACGGAGCCGAAATCATAAAACCCCGATTTTCTCCGAAGAACTCATAAATTTCGGCCAGCTCTAGAAATGGGTCTTAGAGTTGGATTTTCAATGATTTGATGGTTCTATTGAGTTCAGGAGCGAAAATTAGGTGGGGTTACAGTTGGTCACTTTTTCGGAAAAGGCCGAAAAAGCATAATTACGAAAACGCCCCTGAAACCCTTGAAGTAGGGCTGCCAAGGGTAACTTTGTAATTTTACATTGAATTTGATAATTCCGAGTCCGGAAATGGATTCCTTGGGCGGAAATATGTTAGGATAGCTCAGATTAGAATTTCGGGAAAAGTGCAACCGGACCGGGTACGGCGGGCCCGGGCCGGGTCCCCGGGGGTAGTTTTGTAAATTTTCATTATAGACTCATATAACCCCAAGTAACACTATGAAGTGTCTAAATGGTGCATTTGGAATTGTAGGATTCGATATTTGCCGCCCTCGAGAGCCAACTGCGCCGAAGGACGTCAGGAAAGGACAAGGTAGTGACTCTCTCTCTCTCTTATACTGTGTGTAATGCTTTGTATGTGTGTGTTATCATGGTTCTATGATGGTTGTGATGCTGCTGCGGTTACAGCTGGTGATAGCTGTCGTTTACAGCGCAAGCTGTCGTTTACAGCGCAAGCTGTCGTTTACAGCGTAAGCTGTCGTTATTGTGATTACAGCGTAAGCTGTCGTGATGAAGATTATAGCGAGAGCTGTCGTATTGTGTATACAGCCGTGAGTGCTGTCGTTTGTGGTGAAAACCATGTATCATTGAGATTGTTGCTGCTGTTGTTGCTGGTTATGATTTCTGTACATGCTTGGTATTTATACATTGTATGAGTGGTTTGTTACTACTGAGATTCTCTCGAATCTCATTCTTTCCTATGACTAATCTTTCAGACAGGGCGTGTGGCTCAAAGGAGAAGAGGCCGACCTGAAGCCATTAGGACCCTTGGGGGTATATCTGTTTTGGAGATGTTGGTTATTCGTTTTGAACTTGGGATTACTGTATATGCTGAAAAATGAATTATGTATTCGATTTCGGATATGTAATCCCCTAGTGGATATTTTAACCCTCAGGTTATATATGTATAGAATCCGGGAGTTTCCGGGGATTTGGTAATACACTCTGTCATACGTGAATGTAGATAAACTGCACAGGTAATTATATTCGAATTTTGAAATGGAGACCAAGAATAGGAAGAGATTTTGAATGTTTTTGTGAAAACCCTACTACAAAGTAGGAGATTGAAATGTGTTTAAGCTATTCTAAGGTCTCTAATCTAATTTAATTATCGAATATCGAATTATAATTACGTGTTTAAAGTCAGGGGGTTACATTTTGGTATCAGAGCTGTAGTTCCTGGCAAGGGTAGAGGTTGCTAGGATAGATCCCTTAGATAGTAATAGGGATAGAATATTATCTGTGAATGATTGTTGTGTATGCACGTGTATGATATATTGGCATGGATATGTATAAGTTTTGTGACTATATGTGCATACTATCTCTTCTAAATTAATGGGGCAAGTTGTTTGTAGAATGAAGAAAACTAGAGGACGCCCCAAAGTTCCGCGTGTAGACCCTGTGGTGGAGGTTGATGATGAAAATCCACCAGATGCAATGCAAGAATTAATGGGTCTGATTAAGGATCAGCGGGATATGATCACTGAACTGAGAGACGAGCTCAGGGCAGAGAAGGCAAAGAATAAGGAAGTTCCGGTTCAATCCACTTCTGAGGAAACACAAGAAGAGACTCGGCATGAGGATACTGCTGAAGGATCAGCACGACCACTAGAGTCCCCACCTCACATTGTCCCAAATCAAGAATCACATGGGATGCCGCTTAGAGAAGAAAGAGACCTTCAGTTTTGGGTCACCAGGTTCTGCAAGCATCTGCCTCCTGCGTTCAGAGGGAGGTTTGACCCTCAAGCAGCCGAAGATTGGATGAACAGACTGGAGAAAATATTTGGGGTGCTTAATTGTCCTGATGAGGTGAAGCCACAACTGGCCGTTTACAAACTCGAAGGGGATGCAGACCGTTGGTGGCGGAATATCGCCCTAACCTTGAAGAGCAACAAGATGCCATTGACTTGGGAATTGTTTCAACAAGAATTCAACGAGAAGTATTTTCCCAAATCAGTGAGGCTCGAGAAGGAGACAGAATTCCTGAATATCAGGCAAGGGGACACGGAAAGCTTCGATGATTACTTGTCCCGTTTTGTCCGATTGGCTCGATACTCCTCCTATCTCCGGTTCAAGGATGATGAAGAATGGAGTTCTGATATGCTTATTCGCGGTCTGAGGCGGGAGTTGAGGAAGCGCTTAGCTACTCATCAATTTACCAAGTTCAACAAGGCGGTTGAACAGTGCAGGATTACAGAGAACAACTTGAGAGATTTGTATCCTGCCAGAGCTACTATCCACCGCAATGAACCTAATAAGGGTGCTACCTCATAAAAGCGAAAGGGGCAAGGATCTTCGTCTGGAAGTGGTAAGAAGCCCTACCAGTCTGGGAGCCGTGACCAACAAAGAACATATTCTGGACCTTGGATTTGTCGTCGATGTAACCAACCACATCAAGGCAGAACTTGTGATGGCAAAATAATATGCTTCAATTGTAAGCGTGTGGGGCATACTTCTGCTGAATGCAAAGAGCCACGACCAGACCAGAGACCGAGGACACAGGGCCGAGTATTCACTATGACCCATGAGGAGGCCCGCAAATCTCCTGAGCTAATACAAGGTAAAATTCTACTTCATGGCCATCTGTTGCAAGTTTTATTTGACTCGGGTGCAAGTCACTCCTTCATTGCCTATGATTGCGTGAAGCGCCTGGGATTGCATGTGCACAAACTGCCATTTGAATTAGTAGTGTCAACTCCAATGGGTATTAAGGCCTTGACCACAGAAGCTTGTTTGAGTTGTGTCATAACTATGGAAGGGCATCAATCTATTGTAGATTTGATATGTTTGCCTCTTAGTCAATTAGAAGTCATTTTGGGTTTTGATTGGTTAATGGCAAATAATATATTGCTTGATTGTGGAAACAAGAGGATAGTATATCCTGTATCTCAGAGGGTTGAAGATGTGGATGCTAGTATGAATTTTCTTTCGGCAGCCAAAGCTGAAAAGTATCTTGAAAAGGGTTGCCAGGGGTATGTAGTGTTTTTCTCTGTGCAAGGGGAAAATGGCGAAACCTTGAATAATATACCCGTGGTAAATGAATTCCCTGAGGTGTTTCCGGACGATCTGAGCGGATTACCTCCAGAAAGGGAAGTTCAGTTCCCAATTGACATTGTACCTGGAGCTGGTTCTATATCCAAGGCCCCATACCGCATGGCCCCAAACGAAATGGCGGAGTTAAAGAAACAAATAGAAGATTTGCTTGAGAAAGGGTTTATTAGACCCAGTGTGTCGCCTTGGGGAGCTCCAGTGTTGTTTGTAAAGAAGAAAGATGGGAGTCTTCGCTTGTGTATCGACTACAGAGAGCTCAATAAAGTTACTATCAAAAACAAGTACCCTCTTCCCCGAATTGATGACCTATTAGATCAACTCTCTGGTTCGTGTGTGTTTTCAAAGATTGATCTAAGGTCAGGGTATCATCAGCTGCGAGTGAAAGCAGAAGATATTCCAAAGACTGCTTTCAGGACCCGATATGGTCATTATGAGTTCTTGGTGATGCCATTTGGGCTAACTAATGCGCCTGCGGTTTTCATGGATTACATGAACCGTATCTTTCGGCAATATCTGGATCAGTTTGTTGTTGTGTTTATCGATGACATTTTGATATATTCCAAGAATAAGGATGAGCATGAGCATCATTTGAGAATCGTATTGAATATCTTGTGCGAGAAGCAATTATATGCTAAATTGAGCAAGTTCGAGTTTTGGCTATCAGAAGTGAAATTCTTAGGCCATGTTATCTCGCAAGAAGGGGTCTCTGTGGATCCCAGCAAAGTGGAAGCAGTACTGAACTGGAAGAGGCCAGAATCTGTGGCGGAAATACGCAGTTTTCTGGGTCTTGCTGGTTATTATCGGAGATTTATCCAAAATTTCTCCCGTATTGCGTTACCGATGACCAAGCTCACGAGAAAAGATCAGCCGTTTGTGTGGGACGAGAAATGTGAAACCTGCTTTGTGGAGCTGAAGGAGAGGTTGACGTCGGTACCTGTATTGATTTTACCCGATCCCAGTGTGACATATGTTGTGTATTCTTATGCCAGTGGGCAGGGATTAGGGTGTGTCCTTATGCAGCAGGGACGTGTGGTGGCCTACGCCTCTCGACAGCTCAGACCTCATGAATTGAATTATCCCACTCATGATCTGGAGCTTGCGGCCATTGTATTTGCTTTAAAGATTTGGCGTCATTACCTGTATGGTGTGACTGTGGAACTGTACTGCGACCACAAAAGTCTCAAATATCTGTATGATCAAAAAGAACTGAATATGAGACAATGCCGCTGGATGGAATTGCTTAAGGACTACGACCTGGAGATAAAATATCACCCGGGTAAGGCAAATGTAGTCGCTGATGCTCTTAGCCGAAAGACTGTGCTCGTTGCAGCTATGATGATACAAGAAAGGAAATTAATTGAAGATTTCCGTGATTTAAATTTGACAAACCAGATCATTTGTGCCAATTACACTGTTTCTCAAGAGGAGAGTGATCTAAGGGCGGAAATTGAAGAAGCTCAGAGTCAAGATAACTGGATACAGCGCAATCTGACTCGAATCGAACAAGGAGAAGTTTCAGGCTACAACTTATCACCTCGTGGATTGGTTCGTTACCAGAAAAGAGTCTGCGTTCCACTTAAGGCAGAGTTGAGGCAGAAGATTCTGGATGAGGCACACAAGAGCCGATATACTCTTCATCCTGGTATGACCAAGATGTATCAAAATCTGAAATCGGTGTATTGGTGGCCGGGTTTGAAGAGTGACGTGACCAAATATGTTGCAAGGTGTCTCACTTGTCAGAAAGTGAAGATCGAGCACCAGAGACCGCCTGGTTTACTTCAGAGTCCTGAGATTCCGGAATGGAAATGGGAAAGCGTGACCATGGATTTGGTTGTGGGATTACCCAGGATCAGAAACTATGATGCGATCTGGGTAATTGTGGATCGGTTAACGAAGTCAGCCCACTTCATACCAATCAATGCTGGTTATTCTCCTGATAAACTAGCGGAGATTTATATCCAAGAGATTGTCAAACTTCATGGTGTTCCGAAAAACATCATTTCCGATCGAGATCCACGATTTACTTCAAAGTTTTGGAAAGCACTGCATGAAGCCTTAGGTACTCAACTGAGATTCAGTACGGCTTATCATCCTCAAACGGATGGACAATCTGAGAGAACAATTCAGACGCTGGAAGATATGTTGCGAGCTTGTGTTCTCGACTTTAAAGGAAGTTGGGATTGTTTCCTTCCACTGGCTGAGTTCGCTTACAACAATAGCTATCATGCGAGTATCCAAATGGCTCCGTATGAAGCGTTGTATGGAAGACGGTGTCAATCACCTATATGCTGGAATGAATTATCCGAAAGGAAGCTTTATGGGCCAGATTTGGTTGATCAAACCTCAGCACAGATTCGGATCATTCGTAAGAGGCTCCTTGCAGCGCAAAGTAGACAGAAAAGCTATGCTGATAAGAGGAGAAGGCCTCTAGAGTTTGAGGTTGGTGATCATGTTTTTCTGAGAGTATCGCCAATTACGGGCATCGGGAGAGCTATCAAGCGGAAGAAGTTGAGCCCGAGGTACATAGGTCCTTTTGAGATTCTTGCAAGAATTGGGCCTGTAGCCTATCGAGTAGCCCTACCCCCGAACTTGAGCAGGCTCCATGACGTGTTTCATGTTTCCCAACTGAAGAAGTACCAACCGGATCCATCTCATATAGTTGAATATGAAGAAGTCGAATTACAAGACAACTTCACATATACGGTAGAGCCAGAGCAGATCATTGATCGAGAAGAGCGACGGCTCAGACACCGAAGCATTCCATTTGTGAAAGTGATCTGGAAGGGAATGACAGAAAGAGAAGCAACTTGGGAAGCGGAAGCAGATATGCGAAGACGTTATCCGGAGTTTATGGCTCAAGTTGTGTAGCAATTTCGAGGACGAAATTTAATTTTCGGGGGGAGAAATGTAATATCCCAAAAAGTGATTAAGGGCTAATGACTTTAAAAGTGGATATAATTATTGTTGAATAAATACTTTTAGAGAATGTGTGATGGGAATTTGGATATTTTAATGATTCCAATGGCTTCCTTGTGAAAATTCATGTGGGGAGAGTGTTTATTGTGAAATTGGAACCATTGGGAACAATCGTGCTAAAGTTGAAAACTCTGTCCATTGAAACTCTGTACAGGGCAGCCAATTTGTATGGACGTTTTAAATAGACAAATGGTGTCTAAAAATTCTGAAATTTTCCAGTATTAAAGTTCACATGTCAAGCTTCAAAATGAACATATAATTTGTATCATTTTGATTTGTGACCTAAGAGTTTTGGATTTTTGAAGTTTGCCCAGCGAAATTAATTATTTTCTGGAACAGTATGCAAAGATTGAAATTCTGGGAATTTTGTGGTGATTTGCAGTAATGGCCAATATTTTTCCTATGAAGAGGACTTAAATATCTTTCATTTGGCTTTGGGATCACCTCATTTCGAATTTTCTAGAATTAGTTATGATTTGTCAAAGTTTGGGCAGAAAATCTGCCAGAAAATCCGAAAATGGGAATTATGACATCATCTCACTAAAAGATGACATCAGCATGGAATTAGATATATTCTCATCTTCTTCAGCTCATTTCTGTCGTGATGAACCAGCTGCACTAGTGAGAGAAAGTTGAGAGCTCTTAGAGAGAGAAAGAGGAGAAATCTCGCAAGGTAAGCCGATTTCTCCGATGATTTAGCTCCTAACGCGTATAACTCTGACTCTAAGCTACTCCTCTTTATTCTTTAAGGTTGTGAAGCTCAAAATTTGGTGTTTCAAAGAGGCTAGGGTTCAGCCAAATTTGGGAAAAGCTAGTGGGAGCTTGAGGTAACTTCCAAACTTTCGTATATTGCTTATTCTGGCTGCTGTGGGCAATTTAATCGGTGAAATTTCGCCGGATTGCCATTGGTTTTAAATTTTGGAAATTTAGTTTCCTAAGGGTTATGCTGCCCAATTTTGGTTCAAATGGTAGTTATAACCTAATGTAATAGTGAATTAAGTGGTTAGGAGTAGAAAGGAACGCGTTTACGGAGCCGAAATCATAAAACCCCGATTTTCTCCGAAGAACTCATAAATTTCGGCCAGCTCTAGAAATGGGTCTTAGAGTTGGATTTTCAATGATTTGATGGTTCCATTGAGTTCAGGAGCGAAAATTAGGTGGGGTTACAGTTGGTCACTTTTTCGGAAAAGGCCGAAAAAGCATAATTACGAAAACGCCCCTGAAACCCTTGAAGTAGGGCTGCCAAGGGTAACTTTGTAATTTTACATTGAATTTGATAATTCCGAGTCCGGAAATGGATTCCTTGGGCGGAAATATGTTAGGATAGCTCAGATTAGAATTTCGGGAAAAGTGCAACCGGACCGGGTACGGCGGGCCCGGGCCGGGTCCCCGGGGGTAGTTTTGTAAATTTTCATTATAGACTCATATAACCCCAAGTAACACTATGAAGTGTCTAAATGGTGCATTTGGAATTGTAGGATTCGATATTTGCCGCCCTCGAGAGCCAACTGCGCCGAAGGACGTCAGGAAAGGACAAGGTAGTGACTCTCTCTCTCTCTTATACTGTGTGTAATGCTTTGTATGTGTGTGTTATCATGGTTCTATGATGGTTGTGATGCTGCTGCGGTTACAGCTGGTGATAGCTGTCGTTTACAGCGCAAGCTGTCGTTTACAGCGCAAGCTGTCGTTTACAGCGTAAGCTGTCGTTATTGTGATTACAGCGTAAGCTGTCGTGATGAAGATTATAGCGAGAGCTGTCGTATTGTGTATACAGCCGTGAGTGCTGTCGTTTGTGGTGAAAACCATGTATCATTGAGATTGTTGCTGCTGTTGTTGCTGGTTATGATTTCTGTACATGCTTGGTATTTATACATTGTATGAGTGGTTTGTTACTACTGAGATTCTCTCGAATCTCATTCTTTCCTATGACTAATCTTTCAGACAGGGCGTGTGGCTCAAAGGAGAAGAGGCCGACCTGAAGCCATTAGGACCCTTGGGGGTATATCTGTTTTGGAGATGTTGGTTATTCGTTTTGAACTTGGGATTACTGTATATGCTGAAAAATGAATTATGTATTCGATTTCGGATATGTAATCCCCTAGTGGATATTTTAACCCTCAGGTTATATATGTATAGAATCCGGGAGTTGCCGGGGATTTGGTAATACACTCTGTCATACGTGAATGTAGATAAATTGCACAGGTAATTATATTCGAATTTTGAAATGGAGACCAAGAATAGGAAGAGATTTTGAATGTTTTTGTGAAAACCCTACTACAAAGTAGGAGATTGAAATGTGTTTAAGCTATTCTAAGGTCTCTAATCTAATTTAATTATCGAATATCGAATTATAATTACGTGTTTAAAGTCAGGGGGTTACAATATGTTTGTTAGGATCGGTAGGCATAGCAGAAGAATTTTAAAATTTTCACCGATCCTAATCGAGGATCTATCAACGGCGTTTAAACCAAGTTGGAAGGATTCATACCTTTTGATGATTCAGAGTTTTCATGATCTCTAGGAGCCAACACGTCAGGTCAGCTCCCTCTACCGATATCCACATGAATGCTCTATAACCGAGACTGCATGCTAGCACCTCTAATGTCTCCTAGGGTTTCACTTGCGGCTCTTAATTCTCATATGCATATGAATATATCTGCTCTATCAAGTTTATAACCTATGAGGGCTATTTTCAAATTTTGAAATTAATTAACAATTAATTTCAAAACTAATTAACAATTAATTATCTTGATGATCTAATTAAATAAATTCAGTTTAAATTAAATCTGTCCAACAATTTTAATTTAACCTATTTATTTAATCAAAATAAAGAGCCATTAGATTTAATTTATCTTCATAAATTAAATCTGAGATACTATATCTCTATCATGCACTAGAATGAATCCAAACTCTTTGACTACTTCATCAAAATGATGATTCCAGCTCTGAGATGCTTGCTTCAATCCATAAATGGATCTTTGAAGCTTGCAAATTTTGCCAGAGTCCTCTGGATGCACAAAACCTTCAGGTTGTGTCATGTACACATCCTCAAGCAGCTTTCCATTAAGGAAGGCTGTTTTGACATCCATCTGTCATATTTCATAGTTATAATATGCTACAATGGCAAGAAGGATTCTGATTCATTTGGCTATTACAACTGGGGAAAAGGTTTCATCATAGTCTCATCATGAGTTTGAGTTAATCCTTTTGCAGCTAGTCGTGCCTTGAAGACATTTACATTGCCATCCATGTCAGTTTTCTCCTTAAAAACCCATTTGCACCCAATGGTTTTTACACCTTCAAGTGGATTGACTAAGGTCTATACCTGATTGTCGTACATGGATTGCATTTCAGACTTCATGGCATTTAGCCATTTCTCAGAGTTTGGTCCCACTGTGGCTTCTCGATAGGTGGGGGGGCTCATTTTACTCAATGAGCAACACATCACGGCCTTCAATAATCAAAAATCCATATCTCTGTGGTTGATGCCGTGTCCTATCATATCTTCGTGGACTTGTGTTACTTGAGGAGGCTCAGCAACTTGTTGTGAGTCTTCTCTAATTTCCACCTGTGGTTCTGTACCATCTTGTGGCTCTCGAATTTCTTTGAGATGTACATCACTCCCACTGGTTTGTTTAGAGACAAACTCTCTTTCTAGAAACTTGCCATTTCGAATAACAAACACTTTGTTATCGGTGGGATTATAAACATAGTATCCTTTCATTTCTTTAGGATACCCCATGAAAAGGAACTTTATGGATCTGGGTGCTAATTTATCAGAGGCTTGTTGCTTAACATATACCTCACATCCCCAGATCTTGAGAAAAGATAAACTTGGTTTCTTTCCAGTCCATATCTTATATGGTGTCTTTTCAATTGCCTTATATGGAACACGATTTAGTGTGAATGTAGCTGTCTCTAGGGCATGTCCTCAAAAGGAAGGTGGAAGATCTGTTTGACTCATCATAGATCGAACCATGTCTAATAGTGTTCGATTCCTCCGTTCAGAAACGGCATTCCATTGTGGTGTTCTTGGAGGAATCAATTGTGAGATTATCCCACAACTCCTAAGATGGTCAATGAATTCTTGGCTCAAATATTCACCACCTCGATCAGATCAAAGTTCTTTAATTGTTTTTACCAAGTTAGTTTTGTACTTCATTTTGGAATATTTTGAACATTTCAAAAGATTTAGATTTATGTTTCATTAGATAGATATAGCCATATCCACTAAAGTCATCTATAAATGTAATGAAGTAGACATAACCTCCTCTGGCAACTATATTTAATGGTCCAAATACATCTGTATGTATGATGCCTAATAATTTAGTAGCCCTCTCACTGTGCCTAGTAAAAGGTGCCTTAGCCATCTTTCCTAATAACAAGATTTGCATGTATCATATGATTCAAAAACAAATGAGTTTAGAAATCCATCTTGATGGAGTTTAGAAATGCGTTTCTCATTCATGTAGCCTAGACGACAATGCCATAGGTAGGTCGGATTCAAATTATTTGATTTTATCCTCTTAGTAGTTACGTTATAGATATTCCTATTATTAGGATGCTCCAAATTTAATATATAATGACCAACATGCAAATCACCATCAGCATAGAAAATGTCATTACGATAAATAGAACATTTACCATTCCTAGTAATGGATGTATAACCTTCCTTATCCAAATAAGAAAGAGAAACCATGTTACTACTCAAAGCAGGAAGATAATAGCAATTTTTCAAAACTAACAAAAGCCCACTGGGCAAAACTAATTCATAAGTGCCTACGGCAAAAGCAGCAACTCTTGCTCTGTTTCCAACTCTTAGGTCCACCTCGCCCTTCTTCAGCTTTCTACTGTCCTTTAGACCCTGAACATTTGTGCAAATGTGAGAACCACATGTAGTATCTAATACCCATGTAGAGGAAGTAGAAAAATGAATGTCTATAACATAAATACCTGAAGCGATAGCCTCGCTATCCTTCTTGTTCTTTTTTCAGATCTTCCAGGTAGAGTTTGCAATTCCTCTTTCAATGACTGGGTTCATTGCAGAAGTAGCAGACTCCTTCCTTTAGAGGCTTTGCTTTCTTGGGTGTAGGCTTGGTTTCAGGCTTGTTTGACTCTTTGGTCTTACCACCTGAGCCATTACCCTTCTATTTTCCCTTCCCTTTCTTTTCCATACCCTTTCCTTTTTGAACCATCAAAACTGTGCTAGGCTTTTTCTTAATGCTTTGCTTAGCAGTTTTGAGCATCCCATGCAGCTCAGAAATTGATTTCTCCATGTTGCTCATGTTGTAGTTCATAACAAACTGGTCATAACTCTCCAGGAGTGAGTTGAGGATCAAATCCGTAGCTAACTCCTGGCTCATGGGAAATCCAAGCCTCTCAAAGTGATCAATATAGCCTTTCATCTTTAACACATGAGTACTAACTGATGCACCTTCAGCCATTTTGCAAGAATGTAAGGCCTTTGTGGTCTCATACCTTTCTTGCCTTGCCTGTTGCTGGAACATTTCCTTGAGATGAACAATCATCTCATGAGCCTCCATGAGTTCCAGATCTCTTTGGAGCTCTGGAATCATAGTGGCAAGCATCAGGCAACCTACATCTACAAAGTCATCCTTATGCTTTGTGTAAGCATCTCTCTGAGCTCTTGGAGCATTGGCTGCAAGCTCCTCAGGAATGGATTGATCTAGGATATAAGCCTTTCTTTCCTGCTTGAGAACAATTCTCAAGTTCCTGAACCAGTCAAGAAAGTTTGTGCCATTGAGTTTGTCCTTCTCAAGGATCGATCGTAATGATAGTGTAGCAGTATCACTAGTCGACATGATTCTACAATTAAAATATGCAAAGTTAGTTAGTAATCTCCCACTAAATTAACAACCCTCAATATTATAATTAGTGGGTTAAGATCCATATTTGGCTTAAACTTAAGTCCGCTTTGGCAAGACACTTAAATTCAAGTTATTTAGGTAGGTAACCTATTTACCAATTACATCACATGTAACTCATAGATCTTTATGGGATTTAATCATCATATGATCCGGTATGTTTAACCCCATCTAATGCCTTGAGATTCAAAACCGTTTTGTTAATCTCAATTAAGTCAAAACAATAATGAATATTATGAGCAGCACCATTACTCAAGCTTGTCTCATCAAGATAACTCAAGTGCATCCACTTTGGTGGTTTCCACAATTGAGCGATCTAGGTTTTGACAAGTATTAATTAATTGATGGCATTATGACTTAAGATTTGATTCAAAGGGCTTAATTAATTAGTTTTGTTTATATGGATGCAATCGTGGTCATATCTCATACATATAAATACATATAAACGTAAAAGTAATCATGCAATGATCTTATCAAAAGCATAATTTAAACGTGACTCAACATGGCTTACCTAACCTAAAATCCTCCCAAGCCAATGAAAGGACTTCTCTAAATAAAAAAAAAGAAATACATTGAGAGAAACATCGTTTAAATATTTGAGGGGAGTGAGATGAGAAAAGAATATACATCGAGAGTATTCAGAGAAAGGCACGGCACGCAGGCCGTATTTAAATATTACAACCTTTGTAAAATTCTAAAGCCATGTTGTTCACCATACCCAAACAAGTATAAATAATAAACCACAACAAGAATTCATACAATATGAAAAGCAATAAATGTCGTGATTAGATTATATTGCGCTACGCAGAGGTGGTCACGGCGGTCCCGCTAACTATGCCCCTTGAGCTTTTGAAAAAGGCACATTCCTTTTAAAAGAAATATTTGAAAATTTTACATTTTTAAATTTCGGACCCAAATTTTCAAAAAAAAAAAGAACAATGGCCCAGAACGCTTCTGATCCAGATTGTCTTCCCCATAGTTCGGATCCCTATTACCTGAATTGATATCCAAACCTAAACCCGATTTGATTGCCGCCAACTACGATCTCATGTACCCTACGCAATTTCATGCTTGTTTAAAATGAAAATCACGTACATGTTTCAAAACCAAAAATGAAACAATTTCAAGATTCAATTTAAACGAAAATGAAAATCAACGGAATTACAAGATCACATCTTTCTAAATAATTTCATTTCGTATTAACCAAATCACATGCATATTCGAGTGTTTCTTATAAACATACGTACACATCCCATATATATCACATGTATAAGAATCATAAACTCAATTTAAACGCACAATTGACCTGGCTCTGATACCACTGTTAGGATCGGTAGGCACAGCGGAAGAATTTTAAAATTTTCACCGATCCTAATCGATGATCTATCAACGGCGTTTAAACCAAGTTGGAAGGATTCATACCTTTTGATGATTCAGAGGTTTCACGATCTCTAGGAGCCAACATGTCAGGTCCGCTCCCTCTACCGGTATCCACACGAATGCTCTCCAACCGAGACTGCATGCTAGCGCCTCTAATGTCTCCTAGGGTTTCACTTGCGGCTCTCAATTCTCATGTGCATATGAATATATCTGCTCTATCAAGTTTATAACCTATGAGGGCTATTTTCAAATTTCAAAACTAATCATCATTAATTTCAAAATTAATTAACAATTAATTATCTTGATGATCTAATTAAATAAATTCAGTTTAAATTAAATCTGTCCAATAATTTTAATTTAACCTATTTATTTAATCCAAATAAAGAGCCATTAGATTTAATTTATCTTCATAAATTAAATCTGAGATACTATATCTCTATCATGTTAGTTATTAAATTTAATATATCTTAATAAATTAAATTTAAAACTAACACAATATAATAATATCATATAATATATATACATATATATAAGATATATGTATTTCAAAAATATATATATCTATATAATACTATTAAATATAATAATATCATATGATATATATACATATATATATAAGATATATATTTCGAAAATATATATACCTATATAATATTATTAATGAATTTTATATTATACATATATATATATATAAATATAAAATTCATCCACCCTATAGGCCCATATGAAGTTGGCAGTGGGCCAATAACTATACTAACCCAAAAGTCGCAAATGGCCTCTAGCAAGACATTATGACTACCCAATTCATATGAGGATCGTTATCACGATGCAACCTGTCATACAACCATGTCACGTCCCTTTTGTCACACGATATATCCATCAAGGATAAGGCATGGATAATGTCATCCTCTTGTTCCTGACCATTACTTTCTCGATTCCTGAGTAGCCTGGTAACAGAGACAGAAACTCCTTTCATCATAGTATGGCCATACATTTCTCAGACTCACTCATCGAAGGGCCCAATAATATCTCTCTACTAATGTGAGGGACAAATTCCATCTTGATCACTCATATTCCTCTGCATGAAAAACCACCAAGCCCAATCGTAGCCTTTATCATCACCCGGTCAAAAGTGACTTTTGACTAGTTCAAAGCTTAGCAACTCTCGTGTAGGAATCCATGATGACCTCAGGTCTAAGGGCATTGTGACATGGTTATACATGAGAAAAGCTTAGGACTTGATCCATGTAGATTTCTCATAGTGGGTCGGTCCAGCACCTTGTACTTTTACAAGTTTCTAGGACTTTGATTCATATCTCCATATCTTATTAAAGTCATACTGGTCTTGTTTCATCTCTGCTCCCGCATAGATGACCGACCAGGGACATTTTAGGACAATCTTTATGAATTATCCAAGGATACAATTATCACAGTTAACATGCAAATAATATGATAACAGAATGGAGAAATTTCATTAAAATAATAATGTTCAAAGTACAATGATTGGCCCTTAGGGCATAATTTCCAACAATGTCATGGTTGAATCCATTTATGAATATATATATATATATATGATGGTTTTCAATAAAACATTATACATGAGGATATATGACATGTTATAAGTTCCTAATCCAATACCTCAAACCCCTCCATCCTCTCCTTGCTCACATGGTGCCCCTTCTCACTTATGGCATTTCTCATCCCCTACCTCATCATCTTCTTCTTCCCCTACTTAGCCACCCTCCTTGGCCTCCTTACCCAATCTCGACACTTTACCAAATCCTTCCCCTCAACCTGTTAACACCTACCCCATGACTACCCAATATCATGCTAACATCTACAAACTTAAGACCTACATTGATAAAACCATACCCTAGCCACCTGCCAAAGCTTTAATGACTTCTCTGTCTTCCTCGATCTGTGTACTATGATATGTTATTAAGGTTTTCAAATCACATAAGTGGTGTAAGGCTATGGCCAATGAATTTCAGGCTCTACTTGATAGTCACACATGGACTTTAGTCTCTCCTAGTTCTTCATAGAACTTAGTGGGCTGCAAAGGATCTTTCGGATCAAATACACTCCTTCTGGCACTATCGATCACCTTAAAACTCATCTCGTTGCTAAAGGATTTCACCAACAGTATGGTATTAACTACTCTGAAACCTTATCTCCAGTGGTCAAACCAGTCACCGTGCATGTTCTCCTCTCACTTGCTATTAAGCGTAATTGGTCCTTACGCCAGATTGATGTTCATAATGCATTCTTACATGGATCACTTGATGACAATGTCTACATGACCCAATTTCTTGTGTTCTCACATCCTGATTATCCGCAATATGTTTGCAAGCTATGAAAATCATTGATGGACTCAAACAAGCCCCTAGAACTTGGCTTTCTTGTCTCAACACACGTCTCCTTCAACTTGGATTTATAGCTCCATAGTCAAACCCATCCCTATTCCTATTCAATTCTTCTGAATACCATATCTATGTTCTTATTTATGTAGATGACATTATTGTCATTGGGTCTTCTCACTCTGCTATTTCTGAATTAATTGGAACTCTAAGTGAATCCTTTCCAATTAAGGATCTGGATTACTTACACTATTTTTTGGGCATTAAAGTGAAAATGATGTCTAATGGTCTTCTACTTTGCCAACGAAAGTACATTTTGTATTTACTTAAACCCACAAATATACTTCATTCTTATTCTTTGGCCATTTCAATGGCTCACAATGCTAAGCTCACTAATACTGGACCTTCTTTTCCTAACCCTACTCTTTATCACAGCATTGTGGGTAACCTCCAGTATCTCTCCTTCACCCTCCCTGATCTTTCCTTTATTGTGGCCCGTGTTTACCAATGCATTTATAATCCCTAGAAGTACCATTGGACTACGGTTAAATGTATTATTCGCTACTCATGTGGTACATATCACTATGGCCTTCTCATTAAAAAATCTCAGTCTCTTAATTTATTCTCTGCTGCTACCTCTCTCCGGCCCATTCCTCCTAAACCTCCCTTCCCCACAACCTCTCTCACTACCTCTCTTGAGGCCTATTCAGAAACCGACTGAGGTGGTTGTCCGATTGACTCTCGCTCAACAGGTGGCTATGTTGCTTTCCCTGGCCCCAATGCTATTTCTTGGAGTTCTAAGAAACAACCAATAGTCTCACGGTATACAAGTCTTTTGCCAATGCCACTAGTGAACTCATTTGGATCCAAAATTTACTTGGTGAGTTACATATTTCACTTCCCCAAGCGCCCATGCTCTATTGTGACGATCTTGGTACCACCTACCTAGCGAAAAATCCAGTGTTCCACTCTCATACTAAACATATTTCCTTGTACTGTCATTTTGTCTGTGAACATGTTGATACTAGAAAACTTGAAATTGCCATTATATTGTTTCCTCTCAAGATCAGCTAGCCGACATTTTTACCAAGCCGCTTGCCATTCACAGATTTCTATCCCTACGAATGAGTCTAAATGTCTGTCCTGGATCATTCGACTCACGGGGGATGAAAGCACAACACCATGCCCATTATCTCCATAGAGTACCACAGCCCATACAACTCACGGCAAAAGCCCACAAATGATTTAGTAGATATTTTTTAAATAATGCACAGCTAGCCCTAGAACAAATATTCTAGAATGGCTTATCTTCTTTATATAAACAATTGTAAACTGCTATAGTAAATATATGAAAATGAATGAATAGACAGTGATTATACAGAACCCTTGTCTTCTTATTCTTCATTCTTTACTAAACTTTAGAAATCTTTTATACTTAATATTGTATTTCTTGAATTTTCAATGTCAATTTGTGTCCTTATGGATTTTTTTTCCCTTTTAGGGGACAGACTGAGAAAATGACAAGACAAAATGGGCATTCCTTCTTACATAGTTTGGAATCCAAATTAGAAATAGAATCTAGCAATGCTTTTCCATTACAATCGAGTAATATCATCTATCGAGTGCCAGAACAACTTCGAAGAGTGGATCATGTTTCATACACTCCTACAATGCTCTCTATTGGTCCATATCATTATGGTGATGCAAATTTGGAACCCATGCAAAATTTCAAATTTTGGTACTTCAAAAAATTCCTAACGAGGGTACCTGGCACTAACCCGTATGGTGCATTACTTGGAATTGTACGAGAAAACGAAGAAAAGATTCGAGGCTGTCATTCAGAAAACATATTAATGCATAGCAACAACTTTGTGAAACTGATCACATTGGATGCTAGCTTCATCATCGAGTACCTGATTTCTAATTATTTTGAATCAGAATCAAATCAGCCTAATATAAAACCAGGGATGCATACTTATTTGATGCTTGATATGGCTAGACTTGAGAACCAAATTCCATATTTTGTGTTGAAGCTCTTCTTTGAGAAAAGTGATAAGGTCAAGGGAAGGCACTTGCCATGTAATGTTCTTTTGCAGTTGCCCTTTGTAAAGGAGTTCTTGTCACATATATATCCTGAACAAAATGCAATAAAAAATAAATGGAAAAGTGAAAATATAGGAACGCTCGAAGTCGGTGACCCATGCCATTTTTGTGACCTACAAAGGAAGTTTTATATGGCCACAAAACCAAACCAGACATTTGGAATTTCAACCAAGCGTTCATATGGGGTCTATAAACTAAAACTTGCAGGTTTTAGATTTCATGCGGATCATACTGCATCTATCATTGAGCTAAAACGTGTTGAAGGAAGAGAAGGGCTAATAATTCCAAGTTTGAAGATGACATGTTGGAGTGAGACTTTGCTCAGAAACGTAATTGCGTTTGAGTTGTGTCGTTGTCCCTATGAATCGTTCGTGACTGAGTATATAATGCTCTTAGACAGCCATATCAACACGGAAAAAGATGTTGAAGTTCTTGTTGAGAAGGGAATAATGATCAACACACTGAACAATGATAAGGTGGTTGACTCGGTTCACAGCCTTTGTGATCCGGTTAATGAGACATTATACAGCAATTGCTACGGGGATCTCCATGAGATGCTGGATGATTTCTATGATCGCAGGTACTTAAGGCACAAGGCAACATTTGTTCAAGAATATTGGAGCACTCCATGGAAAAGGATTTCCCTAGGCGTGGGAACATTGATAGTAATTATTTATCTCATTCAAACCATATGTGCTGTCATGTCCTTAACAAAGACGTAGGTCAACGCTCTTTTCTAGGCAGCTTTATATTTCCGTCATGAAGTAAGACTGTTATTTTTATTGCTATTTCCAGGCCATTGATTATTGATTAGTTTCTATAAAAATTTGTAGTTGGGCTGCTTGATGGAGCAAACAGTATTGGGATTGATCTGAATGATGGTATGTATCTCCAACTATTGCTTGAGAAGAGATTTGTATATATTAATTACATACTTTCTACTCAATTATTCAATAGGCTTTCTATCATAGAAAAACTGTGACAATGACTTTGTTAGAACTGGTTTGTTCAGGTTGAGGTATTGCAAATTGTTTAGCATCCACTCAAAACCCATATAGGCTTCTAAGGTTCCATGTAGAATACTCTGTTGGTAATTTGATATAGATTGGACTGTAATTTGCTAATGCTTTTTTGGGCAGGCGGCTTTTGTTAGATAGTATGTTGTGCTGTGGTACTTTAGAATCGACATTTGATTTGTTTTTTCCATTTGATTTGGTTATCACATTCTTTACGCATGACTCCGGTAAATTTTTATGTTTCCAAAATGCAAGGTAGCCAATTCCAAGTATGACAAGAATGATCAACACCATTAGTTTCTTTTGCTGTTGATTTATGTTAATGGATAGTTATGCTTACAAGGCATGTCAAGTTCACTTGCTTATGTTAAAGCCACTTACAGGATCGGATCTGTTTCCCCTTTATCTACCCTTTGAATTCTTAGTTCTCAAATTTGTGTCTACTTGAGAGCTGTCACCCTATTATTTGTATGTACAGTGTTAAGCATGGAAACCAAAATTATACACGAACATAACAGTATTAGGGTATCTAGTTTAAATATATTGATATATTGATCTTATACTCGCTACCTTTTAGTTGCATGATTGTGTGACTTCCATGTGGATAGAAGAATCTCGAATCTTTTTCTGACTTTTTAACTGTCCATTTATTGGTCCACTGATTGCGAGGAGGGGAGGCAAAAAGAAGGAATGTCAAGGGATGACGATTGTTTATTTACTAATTCATTTTATGACTTTAAATGCTTTCAATATGTGTTCTCAGGCTGGACAGCTGCGATGTAGTCCTACAAGAATTCCAAGTATTCATCTGGTGAGTGGATATCATTTTAACTATGATGAACTTTTTCCATTCTTTGAAAGTTTTACGCTTTGTTAATTTGTTTATTAATCTTTTGGTGATGATGGAACTTGGACTGGGCTAAACTTGTTACGTAAAATGAAGTGATGGTCATAAATGAAATGGTGAATTGAGATAGACATTTTATGTAAGTCCAATTGATTATGTCTTAGATGGACTAAGTTTTCATGTGTTGGTAGTCATTTTATGTAAGTCCAATTGATTTTGTGGTGAATTTGCAAGTAGAATTGGGAGGAAGAAACAAGTTCTGTCAACTCAAAAATATGAGATCTAGCTTAGTTATTACTCTGAGTTGAATTTGATCACTTTGTATTTCTTCTTTTATGCAGCTAAAAAATGATATCTTCTCTTAATCTTTGCAAGCGAATTATAACTCTATTCTCTTATGAAAAATGCCTAAATTACTGGTCCATTTTCCTCTGTTTTGAAAATTTACACTATTTTCCCCTTATTATAAGCTGCGTTACACCTTGCAAAAGTTAAGTTGTACTGATCACTTTGACTAATTAAAATACTCTTGTGACTATTATTGATACAACATAAAGTGAAACTAGTTGGGGCTCCCATAAATTGAATGGAGTTTAAGGAATAAATCACATTATTTGCTACTTGAGAAAATTGAGAATGACTTAAATTTATGGTTCCTCACGTAAAATGAATGACACTGAAACAAACCCTAAAAAGATATTTTAGCCTTTCTTAGTTAGTTTTGGACACACATTTTGGTTATCTTAGTTTGTAGAGAAGCTTGTTTATATACATACATACCTACACACACACACACACACATAACTTAAGGAGTAATACTAGCATTTAATTATGTTTAAATTTTGACATTGTATGCACTCTTTCAGATTGTGGCATGCGTTCAGCATCTGCTGCTCATATGGAGTTCCCGGAAGAACTTTGTTGCTGTCAAGTGCAGTGCTAATTCTGAATGTAACCCCAGACACTCAAAAGACATGATTTAGTTAAAACATTTAGTGCTTTGACTAAATCTACTTGTGAAAATTGAGATTGATACAACATAAAGTGAAACTAGTTGGGACTCCCATAAATTGAATGGAGTTTAAGGAATAAATCACATTATTTGCTACTTGAGAAAATTGAGAATGACTTAAATTTATGGTTCCTCACGTAAAATGAATGACACTGAAACAAACCCTAAAAAGATATTTTAGTCTTTCTTTGTTAGTTTTAGAGACACATTTTGGTTATCTTAGTTTGTAGCGAAGCTTGTTTATATACATACATACCTACTTACACACACACACACATATATAACTTAAGGAGTAATACTAGCATTTAATTATGTTTAAATTTTGACATTGTATGCACTCTTTCAGATTGTGGCATGCGTGCAGCTTCTGCTGCTCATATGGACTTCCCAGAAGAAACTTAGTTGCTGTCAAGTGCAGTGCTAATTCTGAATGTAACCCCAGACACTCCCAAGACATGATTTCCTTAAAACAATTAGTGCTTTGACTAAACCTAGTTTAATTTGCTGATGTTCAAATTACCTGTCTTGTCTGAAACTTGTGCTGGTTTTGTGGCTTGCCAAACAATACATGTAATTGGGGGATATCCCCTCAACAGTCTCACATGCCCATTTATGAAAAGCGTAATACTATATAACTCATATGTTCAATTTTGAGCATGTCTGATTCCTATGTGCGTGGTTCCAATTGTCTGAACAGTCTACATGTTGTAGCCCTGCTCCTTACTGTCTCTGAAACAGGAAAATGGCCCTATAGGGTAGAGGCAGCTTTATCTTGACTAATATATAGTGGGTGGATCCGTCTGTTTTGAACTTAAATTATTCTTTTTATTTTGTCTAACTATCAAAATAACAAATTAGAAAATGGTCTTCATATACATGTGTCTTTATTCTTACCTGGTAATATATGGAAACTTTTACTCTTACTCTCTAAAGTTACATTATTTCCTTGTTAATAAATGCCATATGCTATGTAAAGCTACTTTGACTTACCATCTAAACCACTCCCATGTTGTTTAACCTGCTCCGTCTTGCCTGTTAGCCAAAAACGTGAATGGGAAGCTAAGCAAAAGGCAGTTGCCCTATTGCCTGCGCAAAAAACAAAAACAAAAAAGTTACTTAATTATATATTTAATTAATATTCTTAGAAACTCCTAATTACCTCGTCCTTATCCCCTTTAACTCCTCGTATATCTATTTCAATATTTTTTATTTTATATATTTCTATATGATATACTTTCAGAATATTTTTTTCTTTTATATATTTATTTTATTTTTCACATTTCAAATTCAATATTCCTATATATTTGGTAATCACCTTCTCATCATTTCTCTTTATTTTTGATATATTGATTTTGAAAATATTCTTATTTTTAAAATTTAGTATTTCCATAACTTTAGCCCCATTACAAAAACGATATTGATCTGAGACAGCTAATTTGTGCAACATAAACATAAATTTGGACAAACTTGTGGGTCAAGTAGTTTCCTTCAAACAATTAGAAGCTAAAAAAGCCTGAGTTTCAGCTCTTAGTGGCGCAAAACTATGGCTTCTTCTACGCACAATATCAAGGGCAAAAAGTGTTTATGGTCATCATGTTCCTCCGAAGTGTCATGCCTGGCTGGTGCGAGCTACAACTTGTGGTTTGGCTCAAGTGTTTCTTGCTTGCATGGTTTATACATTTGTTTTGTTTCATATTCTTTTTACTTTGTACGTTTTTGTAATAAAATGTACTGTGCTCCTATGATTCGCACTAGCCCATGATCTACTTTGAAAGCTCAAAATATTATGTATCATTTTACTTTGTTTGAATAATTAATAATTATTCTAAATTATTAATTAATAATTATTACTTTTTAATATTTACTAATTGATGTACAAAGACATAATACTTAATACTTAATAGTTAACAATCAATAAAATGTTAATAAATAAAACTATTAATTAACCAAAACCAAAATGAGGGCAAACTTAAGGGATCAAGATTATATTAACCTAATTGTGTCAATCAAAGTGTCATATATAATGCATATTTGTTTATAATTGGCACGAGTCTTGTATTCTTATCCATGAGGAGAGGATTGCCTCCTCTAACTCCCTTCCCCACTTTCCTCAAAAGAAATACTTGCATACTCTAGGAGCATCATCTCATCTATACTCTCACTAATTAAAATACAACAACTTATTTTATTTTAATCTTACATGGCAGGAGAGACATCTGGAGAAATTCAAATTTTATTATTTTAAAAAACATAAACTTCTCAATTAAAAAACACAAAAAACAAAATTCCCTCCCATGATCTCTAAAATCATAAAATTTGAATTTTTCTAGATGAGTCATGCCATGTAGGATTAAAATCAAATGAGTCTTTGTAGTTTAATTAGTCAAAGTACATATGAAGTGATACTCCTGAAGTATGTAAGTATTTCTCTCCCATTAAGTGACCATTATCTTTTTAATGAAAATTGTCACGTCATATTTTCATATGATACTTGACAGCCTATGTAAATTACTAATTTCATAAAACCCCCTAAACTTTGAGCAATGAACCTCCTAAACTTTGATCAATTACAAATATTCCATTAACATTTCAAAATTTAAATATAGCTTTCTTAAAATTTTGATTTATAATAGTAAAACTATGTTACTTTTATCATTTTAATAAATTTATTAAGTTTTTTACTATCATTTGTCACTTAAAATAGTTTTATTATATGGCAAAAACTAGGAGAATAATATTTAAAAAATATAAAATGAAAATGTCATCATTTATCTAACATTAACTAATTTTTCTGGCATATATAATTGAGCATTCAAAGCATAAAAATATCATCATTTGTATTAAAATATATTATTGGGATGCACTATTACAAAATAAGGTTTAGTTGCGCCCCTCTTATGAAACTATATATACAGACACAGAAACCTTGTCTTCTTATTCTTCATTCTTTACTAAACTTTAGAATGGTATTAGAGCTTTTCTAGTCAGCAATGACAAATTCAATGTCAAGCCCCTCCTCTAATCCACAGATCCTATATCACCTACTCTTCCCACAGCTCCTTCTCAACCTGCAAATGTTTCACATTTCATTTATGTAAAACTTACTCCTGGTAATTACCTTATCTGGAGAACTCAAATGCTTCCTTACCTCTATGAACAGAGATATTTATGTTACATTGATGGATCTAAAACAAGTCCACCAACAACACTCCCAAATGGCTATTTCAATCCTAAAAATATCAAATGGTTCAAATGTGGTGGTTCTGGATGAGGTTACAGAGGCGGCAAAAATTTTCCAGAAACCGAGGTGGTATTGCTGTCCAAAATTCTTACTCTCAAAACAATGCCCCTGCCACGTTCCAACTTTGTCATGTTGTTGAATTTTGCTCTCATCGGTATGATCATAACTTTCGAGCACCAGGAAACATCTCTACTCACTACTCCTATACACCATCTATTGAAGATGATTTCGGGTACCCTGAAACAGGAGCAACAAATCACATGATAGCTGAGTTTTCAAATTTAAATATCATCTCCAATCCATATGATGGTCAGGAGTCTGTGTTCATTGGTGACGGCGCTCAACTTTCCATTCAAAACACTGGTACTGGTTATCTTTCTACCTTACATAACAAATACTTTCTTTCTCAACTTCTTCATGTTCCCCAAATCTCAAAATCTTTTATCACTCCAACAATTCTTTGTTGACAATAACGTTTTCTTTGAATTTCATGCTAATTGTTTCTTTGTGAAGGATGTCAAAACAAGGAAAGTTCTTCTTCAAGTTCCTAATCACAACAAACTCTACCCTCTTTAAGGTCTTTGTTCTTCAACATCTCATCTTACCGCTTACTTAGGAATCAAAATTTCCTTACCTTAGTGGAATAATCGCTTGGGTCATCCTACTCTTTAAGGTCTTTGAGTTGTGTCATTGTCCCCATGAATCGTTCGTGACTGAGTATATAATGCTCTTGGACAGCCTTATCAACACCGAAAAAGATGTTGAAGTTCTTGTTGAGAAGGGAATAATGATCAACACACTGAACAATGATATGGTGGTTGACACGGTTCACAGCCTTTGTGGTTAGGTTAATGCGACATTATACAGCAATTGCTACGGGGATCTCCATGAGATGCTGGATGATTTCTATGATCGCAGGTACTTAAGGCACAAGGCAACATTTGTTCAAGAATATTGGAGCACTCCATGGAAAAGGATTTCCCTAGGCGTGGGAACATTGATAGTAATTATTTATCTCATTCAAACCATATGTGCTGTCATGTCCTTAACAAAGACGTAGGTCAACGCTCTTTTCTAGGCAGCTTTATATTTCCGTCATGAAGTAAGACTGTTATTTTTATTGCTATTTCCAGGCCATTGATTATAGATTAGTTTCTACAAAATTGTGTAGTTGGGCTGCTTGATGGAGCAAACAGTATTGGGATTGATCAGAATGATGGTATGTATCTCCAACTATTGCTTGAGAAGAGATTTGTATATATTAATTACATACTTTCTACTCAATTATTCAATAGGCTTTCTATCATAGAAAAACTGTGACAATGACTTTGTTAGAACTGGTTTGTTCAGGTTGAGGTATTGCAAATTGTTTAGCTTCCACTCAAAACCCATATAGGCTTCTAAGTTTCCTTGTAGAATACTCTGTTGGTAATTGTTATAGATTGGACTGTAATATGCTAATGCTTTTTTGGGCAGGCAGCTTTTGTTAGATTGTAAGGTGTGCTGTGGTACTTTAGAATCGACATTTGATTTGTTTTTTCCATTTGATTTGGTTATCACATTCTTTACGCATGACTCCAGTAAGTTTTTATGTTTCCAAAATGCAAGGTAGCCAATTCCAAGTATGACAAGAATGATCAACACCATTAGTTTCTTTTGCTGTTGATTTATGTTAATGGATAGTTATGCTTACAAGGCATGTCAAGTTCACTTGCTTATGTTAAAGCCACTTACAGGATTGGATCTCTTTCCCCTTTATCTACCCTTTGAATTCTTAGTTTTCAAATTTGTGTCTACTTGAGAGCTGTCACCCTATTATTTGTATGTACAGTGTTAAGCATGGAAACCAAAATTATACACGAACATAACAGTATTAGGGTATCTAGTTTAAATATATTGATATATTGATCTTATACTCGCTACCTTTTAGTTGCATGATTGTGTGACTTCCATGTGGATAGAAGAATCTCGAATCTTTTCCTGACTTTTTAACTGTCCATTTATTGGTCCACTGATCGAGAGGAGGGGAGGCAAAAAGAAGGAATGTCAAGGGATGACGATTGTTCATTTACTAATTCATTTTATGACTTGAAATGCTTTCAATATGTGTTCTCAGGTTGGACAGCTGCGATGTAGTCCTACAAGAATTCCAAGTATTCATCTGGTGAGTGGATATCATTTTAACTATGACGAACGTTTTCCATTCTTTGAAAGTTTTACGCTTTGTTAATTTGTTTATTAATCTTTTGTTGATGATGGAACTTAGACTGGGCTGATCTTGTTACGTTAAATGAAGTGATGGTCATAAATGAAATGGTGAATTGAGATAGACAAAAGAATTACTTAGATGGACTAAGTTTTCATGTGTTGGTTGGCATTTTCTGTAAGTCCAATTGATTTTGTGGTGAATTTGCTAGTAGAATTGGGAGGAAGAAACAAGTTCTGTCAACTCAAAAATCTGAGATCTAGCTTAGTTATTACTTTGAGTTGAATTTGATGACTTTGTATTTCTTCTTTTATGCTACTGAAAAATGATATCTTCTCTCAATCTTTGGAAGGGAATTATAACTCTGTTCTCTTATGAAAAATATCTAAATTACAAGTCCATTTCCTCTGTTTTGAAAATTTACACTATTTTCCCCTTATTATAAGCTGCGTTACACCTTGCAAAAGTTAAGTTGTATTGATCACTTTGACTAATTAAAATACTCTTGTGACTATTATTGATACAACATAAAGTGTAACTAGTTGGGGCTCCCATAAATTGAATGGAGTTCAAGGAATAAATCACATTATTTGATACTTGAGAAAATTGAGAATGACTTAAATTTATGGTTCCTCACGTAAAATGAATGACACTGAAACAAACCCTAAAAAGATATTTTAGTCTTTCTTTGTTAGTTTTAGAGACACATTTTGGTTATCTTAGTTTGTAGAGAAGTTTGTTTATATACATACATACCTACACACACACACACACACACACACATAACTTAAGGAGTAATACTAGCATTTAATTATGTTTAAATTTTGACATTGTATGCACTCTTTCAGATTGTGGCATGCGTTCAGCTTCTGCTGCTCATATGGACTTCCCGGAAGAACTTTGTTGCTGTCAAGTGCAGTGCTAATTCTGAATGTAACCCCAGACACTCAAAAAACATGATTTCCTTAAAACAATTAGTGCTTTGACTAAATCTAGTTTAATTTGCAGATGTTCAAATTACCTGTCTTGTCTGAGACTTGTGCTGGTTTTGTGGCTTGCCAAACAATACATGTAATTGGGGGATATCCACTCAACAGTCACACATGGCCATTTATGAAATGGGTAATACTATATAACTCATATGTTCAATTTTGCGCATGTATGATTCCTATGTGCGTGGTTTCAATTGTCTGAACAGTCTACATGTTGTAGCCCTGCTCCTTACTGTCTTTGAAACAGGAAAATGCCCCTATAGGGTAGAAGCAGCTTTCTCTTGACTATTATATAGTGGAAGGATCCGTCTGTTTTGAACTTAAATTATTCTTTTTATTTTGTCTAACTATCAAAATAACTTGTTAGAAAAAACATATATAGGGTCTTCATATACATGTGTCTTTATTCTTACCTGGTAATATATGGAAACTTTTACTCTTACTCTCTGAAGTTACATTATTTCCTTGTTAATAAATGCCATATTGCTATGTGAAGCTACCTTGACTTACCATATAAACCATTCCTATGTTGTTTAACCTGCTGTGTCTTGCCTGTTAGCCAAAAAACTTAATGGGAAGCTAAGCGAAAGGGAGTTGCCCTATTGCCTGCGAAAAAAAAAATGTTACTTAATTATATATTTAATTAATATTCCTAGAAACTCCTAATTACCTCGTCCTTATCCTCTTTAACTCCTCGTATATCTATTTCAATATTTTTTATTTTATATATTTCTATATTATATACTTTCAGAATATTTTTTTTTCTTTTATATATTTATTTTATTTTTCACATTTCAAATTCAATATTCCTATATATTTGGTAATTACCTTCTCATCATTTCTCTTTATTTTTGATATATCAATTTTGAAAATATTCTTATTTTTAAAATTTAGTATTTCCATAACTTTAGCCCCATTACAAAAAAGATATTGATCTGAGACAGCTAATTTGTGCAACATAAACATAAATTTGGACAAACTTGTGGGTCAAGTAGTTTCCTTCAAACAATTAGAAGCTAAAAAAGCCCGAGTTTGAGCTCTTAGTGGCGTAAAACTATGGCTTCTTCTTCGCACAATATCAAGGGCAAAAAATGTTTATGGTCATCATGTTCCTCCGAAATGTCATGCCTGGTTGGTGCGAGCTACAACTTGTGGTTTGGCTCAAGTGTTTCTTGCTTGCATGGTTTATACATTTGTTTTGTTTCATATTCTTTTTACTTTGTATGTTTTGGTAATAAATTGTGCTGTGCTCCTATGATTCGCACTAGCCCATGATCTACTTTGAAAGCTCAAAATATTATGTATCATTTTACTTTGTTTGAATAATTATAATTATTCTAAATTATTAATTAATAATTATTACTTATTAATATTTACTAATTGATGTACAAAGACTTAATACTTAATAGTTAACAATCAATAAAATGTTAATAAATAAAACTATTAATTAACCAAAACCAAAATGAGGGCAAACTTAAGAGATCAAGATTATATTAACCTAATTGTGTCAATCAAAGTGTCATATATAATGCATACTTGTTTATAATTGGCATGAGTCTTGTATTCTCATTCATGAAGGAGAGAATTGCCTCCTCTAACTCCCTTCCCCACTTTCCTCAAAAGAAATACTTGCATACTCTAGGAGCATCATCTCATCTATACTCCCACTAATTAAAATACAACAACTTATTTTATTTTAATCTTACATGGCAGGTGAGACATCTGGAGAAATTCAAGTTTTATTATTTTAAAAAACATAAACTTCTCAATTTAAAAAAAAAAAATTCCCTCCCATGATCTCTAAATTCATAAAATTTGAATTTTCTTGATGAGTCATGCCATGTGGGATTAAAATCAAATGAGTCTTTGTAGTTTAATTAGTCAAAGTACAGATGAAGTGATGCTCCTAGAGTATGTAAGTATTTCTCTCCCATTAAGTGACCATTATCTTTTTAATGAAAATTGTCACGTCATATTTTCATATGATACTTGACATCCTATGTAAATTACTAATTTCATAAAACCCCCTAAACTTTGAGCAATGAACCTCCTAAACTTTGATCAATTACAAATATTTCATTGACATTTCAAACTTTAAATCTAGGTTTCTTAAAATTTTGATTTATAATAGTAAACCTCATGTTACTTTTATCATTTTAATAAATTTATTAAGTTTTTTACTATCATTTGTCACTTAAACTAGTTTTATTATATGGCAAAAACTAGAAGAATAATATTTGAAAAATATAAAATAAAAATGTCATCATTTATCTAACATTTACTAATTTTTCTGGTATAATTGAGCATTCAAAGTATAAAAATATCATCATTTGTATTAAAATATATTATTGGGATGCACTACTACAAAATAAGGTTTAGTTGCGTCCCTCTTATGAAACTTCTTTAAAGAAGCGCCATAGATAAATTTATATTTATACAGTTATATATTAATATACTGTTTAACCTTAATATATAGTGTTGTTTATTTAAAATATATTCTAGCATCATTCTTAGTGCTTAACAAATTTTTTTCTTGTTATTTAATTCATATTTTTGTCACATTTATAAAATAAACATTTTTGTTTACATTTACCTGAGAGAGCATGTATTTTGATAAATTATATAAAACGTTAGCAATCTCTTCTGGTAATTGTATGGCAAAAACTAGAAGAATAATATTTAAAAAATATAAAATAAAAATGTCATCATTTGTATAACATTTACTAATTTTCCAGGATAATTGAGCATTCAAAGTATAAAGATATCATCATTTGTATTAAATATATTATTGGGATAATTAAGCATTGATGGTTTAAATATTACATTTGTGTTAGAGGATAGCGTTTGCCATCATTGATTTTTTTTTTTTATTAGTAATGCATGATTTTTCTTCAATAAGAGGTTCAACATTTAATTTTATATTTTCTTTAAAATATTATTATTCTAGTTTTTGTCTTACAAAAGAACTTCTTCAATTGACAAATAATAATAAAAGTCTTAATAAATTATTACAATGACAAAAAGTTATGGCAAGTGATTTAATATTATAAATCAAAATTTTAAAGGAGCTAAATTTAAGTTTTGAAATGTCCGGGAGTTATTTATAATTGATCAAAGTTTAGGGGGTTACCTACAACTATTTCAAAGTTCACGAGGGTTTTATGAAATTAGTAATTTATGTAGGACGCTATGTGTCATATCATAATCCTACATGATTTTTTCAATTAAAAAAGATAAAGGCCACTTAGCAGCAATGGAGTTAATGATTAAAAAATGAAAGGTTCGGGGTTAAATCTAAACCTTAAAATATTAGGGGTTATATGCAACTAAATTAAAATTCTGGGATGTTTTTTATACTCTAGGTGGACTCACTTTCTCGCCTTTTAAGGCTTGGTTGCTGCTTTCTCCTATTTCAAAAATACTCTCGTCTTCTATGAGCAACGGACGCTTACTCTTTTGAGCCAAGATTTCTTACTTCTTTCGCTCTCCATTCTACGATCAGGGTCTTCTTCCTGATAGGCACACTCTTCTCTGACTATGGGACCTGGACTTCTGTCTCATGAAGAATATCAAGTCTCGTCCCAGTAGCGACTTCCTGCGAGCTTTCGGTTGACTTCGTTGCCCCTACTGGTTTTGTCTGTTCCTTTTTCTCATTGTCGTTTCTAATCGGTCTTTGCCTAAAGGTCTTTGTCTGTTGAGATTAGCCTCACCATTTTCAGGTTTATAGTTCTTTGTTCCACGTTGCTGCCATTTTACTAAAATTAGGAATTCAGCGTGATGGGTTAAGTTAGTAAAAAAAACTGCTACTATTATGAATTCTAATTGAACATTATCTTTTTAGAATATTCTTAACCAAGTTATTAACTGTCTAGACTCAAGTATATGCTTTCAAAAAAAGGAGGAAGATCCATGTAATTAAGACGATATCTAAGGGAGTTAGAGTATTTTGCTCTACTATAAATTAAACATACTTTTTCCTTTATAAAAAAAATATTTCAAGATTGGTTTTAAGGACTTCAAAAATACAAGCTTGATTTTAACTGATTGAGCTTAAGTTAAATTATCACAATGAGTATTAAAAAAATGAAAATATTTTTTCGGACAAAATTGGAAACATATTTCAGTTTTATTGATGCAAAATGTTGACGTTAGGGAGGACAACGTATAAAATCAAGTAACCAACCATACATGCTTATATTTATTTATTAGATTTTAGTTATGTACATACAGAAATTTGCACTTTTTTTTTTGGACTGAATATACAGAATATTGTACTGCATCTAAAAAATGTGCGGCATTATCCATAATTGATTAATGGTGTTTTTTTAAACAAATTTCATTTATTAAATTGATATTCACTTATTCCTACCTATGGTCATAAATTAAATCAACTAAGTTAATAAAACCTCTTAAAATTTGAGTAGTTGCAGAGAATTCCTGAACTTTGATCAGTTATAAATAACCTCTGATGTTTTAAAATTTAAATTTAACTCCTTTCAAATTTTAATTTATAATATTAGACCACCTGTGTTATATTTTATTGTTTTAAAAAAATTCTTTTGACATAGTCTAATCAAATTTTTTTATTTTCAATATATATATATATATATATATATATTAATGATTATATCTACGTCAGAAAAAAAGGGTGGTAATGAAAGTCTTTTTAGAGTAGGGAGGAGAGGGCTTTTAAATCAATTTACTATCATCTTATCTTAAATTAGGTCAATAACTCAATTAGGGATTTTTTTTAAAATTACCAATCTGATTTATTATTTGCTTATTTTAGACAGCTTTATGTGAGATTTTCCCAAAGATCAGGATAAGAAAAATACTTAAACATAGAGTAAAATACTCTAACCTCCATTGCATATTGCTTTAATTACTCCGATTTTCCCTATACTTTGAAAATAAGTCCAAAATCTTAACCCCGTTGAGAATATTATTTAAAAAATAGTTTTATTAAACTTTTATTAAAATCAATTTTATTTACATTTTTTATATTATCATTTGATAAGGGGTTCATGATACTAAATTTTTATTTTTTGTTTAAATTAATATTAATAATTTAAGAGTTTTCTTTTTCATTCTTCGTAATTTTATTTTTCTAAAATATATTTATTTAATATTTGTAAATTATGTTGGGACATAATTTTAATTAATTTAGTTAATGTAGATATAAAAACTTGATTGAAAATTTGATTAATCCTTTAAAAAAAATACAAACTGAATGTGTTTAAAAATGTTTTAGCAAAAAAATATTTTCCAAAAATCAAAAATTATAAATTTAAATAATTTACATAATCGTTCAGTCAAACTAATTCCAAACCAGTAAATGCAAATTCCATATATTACTATTGCGTTCAGTTTCAATAAAAAAGAAATCGTAAGAGAAAAAATTATCAAACAAATGATGAGTTAATCACTTCAGGTAATCAGGAATAGCTACAGTTTCTTTGGGCACAAGTTCAGTGAGCTAGAGAGCGAGTAGGCCAGTCTTTCCCTTTGTGATCGCCCCTGCAATTTTCTCTCTCAGCCTCTGAGGTATTCTTTACTCTTTTCTGAGTGTGAAAGAGAGATAGCGACTGTTTTGTTCCCTCTTTTGCTTTTCATTTCGCCCTCTTTCTTCGCATTTTGTTTGTTGAAACGGTATGTTTCTCTTCTCATCTGTATCATCCATTTTACGTTGAAACACTGCTCCTTCTTCTTCCTTACTTGCATCATCATCCTCAGTGCTTCTTCTTCATCATTTTTTTGACTGGTCTGTATCATTCCGAGCTTCTTCATTTGATTCTTCTTGCGTCCATTGTATACAGAAATTCTTAAATTCTCGCATCTTTCACATGTTTTCTGGTCATACCTTATTTATATTGAAGAATATCTTAAGAGAATTTAAGTTTTGTTTAAAAACATGTTTACAAGGTGTTTGACAAATTTATTGCTCTAGAAATAGAGACCAGAGACTGAGTTGGGTGAGAAAGGGAGGAATAGAGAGACTGCCACGAGCACATTGTATCACTGAGCTTCTTCATTTGATTCTTCATTACATATTTTGGAACTTACTCTGATCATTTTTTGAGCTGAATAGTTAATTATGTTGTTATATTTCATCTATAGTGTTGAACCTAATGTCCTTTCCCTCTTTAATATACATACTGTATTTATTAAGGCTTTCATCCATTACAAGTTGTTTATTTAATAGAAACAACGTGTTGCAGATTGCTAGGGAGTTGAGGTTATGGGATATTGGTGGCAATGCAGTTGATTTCATTAATATGATTGATGAGGGTAATTGGAAAATTTTCCCTTGTTTCTGCAATTAATGTATATCAAATAATGAGTTCCATTGATGATAAATTTTTCCACATACTTTTCATCAATGGCTTTCTAAAGATCTATATGGTCCGATGAAGCGGTTTAATGGCAATAATCTTGTAAGGGATATTTACTTAATATGAAAGTTCATTGCTTGTTGCCTTCTCCTTTCAAATTCATCTATTTAGTATTATGTTCTACTATGCAATTTTTAGTCACCTAACTGGAAGTTTCTTCATGCTTTTATGCCCATTTTACTTTCCACCATACACCTCTTTTTGGCAGAGGTCATGTTCTGTTTCTATGAAGCATTCAACTTAGAAGATTTAACTGCTAACCATGGTCCAAGAATGATTTTACAACTGTTAACTTGGTCCTTCAGATCTAAATTTGTTGATAAATCATGGAATACTTAATTCTGTTATTTTATAAGGGAGATATCTTAAGAGAGTTTAAGTTTTGTTTAAAAACATGTTTGCAAGCCGGGTGACAACTCTATTACGTCTATTGTATACGATAATTTCTTGCATCTTTCACATGTTTTCAGGTCATACTTTAAGTCTGTTATTTTATATTATTGGAGATATCTTTCAAGTTTTGTTTAAAAACATTTTTACAAGGTGTTGCTCTAGAAATAGAGATGAAAGACTAAGTTGGGTGAGAGAAAGGAAGGAACAGAGAGACCGGCACACAATGTCTTTCATTTTCCTGAAATAGAATGCAGATATTTTATATATATATATATATATATATATATTTGAGATGGGTAGTTTTGACTTGGAGGAGAGCTAATAATGTGTTAACCGTTGTAGTATTATCAAGTTTGAGATATTTTTTATTCTTTATAAATTTTTTGTTATAATTTATTCTTAGAACCAATGATATTTATCAAGGAGGATTTTAAAAATTGTAATTATAATTATTTAGAAGAATCCAAAATTAAAAATATAGATATACAAATACTAAATGTCTCTTCACCAAATTCACTACATTTCCCTTTGTCATCCCACTTAATTATAAGGGAAAATTATAGAAATATACTGTCAAAATTGTTATTAGCCCAGCAACTTGTTACTTCCCCCCTTTTGCATCCAGAGTTACAAGAAAGTGAAGTCTTAAATGTAGAAAATGTTGTTATTATTAGAGAGGGATGTATTGTTATTGCCCTACCAACTTGTTACTTTCCCCATTTTGCCTCCGAAGTTTCACCTGTTTCACCCCACCAAATCTAAGGTGTAATTTTCATTACATTCAACTTAAGTTTCACCTGTTTCTTTCAACCACGGGAATAGATTTTATGCAATCAAAACACTCAAACTTCAGAAAATGTGTAATACCCCGAAATTTGGGATTTGAGGCATGGGAATAAGCCTAAATTAAGTGGACTACTAAGCCCCAATTTAGCAGGAGTACAAATTTATCCCCTAATGATTTTTATATCTTTGGGGTATTAAGAAAGTAAAATGGTGAATTTTGGAGAAAGCAATTATGTTTTTGGTGAAATCACCTATGAGGTAGTAAGCTTGTCATGTTCATTTAAATGACCAAAAATTAGACATCCTAAGCTTTAATTTGATACGTCATATGACGCAATCAGAGCTATACACAAAAAGATATGAATTTTTGAAGTTAGCACAGATAAACTGTGAAATTTCTGGAACAATATGCAAAGATTGAAATTCTGGGAATTTTGTGATTCCAGAAAGCAAAAGTCTATATTTTTCCTTAAAACTAGACTCAATAAGGGTTCTATAGGCTTTGGAATCACCTCATTTTTTTTCTAGAATTAGTTATGATTTTTCAAAGTTTGGGCAGAAATCTACCAGAATTTCTGAAAAAATCCGAAAATGGAAAATTGTTGATGACATAAGCAATGACATAGGCATAAGATTATTAAAGAAACATCATCTTCATCCTACAGCATTTGGACACCTTTCTGCAACCAAAATAAAGAAAAAGAGTTGAGAGGGTTTTGGGAGAAAAGGAGAAGATAACACGTAAGGTAAGCCGATTTCTCCGATGATCTAGCTCCTAACGCGTATAACTCCGATCCTAAGCTACTCCTTTATGTTCTTTAAGGATTGGAAGCTCCTCTTTTGGTGTTAAAACACCTAGGGTTTTCAGCCAAGTCAAGGAAAATCAAGTGGGAGCTTGAGGAAACTTCCAAACCTTCGTATATTGACTATTCTAGCTGCTGTGGGCAATTTAATCGGTAAAATTTCGCCGGATTGCCATTGGTTTTAATTTTTGGAAACGGGTATGTGGGGCTGTTATGCTACTCAAATTGGTACTAAATGGTATTTTTAACCTAATGGAATAGTCAAAAAAGTGGTTAGGAGTAGAAAGGAACACGTTTACGGAGACCGAAAAACCCCGATTTTCCCTACAAAACCCATATATTTTGGTCTGGGCTATAAATGGGTCTTAAAGTTGGATTTTCAATGATTTGATAGTTCTAATGAGTTTAGGAGTGAAAATTAGGTGGGGTTACAGTTGGGCACTTTTTCGGAAATGGCCGAGAAAGCATAATTACGAAAATGCCCCTAAAACACTGAAATATGGGCTGGCAAGGGCAATTTCGTCTTTTGACAGTGAATTTGGTAATTTCGAGTCCAGAAATGGATTCCTTGGGTGAAAATATGTCAGGATAGCCCAGGTTAGAATTTCGAGAAAAGTACAGTCGGACCGAGTACAATGGGGCTGGGTCCCCGGGGGTATTTTTGTAATTTTTTTAAGATAGATTCATATAACCCCCAGAAACACTATGGAAGTGTCTAAATAGTACATTTGACATTGTAGGATCGAATATGGAGCCCCGAGCTGTTGGCACGCAAATCGAGGAGAAAGATTGGAGGTAGGGGACTTACCTTATTTGCATGTAGTTGATATCTTTGCTTGTGTAATGATGTATGTGATTGCTTTACTTGATTGTGTAGAGCATATTTGAATAAATGAAGCTCTGTTTTTGTTTTCGCTGTGGCCATAGTCTTGTTGTATGAAACATTGAGCATGCAGAAATGTCATTATGGGGCATACATCTAGATAAAGCTAACATGTCATACATATAGCATCAATCATGCATGCATTATGGTATCTGTTTCCTACTAAGATTCTCTCGAATCTCACTCTCCCCTGCTAACAATTTAGACAGGAGAAGACAAAAGATATGCTGAGAGAAAATAAGAGAACTACACAAGAGGATTGCGGTGGCGGAGCGAAGTCAGGAATATGTCTCTGTTTTACTGGGATGGGTTTAGATACCCTAGTAGCCTTGTGCGTCAACACTAATTGTAATTATCAGGTACAAACCCCTATAAGGAATTTATTTAATCATGCACATATTATCAGTATAGTTATGCTATTCCTTTGTTGCCTACCGAACCGCATGTCATTTTCCGTGAATACTCTGGTAAAGGTGAAATTAAAATAAGGGCGTGACAAAATGAATACACGGGAATATACCGGTGCCGATTGTCTCTCGACACATCAACTGTTAGAACTGACTATCGCCCAAGAGGGGGGTGAATTGAGTGTATAATAAAAACTTAAGAACTTTGGAAATCTTTTCGCATCTTAACGAAAGCGGTAAGTATGAAGGTTTATAAATCAACAGTTAGATTAAATAATATATGCTAGAAATATAAGAGTTTAGGGAAGAGAATATGCAAACTGTGATTTATCCTGGTTCGGTCCAATCTGTGATGGCCTACGTCCAGTCCCCAGGCTCCTCCTGAGATTTTCAAGTCCACTATTTTCTTTTTTAATCTGGGCACAGGAAAAGCCTTTACAATCCCACAAGTTTAGCTGGGTACTTGTGAAACCTTTTACAAATCTCTCACCAAGATACTCCCCCTTATAGCAAGTCTTACGTGCAGAGCAATCCCGAAGATCTTCCTCTCCTGCTTACTCATGCAAGTCTTACGAGCAGCAACGTTCTCTCCTGCTTATACCCCTGTAAGTCTTATGAGCAGTAACATTTTCTACTGCTTGCACCTTGTAAGTCTTGCGAGCAGAATGTCTTACTAGCAATTCTCTCTATAGCTTCCCCCTAAGGAAATCAACCTTCTTAAGGTCCCTCTACCTTGAGATCAACTTAGAAATATAGTTGAAAGTGTTTACAGACTCTCTCACAGAGTGGGTATAATACTTACTGAAGTACAATGCAAATAATCACTCTCTCAATGATAAGTAATATAGAAACTGGAAAACAGAGAGTGTTTGGGTAGAAGCAGAGGATTCATGTTATTCGCATGTTGGTGTCGTTGCTCTATTTTCTCTATCATCGACGTTGAATGCTCTCTCATTTATAGTTGATGAAGATGATGAATGTTGTGAGCATTCGTCCGTTGGAGTCATTTTGACCGTTGAGCATATTCGAAAAACTAGCTACTGTCCGTTACAGAGTAAAGCATCCCGTTGAAGATCAGAGTGGAATGCTTAATTATGAGCTGTATGTCATATTGTGGAGCGGCATGAAGAAGTTTGAATATTCGATAGTCTTTCATGGTGTGTTAATTGCTTGTCGTGGTAGGTAGCTGCCATTCAGTGTGTAATGATGAAGTTCACCGTAATTGACTTTTATTTGAATATGAAATCTGAACGTTTAATATCTTGTTTCACACTTGAAATATATGTTAGCTAACATTTAGCAACAATAACAAGTGAGAACACAATGATTCAATAATATATAACCATATTCGGATTGTTCGTTGAGTGATGATATTTGCCATACGTGACCTCCATTTTTGAAGATGCAATTCAAATGTTTAATCTCCTATTTCTGACTTGAAATATAAGTTAGTTTACGTTTAGGAATAATAACAAGTGAAAATATAATGAATGTATAACATTTAACCACGTTTGGATTGATGTCCATGAGAGTCTGAACTTCTGTGTTGCTTCTGTCAGGACTTCACTCGAGTGCAAAGAAGCCTCACTCGAGTGCATGTACAATTTCACATTCTGGCTTCCTCTCTGGCAAACACTTTCTGTCAAACACTCGCATATGCTCGAGTGCAATTCTGGACATCACTTGAGTGCAACACGTCCTGCTCGAGTGCGCCTCTTGTTTTCACGTACATGCTTCTTCTCGGGTTAACACTTTCATGTCCAAACTTGCATGTGCTCGAGTGTAAAATAGTCTGATGCTCGGGTATGGATTCTAGTGCTCGAGTGTTGTAAATTTCTTCACAATTCAGCTACTTCTGGCATCACTCTCACGACATTTTTCAAGAGTGCATTTTTGCACTCGTGAGTGATGTGGGGCCACATTAGACAAAATTTATTTATTTGATTCTAATGATGTATCATAAGAAATCTCTTGCCATATGCATCCCAATGCAAAAAGAATCAGCTCCAAACTCCTTGTATTCTGCAAGTTATGATCGAAAGAGTGTCTATCGCACTAGACTGCACAAGCGTCAACTTCCAAAAGGCATAGCTCCTAGAATATACGTTCCAATTAGGCACATTACCTATCCATGGAAAGCTCTTTGAGTCTAGTTTCATTTGGAACTGGTCTCATCTCAATCCGATGTGTGGTTTATGAGTTATGTGCAAACTACTGAACCTGTCTTGAAAAGTGACGGTGCTTTCAGTGTCATCTTCCACAAATCAGATCTCCTTCATTTGATCTTCTTCAAATATGATGGTGGTGTACATTTTACGTGTTGTGAGTCTTCTTTCATATGCCACCAGTTTCGGGTCAATCTGACGTATGGTTCAAAAGATATGGCCAAAATACCAGACCTTTGTCAGGCTGAACGTAAAACAGAGTAGAACAGAGTGTTCATCCCGTTCTCGAGTGTGTTCATCCGGGCTCGAGTGCAACACCTCTGGCACTCGAGTGTTGAGCTCACACTCGAGTAAAACTCCTCTAGAAGTGCTATAACTCACATATAAGTCATCTTAGCTTCGTCTTAACCTATTCAAACCATCATGTGATCATAGAAGCTTCCGGTATCATCATAGAAACCTCCAGTATCACTTCTAACACTACTTGAAAAATCACTTTTAAGACCGGTTAAAAAAGACATTTTAGACCGGTTCTCGATCCGGTCTTGATACAGCCGATCTAAAAATTTTTCTACTTTTTAGACCGGTTGTGGAACCGGTCTTAAAAAAACTTTTTAAGACCGGTTATTATAAAACCGGTCTAAAAATAAATATTTTTAGACCGATTATAATAGGAACTGGTCTAAATTAATAAAATTTTACACCGGTTCTTATGAAGAATCGGTCTGAAAATTTGACTTTTTAGACCGGTTTTATAAAGAACCGGTCTAAAAAGTATCACATTTTAGACCGGTTCTTTATAAACCGGTCTAAAAAGTCAAATTTTCAGACCGGTTTTCTCTAAAACCGGTCTTAAATTTACTTTTCAGACTGGTTTTGGATAGAACCGGTCTTACAAGTTGATTTTTTTTTTAAAAAAATTTCATTTAAAAGTATACCCAGCAAGTTATTTCCCCTGTTAAAATATTTCACTCAGCAAGCAATAGCCAGTTTCAATGACATTGAAATAATTAAATCTTATAACTCATTGGAACATATTAAAACTCAACTCCCTTATGCTTAAACAGTGCTGGCCGAAACAGAAGCAAAGGAAAACAACCATGTATAATAAACTCACAACCATAGGCAGAATCATAATGCAAGGAAATCATACAACCATGACAATGCTGTTTTGACCAAGTTCCTTATCTTTTCACTTACATACATACATTAAATTACATTAATGATGATCACACTCGTCTCAGGCAGATGATCACTAGCTGGCCTAGCTTCAGAGAATCTACACTAAGATGTACACCTCATATCCTTCATTTTCCTGTGACGACAACAAAAAAAGTAGTTATATATATACACCAATAACAATATACATAATTCAAATATAGTTCATGATAATTGTTTTAGCTAACTAACCTTCAATGTAGTTTTATAAAGGGATATCCTCCCATATCCCTTCATGATGATCATTTCTTGTGCCGTGTTCATTGTCTGCTTCATCTTCTTCGTTCAATTCTGGTCAACCTCTAGAAAAAGAAGGAGTCTCAAGCAGATCATTCATTGAATGACTTTCCTGATTAATATCAACGACCCTTTTTCTTTGGAGAGCTACAGACCACATTTTGTTTGCCTGATCAGTAACATAGAACACTTGTTTTGCTTGATATGCCATAATAAAAGGTTCATCTCTAAAACTTCTACTATTCAAATCAACTATAAATCCCAACTGATCAATCATCACACTATTGTTGACATCAACCCAGTTGCATTTGAAAATGGGAAGTTTAACTTTAACATAATCAACCACCCAAATCTCTTCAATCACCCCATAATAAGGTATTGCTACCAATCTAAGATTCTTATCTTTTGAACTAGAGAAGTGCATAGATTCAGCCACTAACATAATCCCACTGTTCTGGATGGTGCTCCTATCATCAAGGGACTTTGTGTAAAATGTATAACCATTGATCACAAATGAAGTCCAACTTATGACATCAGCCTTAGAACCACGTGCTAACTATTTAATTGTATCAGAAACACATTCTTCGCCGTCAACCTTTTGTTTGAACCAATATGCAAAAGTTTTGTTATGCTCCTTAATTAACCTTTGTTCAGTCATTCGACTATTTCCTTTCCGTACAATTTCTTTATGAGCATTAATGTAATCTTGAACTTCATCAACATTATTCAAGATGTACAAGTGGACTTATTGCAATTCATCAGGATCCATGCTCTTTACTGAAGCCCCGCGTCTACCACCTTCTTCGTCATGACGTTCAGGAAGTCCAATGTGTCCTATATTTGACAAGTAATCTTGACAAAATTCCATGGCTTCTTCAGAAACATATTTCTGAACAATAGATGGTTCAGGCCGGTTAGGGTTCTTCACATACCCTTTTAGGATTTTCATAGTTCTTTCAATTGGGTACATCCATCGTAAATAGATAGGGCCACACAACTTGATCTCCCTGACTAGATGAACAATTAGATGTACCATGATGTCAAAAAAATGAAGGAAGAAAAAGCTTCTCAAGCTGGCACAAGATCAGATATCCTTCATTTTCCAGTTCATCCAATTTTTCAGTCTCAATGACTTTACTACAAATAGCATTGAAGAAGAAACAAAGTCTAGTCAAAATATGTTGAAGATCATATTCGGGCAATGCCTCGAATAGCTACTGGGAACAGTTGTTGCATTAAGACATGACAATCATGAGACTTTAGCCCCACTAACTTCAAGTCTTTCATCGACACAAGCTTCCTAACATTTGAAGAATACCCTGAAGGAACTTTGATGCTATGTAAACACTGACAAAAGCTTCTTTTCTCATCCTTAGACAAAGTATGAGCAGCTGGAGGACAAAAAGTTCTCTTACCATATGGCTTTATATGCAAGCCTTCTCGTATCCCCATTTCTTGCAAATCTAATCTTGCCTTCACACCATCCTTAGAACTACCTTGTATGTTAAGCAGTGTCCCAAAAATACTATCATAAACATTTTTATCCACATGCATGAAATCAATACAGTGTTTTACATCAAGCTTCGACCAATATGGAGGATTGAAGAAGACAGACCTCTTTTTCCATTTACTTTTCTCATTACTTTTCTTTGTAGTCTTACCAAAGATAACATTCATATTTTTCACCTTTTCATAAACTTGCTCCCCAGTCAATGCCTTCGGAGCATCTTCAAACTCTTGTCCTCCAAAAAAAGCTTTCTTTAATCTATGATACGGGTGGCCTCATCTAAGAAATCTCCTATGGCCAAGATAAACTATCTTTCTTCCATGTTAACAAGTTTCCATATGCAGGGAAGTCATTTATAGTACAAAAGATCATGGCTCGCATTTTAAAAACCTCCTTCTTGTTCACATCAAAAACATCAACACCTTCATCCCACAACTATTTCAAGTCTTTGATCAAGGGCTTCAAGTAAACATCTATATCATTTTTGGGTTGTTTTGGTCCCGAAATCAACATAAAAAACATGATGTACTTTCATTTCATGCATAACAAAGGAGATAAGTTATAAATTACCAACAGAACAAGCCATGAACTATGTATACTGCTCAGGCTACCAAAAGGATTCATGCCATCTGTGCTAAGCCCAAGCCTAAGGTTCCTAGGCTCTTCACCTAAGGCAGGAAATAATTGATCGATTTTCTTCCATTGAGAAGAATCAGCCAGATGTCGAAGCGTTCCATCGGATATCCTCTCATCCATATGCCATCTCAAATTTCTTGCATCATTTTCATTAGCAAATAAGTGCTTGAACTTTGGTATGCTTGGAAGGTACCATAATACTTTTCTAGGAGCGTTATTTGATTTGTACCTCGACGTTTCACATATGGGACACTGTTGTTCCTCTTCATGCTCTTTTCTATATAAATACAATCATTAGGGCATGCATGGATCTTTTTATATTTCATCCCTAGTGGACACAATATTTTCTTAGCATCATAGTATAAAAAAGGCAACACATTATCATCTGGAAGCATGTCCTTAAAAGCCTCAAGCATTTCTGAAAAACTCTTGTCGCTCCATCCATGTCGTGCTTTCAAGCTTACCAATTTCAATACTACTTTCAACAATTGATACATTTTACACCCCAGGTATAAAGGCGTCTCAGCATCACCACACATATTACCATATGCACGTAATTGCTCAAAACTCTCTTCTCCTACATAACGAATAATATCTTCTATTCGATCATCCGTATCCGTGTCATTATCATCAAAGTTCACTCCCCCTGTTGAGATGAACTTGGCATTTCTAATTCTTCACCATACCACACCCACACTATATAACTCTTACAGAATCCTTCACAAATTAAACGTGTATATATATCTATAGTACTTAGTCGCTTCTCATTCAAACATACTACACAAGGGCAATAAAACTTTCCACTACCATCATTGGCATGTCTGCTAGCGAAGTCTAAAAAACCCCTCACCCCATTGTCATATTCAATACTCGTCCGTTTAGCATCTATCCAACTATGATCCATATATATCTCAACACTTCTAGCACCCTATATCCAACAATAAAAGGATAGACAAAAAACAACAACAATAGAGTTTTAACAAACCAATAACACTATTTGAAATTAACTGGCACCATTTGAAACTAGTATTGTTTTAACAAACCAATAACACTAACAATAATCAAACAACTAAAACAGAACATAAAGTGGTATTAATTCAAAAAGTCAGAGCATATTACTTATAAAACAACGAGAAGTGCTCAAATTAAAGCAACAACAAGAACTTTAATTTTTTCCAGATTATGTTTAAGTGCTCAAATTAAAGCAAAAACAAGAACTTTTCATTGAACATTATTAATTATAAAACAACATTCAACTAAATAACAGATCAATCGAACACTAACCTGAATGAAGACCAAGGAGTGAGCTTCAACCCAAAGTCACGGTGGCGTCGACTGAGGTTAAAATGAAGTCCTCAAATTCACAGTACTGACAAAGGGAAGTCAAATCAGAGGAGAATGGTCACTGCACTGCGGAGATTAGAGGTCCGGTGGAGAAGACTGACGATAATCAAAGAACAGCGATGACGAACACAGCAATAAAAGAGGTAATGACGGAGGAGGCTTGAGCAAATGAGGGACGGAATGCCATAGACGAGTTTAGAACAAGCACAGACAGAGGTCACAGAGAAATGGCAAAGAGAGAAGAAAGGGTTCACAGAGCGCGCGATCTGGGTGCGACAGCAAAAGTAAGTGTGAAAAATCTTGCCTTTAAGACCGGTTTTTATTAAAAAAAACCGGTCTTAAAAGAGGGAAAATTCATATTTAAGACCGGCTTGTACAAAAACCAGTCTTAAATGTAACACATTTAAGACCGGTTTTTACCACAACCGGCCTTAAAAAGTTATCGCATTTTGAATTTAAAATTTTTAACATTTAAGACCGGTTTATATATAAACCGGTCTTAAATGTTAAAAATTTTAGACCGGTTTTAATACAAAACCGGTCTTCAATATTTAACATTTAAGACCGATTTATATTTAAACCGGTCTTCAAAGTTAAAAACTTTTAAATGCGTAAAATTTTAAGACATTAAGACTGGTTTTTTTATAACCGGTCTAAATAAATTTTTTAAGACCGGTTTTTTTAAGAACCAGTCTAAGAAGTTCAATATAATTACAAAACTGTCACCGCGCAAATTGTTAAGACCTTATCTGCCAAAACTGGTCTAAATGTGGCGGTCTAAAAAGGGTTTTTTCCAGTAGTGTGTCATTGATAAGTTTTTTACAATCATTCCCCTACATTTCATTAGTTATTAATAACTTTTATTTACCAAGTAACAAATCTACACTTTCATATCATTCGCAAGTTTTGTAGAGTCATTTCCCACATTTTAGGACGTGAAAGTATGGATGTGTTACTTAGTGAACGAAAGTTATTAATAGTTAATGAAATGTGGAGAATGACTGCACAAAACTTGTGAATGACCTTAAAGTTTGGATTTGTTACTTGATAAATAAAAGTTGTTAATAGCTAATGAAATAAAGGGAATGGCTATACAAAACTCATGAATAACCAGAAAATGTGGATTTGTTACATGATAAACGAAAATTGTAAATAGACAGTGAAATGTGAGGAATGACTATACATACAAAACTTGAGGAGTTGAAAGGAAAGGTGTTAGGGTTTAGCTTTTGGAAAATATAAGCTCATATTTGTATTCCATGTGGATAAACACGAGGAAAAGTGATGAAAATAAATTTAGAAACATGTCAGGAAAAACTCACGTTGTCACCGAAAGTAAAGAACAAATTAAAGTAAGAAGTAAAGGGCTGTTGTTCAAGTTTAATGACTACATTAGCATGTGATCATCTTTGGTCACACAATATTTAGGCTTTGATATTTGTGGGACAACCTGTGGCCCAAGTGAAGCAAAGAAAAGTTCAAGCTTAAAGTATGATCAAGGTACCATTTTACCTATTCTTGCATTTTATAATTACGTTTGTTGTTATGACGCATGAGTAATTGGCATTAAAGTTAGACTTATTTACTTTTAATTTAGATACATTTTTTGATATATTGATTTTTACAAGAACCACCCAATAAATCACATTGTGACATACATTAATTTTACTTTGTAATTTAAATTAAAGTTGTTTTGTGTTCTGTTGTTTTAGTCTAATTAATTAATTGTTTAATTAATAGTTTTAGTTATTAACATTTTATTGATTGTTAACTGTTAATTATTAAGTATTAAGTTTTTGTACATTAATTAGTAAATATTAATAAGTAATAATTATTAGTTAATAATTTTAATAATTATTAATTATTCAAAAAAAGTAAAATGATACATAATATTTGGAGTTTCCAAAGTAGATCATGGACTAGTCCGAATCATAGGAACACAGTACAATTTATAAAAAATAAGCATACAACGTAAAAAGAATATGAAACATAACAAATATATAAACCCTGCCAGGAAGAAACACGTGAGCCAAACCACAAGTTGTAGCTCGCACCAGCCAGGCATGACACTTCGGAGGGACATGATGACCATAAACATTCTTTGCACTTGACATTGCGCGGAGAAGAAGCCATAGTTTTCTGCCACTAAAAGGTAAAACTCGGGCTTTTTTTGCTTTTAATTGTTTGAAGGAAAATACTTGAGCCACAAGTTTGTCCAAATTTATGTTGCACAAATTAGCTATTTCAGATCAGTGTCATTTTTGTAATGGCCCTGAAGTTATGAAAATACTAACTTTTAAAAATAAAAATATTATCAAAATCGATATATCAAGAAAAAAGAGAAATAATGTGAGGTAATTACCAAATATATAGTAATAGTGAATTTGAAATGTGAAAAATAAAATAAATATATAAAATAAAAAAATTCTGAAAGTAGATAAGATATAAATATATAAAATAAAAAAATTTTGAAATTGATATAGAAGGAGTTAATGGGGATAAGGACGAGGTAATTAGGAGTTTCTAGAAATATTAATTAAACATACAATTAGGTAACTGCTTTTTTCGCGCAGGCAATAGGGCAACTCCCTTCCGCTTAGCTTGCCATTCACTTTATTGGCTAACAAGCAAGACGGAGCAGGTTAAACAACATGGGAGTGGGTTATATGGTAAGTCAAAGTAGCTTCACCAAGCATATGGCATTGATTAACATGGAAACAATGTAACTTTGGAGAGTAAGATTAAAAGTTTCCATATATTACTAGATAAGAATAAAGACATCTGAATATGAAGACCCCTTATATGTTTTTTCTATTAAGTTATTGTGATAGTTAGACCAAATAGAAAGGATAATTTAAGGGCAAAACAGACGTATCCTTTTACAGGAGATGGGTGTCTCCATTGATTTCCCTCTCTATCTACTCTCCATTGAGTGTATGTACCATTAGATCAACTTTTAATGGTTAGGATTTAATAATATGTAAATAATATCATTATAATAAAAATTTACCATGGTAAATATCAACCACTGAAAGTTGATCTAATGGTACATACACTCAATGGAGAGTAAATGGAGAGAGAAATCAATAGAGACACCCTTCTCCTATCCTTTCACTATATAATAGTCAAGAGAAAGTTGCTTCTACTCTATAGGGGCATTTTCCTGTTTCAAAGACAGTAAGGAGCAGGGCAACAATATGTAAACTGCTTAGACAATTAGAACCACTCGCATAGGAATCAGACATGCACAAAAGTGAACATATGAGTTATATAGTATTACCCATTTCATAAATGGTCATGGGTGACTATTGAGGGGATATCCCTAATTACATGCATTGTTACACGCATTGTTTGGCAAGCCACAAAACCAGCACAAGTCTCAGACAAGATAGGTAATTTGAACATCAACAAATTAAACAAGGTTTAGTCAAAGAATTAATTGTTTGAAGGAAATCATGTCTTGTGAGGATTAGGGATTACATTCAGAATTAGCACTCACTTGACAGCAATAAAGTTCTTCCGGGAAGTCCATATGAGAAGTTGAAGTTGCATGCATGACACAATCTAGAAGAATGCACACAATTTCAAAATGTAAACATAATTAAATTCTAGTATTACTCCTTAAGTTATATATATGTATGTATGTAAGTAGGTATGTATGTATATAAACAAGCTTCTCTACAAATTATGATAACCAAAATGTTTCTTCAAAACTAACTAAGAAAGGCTAAGATATTGTAATATCCCAAATTTTGGGATTAGAAACTTGATAATAAGTCTAAATCAGGCAAACTACTAGGCCTGAGTTTAGTAAGAGTATCAAGAATATTCGGGAAGTAGAATGAATTTCAGGGACTATATCCAGGTAGGTAATGATTTTCTCAGTTATATGAGAGCTCTGAGGTTTTAGTTAGTCGGAGGGATAGACCGACACATATCTTGAGTACATGTGCCACCTTTAGGAAGTAGAAGGGAAATTGGCACTATCTTATGGGACACGGATGCTTATAGCGCCATTTGGCAAGCTTTGGTATACATGACGCAATCTCAAATAAATACCGAGTAGCATTTCAAGGAAAAGCCATGTAATATACCGAGTAAACATCGATAAAATAGCTTTATTAAAGTAAATTTATTATAGTAGCTTTAATAAAGTAAGTAATGATGATTAATGATGACTAATGATGATACTACTTTTTCGTTGGCACCACAAAAAAAGGTGACAAGTGCCCTCTCATCATAACGACGTACCACTTAACATTTTTGTTGGCCTTATGAGAAAGAGACACTTGTCCATAATCATTGCACTTACTTTTTCACTTTTGAGTTGGCACTATGGGAAGGTTCCACCTAGCCTCTGAGTCAGAGGAATCCATCGGTCTTCGAACTAGTCGTGTACTTGACTTCCCAAACACTGAACCTGAGATTAGGGGACTTCATCAAGCCCCTCTTCCCCATACCATAATGGAGCCTAGAAAGTTGTGGTGAGAGAGAAAAGATGATGAAAAGTTAATGGGCCAGGGTATGGTTCCATCAGTATAGGTCTTGAGTTTGTAGATGTTAGCATGATATCGGCTAGTCATGGGGTGGGTGTAGACAAGTTAAGGGGGAGGATTACGTAAAGTCTCAGGTTTGAGTGAGGAAGCCAAGGATGGTGGCTGAGTAGGGGATGAGGGGTGCCCTAAGTAAGAGGGGGCATCAAGCGAGCAAGGAGAGGATGGAGGGGTTTGAGGTATTGGGTTTGGGCTTGGGCTTGAAGGTAAGGGATCAGACACTACTAGAAAAAAGGGTTTTAACGTCCCTTTTTTTGGCCTTTTAACGTCTGAAAACAGAGGGACGTCTATGTGAGGGTCGTAGAAAAAAACGTCATTAACGTCTGTAAAACAGGGGACGTGGAAGGCAGACTTTAGACGTCCCCAGTTGGAACTGGGGACGTCTAAAGTGAGACCTTAGACGTCCCCAACTCTTCTGGGGACGTCTAAGGTCCCACGTTAGACGTCCCCAGTTCCAATTGGGGACGTCTAAGGTCCACCTTAGACGTCCCCAGTTCCAACTGGGGACGTCTAAAGTGTCGCCAGCAGTACTATCCACGTCCCTTTTTTTATTAAGGATGTTGAAAGTTTTTTTTTAAATGGACTTTTTATATATTGCACTGTCTGGAAATGTAAACTGCAGAAATAGGATTCCAACAACAGAATAAAACAACAGCAGTTCAGCAGAATGGAAACAACAACAAACACAGTGATCAACCCAAGGCTACTACATGCCACACAAACTTTCAAACCACACAAACTACACAACAATCTATATCCAAGTCTACTACATGCCACACAAACTTTCAAACCACACAAACTACACAACAATCTATATCGAAGTCCCCAGTTTATACAATAACCAAGACTAAATTCCAATCCATATCCAACAACAATAACTCTAATTATATGTACTACCACAAAAGTATGTCCTACACAAACTACTAAAGACTTTACTCTTCTGGTATACGTTGAAGAAGATGTCCAGCCAAAAAGTCTCTGATCATATTTAAGTCTTCATATGAGTAGGCATCTTCATTGTCAAAAATCTATAAATTAGAAAATAAGCTTAGATGAAATAATGAATGAAGTGAATGAATTGCCATTGAATCACAACACCAAGAATATTATCCTCTGAGAATGAAGAAGTGATTACTTGTTCAAAATCTGTCGTAATGCCACTCTGAATGATGTTAAACATATAAAGCAAGACATAATATCCACATTCCCAGCCGCCAGGTTGTCGAGGGCACTATAAATCAAAAGCAAATGGTTAAAATCAATAAAGGCATATCTAAAACGACCGTCAATCAAAAGAACTTGATTTGAAACTACGTACCTTTGGATACAACCATCTTGGATCTTTGCCACCTCTACGTTCGCGTGGCCCGCCAAGTGCTCGATATGTCGTGCATGCCCTATTATTAAAATGAAAATCAAAATAAATTAGAATAATTCATTAAGTCAAGAATCAAGAAGCAATGAAATACAAAAAAATAACTTACTGGTTTAAGACGCTTTTAGTTTCTTTGTCTGGTCTTCTATTTAAGGAATCAAACCAGTAAACAACGTGCGACCGAGGACAGATAACACACAAACTCCAGTGATAACTATCACAACATATACAGATTAAAAAGAAGTTAGATGGCAAGGAAATTATTTATTAAAAATCTCAAATACACAAAATTAAAATGCGTACCCTTGAACAATCGGTGCTAGATAACAACGATACTCGTCCTCTGCCAATGCGAAGCCCACATAGTTCGTCCTTCTTTTCAATGTATTCCCAATCCTTGTCGTATGTACAGGAGACAAGAATCCATATAAATCAACTCTCTGAGAGTCAATGCATACGTAATTATGATGTATTGTAATTAGGATATTGATATTAGTGTTATCATTTTGTGTATCTGTGTTCAATGTTTAGTATTGTGGTATTGCTCAATACGCCCCTCATATAGTTGTATAAATATTAGGCAATTGCAGAGCTTCAAGTTGTGGACTCATATTTTTTAGTTAATGAGAATTTCATGTTTCTCAAAACAATAGCAAAATATTAAAACTTGATGTGGTACGTCTTAAATTCAGCAAAATAGCAAAGATAAAGCTCAATCACAAACCACACTTAAATTTCAGCACAGAACAAATGCATTTTCCTAATCATTCATAAATTCATTCACAAGTTTAGTTTTAGCTAACCTGTTGCTGCAACTTTAGAGCAGATGCCCCACAGTGGTAAGAGGAGGCCGACTGTAGAGAGAATGAGATAGAACAGTGCAGAACCAGCACAACAAAGATGGCGACTAGCAACGGTCTGGATGAAATAGAGGCTAAGAAGGAACAAGAAGAAAATGGGGAGAGGAGAAATGGCCGCACTTATTCAGAAGTGATGAAGATGGGACAATAAAGCAAGAAGCAGGGGAGAGGGGACGGAAGTGAAAGAGTAAAGTAAAAAGAATAAGAAGCAGGGGAGAGGGGACAAAAGTGATGAAGGAGAGGGAGAATAAAGCTAGTGCCACAAAAATATTCTGACACTTCACATGCACTGGTCATGTCGACCAGTGCAATTGGTTGAGCCTAAGACGTCCCCATCCCAGCTGGGGACGTCTAATATAAGCTTTAGACGTCCCCAGATGGTCTAGGGACATCTAATGTTAATCTTTAGACGTCCCCAGATAATGTTAAGCTTTAGACGTCCCCAGGCCACCTGGGGACTTCTAAAGTATGTTCTTTTTTTCCCCTTTCATGCGCTTTTCTGGGAGTTTTTAGACGTCCCCATGTTCATTGGGGATGTCTAAAACAGTCTTTAGACGTCCCCAATGAACATAGGGACGTCTAAAACTATCTTTACACATCCCCAATGAACATAGGGATGTCTAAAACACATTTAGGCGCGAGATTCAATTTTATTTGACGAGCCAACCTTTTCAATTTTGATCTATAATTACACATATGCCACCGCCCAATATTTTGGGCGTCCCTTTTTCAAAAAGGGACGTCCTTTAGGGACTTTATAAGTATATTCTGTAGTAGTGAGATGGTGGTAGCAAGGAAAGAGTGGTAGTGGTGGGAGTATTGTATTGGACTTGGTTGGATGTAGTTTGGAAAGGAAAAAAGCTCTCATCAAACACCACATATCTTGATGTGTAGATAGAATCGGTTTTAATGATAAGGCATAGGTAGCCAAGGTGGTTTGGGCTATAGCCTAGAAAGGCACACAGGCTGGATCAAGGCTGTAAATTGTTTTTGGTATATGGTCGTAGATTGGGGCATCAAGCTGCTCCATAAATTTTAAGAAAATGATAATTAGGCCGGGTATGAAAAAGTCTCTCAAAGGGACTAATAATTTTTTAAATGAGCAGTGGGCAGATGATTTAATAAATAAGCGATCGTTGAGAAGGCATACAACCAATACTTTAATGGGACAAAGGCATGATGCATTAATGACAGTCTTGTTTCAACAATAGTACGGTGTCATTACTTAACTATGCCATTTTAAGTATGTGTGTGCAGGCAAGTTATGCGGTGGTGTATGCCCAGTGAGGACAAAATTTTACAAATAGGACGAAACTCTCCACCCCAATCAGACTAGAAATTATGAATTTTAGAATTATAGATATTTTGTAATACCCCGAATTTTAAGACTTGAGGCTAGAAAATAAGCCTGAGATTAGTGGACTGCTAAGCCCTAGTTTAGCAAGATCCCAAATTGTGATTAAGGGTTAATGACTCCAAAAGTGGATTTCATTAGTGATAAATGGACCCTTTTGGAGATTATGGTGTGATTTGGCACCTGATGTGATTCGTATGTGTCGTGAGTAGCACCGAAAACCCTGTATTTGAGTTCAATTATGGATTAATATCTAAATTGAATGAAAATAAGGGGGAGGCGTATGTATGATGTAAATGAATGAGAAAATGTGTTTGGTGGTGATTCCAAGGGAATTATCATAATTAAGGGGCAAAACGGTAAAGTTACCGACCAATTGATTGGTTACCGAAGAAGAAGCTCCTTGGTAACTCAAAGATCAATGGTTGAGACTGATTGTGTAATAGATCAAAGGGTGGAATCCCATGTGGTGTGCTTATGTAAGCTCATGGGAGGTGTGTTGAGATGTTGACACTTGGCAAGTTTTGGACCCTTAGATCTTGGTCAAATTGTCAACACATTACCTCTCTCCTCTCCTCTCTATTTGGACGTTTTTGGGGGCCAAAATCTGCTTTCACTTCATCATCTTCATCTCATCCTCTCTCTCCAAAACCTCCATGTTTATCCAAATAGAGAAGGAAAGAGAAAGAAACAAGGTGAGCTTTGGCTTGTGTAGTGGCCTCTTATGCTTAAATCCTCTTCACTAATCTTGATCATGTTGATGAGAGCTTCATCTCTATGGTTATAGATTTTTGAAAGGAAGTGTTTTAGAGCTTGTGGAAATCGGGAAAGATGAAGAAATAAAGATTTGGGTTGGGAAAGAGGAAGAGGTGAGTATTTGAAGCCTTTTGATCTAAGCTTTGTAAGTTTTGGTTGAGTATTGTGATTTATAGAATTTTCCCTGATTTTGTGATGAATTTTGTGTGGTATGAAATTGGACAATTGGATTGTGTTTTATGTTGGAAATGGTGCCATGTTGTGGTATTTGGTCATTGGAATTGATTTGGGAACTTGAATTGGAAGAGTTGTAATGTTGTGGTTTGAATTGGGATTTGTGTGACATGTTGTGGTAACATGTCAATATTATTTGAATTTGATTGATTTGGTGTTTCCAATGGATTCCTTGTGCAAATTTATGTGGAAATGGTATTTGTTGTGAATTTGGGAACCATTGGAATCATTGGTGCAAAACTGAGAAATCTGTCCCTTGAAGTTTTGCTCTGGGCAGTCTGGTGTTATAGACGTTTTGACTGGGAAAGTGATCTTTAAAAATTATGAAACTTTCCAGTCTTAAAGTTCACCTCCCAAGCTTCAAAATGGACATATAATTTGTGCCATTTCGTTTTGGGAACTGGGAGTTATAGCAAGTTCATGGCCTATTCTGTTGGTAATTTATAACTTATCTCCTCTGTTATGCATGAAATGAAAGTACATCATGTTATTTATGTTGATTTCGGGACCAAAACAACCCGAAAATGATATAGATGTTTACCTGAAGCCCTTGATCAAAGACTTGAAATAGTTGTGGGATGAAGGTGTTGATGTTTTTGATGCGAACAAGAAGGAGGTTTTTAAAATGCGAGCCATGTCTTTTGTACTATAAATGACTTCCCTGCATATGGAAACTTGTTAACATGGAAGAAAGATAGTTTATCTTGGCCATAGGAGATTTCTTAGATGAGGCCACCCGTATCGTAGATTAAAGAAAGCTTTTTTTGGTGGACAAGAGTTTAAAGATGCTCCGAAGGGATTGACTGGGGAGCAAGTTTATGAAAAGGTGAAAAATATGAATGTTATCTTTGGTAAGACTACAAAGAAAAGTAATGATAAAAGTAAATGGAAAAAGAGGTCTGTCTTCTTCAATCTTCCATATTGGCTGAAGCTTGATGTAAGACACTGTATTGATTTCATGCATGTGGAGAAAAATGTTTGTGATAGTATTGTTGGGACACTGCTTAACATACAAGGTAGTTCTAAGGATGGTGTGAAGGCAAGATTAGATTTGCAAGAAATGGGGATACGAGAAGACTTGCATCCAAAGCCATATGGTAAGAGAACTTTTTGTCCTCCAGCTGCTCATACTTTGTCTAAGGATGAGAAAAGAAGCTTTTGTCAGTGTTTACATGGCATCAAAGTTCCTTCAGGGTATTCTTCAAATGTTAGGAAGCTTGTGTCGATGAAAGACTTGAAGTTAGTGGGGTTAAAGTCTCATGATTGTCATGTCTTAATACAACAACTGCTCCTAGTAGCTATTCAAGGCATTGCCGAATATGATCTTTAACATATTTTGACTAGACTTTATTTCTTCTTCAATACTATTTGTAGTAAAGTCATTGATACAGAAAAATTGGATGAACTGGAAAATGAAGAATATCTGATCTTGTGCCAGCTGGAGAAGCTTTTTCTTCCTTCTTTTTTTGACATCATGGTACATCTAATTGTTCATCTAGTCAGGTAGATCAAGTTGTGTGGCCCTATCTATTTACGATGGATGTACCCAATTAAAAGAACTATGAAAATCCTAAAAGGGTATGTGAAGAACCCTAACCGGCCTAAAGCATCTATTATTTAGAAATATTTTTCTGAAGAAGCCATGGAGTTTTGTCAAGATTACTTGTCAAATGTAGGACACATTGGACTTCCTGAACGTCATGACGAAGAAGGCGATAGACGTGGGGCTTCAGTAAAGAGCATAGATCCTGATAAATTGCAACAAGTCCACTTGTACATCTTGAATAATGTTGATGAAGTTCAAGATTACATTAATGCTCATAAAGAAATTGTACGGAAAGGAAATAGTCGAATAACTGAACAAAGGTTAATTAGGAAGCATAACAAAACTTTTGCACATTGGTTCAAACAAAAGGTTGACGGCGAAGAATGTGTTTTTGATACAATTAAATGGTTAGCACGTGGTCTTGAGGCTGATGTCATAAGTTGGACTTCATTTGTGATCAATGGTTATACATTTTACACAAAGTCCCTTGATGATAGGAGCACCGTCTAGAACAGTGGGGTTATGTTAGTGGCTGAATCTATGCACTTCTCTAGTTCAAAAGATAAGAATCGTAGATTGGCAGCAATACCTTATTATGGGGTGATTGAAGAGATTTGGGTGGTTGATTATGTTAAAGTTAAACTTCCCATTTTCAAATGCAACTGGGTTGATGTCAACAATGGTGTGATGATTGATCAGTTGGGATTTACATTAGTTGATTTGAATAGTAGAAGTTTTAGAGATGAACCTTTTATTATGGCATATCAAGCGAAACAAGTGTTCTATGTTACTAATAAGGCAAACAAAATGTAGTCTGTAGCTCTCCAAGGAAAAAAAGTCATTGATATTAATTAGGAAAGTCATTCAATGAATGATCTTCTTGAGACTCCTTCTTTTTCTAGAGGTTTACCAGAATTGAATGAAGAAGATGAAGCATACAATGAACACGGCACAAGAAATGATTATCATGAAGGGATATGGGAGGATATCCCTTTATAAAACTACATTGAAGGTTAGTTAGCTAAAACAATTATCATGAACTATATTTGAATTATGTATATTGTTATTGGTGTATATATATAACTACTTTTTTTGTTGTCGTCACAGGAAAATGAAGGATATGAGGTGTACGTCTTAGTGTAGATTCTCTAAAGCCAAGCTAGCTAGTGATAATCAGCCTGAGAAGAGTGTGATCATCATTAATGTAATTTAATCTTTGATGTATGTATGTAAGTAAAAAGATAAGGAACTTGGTCAAAACAACATTGTCATGGTTGTATGATTTCCTTGCATTATGATTTTGTCTATGGTTGTGAGTTTATTATACATGGTTGTTTTCCTTTGCTTCTGTTTCGGCCCGCACTTTTTAAGCACAAGGGAGTTGAGTTTTAATATGTTCCAATGAGTTTTAAGATTTATTTATTTCAATGTCGTTGAACTGGCTACTGCTTGCTGAGTGAAATGTTTTAACAGGGGAAATGACTTGCTGGGTATACTTTTAAAAGAAATTTTTTTAAAAAACAATTTCAACTTGTAAGACCGGTCTATCCAAAACCGATCTGAAAAGTAAATTTAAGACCGGTTTTGGAGAAAATCGGTATGAAAATTTGACTTTTTAGACCGGTTTATAAAAGAACCGGTCTAAAATGTGATACTTTTTAGACTGGTTCTTTATAAAACCGGTCTAAAAAGTCAAATTTTCAAACCGGTTCTTCATAAGAACCGATCTAAAATTTTATTAATTTAGACCGGTTCCTATTATAACCGGTCTAAAAATATTTATTTTTAGATCGGTTCCATAACTGGTCTAAAAAGTAGAAGACTTTTTAGATCGACTGTATCAAGACCGGATCGAGAACCGGTCTAAAATGTCGTTTTTAGCCGGTCTTCAAAGTGATTTTTCCAGTAGTGACATACAGTCAAAACTGAGGAGTTAATTTATATAATTTTCTGCATTATGAATATTGAAAATTATTGGTATCTCAATGGCCACTAATGTTGTTTAGCATGCAAGTAGGAGTGGGAACAAGTCCCACCTCGACCAATTTGCCAAAAAAATCAACCCACTGGCAGTGGAACACCGACGAGGGGTAGTAAATGTTTTTTAAAAAACAAAATATGAGAGTGTCATGTCCCTATTTTTTTATATATTTTTATATTTATTTACAGGATTTTATCACCATTATTTGCTTAAATGTAATTACTATGATTATTTTGGCTAAGAAGGTGTTTCACAAATGAAACGCTAAAAGAGTGAAATTGTCATGTTTCTATATCCCTAGATTAAATTGATTTACATGAAGGTAGTTTTGGTTGCGTTTGTTGCAGAGAAATTGAGAAATTAAGTAAAAAAGACAGTCAAACCCAAAAAGAGGATGATAAACTATAAAAGAAGGTGGAAATTAACATAGGCTAAAGGGTGATAAATTAAAGCTTGTAATTAGCTCTCTCAAGATTTCTAGACTTACTTATATAGATAGTAATGAACTCACCTAGGTCATTTTCACATTGGTTTCAATTACGCATTGACTAAGATTCATGAAACATCACAAATTAATCACTCAACGTTCATTTGATTCTATAACTAATCTGTACAATGAAACTCTAGATAAATTCCCTATCAATTCTCAATTAATATTCATTTTAGGAGAAATTTTCCACTTATCATCACTGCACCTTAGTTAAATCAGTTCATCACTTAACCTACCTCAGTCTTTATTACCCAATTCGCATAACAGAATCAATGGACGGTAATTGCAAGATCCACACACATACCCTCAACATGAACAACCATTCATGACATATAACTCACAAGTAGTTAGCATCATATTTAATCAAATCTTGATGAAATGCACTTGCTACGTAGATCTAGACTAAACATATGTTCAAATTACAATTCACAAAACTAGAGTTATTCACGGTCAGAGCTACAATCATAGGTCGTTGTAAAAACTCTTTAATCTAACACCTAAGTTCATTTGCTACAAAATTGCAGTAGATAATCGAGTAAAGAGCAAGGAAGCTCCTTGATTATGATCTGGTCATAGCACCGGCAGCTCTAAGGGAATCAAACTCCAAGAATGAAGACTAGAAGCTTAGCCAAACAAGGTGATTGGAGCCTCGTCAAAATCTGGAGTCAACTTCTCTATATCTTCGAATCTCTAATTTGCTCGCTACCTCTCACTGAATTCTCTCTCTCTTGCTTCTACTAACTTCCAGAATGCCTAATGTCTTCCTTACATTGCTTCTTATAGCTCCTTCATGCTCTACCTATTTCAGCCTCCCTTTTATTTAGAGTCGTCGGTCACTATTGATTCAACTCTTCTACTCTCACTTGCTATCAAGTAACCGGTCAGACATGCTCACTCGACATTTTTGGACAAGGAGGAGTAAAAAGTCCAAGTTCCACGCATCAATTCCACATAATCTTTCAGTTTTCATTCGAGGAAAGTAAGTTCTTACGGTAGTGGAATCCGGTTTCCTTTCAGTCAGAATTGTGTTTCTGGTGGAATCTGATCACTTTCCTTAGCTTGAAATATCGCAGTATAATCCCTTTTTAGAACTAGCTTTTAAAATCTGAACTTCTGAAACTACACTCGCACCCTGGAAACTTTTTTACCGCTTTCAATTTGGCCCTTCCTGACTCAAATTGGTGCTTGAGAACTTCTATCTTTTTCAACTACGTTCCTATCCTAGACCAAATGCAAATACTCCCTAAATCCTCAATTTTGACTATTACACTAATCGTTTGTCATCAAAAGACATATAGTTAATTATTAATCATAACTCAATGACATTTCCATTATTAAACATTTAATTCATATGAAAATGAGCTATTTAATCTTACTAAAATCATAGCCTATCAATTTCCCCACACTAGCTCATTTGCACTCTTGAGCAAAGTTTAATCATGGAATACCAAAAATGAAGCAAAAGCACTATAATATGCTTTGAAATCAAAGAATGTAGTTTGATAAGCTCAAGCACAAAACTCACCCTAATAGCAAGTCACACATGGATGTCATGATTTTCATGCCCCTCATGCTTCTTAATTGGGCAATGACTTGGCTAGTAACTTGGAACTGTTTGCACTCTCTTCACACTCTCTTAAGGTCAATTCTCTCTCCTCTCCATTGGTTTAATTGCCTACCATGTAACCCCCTGCCTTTAACCACGTAATTATAATTCGATATCACATAATTAAATTGGTTTAGAGACCGTCGGATAGCTTAAACTCATTTCAAGTTCCTACACTATAGTAGGGTTTTCACCAAAAACTTTAAAAAACTCTTCTCTATCCTGGTCTCAATTTCAAAATTCGAATATAATTACCTGTGCAGTTAATTTACATTCACACACATCAGAGTGCATAACCAAATCCCCGGCAACCCCCGGGATCTATACATATATAATCTGAGGGTCTAAAAGTCTCCACTAGGGGATTACATAACCAAAATCAACAGTAATATTTACATCTCCAAAAATAAACAGTAATCCCAAGTCCAAAATAGTTAACCAACAGCCTAACAACACACTCTACAAGATCCTAGCCGCTCCTGGTGGTTCGCTTCTCCTTGGAGCTACTTGCCCTGTCTGAAATGTTAGTCAATGGAAAGAATGAGATTCAAAAGAATCTCTGTAGTAACAAACCACTCATACAGTGTATAAACACATAGCATATTTGATCATGTTAAGCAGCATCACAATGTAATGTGGTTCACACCACAAACGACAGCACTCATGGCTGTAAACTCTAAGCGTCAGCTTTCGCTGCGATCTCAATGTATTCACAAAGTATTCACTAGGCGTCAGCTTTCGCTGTGATCACAAAGCATCACAATGTCACAATGTCACAATGTATTCTCAATGCACGACAAACATACATACAATGTTTCACACAAAGTATAAGAGAGGAGTCACTACCTGGTTCTTTCCGAACGTGCTCTGGCACGGGTCGTTCACGAACAGGGCAAATATCGAATCCTACAATTCCAAATGCACCATTTAGACACTTCCATAGTGTTTCTTGAGGTTATATGAGTCTATAATGAAAATTTACAAAAATGCCCCTGGGGACCCGGCCCGGGCCCGCTGTACCCGGTCCGGTTGCACTTTTCCCAAAATTCAAATCTAGGCTATCCTAACATATTTCCGCCCAAGGAATCCATCTCCGTACTCAGAATTATCAAATTCAATGTTAAATTACAAATTTACCCTTGGCAGCCCCACTTTAAGGGTTTTAGGGGCGTTTTCGTAATTATACTTTTTCGGCCTTTCCCGAAAAAGTGACCAACTGTAACCCCACCTAATTTTCGCCCCTGAACTCAATGGAACCATCAAATCATTGAAAATACAACTCTAAGACCCATTTAGACCCCTGGCCGAAATATATGGGTTTTCCAGGGAAAATCGGGGTTTTACAATTTCGGCTCCATAAACGCGTTCCTTTCTACTCCTAACCACTTTATTAACCATTACATTAGGTTAAAACTAACATTAAGACCCAATTTGGGCAGCATAACTCCTAGGCCATAATATTTCCAAACTTTAAAACCAATGGCAATCCGGTGAAATTTCACCGATTAAATTGCCCACAGCAACCAGAATAAGCAATATAAGAAAGTTTGGAAGTTACCTCAAGCTCCCACTAGCTTTTCCCAAATTTGGCTGAACCCTAGCCTCTTTGAAACACCAAATTTTGAGCTTCACAACCTTAAAGAATAAAGAGGAGTAGCTTAGAGTTAGAGTTATAAGCGTTAGGAGCTAGATCGTCGGAGAAATCGGCTTACCTTGCGAGATTTCTTCCTCTTTTTCTCTCTTTTCTCCAAGCTCTCTTCACGTCTTTTTTTTTCTCTGAAGTGGGTCGGGAATGGCTGATGAAGATGATGGAATTGCTTTTAATTCTATATTGATGTCACCTTACTACATGATGATGTCATAATTTCTAATTTCACATTTTCGGATTTTCTGGCAGATTTTCTGCCCAACTTTGAAAAATCATAACTAATTCTAGAAAACTCGAAATGAGGTGATTCCAAAGCCAAATGAAAGATATTTAAGTCCTATTCATAGGAAAAATATTGGCCATTACTGAAAATCACCACAAAATTCCCAGCATTTCAATCTTTGCATACTGTTCCAGAAAATAATTAATTTCGCTGGGCAAATTTCAAAAATCCAAAACTCTTAGGTCACAAATCCAAATGATACAAATTATATGTTCATTTTGAAGCTTGACATGTGAACTTTAAGAATGGAAAATTTTAGAATTTTTAGACACCATTTGCCTATTTAAAAAGTCCATACAAATTGGCTGCCCTGTACAGAGTTTCAATGGACAGAGTTTTCAACTTTTGCACAATTGTTCCCAATGGTTCCAACTTCACAATAAACACTCTCCCCACATGAATTTTCACAAGGAAGCCATTGGAATCATTAAAATATCCAAATTCCCATCACACATTCTCCAAAAGTGTTTATTCACAATAATTACATCCACTTTTGAAGTCATTAGCCCTTAATCAATTTTTGGGATATTACATTTCTCCCCCCGTAAAATAAATTTCGTCCTCGAAATTTGTCACACAACTTAAGCCATAAACTCTGGATAACGTCTTCGCATATCTGCTTCCACTTCCCAAGTTGCTTCTCTTTGAGTCATTCCCTTCCAGATCACCTTCACAAATGGAATGCTTCGGTGTCTGAGCCGTCTTTCTTCTCTATCAATGATTTGTTCTGGCTCTATAGCATAAGTGAAGTTGTCTTGTAACTCAACTTCTTCATATTCAACAATATGATATGGATCCGGTTGGTACTTCTTCAATTGGGAAACATGAAACACGTCATGGAGCCTGCTCAAGTTTGGGGGTAGGGCTATTCGATAGGCAACAGGTCCAATTCTCACAAGAATCTCAAAAGGACCTATATATCTTGGGCTCAACTTCTTTCGCTTGATTGCTCGCCCAACACCGGTGACAGGAGATACTCTCAGAAACACATGGTCACCAGCTTCAAATTCTAGAGGCCTTCTCCTCTTGTCAGCGTAACTTTTCTGTCGACTCTACGCTGCAAGGAGCCTCTTACGAATGATCCGAATCTGTGCTGAGGTTTGATCAACCAAATCTGGCCCATAAAGCTTCCTTTTGGATAATTCATTCCAGCATAAAGGTGATTGACACCGTCTTCCATACAACGCTTCATACGGAGCCATTTGGATGCTCGCATGATAGCTATTGTTGTAAGCGAACTCAGCCAGTGGAAGGAAACGATCCCAACTTCCTTTAAAGTCGAGAACACAAGCTCGCAACATATCTTCCAGCGTCTGAATTGTTCTCTCAGATTGTCCATCCGTTTGAGGATGATAAGCCGTACTGAATCTCAGTTGAGTACCTAAGGCTTCATGCAATGCTTTCCAGAATCTTGAAGTAAATCGTGGATCTCGATCAGAAATGATATTCTTCGGTGTACCATGAAGTCTGACAATCTCTCGAATATAAATCTCCATAAGTTTATCAGGAGAATAACCAACATTGATTGGTATGAAGTGTGCCGACTTCGTTAACCGATCCACAATTACCCAAATCGCATCATGGTTTCTGATGTTGGGCAATCCCACAATCAAATCCATGGTTACACTTTCCCATTTCCATTCCGGAATATCAGGACTCTGAAGCAACCCAGGCGGTCTCTGGTGCTCGATCTTTACCTTCTGGCAAGTGAGACACCTTGCAACATATTTGGTCACGTCACTCTTCAAACCTGGCCACCAATACACCGATTTCAGATTCTGATACATCTTGGTCATACCAGGATGAAGAGTATATCGGCTCTTATGTGCCTCATCCAGAATCTTCTGCCTCAACTCTGCCTTAAGTGGAACGCAGACTCTTTTTTGGTAACGAACCAATCCACGAGGCGATATGTCGTAGCCTGAAACCTCTCCCTGTTCGATTCGAGTCAGATTGCGTTGTATCCAGTCATCTTGACTCTGAGCTTCTTCAATTTCCACCCTTAGATCACTCTCCTCTTGAGAAACAGTGTAATTGGCACAAATGAGCTGGTTTGACAAATTTAAATCACGGAAATCTTCAATCAATTTCCTTTCTTGTATCATCATAGCTGCAACGAGCACAGTCTTTCGGCTAAGAGCATCAGCGACTACATTTCCCTTACCCGGATGATATTTTATTTCCAGGTCGTAGTCCTTAAGCAATTCCATCCAGCGGCGCTGTCTCATATTCAGTTCTTTCTGATCATACAGATATTTGAGACTCTTGTGGGTACAATTCTACAGTCACACCATACAGGTAATGACGCCAAATCTTCAAAGCAAACACAATGGCCGCAAGCTCCAGATCATGAGTGGGATAGTTTAATTCATGAGGTCTGAGCTGTCGAGAGGCATAGGCTACCACACGTCCCTGCTGCAAAAGGACACACCCTAATCCCTGCCCACTGGCATCAGAATACACAACATAAGTCACACTGGGATCGGGTAAAATCAATACAGGTGCCGATGTCAACCTCTCCTTTAGCTCCACAAAACAGTTTTCACATTTCTCATCCCACACAAACGGCTGATCCTTTCTCGTGAGCTTGGTCATTGGCAACGGAATACGGGAGAAATTCTGGATGAATCTCCGATAGTAACCAGCAAGACCCAGAAAACTGCGTACTTCCGCCACAGATTCTGGCCTCTTCCAGTTCAGTATTGCTTCCACTTTACTGGGATCCACAGAGACCCCTTCTTGCGAGATAACATGGCCTAAGAATTTCACTTCTGATAGCCAGAACTCGCACTTGCTCAATTTAGCGTATAGTTGCTTCTCACGCAATGTATTCAATACAATTCTCAAATGATGCTCATGCTCTTCCTTATTCTTGGAATATATCAAAATATCATCGATAAACACAATAACAAACTAATCCAGATATTGCCGAAAGATAAGGTTCATGTAATCCATGAAAACCGCAGGCGCATTGGTTAGCCCAAATGGCATCACCAAGAACTCATAATGACCATATCGGGTCCTGAAAGCAGTCTTTGGAACATCCTCTGCTTTCACTCGCAACTGATGATACCCTGACCTTAGATCAATCTTTGAAAATACACATGAACCAGAGAGTTGATCTAAAAGGTCATCGATTCGGGGAAGAGGGTACTTGTTTTTTATAGTAACCTTATTCAATTCTCTGTAGTCAATACACAATCGAAGACTCCCGTCTTTCTTCTTTACAAACAACACTGGAGCTCCCCAAGGCGACACACTGGGTCTAATAAACCCTTTCTCAAGCAAATCTTCTATTTGTTTCTTTAACTCCGCCATTTCGTTTGGGGCCATGCGGTATTGGGCCTTAGATATAGAACCAGCTCCAGGTACAATGTCAATTGGGAACTGAACTTCCCTTTCTGGAGGTAATCCACTAAGATCATCCGGAAATACCTCAGGGAATTCATTTACCACGGGTATACTACTCACAGGTTCACTAATCTCCCCTTGCACAGAGAAGAATACCATATACCCCTGGCAACCCTTTTCAAGATATTTTTTTGCTTTAGCCGTAGAAAGGAAATTCATACTACCATTTACAACTTCTACCCTCTGAGAAGCAGGATATACTATCCTCCTGTTCCCACAATCAAGCATCACATTATTCGCCGTTAACCAATCAAAACCCAAAATGACTTCCAATTGGTAAAGCGGTAGACAAATCAAATCCACAGTAGATTGGTGCCCTTATACAGTTATGACACAATTTAGACAAGCTTCTGTAGTCAAGGCCTTAACACCCATCGGAGTTGACACTATCAGATCAAATGGTAATTTATGCACATGCAATCCTAGGCGCTTCACGCAATCATAGGCAATGAAGGAGTGACTTGCACCCGAGTCAAACAGAACTTGCAATAAATAGCCACTAAGAAGAATTTTACCTTGTATCAACTTAGGAGATTTATGGGCCTCCTCGTGGGTCATAGCGAATACTCAGCCCTGAGTTTTCGGCCTCTGGTCTAGTCGTGGCTCTTTGCATTTGACAGCAGTATGCCTCACACGTTTACAATTAAAGCATATTATTCGACCCTCACAAGTCTTACCATAATGTGACTAATTACAATGAGGACAGATCCAAGGTGTAAAAGGAGTTCTCTGCTGATCACGACTCCCAGACTGGTAGGGCTTTTTACCACTCCCAGATGAGGGTCCCTATCCCTTTCGCTTCTGTGAAGTACCACTCTTACTGGGTTCACTGCGGTGCCCAGTAGCTTTAGTAGGATATACTTCTCTTAAGTTGTTCTCTGTAATCCTGCATTGTTCCACCGCTTTGTTGAACTTGGTGAACTGGTGAGTGGCCAACCGTTTCCTCAACTCTCGCCTCAGGCCATGAATGAGCATATCTAAACTCCATTCTTCGTCATCCTTGTATCCGAGATAGGAGGAATATCGGGACAAACGGATGAAACGGGACAAATAATCATCAAAGCTCTCAGTGTCCCCTTGTCTAATGTTAAGGAATTCTGTCTCCTTCTCGAGCCGTACTGATTTGGGAAAGTATTTCTCATTAAATTCTTGCTGGAACAATTCCCAAGTCAATGGCACGTTTCTGCTGCGCAGTGTGAGAGAGATATTTCTCCACCAACGGTCCACATCACCCTCGAGCTTGTAGACTGCCAAGCGTGGCTTTACCTCATCTGGACATCCAAGGACCTCAAATATCTTCTCGAGACGGTTCAACCAATCTTCCGCCACTTGTGGATCAAACCACTCTTTGAACACTGGAGGCAGATGTTTGCAAAATCTGGTAACCCAAAACTGAAGATCCTTACCCTCTCTTACAGGTACTCCATAAGACTCTTGGTTTGGAATAGTGTGAGGTGGGGACTCCAGCGGTCGTGCTGACCCTTCAGCAGTGTCCTCATGTCGAGTTTCTTCTTAAGTTTCCTCCGGAGTTGACTGAACTGGACCTTCCTTGTTCTTCGCTTTCTCTGCTCTGAGCTCTTCTCTCAGCTCAGTTATCATATCTCTTTGATCCCGGATTAGACCCATCAGCTCTTGCATAGGATCTGGTGGATTATCATTGACGACCTCCACCTCTGGGTCTACACGCGGAATATTGGGGCGTCCTCTAGTTTTCTTCATTCTACAAACAACTTGCCCCATTAATTTAGCAGAGATAGTATGCACATATAGTCACAAAACTCATATATATATATATATCCATGTCAATAAAACATACATGTGCATACACAACAATCATTCACAGATATCCCTACTACTATCTAAGGGATCTATCCTAGCTACCTCTACCCTTGCCAGGAACTACAGCTCTGATACCAAAAATGTAACCCCCTGCCTTTAACCACGTAATTATAATTCGATATCACATAATTAAATTGGTTCAGAGACCGTCGGATAGCTTAAACTCATTTCAAGTTCCTACACTATAGTAGGGTTTTCACCAAAAACTTTAAAAAACTCTTCTCTATCCTGGTCTCAATTTCAAAATTCGAATATAATTACCTGTGCAGTTAATTTACATTCACACACATCAGAGTGCATAACCAAATCCCCGGCAACCCCCGGGATCTATACATATATAATCTGAGGGTCTAAAAGTCTCCACTAGGGGATTACATAACCAAAATCAACAGTAATATTTACATCTCCAAAAATAAACAGTAATCCCAAGTCCAAAATAGTTAACCAACAGCCTAACAACACACTCTACAAGATCCTAGCCGCTCCTGGTGGTTCGCTTCTCCTTGGAGCCACTTGCCCTGTCTGAAATGTTAGTCAATGGAAAGAATGAGATTCAAAGAATCTCTGTAGTAACAAACCACTCATACAGTGTATAAACACATAGCATATATGATCATGTTAAGCAGCATCACAATGTAATGTGGTTCACACCACAAATGACAGCACTCATGGCTGTAAACTCTAAGCGTCAGCTTTCGCTGCGATCTCAATGTATTCACTAGGCGTCAGCTTTCACTGCGATCACAAAGCATCACAATGTCACAATGTATTCTCAATGCACGACAAACATACATACAATGTTTCGCACAAAGTATAAGAGAGGAGTCACTACCTGGTTCTTTCCGAACGTGCTCTGGCACGGGTCGTTCACGAACAGGGCAAATATCGAATCCTACAATTCCAAATGCACCATTTAGACACTTCCATAGTGTTTCTTGAGGTTATATGAGTCTATAATGAAAATTTACAAAAATGCCCCTGGGGACCCGGCCCGGGCCCGCCGTACCCGGTCCGGTTGCACTTTTCCCAAAATTCTAATCTGGGCTATCCTAACATATTTCCTCCCAAAAAATCCATTTCCATACTTAGAATTATCAAATTCAATGTTAAATTACAAATTTACCCTTGGCAACCCCACTTTAAGGGTTTTAGGGGCGTTTTCGTAATTATGCTTTTTCGGCCTTTTCCGAAAAAGTGACCAACTGTAACCCCACCTAATTTTCGCCCCTGAACTCAATGGAACCATCAAAGCATTGAAAATACAACTCTAAGACCCATTTAGACCCCTGACCGAAATATATGGGTTTTCCAGGGAAAATCGGGGTTTTACGATTTCGGCTCCATAAACGCGTTCCTTTCTACTCCTAACCACTTTATTAACCATTACATTAGGTTAAAACTAACATTAAGACCCAATTTGGGCAGCATAACGCCTAGGCCATAACATTTCCAAACTTTAAAACCAATGGCAATCCGGTGAAATTTCACCGATTAAATTGCCCACAACAACCAGAATAAGCAATATACGAAAGTTTGGAAGTTACCTCAAGCTCCCACTAGCTTTTCCCAAATTTGGCTGAACCCTAGCCTCTTTGAAACACCAAATTGTGAGCTTCACAACCTTAAAGAATAAAGAGGAGTAGCTTAGAGTCGGAGTTATACGCGTTAGGAGCTAGATCGTCGGAGAAATCGGCTTACCTTGCGAGATTTCTTCCTCTTTTTCTCTCTTTTCTCCAAGCTCTCTTCACGTCTTTTTTTTCTCTGAAGTGGGTCGGGAATGGCTGATGAAGATGATGGAATTGCTTTTAATTCCATGTTGATGTCACCTTACTACATGATGATGTCATAATTTCTAATTTCACATTTTCGGATTTTCTGGCAGATTTTCTGCCCAACTTTGAAAAATCATAACTAATTCTAGAAAACTTGAAATGAGGTGATTCCAAAGCCAAATGAAAGATATTTAAGTCCTATTCATAGGAAAAATATTGGCCATTACTGAAAATCACCACAAAATTCCCAGCATTTCAATCTTTGCATACTGTTCCAGAAAATAATTAATTTCGCTGGGCAAATTTCAAAAATCCAAAACTCTTAGGTCACAAATCAAAATGATACAAATTATATGTTCATTTTGAAGCTTGACATTTGAAATTTAAGAATGGAAAATTTTAGAATTTTTAGACACCATTTGCCTATTTAAAAAGTCCATACAAATTGGCTGCCCTGTACAGAGTTTCAATGGACAGAGTTTTCAACTTTTGCACAATTGTTCCCAATGGTTCCAACTTCACAATAAACACTCTCCCCACATGAATTTTCACAAGGAAGCCATTGGAATCATTAAAATATCCAAATTCCCATCACACATTCTCCAAAAGTGTTTATTCACAATAATTACATCCACTTTTGAAGTCATTAGCCCTTAATCACTTTTTGGGATATTACATACCATATGCTTGCATTACTCCAAAATCTCCACTACTCAAATCTGCAAAACAAATGGATCAAGAGGTCTTTATTGGGTTGTATTGTTGATAAGGCTAGATGTTGGTATGGATAATGGACGAAGTTAGTTTCAACACCTTTCTTGTGCTTCTTACTACTGCAGTGACTATTGCTTTGCAAAACTTGTTTTTCTTTAACTATAGAGGATCTTGTCTTGTGGCCAACTTTCTTTCTCTATTTTTTTTCCTTTTGATATTTCTTTCCTTTGTTCATTTTTTAAGGCCATTATATTACTTTTACTTTTCAGCATAATTCTATATGTTTTTATTTCAATAAGCAATCCATACTTCTAGTAGGCACTTCACCAACTTTGGTGATCTAAAACAGAATAGTGATAGGCTCAAAGGGGTGACCAAGAGTGAATTTCTTTAGGTCAATTGGTTCTTAAATAAATGCCTTCTATCATTTCCATCAAGTCATGCACTATGTAAGCTTAACCCAAAAGCAAGCAAGCTCTAGAGAAGATAAAGACCAATGGAGAATTCTCTATGCCTTTATGAATCGAACCAGCTTAATTTCTTCCAACAAGGCTTGTACTATCAAGCTAACCTTCTCAAGTCACACTCTAAGCACTGAATCAAGGCATGTATATGCAACACACTATAGTATTTGCTTACTCTTGTAATCAGCAGACATGCCTTTTCTAATCTCAATACCAAATTATGACATCCTAGTCCACTTTAACTTCCTTGAACTCAAGTATGCAACAAATGTACCATCCTTGTGAAATTAATAAACTAAATTTTAATAAGTCTCAAATTTGTAGATCCAAAATATCCCCCACAATTAGTGCAGTGGCCTAAATGCAGGTAAATAATGAGACCACTCATAAGCAATTATGTGCAAGTGTCTAATCAACATGCAAGGGCAATTTATTGAAAATCAGAACTAATCAAACATAGACCTAGCTAATTACCTTGCTATTGGTGTGTTTTTCAATCCCCCTCCCCCACAACTATGTCAAGCACAATACATCAAATGATTAAGGAGAGTGAGGAAAGAAAAAACCTGACTCTTCATGGCCCTTTATGACTAGCTTAACAGTCCTTTAAGAGCTGGCCATTGTGTAACATCTCAAATTGTGGGCTTAGAATATAAAGAATTTGTCTAAATTAAGTAAACTACTAAACCCAGTTGAGCCAAATGTCTTAAGCATATCATGAGGAAAATGTTTAAGATAATTATATAAAAATTATTTAAGGGCCCAGATATATTGAGGAAAGAGTATGAAACATTATTATTGGGAGTTAGAGAAATTATAAAGAGGCTTAGCTCTCAAAAATGGCCCAAATAATTTTAAAGTTAAATTATGGGAATTTAAAGGCCTATTTTCCTAAAAATTTGAGGAAAACTAATTAGAGGTTATAATTTGGCTTGAAAATTTTACAGAAACTATTTTAAGGTTTGAAATAGCTAATTAAGGAAGAAAATCCTTATAAAGCCTTCAGAATTAGTTTATGGAATTTATATGGTGAGTCAATACTTATTTAGAAAAATTGGGAAAATTAGTAAGTTTCTTATTCAGACTCGAAAATCGGAATCAAGGTAAAGTTATGTCAAGCTATGGAACTCAAGAGATTTAAGGGATTTTAAATTAGACAAAGTAGAAAATTTAAAAGCCTTGTGGGTAGGCCCTATAGGATAAAAATTAAAACACTCCAGCTAGCTCACTCACATACACATAACCACTTACACACACATGCTCACTCATGGGTAAGCCAAGCCCAAGACACACATACACTTAAACACACAAAAACACCTCAGCCTCACTCTTCATTAATGAATTTGGACATAATACGAGAAGAGGGAAAGAGAGAAATGAAAAGAGTGTGAGAGAGAACTTGAGAGCCGAGAGAGAAAGCTGAGAAATCTCACTGAAAAGAGGCATAAAGTTACCAGAAAACCCACATGCAATTATAGAGTCTGACAAAGGTAAACCTTCACCAATTCCCAGCTTCTCTCAGTTACTTTGGTGAATTTCTTTAGCTGAAATTGGTTGCAGAAGTTGAAATATTGTAGGAGGAAGTTTGTGTCAGTTTGAGAGTTCGAGTTGTGGGTTTGCATGTTGGTTTTGGGATGAGTTTTAGGGTTCCTTTGGTTCTATAAGAGTATCAATGAAACAGAGCATGCAAGTTAGGGTTTGCAGAGTCAAAATTCTTAAGGATTTCGGCCATGATTTGAGCTTGCATACACTCTTCTTCTTCTTAACTTCATTGCTGAAAAACATAGGGTCACATGTATGAAGTTGTAGAGGTTAAAACTTAGGTTTTTGAGTGGATCAGATTTGATTCTTTTAAGGATTAGATAGCTGAATATGTGTATTATAAGATAATCAAGAAGAGCTTAGTTTAGGGAGAGAAAGGTGGAGTTTTTGAGGTTTTATTCTACAGGTTTAGTGAGGTTGATAGATTTGGGCATGGTTTTTATAGGGAAAATCATTTCCACTAGATGTGAAATTTGTTGAGGAAATATTTCACTTCCTAATATTTAATATGAGTTCTAGAACATGTTAATTGGATGTCTAGAACAAAAGTTATGATCTTTAGAAGTTTGGTCAGAAAGCTAGAAATCCTCTGTGTTCTAGATTCTTGATAGCGAGTAAATTGACAAATTACATGAGGTTATTCTTGTAATTTGTCAGTGTGATTATTTTCCCCTTAAAATATACTTATAGATATTTTGATTAAGTACCAGAACACCAAAATTGGATGTGTATATTGTAAGTTATGAATTTTCAAAATTACAGTAAGAATATGGAAAATTCTAACTCACAAAATGGACAGTCTGTTTTCCTATGTGAATTTGAAGACTAGATCCATGATTTAATACATGTCATTATTTTTTTATGGGGGATTAAAATATATTTACATAAGAATTTGAACCACCTCAATTGGAGCTTCCTAGCACAAGTTATGATTTTTCAAAGTTCCTTGAAAGTTTAAGCAAAACCAAAGAAGTTCAAGCAAAGGGGAAGGCCAAACCAAAGAAGTTCAAGCAAAAGGAGGTAACTTGGGAAGAAGTAAAAGGTAATAAAACTTACTCTTATATAGTTTGTACTTAGTTGATTGCATGTTTATTTGTCATGAATGCCGTTGAACATGTAATACCCTTGCTTGAGTTTGTGCCATTGCCATATGTATATGCTTGTAATATGTTGTTCTTACTTGGCTGTTTACATGCATAGATAATTAACATTATATATTGAGATAATATTTTGCTACTGAGATTTCCTTGAATCTCACCCCTTTCTTCCATTAACATTATATATATAGTAAGAACAAGTACTTATAAGGGGCATTGTTGTTAGTGAAGCTTGAGAAAAGTTAGAGCTAAAGGAGTTTCAGATAAATGTTTTATTTAAGTGTTGTCTATCTGTTTAGCCATGACTCCTTATTTGTATGTATATATAAGTTTTGGCATGTAAATACCCTCCATATGGAGGAGATATAAGGCTATGATTGCCTAAAGGTAAGTGTCATATATGGTGATGACAAAAGTATATTCATACATAGTTGATAATAGAGTTTAAAGTATGCTCAAATAGTAGCTAATCTATTTAAAGGATCGGGCAAAAACATGAATTATGCCATAGTATAATTACATGCCAAACATATAGGTTATATGATTTTATAAAGATGAGAGCAGAGTAATACTCTAATAATGCTAAATGAAATTGAGGGTATTTTGAACCATAATGAAGAATTTGAACCACTGAATAACTATTCTAAAAGGTCTTAAATTTTTAGATAATCCCATTCATTTTCAGGTTCAAACCTTGTGTTTGGGCTGAGTTTTCAACTATTTTCAAAAGTATTTTTTTCCCAAGATCAAACGTGGCTTAGTAGTTTGAATTCATTATGTTAGAACTAGCTATCACCCAAGAGGGGAGTGAATTGGGTGTATGATAAAAACTTAAGATTTTTGGAAATCTTTTCGTATCTTAACGAAAGTGGTAAATATGAAGGTAATAAATTATAAATCAACAGTTAGATTAAATAATATATGCTAGAAATATAAGAGCTTAGGGAAGAGAATACGCAAATTGTGATTTATCCTGGTTCAGTCCAATCTGTGATGGCCTACATCCAGTCCTCAGGCTCCTCCTGAGATTTTCAAATCCTTTATCTTCTTGTTTAATCCGGGCACAAGAAAAGCCTTTACAATCCTACAAGTTTAGCCGGGTACTTGTGAAACCTTTTACAAATCTCTTACTGAAATACTCCCCTTTACGGTAAGTCTTACGAGCAGAGTAATCCCGAAAATCTTCCTCTCCTACTTACTCGTGCAAGTCTTACGAGTAGCAATGTTCTGTCCTGCTTACGCTGTAATATACCAAATTTTGCAATACTAAAAATGTGTAAATATGGAATTAGTAGAATAAAATAAATATCAGTATTTACAATTAAAGGTAGAGTTACTATCAGAATTCCTAGATATCCATTGTGTCATTCACAGAAATCGAGAAGTCAATCTTGTAAAAATATAAGTGTAAGAAGTCGGAGCAAAATTCGTCGGTGGCTGCAGGGTTCAGGGGCGTCAGTTGCGAGATCGGAGCAATTCAAGCATTCCGTGCCGTGCCTAGATATGCGTACCATGGTCCCACGTGGGTCCCATGTGGAATTCCGGGCAATGCACCGATGGAGCAACTTTATTTGAAAGAACTTCAGTAAAGTATGTAATGATAGCTCATTATGACTCATGATGACACATCTTTCGTGTTGGCCAAATAAGGAAATGACAAGTGTCCCAAAATTATTACAAAGTAAAAACATGTTTTTGTGTTGGCCAAATGAGGGCGTGACATGTGTCCCTCATCATTACACATTATTACACCCACTTTAAGCCTTTTGTGTTGTCATCTCCGGAGTACGCCATCTAGCGTCTGAGTTCGGGGAATTCACCGGTCTCCGGCCGGGTCGCTTACTTTTCGAGTTGAGCACCGAACCCAGGAGTCCGGGGAAATTTTCAGGCCTTACCTTCCCCTGACCATTTATGACCTACCGAAAAAAGAAAAAAGTGGAAGACAAATGGTTGCATGACACGTGGCACTCTTAAGCTTTAAACTTCTGACACGTGGTAAGATGAGATGAGATCATTTTATGTGATTAAATCAAAACCATCCATGCCTAATTAAATGGCAAAATTTCGTGCAAGCGTGGAAAGAGAAAGAGAAATCAGATTTCTTAAGCTTAAGAACACAAGAAGAGAGAAGGAAGAGTGAATAGTGAGTTTTCTTGACTACCGGAGCCGATTTCAACCCTGAATCACCATTATTGTTCGGTAAGTCCTTCAGGAAACTTCCTCTACTCACTATAAGCTTCAATTCCATGGTCTTAGATTTCTCATCTGAGGTGTTTTGTGCCAATTAGTCTACCAGAGTTCCGCCGGAATACCGATCCACTTATAGAAACGTGAAGAGGTCAGCATAAGCTTTCTTTTGAACCGAATACTTTGTGATTTCATTGAGTTTTTCTTAGCTCTTCAACCACCCATGTATTTCTTTCAAGGGGTGTTTTTGAAGAAGGAAGATGTTTTAATCATATATATAAGGTGATACATGATGTTTGGAGAAGTATTAGACTTGATGGTTGTTAAAATCACAAAGTGGAATTTTTGTTGTTTTGGGAGGCAGATTTCAGTTGGGGGCTAAATATGGTAGAAATAATTTGATTTTGGTATTTTTGAGCTTTCCATTGGATTTTACACGAAAAATTGTGTGGGAATAGGCTCTGGTTATAATTTTTGACAGACTGGTTTAAAGAATCAAAAATTGGAAATTAAGTCTACTTGTGCAACAAAGTTGCCAGTGTGCGTTTTTGTCTGGCAGTTTTGTTGTGGCGAAACTTTCACTGTCCAAACTTCATCTTTTGATTATGATATTTTCCAGAATTAAAGTGAACTTATAGAACTTTAATTTGATAGGTATTATGAAGGATTTCGATAAGTATACTAGGAGTTATGAATTTTTGAAGTAGACCATTAAAACTGGTCAGATTTTCTGGCAGCAGGGAGAAAAAGAAAAACTGGGAAGTGTGCGAGGTTTTCCAGGTACTGAAAGTATTTTTCCCTTAAAATATACTTGATAAGGGTTCTATAGAATTTTGGAACGCCTCAATTCGATTTTTCTAGAATTAGTTATGATTTTTCAAAGTTCAGTGAAAAATCTGCCAGCTTTTGGTAATTGTGCGAAAATTCAAAGCAAAGAGTTTTTGTAATAAAATTGGACATTTAAGAATTAAGTTAAGCATTTGGAGTAGCTTGAGCTCATTAGCTTCATATTGGGCCTAATAGTTACCCTAATGGTAACCAATATAAGAGAATAATTGATGAAGAGTTGGACTAAGAAAAACTCATAGCCCGTAAATTATAATTTATAGGACTTGACACTTGCCCAGGACGTTCAAAGCACGTCAATCAAGATCAAGATTTGGGAAAATTATCAGGTAGTAACTTATCCCTCACATACTATGTGATATGTTATATGCATGTTTGTACCATTGTGAATTTTAAGCATTCAGCTGAGAAGGGCTAAGGCCCAGTAGAATTTCCCAGCGCTATGGCAAGGGACGGTTGTCCTTGAATTGGTAATTTTATGCTTTCTGCATATTGTGAATTTATCTCTGAATGTTGAATATGTTGATTGTACTGTAACTTTGGTTGACATGGCATAATATATGTGCATTTTATATGAGTGATATTTGTTACAACTGAGATTCATTGAATCTCACCCTATTTTTCCAAAACAAATTTTCAGCTTGGGCAAGTAGTTCCTCAGGCAAAAAGGTAAACATGGGCGAATGAAGCAAAGGACTTAGAATTTAGTTTTCTGTTAGTTATCTATTTTGGAGATTGTATGTAATTTGTATTTAAGTGTGGTCAGTCTCGTTCTGACATGTATGTAAGCGCCTGTATATAAGCGAACGCGCAACGACATTCGTACTAGTAGTGGACAGCTGTCCACCTAGGGCCGTTAATTAAACATAGTAGCTTGGGTTTCAGTGGAGAACTTATTAGTAAATACTCTGATATGAAGAAATGAACCTGAAATGGATGGCTTAAAATAAATCATAAAATAATATGAGACCCAATCTGAAAATGATTTTTGAAAAGATTTTTGAAAACCATTCAAGTGCAGCTCCACACTCTGCTTGAAGTTGGGACTTCCGCTATTTACAAAAGATTACTGGTCTCCTATTTAAAAGATATTACTACACTTGTGCCATCTATATGCCTTCAAAACATAGGTGTTACATTTATTGTTATCAGAGCATAAGTTCTTGGCTCTAAGATAAAGTTCTCTACTTATGTAAGTACAATTCATAAATTCTAACCCTTCGTTAGTTGCTTTATGATAGGAACCATGTCTGATAGGAAAAGACAAAGAAGTAGTTCACTTTCGTCTGTTAACCAACCTCCTCCAGAGCATCGTATACCAGAGGGTAAACTTTATGTAGTCATTAATAAAGGGGAGCATAGTGGAGGGAATGGACGAAGAGTGCGGCGTACGGCAAGGAAAAGAGTTCCCAACCATACGAAAATAGCAATAAAGGCTAGGCAGGCTAGTCCTGGCATAGAGCCATCTATAGGTGATACTAGTGATCCCGAGAATGATGAGAATTTTCAGGGTGCCGATTCTGATATTGAGTCTAGAGCCCCGGTGACTCAGTTATTCTTTGACCCACACCCAGACCATAAGCTGTGGGAATGCTTTAAAGAATTATACTTGCTACGGTAGGATGAATTTATTTCCTCCATGATTCGATATATAGCATTTTTAGGGCAAGTAAGGAACCTATATGAGAAGAAAGGCTACCAAGGTCCTCAAACACAGCAACCATGTCCTCGTTGCCTTAAGACACACCCGGGTAGATCTTGTGAAGGGCAGCTGATTTGTCATGCTTGTAAAAAGCCTGGACACTTTATCAAAGATTGTCCACAGCGAGTAGCTGAGCCTAGGTCACAGAACCAGGGTAGAGTTTTTGCCATGACGCATGAGGAGGCCCAAAAATCACCAGAGATGATCCAAGGTACTATCCTCCTCCATGGTAATACTTTGCATGCATTGTTTGACTCGGGTGCTAGTCATTCTTTCATTTCATATGATTGTGCTTAACGATTGGGACTAAGAATCTATAAATTGCCATATGACTTGACTGTATCGACACCTATGGGTTTAAAACTGTGACTGCTGATGTATCTCTAAGTTGTACTATAGATGTTGAGAGGTATGAATCTGTAATAGATCTAATTTGTTTGCCACTCCAACAACTGGAAGTCATATTGGGTCTAAACTGGTTGACAGCAAACAATGTGTTACTGGATTGTGGTAATAAGAGGGTAGTATTTCCAGAACCGCAAACAAAATTTGATGCTAATCCAAACCTAAACCTTCTCTTTATGGCTGAAGCTAAAAAATGCCTAGAGAAAGGGTGTCAAGGGTATATAGTATTTTTCTCTGTTCAGGCAGAGATAAATTTAACTCTTGAAAATGTACCTGTCGTGAATGAATTCCCTGAGGTCTTCCCAGAAGATATTACTGGGTTGCCTCTAGAAAGAGAAGTAGAGTTCAACATTGAAATCACACCAGGAGATGGATCTGTATCCAAAGCACCTTATAGAATGGCACCAAATGAAATGATGGAACTAAAGAAGCAAATTGAAGAACTTCTGGAGAAAGGATTCATCCGACCTAGTGTTTCACCATGGGGAGCACCAGTATTGTTTGTCAGAAAGAAGGATGGAAGCCTAAGGCTATACATTGACTACAGAGAGTTAAACAAGGTGACTGTAAAGAATAAATATCCACTTCCCCGAATTGACGATCTTCTTGATCAATTGTCTAGATCTAGTGTGTTCTCGAAGATTGACCTGAGATCAGGTTATCATCAGCTGTGAGTAAAGGCTGAAGATATACTAAAAACAGCCTTCAGGACCAGATATGGCCACTATGAACTTTTAGTGATGCCATTTGCCCTGACTAATGCACCTGCTGTGTTTATGGACTACATGAACCGGATCTTTCGTAAGCACTTGGATCAGTTTGTGGTAGTCTTCATTGACGACATCCTGATTTATTCAAAAAATAGAGAAGAGCATGAGGAGCATTTGAGGATCGTGCTGAGCATTTTGAAGGAAAAACAACTCTTTGCCAAACTCAGTAAATGTGAATTTTGGCTATCAGAAGTCAAATTTTTGGGTCATGTGATTTCAGAAGAAGGGGTCTCTGTCGATCCTAGTAAAGTAGAAGCAGTGTTAAACTGGAAGAGGCCAGAAACTGTTACAGAAATATGTAGTTTTCTGGGTCTTGCCGGTTACTATCGCAGGTTCATACATAATTTTTCTAGAATTGCCTTACCATTGACAAAGCTCACAAGAAAGAACCAATCATTTGTGTGGGATGAACGATGTGAAAAGAGCTTCACACAGCTGAAGGAGAGATTGACGACCACTCCAGTATTGATTATCCCAGATCCCCGTGAAACCTTCGTGGTGTATAGCGATGCTAGTAAACAGGGATTGGGATGTGTCCTTATGCAACAAGGCAGAGTAGTGGCGTATGCCTCTCGACAGCTGAAGACTCATGAATTGAATTACCCCACTCATGATTTGGAACTTGGAGCAATCGTGTTTGCTTTAAAGATATGGCGGCATTATCTGTATGGTACCACTGTAGAATTATACTGCGATCACAAAAGTGATAAATACTTGCATGACCAGAAAGAACTTAATATGTGCCAGCTGAGATGGATAGAGTTGCTGAAAGACTATAACCTGGAGATTAAATATCATCCAGGGAAACCAAATGTTGTTGCCGATGCTCTTAGTAGGAAGGCGATGCAAGTGGCAGTTATGATGGTATGAGAACATATATTACTAGAGGAATTCAGGAATCTGAATCTGTCAATTCAAGTATCTCCAGTTACTTGAATCGGTAGAACGATAAAGAGAAAGAAGCTAAGCCCATGATATATTGGTCCTTTTGAAATTCTTACAAGAATTGGACTAGTGGCATACAAAATAGCTTTACCCCCAAACTTGAGCAGACTACATGATGTATTTCACGTATCTCAATTAAAGAAGTACTAACCAGACCCCGAGCACGTGATCGAGTATGAAGAAATTGAAGTACGAGAGAATAATACCGATGAAGTAGAGCTGGAGCAAATCGTTGACCGACAAGAGAAACGACTTAGAAATCAAAGTATACTATTCATGAAAGTGGTCTGGAAAGGTTTTTCTCCAAGAGAGGCAACATCGGAAATGGAAGAAGATATGAAGAAACGTTACCCGGAATTTATGTCTTTGGATGTGTAACAAATTTCGGGGACGAAATTTCTTGAACGGGGGAAGAATTGTAATATACCAAATTTTACAATACTAAAAATATGTAAATATGGAATTAGTAGAATAAAATAAATATCGGTATTTACAATTAAAGGTGGAGTTACTATCGGAATTCCCAGATATCCATTGTGTCATTCACAGAAATCGAGAAGTCAATATTGTAAAAATACAAGTGTAAGAGGTCGGAGCAAAATTCGTCGGTGGCTGCAGGGTTCAGGGGCGTCAGTTGCGAGATCGGAGGAATTTGGGCATTCCGTGTTGTGCCTAGATATGCGTACCATGGTCCCACGTGGGTCCCATGTGGAATTCCGGGCAATGCACCGATGGAGCAACTTTATTTGAAAGAACTTCAGTAAAGTATGTAATGATAGCTCATTATGACTCATGATGACACATCTTTCGTGTTGGCCAAATAAGGAAATGACAAGTGTCCCGAAATTATTACAAAGTAAAAACATGTTTTTGTGTTGGCCAAATGAGGGCGTGACATGTGTCCCTCATCATTACACATTATTACACCCACTTTAAGCCTTTTGTGTTGTCATCTCCGGAGTACGCCATCTAGCGTCTGAGTCCGGGGAATTCACCGGTCTCCGGCCGGGTCGCTTACTTTTCGAGTCGAGCACCGAACCCAGGAGTCCAGGGAAATTGTCAGGCCTTCCCTTCCCCTGACCATTTATGACCCACCGAAAAAAGAAAAAAGTGGAAGACAAATGGTTGCATGACACGTGGCACTCTTAAGCTTTAAACTTCTGACACGTGGCAAGATGAGATGAGATCATTTTATGTGATTAAATCACAACCATCCATGCCTAATTAAATGGTAAAATTTCGTGCAAGCATGGAAAGAGAAAGAGAAATCAGATTTCTTAAGCTTAAGAACACAAGAAGAGAGAAGGAAGAGTGAATAGTGAGTTTTCTTGAATACCGGAGCCGATTTCAACCCGGAATCACCATTATTGTTCGTTAAGTCCTTCAGGAAACTTCCTCTACTCACTATAAGCTTCAATTCTATGGTCTTATATTTCTCATCTGAGGTGTTTTGTGCCAATTAGTCTACCAGAGTTCCGCCGGAATACCGATCCACTTATAGAAACGTGAAGAGGTAAGCATAAGCTTTCTTTTGAACCGAATACTTTGTGATTTCATTGAGTTTTTCTTAGCTCTTCAACCACCCATGTATTTCGTTCAAGGGGTGTTTTTGAAGAAGGAAGATGTTTTAATCATATATATAAGGTGATATATGATGTTTGGAGAAGTATTAGACTTGTTGGTTGTTAAAATCACAAAGTGGAATTTTTGTTGTTTTGGGAGGCAGATTTCGGTTGGGGGCTAAATATGGCAGAAATAATTTGATTTTGGTATTTTTGAGCTTTCCATTGGATTTTACACGAAAAATTGTGTGGGAATAGGCTCTGGTTATAATTTTTGACAAACTGGTTTAAAGAATCAAAAATTGGAAATTAAGTCTACTTGTGCAACAAAGTTGCCAGTGTGCGTTTTTGTCTGGCAGTTTTGTTGTGGTGAAACTTTCACTGTCCAAACTTCATCTTTTGATTATGATATTTTCCAGAATTAAAGTGCACTTATAGACCTTTAATTTGATAGGTATTATGAAGGATTTCAATAAGTATACTGGGAGTTATGAATTTTTGAAGTAGACCATTAAAACTGGTCAGATTTTCTGGCAGCAGGGAGAAAAAGAAAAACTGGGAAGTGTGCGAGGTTTTCCAGGTACTGAAAGTATTTTTCCCTTAAAATATACTTGATAAGGGTTCTATAGAATTTTGGAACGCCTCAATTCGATTTTTCTAGAATTAGTTATGATTTTTCAAAGTTCAGTGAAAAATCTGCCAGCTTTTGGTAATTGTGCGAAAATTCAAAGCAAAGAGTTTTTGTAATAAAATTGGACATTTAAGAATTAAGTTAAGCATTTGGAGTAGCTTGAGCTCATTAGCTTCATATTGGGCCTAATAGTTACCCTATGGTAACCAATATAAGAGAATAATTTATGAAGAGTTGAACTAAGAAAAACTCATAGCCCGTAAATTATAATTTATAGGACTTGACACTTGCCCAGGACGTTCAAAGCACGTCAATCAAGATCAAGATTTGGAAAAATTGTCAGGTAGTAACTTATCCCTCACATACTATGTGATATGTTATATGCATGTTTGTACCATTGTGAATTTTAAGCATTCAGATGAGAAGGGCTAAGGCCCAATAGAATTTCCCAGCGCTGTGGCAAGAGACGGTTGTCCTTGAATTGGTAACTTTATGCTTTCTGCATATTGTGAATTTATCTCTGAGTGTTGAATATGTTGATTGTACTGTAACTATGGTTGACATGGCATGATATATGTGCATTTTATATGAGTGATATTTGTTATTACTTAGATTCATTGAATCTCACCCTATTTTTCCAAAACAAATTTTCAGCTCGGGAAAGTAGTTCCTCAGGCAAAAAGGTAAACACGGGCGAATGAAGCAAAGGACTTAGAATTTAGTTTTCTGTTAGTTATCTATTTTGGAGATTGTATGTAATTTGTATTTAAGTGTGGTCAGTCTCATTCTGACATGTATGTAAGCGCCTGTATATAAGCGAACACGCAACGACATTCGTACCAGTAGTGGACAGCCGTCCACCTAGGGCCGTTAATTAAACAAAGTAGCTTGGGTTTCAGCAGAGAACTTATTAGTAAATACTCTGATATGAAGAAATGAACCTGAAACGGATGGCTTAAAATAAATCATAAAATAATATGAGACCCAATCTGAAAATGATTTTTGAAAAGATTTTTGAAAACCCATTCAAGTGCAGCTCCACACTCTGCTTGAAGTTGGGACTTCCGCTATTTACAAAAGATTACTGGTCTCCTATTTAAAAGATATTACTACACTTGTGCCATCTATATGCCTTCAAAACATAGGTGTTACATACGCCCCTGTAAGTCTTATGAGCAGCAACGTTTTTTACTACTTACACCTTGTAAGTCTTACGAGTATAATGTCTTACTGGCAATTCTCTCTACAGCTTCCCCCATAAGGAAATCAACCCTGTCAAGGTCCCTCTACCTTGAGATCAATTCAGAAATACAAATTAAAGTGTTTACAGACTCTCTCACAGAGTAGATATAATACGCACTGAAGTACAATACAAACAATCACTCTCTCAATGATAAGTAATATAGAAATTGGAAAACAGAGAGTGTTTGGGTAGAAGCAGAGGATTCATATTTCTATCATTTTTCTCGTAGTTGCTCGCTGTCTTAGTTACCCATCGACTTTGAATGCTCTTTCATTTATAGTTGATGAAGATGATGATCGTTGTGAGCATTCATCCGTTGGAGTCCTATTGCTTCGTTAGACCGTTGTGTGCATTTGAACAATTAACCGCTGTCCGTTGCAGAGCAGAGCATCCCGTTAAAGAGTGGGATGTATCATTATGAGCTGTATGTCATGATGTGGAGTGGTATGAAGATGTTTGAATATTCGACAGTTTTTCGTGGTGTGTCAGTTTCTTGTCGTGGTAGGTAGCCTCCATTCGGTGTGTAATGATGAAGTTCACCGTAATTGACTTTCTTATTTGAAACTTCAATCCGAACGTTTAATATCATGTTTCACACTTGAAATATATGTTAGTTAACATTTAGAAACAATAATAAGAGAGAACACAATGATTCAATAACATGTAGCCATATTCGGATTGTTCGTTATGTGATGATATTTGCCATAAATAACCTCTGTTCTTGAAGATACAATCCAAATGTTTAATCTCCTGTTTTACACTTGAACTATATGTTAGTTAACATTTAGGAACAATAACAAGTGAAAATATAATGAATGTATAACATTTAACCATGTTTGGATTGATGGCTATAAGAGTCTGAACTTTCTATGTTGGTTCTGTCAGGACTTCACTCGAGTGCATGTATATTCTCACATTCTGGCTTCCTCTCAGGCAAACACTCGTTGCTCTTCACTCGTTTGACTTGATTGCAATTCTCGACATCAATCGAGTGCAACATCTCTCACTTGAGTGCACTCCTTGTTTTCACGTACATGCTTCTTCTCGGGTTAACACTTTCATGTCAACACTTGCATGACTCGAGTGCAATTCTGATCCTCACTCGAGTGTGTTGTTCAATGCTCGATTGTTGCTAAATTTCTCCATACTTCAGCCGCTTCTGGACAACACTCCCATGACATTTTTCAAGAGTGTGTTTTTGCACTCGTGAGTGATGTGGGGCCACATTAGACAAAATTTATTTATTTGATTCTAATGATGTATCATTAGAAAGCTCTTGGCATATGCATTCCAATACAAAAAGAATCAGCTCCAAACTCCTTGTATTCTGCAAGTTATGATCGAAAGAGTGTTTATCACACTAGACTGCACAAGCGACAACTTCCAGAAGGCATAACTCCTAGAATATAACTTCAAATTAGGCAAATTACCTATCCATAGAAAGGTCTTTGAGTCTAGTTTCATATGGCACTGTGTTGTCTCAATGTGATATGTCATTGAGTTATGCTCAAAATACTGAACCTATCTTGAAAAGTGACGGTGATTTCACTTTCAACTTCTACAGATCATATCTCCTTCATTTGAGCTTCTTCAAATATGAGCTTGGTGTACATTTTTGTTGTTGTGATTTTTCTTTCATATGCCACCAATTTCAGGTTAATCTGATGTGTGGTTTAAGAGATATGGCCAAAATACTAGACCTCTACCAAGCTGAACGTAAAACAGAGTAGAACAGAGTTGCCCCGACACTCGAGTGTGTTCATCCCGTGCTCGAGTGCAACACGTCTGGCACTCGAGTGTTGAGCTCACACTCAAGTAAAACTCCTCTAGAAGTGCCATAACTCATATATAAGTTATCTTAGTTTCATATTAACCTATTTCAACCATCATTTGATCATAGAAGCCTCCGGTATCATCATAGAAACCTCCAGTATCACTTCTAACAGCTCGAACCTTGATATTCGCACTAGATCTTGTAATTTCTTCTTTCTTCAAAATCTTTTTTTCTTGATTTCCTTCTTGATGATCATTCTCCATAACCCAACAAGACAACTTCTTTATTTTCTTGATTATCTTCAATCTTTGCTTGACTAATCTATAAGGTATGCAACATTAAACATAGTAATTAGTCAAAGTATTATATAAACTTTTTGCTCTTATCATTTGACATTTTTATTTGACATCATCAAAACTAATCATATCTAACACACTATGTTTATAAATTGTTTGATAGTAATAGAATTAAGGGTGTTGCACATAGACCTTGTGAATCTAGCCAATTTGCTAGTCATTAATTTCTACTATGCCAAATCTATGTGCTCGCACCATGTTATATGGCCCAATCCATTTTGATTTCAACTTCCCATTTTTGAACTTGAATCTTGCTAAGTATTGCAACACAAGGTCTCCAACTACAAAAGTCTCTCTCAGAATGTCCCTATCATGAATTAGTCTAATCTTATCCTTGTAAAGTTTGGGATTCTCATAGGCTTTTGGATGTAGCTCTTCCAAGTCCTATAATTGAAATTGTCTTTCTACTCCAGCTACAATTAAATAAGAGTTCTAAGACTTAACAACCTAATAGGATTTTTGTTCAATCTCAATAAGTAAATGACAAGCTTTTCTATAGATTATCTTAAAAGGAGACATGCTAATGGATGTTTTAAATACAGTTCTATATGCTCAAAGTGCTTCAGCTAATCTTAGACTCCAACTTTCCTACTAGGCTTGAATGTTCTCTCTAAAATGTGTTTGATCTACCTATTAGAAACCACAGCCTGGCCATTAATTTGTGGGTGATAAGGAGTGGAGACCTTATGAATCACACCAAACTTAGCTAAAAAATTGTTCATGAGCCCATTGCAGAAACGAGTCCCTTGATCACTTACTAAAGCTCTTGGCATGCTAAACTTGCAGAGAATGTTAGCTTTCAAGAATTTTTTAACAGTGGCAGCATCATTGTTTCTAGTTGTTTGGTATGGCCTCTATCCACTTAGACATATGGTCAACTACAAGTAAGATATACACGAAACCATTAGAAATAGGAAATGACCCCATAAAATATATGCCCCAAACATCAAAGATCTCATAAAACATTAAGGGATGCAGTGGCATTTCATGCCTTTTATCCATGCTTCCGAATTTCTATTAGTGGACACAAGCATTGTAAAACTCCTATGCATCCTTAAACAATGTTGGCAAATAAATCTAGCTTCTAATACTTTTCGAGCAGTTTTTCTATCACTAAAGTGTCCTCCATATGACTTGACCATGACAAAATTCCAATAAAGTAGCAAAATCATCGTCTTGGACATATCTTTTAATTATTTAATCATTGCACATTTTCCACAAATGAGGTTCATCCCAATGTAATATGTAGATTCTCTTTTCGACTTCAGACTCTAAAACTAAGTCATAAAGCTAGGCATAACATTAGCTATAAATTGACAATATGTGCATACCATGGTTCAGCAACAGCTATAGACATCAAGATAGCATCAGAAAATCATCACACGCAAGCTTAGAATTCACAACACCCTCAACCCTACTTGGAAACCTACTCAAGTGATTTGCTATACCAAATTTTCCTTACCTGCCCTATCTCTAATCTCTACATCAAGTTCTTGAAAAATAGTAACCATCCAAACAATCTAGGCTTTGTGTGAGGTTTTGTCATAAAAAATCTAACTTAGCATAGTCACTAAGAACAATGACCTTTGTAACACTCTTACCTTATTTCTGATATTAACCAGAGTAGCAATGCGTAGTTCGGTGGGCACACAAGAATAACATAAATATACTAATAAAAAGTACTCAATTACAACAATTGCCATAGGGATTGTACTTGATAATACTTACAAATAGTGTAGCAGCACAGGGCTACTAGGGTATGTAAACCCATTACAATGAAACAGAGATATCTTCCCATCTTCGTTTCACCACTGCATTCCTTTTGTGCAGTTCTCATCTCTGCTTTCACCATACCTTCTACTTTTACCTATCTAAATAGTTGGTTGGGGAGAGTGAGATTTGAGAGAATCTCAGTAGCAAACAATGCTAATAATGCATACAAGATGATTGCTAGTGCAGGATATGTTTTCCTTATATAGGCTCATGATCTCATAATGATATTATGCATGCTTAATGTTTTGTACAATATACTTATGGCCATAGTTAAAATAGAAATAGAGCTTCATTCATTTATATATGCTTCACATATTCAAATAAAGCAATATTGTAAATCAATACACAGCAAATACATCAAACACATGCAAGCATTACTACAAAAAATTATTTTAACATCCCTTTTTAATCCTTTTATTTCTGGAAATAAGGGGACGTCTATGTGAGTGACGTAGTAAAAAAAATAACAATAACATCTTTAAATAAAAGGACGCCTAAAGTCAGGACTTTAGCCATCCCTATTTTCAAAAGGGACATCTAAAGTGTCACAATTTTAAAATGGGGACATCTAAAGTGCCTTTTCTTTAAAAAATTGTTTATATTACAAATCTAGATTAAACACTATTAAAACTAGAAATTACAGATTATCATCAAGCATGTTTATGGGCCATGAAGCATGTTTTAGAGTCTCGATCTGCAAGCCATAATGACATGAGTTAGAAGATAAAATAGAAGGGAAACTCAAAGAAAAAAGAGAAAGAAGATAAAATAATAAAACATGGTAAGAAAGCAGAACAAATTTGAAGGTTAAAAAAGAGGGAAAAAGGAAGAAGCAAGAGTTAGAAGAGCATATAAAGAAGAAGAATTAAGAGTTAAAAGGCATAGCGGTAGTAGTTCTTTTCGGGGCGGCGGCGGCGATGGGAAGGGTCTTCTATTTAAATCAAGAAGAAAACAAAGATGAGCGTGCAAGTATAAATCTGACAAATAAAGACTATTAGTTTAAATTTGAGTTATTTTTGGCATCTCAAATTAATTTAGGGACCTCTAATGTCTACTTTAGATGTCCCAAATATTTTGGCAGCCTAAATTGAAATTTTGGCATCCCTAAAATATTAGGGTTGCCAAAGGTCTAGGGTCCCTATGTGAGGGACCCCAAATATTAGGGACAATAAAGGGCATCCCTGATATCACATAATGGTGTCCCTATCCCTGATATGACATGGCATCCCTAATATATATTAGGGACACTCTTATAGGGACCTTTAGTATCCCTAATATTTTAGGGAGCCAATGCTCCACTTTAGGCATCCCAAATATATTTGGGATGCCTAAAGTAGACTTTAGGTGTCCCAGTTCAAATTTGGGACATATAAAGTAGACTTTAGGCATCCCAATTTAAATTTGGGATGCCTAAAGTTTTTCACTATGTTCCCATATTTATAAAAGTGCCACCGCCTTCATTTTTTACTTCCCTTTTTTAAAAAAGGATGTCTTTTTGGCTTAGTGTATCTTTATTCTGTAGTAGTGAAGTAAGTTCACTACCTCTTATCTTGAGTCTTCCTCTTGTACCTTCTCCCAATCATTGAAGTTGGTTCTTCTTTACTTCTCATGACTCTAGATATATAATCATATCATTAGAGCCATGATAAATGAATGTCTAATATGGCTAGAGCTCTTTAAGTGTAATTTTATAGAAAAATAACCAAGGCCAGTCACTATTATCAAATATTATTGAAAAATCATATCTTTTAATCTACTTGTCTAAAAATTATGTTCTATCAATCAAATTAAAGCTCTCCATGTCTACTTTAATTCTACCAAATTTCATAATATTAGGACTAGATTAGACTAATGAAGTTCATTGTACAATGACACTGCCTCTAGTGAAACAATCAAATAGCATTTACTTTGAACTTCAATAAATTCTAGACTTGCATACAAATTCCCAAAAACAATGAAACCATAAAATTATAAATCTAACAGGACAAAAATGCCGTTAGATCAAAATCAGAGCCTTAGAAGAGAAGTTGGGTTTTCTTGATTTCTCTTGATTAACACTACTACAAAATATAGATTCTACTACCTTAAAGGACGTCCATTTTTAAAAAAGGGAAGTAAAAAATAAAGGCGATGCTATTTTTATAATTCTGAGTGGGAACTGGATAGCTTGAGGAGCCCCCAATTCAAATAGGGACATCTAAAGTCTCTAAAGTCACACTTTAGATGTACCTATTTGAATTGGGGACATTTAAAGTAAAAAAAAATTATTCAAGGATGCCTTGTACATGATATTAGGGATACCATCTAATATCATGTTTACATGATACATGATATTAGGGATGCCATTTTGACATCCTTGATATCATGTACAGGGATGCCAAAATAACATCCCTAATATATATTAAATGGCATCCCTGATACAGGGACTCCTTTTTGCGTCTCTAATATATATTAGAAACGCCCTAATTAAAAATAACTTCTAACTCGTGTTATTAGGCTTATAGATCGAGACTCTGAAACATGCTTCATAGCCATGTTCTCATCGAGAAAATGAGGTTCATCTCTCCCTATTGATCTTCTTTATTCATTATTACAAGAAAATGAATTTCAATAATATAAGAAGATAAGTTTTCTGTAACTGATTCCTCTTATTGTTATCATCTTCTACCTATGAGATTTTAGCTTTGGAGTTATTATTGTGTAGATTTTGGATTTGGAGTTCAGATATTGGATCTATAATTTTATTGATGATGATCTATAATTTGTAGTTTTTAAATATTGTTAAGTCCAAATTTATAATATAAATGATTTGCTTTTTTTAAAAAAAAAGCACTTTAGATGTCCCTATTTTAAAATGGGGAAGTCTAAAGTAGACTTCCCCATTTTAAAATGGGGATGTCTAAAATGTCAGTGTAGTACTTTAGACATCCCTTTTTAAAATAGAGATGTCTAAAGTTCAGACTTTAGACGTTCTTTTATTCACGGATGCTATTCCCATTTTTACTACGTTGCTCACATAGACGTCCCCTTGTTTTTAGATGTGAAAAGGCCTAAAAAAGGAATATTAAAAGCATTTTTTGTAGTAGTTTAACCACTTCATTTTCACTTATAATCACAAGATTAACTACTTAAACACTAAACAAACATGATTCATGGAAATTTTGGCAAATCTAGCCAAAATCAACAATAGCACTCACAACAACTTCATACTACTCAAGAGGATCAAGATTTGGAGATTACCACTTGATTGCTCACTTTCTCCCTCTAAACTGCCACTGCCCTCTTTCTCTTCTCTCTTGATTTAGCTTGCTAACCATGAATTTCAAGAAGAAGAAGAGGTTACAGGATGTTCTAAGGAGTTTGGAAGGCATAAACACTTGGATTTCAAGCATTTTAACTTGATTCTTGATCTCTTGAAACCCTAGCTCCTCTTTTGTTCTTGAAATCTTGCAAGCTCTTCTTTCTCCCTCTCTCCCTCTCTCTTGGATGTGTGTGGCCAAAAATATGATAAAGAGGAAGGGAGTTAAGAGCTCTTGGAAATATCTTCATTTACTTTATGCAATAATATAATTTAATGCACTAGCATGTGTAAATTTACTTGGCACTCATTTTTCCTTCTTGAATTAAATGTGAGTCAAGTATATTATTTCCCTTTGCCTTATGCCATAAAGAGATGTAAATGGAGCTTGGGAATGACCAAATAGCTTTTTCAATTATCTCTTCGAAGGTTACACATATTAGCCTACAATTGTTGACTTTTCAACATCTTTATTTACTTGGCTATAACTTTTTCATCCTTGATTTAATGTTAACCAAGCATCTTATTTTCCTTTCTTGCACCCAACTATAGCTAAAAATTATCCCAATTAAAGAGAAAAATAGATGGCTTCTTATATTTTTTCCATTTTCCCACTTCGTTGGAAATCTAGCAAATATTTCATCAAAATTTGAAAATTCATATCTAATTGAAGAAATGTCTAATTGGTATGTTTCTAAATGCTATGTGACCCTTATTAAGTTTATTGTTAAGTAAAAATATAGCCTTTAGCCAACTGGATGATCATAATTCCTAGCATTTCCATTTTGGGCGCTGTTATTGAAGTTTGTCAGTTTCATTGGGCTAAATGAAAAAATTTATAACTTTTTGTGTACAACTCCCAATAACTTATATGACCTATCAAATTAAAGCTTGATAAGTCTACTTTTATTCTGAAGAATATCATAGGCATTAGACATCATTTACTTATTTAAAAATGTCACACAACATGATTGCTACAAAGGGAAACTCACTGGCAGCACAGTTTATGTTAGATCTTATATGTTTTGATGATAACAAAGATTGGAATGATTAACAAGAATATTTTATTAATAAGAAAAAGAGTTTTGAACAAAGGAACAAGGTACTTGGTGGCATGATAAACCATCACTCGAGTGACCACTCGAGTGTTGAAGCAGTAAAAGTCACAGAACAAGAGAGAGACTCCAGTAGATTTCAGAAGGGATAATTTGAGTGATTACTCAAGTGAAAACCCTTCATCACTCGAGTGACTACTTGAGTGATGTATGCCAAAATCTTTCAGAAGCTCTCAACCAGATTTTGAATTAGATTACTCGAGTGACCACCAGAGTGACTAGGTAAGAAGTAAGCCAGTGTACTCTCTGACAAAATTTGAAAGGAATCACTCAAGTAATGTCCTTAAATCACTCGAGTGATGTGAATAGATTTGCTACTTTTACTTTCTACCAAGATTTGGAAGGGATTACTCGAGTGATGGTGTTGGATCACTCGAGTGACTACTTGAGTGATAAAGTTCAATTTGCATTACCTTGATATGATGTTTATTGATTTGTTATCTATATGATTAACCTTTCATTATATTAGTATGCTAAGTATATTTACAGAAAAATAATAAAGAGAGCATGATTAGAGAGAGAAGTTAAGGGAAATAATTATAACGCAAAACGACTAGTTTTCAAATTCAAAGAACAGTCAAATGAAGCTGCGCGACTCTAACAAACATGTTAAAATGTTTCCAATGACTATCTCAGTTCATCTATAAATATTGGAACATTCAACGAAGAAGTAAGACAGTAAGAACACAAAGACATACAACGATCAACAAATCCATAGTGCTCTGTCTTTTATATTCATTCATTGTACTTCAGTGTTCATATATTTACTATGTGAGAGAGATTTTCATTACAAATTCAATATTTGTTATTAAGACAACTTAAGATTGTGGAACCTTGAGTTGGGATTGGATTACAACATGTAAGGGGTGTGAGAATGCAGTAAAGGAACTTGAAATGTACTGAGGTGCCAAAAACCTACTGAATCTTGGAAGATATAGTGAAATTCTTAGAGAAGCTCTGAGGAATGGACATAGGTCATAGTGGTTGTGGTTGAACAAGTATAACTCCTATTATATACTTTTGTGATATTTCTCCAAGCTCTTAATAGCTTTAAATTTGCTATCTATTTTTATATATTGTTTGAATTTTCTGTAATCACCCAATTCACCCCCTCTTGGGTAAAATACTTGCACTAAAAGTTTACATTCCAATTTCCAGTATTTAACTCTAGTAATCCAAAATTTATAACCAAATGTTATTCCAAGTATACTAATATTCACTATTTATTCCTTTTAATATAAGCAATTTTGGGTGACTAAAATTTTGGATATTACATTTGTCCCCCCGTTCAATAAATTTCATCCTCAAAATTTCAACGTCCACACTTCAGGGATTCTTTAATTAATGTGCAATATAAAGAACTTGCATTTAAGATCATACAGCCGAGGGTTTCTGACCCTAATTCTTGAGTCACTACTGGTTACAATTCTGAATGCATCTGGTAGCTTAAGGACACACTGGTCTATTAGGTCTTAAGGCCTTTGGACATGCTGGTCAATTATAACTTAAATGGAATATAGGTCTTATAGCCTAGGGACACTATCCTATGCAATCTTGCACGCCGAGTTTTATAGTCCAGGGATTTAGCCCTATACTTACAAGCACCCCGATACTTACTGCCTCTAGCCTCTACTAGCCATATTATTAAAACATAACATTCTGCCTGCCCAAGAACTTACATGTCTATTAAGTCTTATAGCTTTAGGACATACAGTCCATCATCTTTACTGAATACATATCGAGACTAACTACCTAGGGCAAATTACTATATGCCATATGGCTATGTCATTGTAGATCACAGGGTCTAATCATGACTTGGGATGATCAATCATTGGTGCCAAAAGATTACACGTAAATTCACTATGCTTCTGCTACCCATTTTGATGTTTATATCCTTATATGAGCTTTAATAATGTTTAGATGATTTAATAGGAGTCCTACAGGAACATCTTATAATACCTGACTACACCAAAAATCTATGTTCCTTTAGGCTAATTCCTAGCCTAGTTTTTTATCGTATTTTACCTCTGTAGTAATACATGATTATTTATAGAAAATTTGATTAAACATAATTTAGTTCAATAAAAAATGTATTCAAGGTCAACCATTATTCCAAACCCTACTTATTTCGTACCTTATTCTTCTAACTGGGTATATCAGTGTACCCGTAGGCACTCAATTCAATTAGAAATGTATTCAGGGCTAACCACAGTTGCAACCCTATTGGTTCAATACCTTAGCTTGGCTCAAGACCTCAGACTGAGCATATCGGTTTACCCGTAGCATTGTGTATTGGCATACCCATAGGCATGTGTTTCGGTGTAGCTGTAGGCATGGTATATAGTGTACCCATTAGTAATGTGACTCAATGTACCTTAATCATGCCCAACATACATACCAAAATTTATCGTATTATACTATATGTGATAACTAACTAATATCATTACATAGCAAGAGAAGCCTTAAAACAACCACTAAGCCTCAAGTTTCCACATCCATAACAAATGAACCTTTCTGGCCAATAATCATTGCAAAAAAAGTGTTTTGAATTAAAATTAATGCTTACATCATGATCATCATCAAACTAAGATGATACTAGCCATGGAAAAATCTTAAGGCAATCACTATTCCTCAAGTCTCTATAACCCTACCAACTTAGCTTCTCAGGGGGTCACCTATCCTATGATTTCCCTGGGTTAAGCACACTTAACATTTGTGTGCCTATTGCCAAAATGTAGATACCAGCTCAATCTGCTCCTAACCACTGATACCCTGAGACTACCCTTATCTCAAACATCGTACCAATTGTCTCTAGCTTACTAAATACTATATCTATCCCTGGCCTTGGCCATACTAGATTCCTCAGGTTTTGAAACATCCCTGTACTACCCTCAATCCTGTATTGTGATACTGGTTACCCTTTGGGTATTCTCTAATCTTTTGAGGGATGATCCATATAAGAGGGGGTAATCTACTTCTATAGTGCCCCATTTTGTGCATACTTCCTTTTACAATAGAATCAACACCTTATCAGTATACTATTTTGTTGCCAAAACCAATTGCTCTGATACCAAACTATAACACTTTATCATACTTTTGATATTAACTAGAGTAGCAATGTGCAATTCAGTGGGCACATAGGAATAACATAATATAATGATAATAAATGCTCTATTACAGCAATTCCCCATTGGGATTGTACATGATAATAATTACAAATAGTGTAGCTACATGGGGCTACTAGGGTATCTAAACCTGTTACAATGAAACAAAGATATCTTTCAGTCTTTATTCCACTACTGCATTCCTCTCGCGCAATTCTCTTCTCTGTTTTCACCACACCTCCTACTTTCACCTATCTAAATGGTTGGTTGGGGAGAGTGAAACAATAGAATCTCGACAATAAATAATACTAACAATGCATGCAAGATGAATGCTAGTGCAAGTTATGCTTGCCTTACATAGGCTTATGATCACATAATGATACTATGCATGCTCAATGTTTTTTACAATATACTTATGGCCAAAATAAAAATAGAAACAGAACTTTATTCATTCGTACATACTTCACATAATCAAGCAAAGCAATATTGCAAACTAATACACAACAAATACATACAAGTAAGTTCACTACCTCTTATCTTGTATCTTCCTCTTGTATATTTTCCCATTCATTGAAGTTGCTTCTTCTTTAGTAAACATTGTTAGATCCCATATGTTTTGATGATAACATAGATTGGATCAATAATATGAAAGGATTTGATAACAAATAAATGATTTTGAACAAAGTAGCATAGCATCACTTGGAGTTAGCACTGGAAGTAATCAATATTACTTGGAGTCAGCACTGGAAGTGATCAACAATTTTTAGGAAGGCTTACTCGAGTAGCCACTCGGGTAACAGAAGCCATTACTCGAGTAGCAACTCGAGTAAACAAACAAAATTTCATCCAGTGAGGCACTGCCAAATTTTGAACGACATTACTCGACGGACCACTCGAGTAATCTATAAAGTTATATGACCACTACTTCAGTAGCCACTCGAGTAACCAGGTCCAAAATCTTCTAGTGACTCTCAGCCAAGAATTGCAGTTTATCACTTGAGTAGCCACTCGAGTAACTAATGAGAAAATAGCATTACTCGAAGGACAACCTGAGTAATCAACCGAGTTATTTGAAGTACCACTTGAGTAGTCACTCGAGTAACCAGATAGTAAACTCTCAGCCAAGAAATTGATGCCATTACTCGAGGGAGTAATCGAGTAATTTGTTGGGTTATTTGAAAGCCACTTGAGGGATCACTCAAGTAAGGTGTGAAGTCAAATGAAGCCCACTTGAGTAGCCACTCAAGCAAGCAGTTTACCACAGTGATCACCTGAGTAACCAATGAAGGTAAAAACATGGCCACTTGAGTAACCACTCAAGTAATCAGGCAATTTCAAGGTTTGTAATATATTACTCCATATCTTACCTGAGTAATTCTTGATGCAAAATGTTGATTTTCTCATTGCCATATTTTTGACATGTTTACTCGAGGGATTACTAGAGTAACAAACTTGTTCACTCGAGTACCCACTTGAGTAAGGCAGTCCAGAAATTATATTTTGATCAAATATCTCTTGATTTGTTATCTATATGATTAACTCTTCATTGTATTAGTATTCTAAGTTCATTTATAGAGAAACAACGAAAGAGTATGATAGATTTGAGAATTCAAATAAAAGTCCAAACGTTCACCTAACGCTACCTACCGCCAACGGATAGTTTCCTAGTATGAAGAATAGTCAACAGTAGCTGGGCGACTCTAACGGACAAGTTTCAAATTACTTCCAATGGACACTATGGCTTATCTATATATATGGAGCATTCAAAGAGAAGAAAATAAGGAAACACGAACTGAGATCACACATCGATCAATACACATAGTACTCTATTTTCATATAGTCATTCATTTATACTTCAGTGATTATATATTTTCTCTGTGTGAGAGTTTTTCATTACAAACTCAATATTTGTTATTGAGACAACTTAAGGTAGTGGAACCTTAAGTTGGGGGTTTGATTGCAACGTGTAAGGGGGAGCGAATGTCCAGGTGTAGGAACTTGCTGTGTACTGAGGTGCCAAGAACCCATTGAATCTTGGAGAATATAGTGAAACTCTCAGAGACAATCTAAGGACTGGACGTAGGTCAAAGTGGTTGTGGCTGAACCAGTATAACTCCCGGTGTACACTTCAGTGATATTTCTCCTTGCTCTTAACTGCTTTTAATATTCCGTCAATTTCCTTATACGCAAAAAAATTTTCTGGGATAACCCAATTCACCCCCTCTCTTGGGTGAGACGCTTGCACTAACATTTGGTATCAGAGCGTAGGTCTTTTTGTTAAGGTTTAACAACCTAAGAAGGATCTAATAGCAAGCATGGGTGAAGGCATTCTTCCCGACGGAGCTTCTATCACAAGACCTTTAGGATTCAATGGCGAACACTTCTCATTCTGGAAAGTAAAGTTAAGAGTCGTCGTAATGGCTACAGAATATGGGCGGTGGGATGTGTTTGAGAGTGGAAACTACAAACCTAAAAAGATTGTAGATTCATAAAGAGTTCCCAAGACACCATTGGAATATGATGAGAATGACAAGAAACTCAATACACTCAATAGCAAAGCAATTCTAATGATTCAAAGTGCCTTGAGTCAAAATGAGTACTTCAGAATTAGCACACTCCCAATAGCTAAAGAAATGCAGGAAGCCTTGGAAATAGCTCATGAAGGAACTTAGGGAATAAAAGAAAATCAAATCAATACTCTGGTTACTGAGTTTGATTTACTTCGAATGAAATCAGGTGAGTCGATAGCTGAATTTGAACTTAGATATACTCACCTTGTTAATCAACTTGCAGCACTTGGAAAAGTCTATGATCAATATACCTAAGTACGAAATATTTTAAATATTCTTTCTAAAGACTGGGAGGCAAAGGTCACTGCAATTGAGGAAGCAAAAGGTGAATCAATGCTATCAGTTGCTTCTCTATTTAGAAGCCTTTCTGAATATGAAAGTAAATTAAAGTTCAAATGAGAACTAGAAGATATTGGCGATAAGAAGAAAAGAGGTCTAGCACTAAAAGCAAAAGAAGAAGAACAAGATGAACATGAAGGGCTTGACGATGATGAAATGGGCCTAATCATAAAACGATTCAGAAAGTTTTATAAGAAAGGCCAAGGATTCAAAAAATTTTAGAAAGGAGAACAAGCAATTAGGAACGCATCATCTGCTTTAATATGGAAAGCAAGGACATTTCAAATCAGAATGTCAAGAACTGATTCAAAAGAATAAAGAAATGAAAAAACTCAAATTCTATAACAAGAAGAAAACCTTTGTATCTGCCATATAGGGAGATAGTTTTTCTGATAAAGAAAGTGATGAAGAGGAAGTAGCCAATATCTGCCTAGTTGCTCAAGAGGAAACAGAAGAAGAGGTAACTGATTCTGATCCAACCTATGATGAATTATTTTCTGAATATAATGCTTTACATTCTGAATTCATCAAAGTAGTTAAAGAACTAGTTGTTTTCAAAAAGAAAAACAAAGCTCTTGAAGTAGAGCTTAAAATTTTGAAAAGGATTGTGAAAATTGCACTTTTTTGACAAAGAAAAATACTGATCTTACTAAATCTCTTGAAAAATTCACTAAAGGAAGTGAAATGCTAAATGTGATTTTAAAAGCTCACGATTTGTGAATGATCGGTCTGGAATTGGATATGATCCAAAATCAGATAGAAGGAAAGGAAGAAAGAAAGCGGAGGTAAATCATACTTGAATTATTTTCAGCATTTTGTGCATACATCAAATCCTTTTACATATTGTAATTATTGTAATAGAAAAGGTCATTATACTTCATCATGCATTCATAAGAAGAAAGGAAATATAGGAACCTACAAATGTATTCCTAAAGGTTCATATGTCCTGAAAAATTTTTGTACTAACCCAAAAGGACCCAAAAAGATGTGGGTACCTAAGACTTAATCGTATTTGATTGCAGATATGTCTTAAAGCATCCAAAAATAACAAGTGGTACATAGACAGTGGATGTTCTAAACATATGACTGGTGATTTTGAAAGGTTTACCACATTGCAACCTAAGGAAGGTGGAAAGGTAAAATTTGGAGGAAATCAATCCGGAAAAATAGCAGGAATTGGTGAAATAAAAAACGATAAAGGAATACAAGTCAAAGATGTATATTACGTTGAAGGCTTGTGTCATAATTTGCTGAGCGTAAGTCAAAGTGTAGATAAAGACAACCGGATAATATTTGATTCAAAGGAATGTCTGATTATCAACAAGAAAGACTTACAACTTGATAAGAAAAATATCAAGGCAAAGCTCAGAGCAAAAAGGGAAGGTAATTGCTGTACACTTGATGTAAATAGAAATGATTCTGAAATTTTTTTTCTGAGTAATGCCGATAAAGGTTGGTTATGGCATAAGAGACTATCTCATGTCAACATGCACCAACTAGGCAAACTACTCAAAAAGGATTTAGTTATAGGTTTACCTAAATTAAGTTTTAAAAACGACTTGATTTGTGACGCATGTCAAAAGGGTAAACAAACTAAATCAGCTTTCAAATCAAAAAATGAGATTAAAACAAACCGACCACTTCAATTGATACATATGGATTTAGTTAGTCCAGCAAGAGTTAAAAGCCTTGGTGGTAACTTATATTCATTGGTCATTATTGATGATTTCTCTAGATTTACATAGACTATTTTTTTGTCATCAAAGGATGAAACCTTTACAGAATTCATTGTTTTTACCAAGAAAGTGCAAAATGAGAAAGACATGTCCATTGCAGTTATCAAGACGGATCACGGTGGAGAATTTGAAAATCAAGCCTTTGAAGAACATTGTGATTCTAATGGCATTAATCACAATTTCAATGCTCCAAGGACACCACAACAAAATGGAGTCATGGAACGTAAGAATAGAGTGCTCACTGAAATGGCTAGAGCAGTACTAAATGAAAAGAACGTGTTTCAAGTTTTCTGGGCCGATGCCATGAGCACAGCATGCTATATTTCAAATAGAGCCTACATTAGAACAAAACTTGGAAAGACACCATACGAGCTATACAAAGGAAGGTGTTAGATCCTAAGTTTTAATGATAACAAAAGATAATTGTGTGCAAATCATAGTTTTATAAGTCTAAGGAATGTTTATAAAGTTACCAAATGCATATGGCAAAGTTCTGTGATGTTTGCTGTCAAATTTAACTGATGTACTCGAGCACAAGACTAGCACTCGACCATAAAACTCTTTTATGCTGGAGTAGACGTGAGTGACAGCCTGAAAGTGTTTGCCTGAGAGCATACTACAGTCATTTTTACTGATACACTCGAGCACTGGAGATAGCACTCGAGCAGAAGAGTCTTTCTCACTTGAGCACATGCGAGTGAGGGAATGCGAGTGCTTGGTCGAGAGCAATTCCTGTCATTATTCTTCAATGCACTCAAGCAGTGACATCAATACTCGAGCATGAAGCTGCTTTGTACTCGAGCACTAGCGAGTGAGGGACTGCAAGTGTTTGGCCGAGAGTCATAAAGGTTAGAGAAGCACAAGTATGCCCGAGTAAGACTTCATGTGCCTGAGTGACATATCAGCACTCACGAGTGAGAAATCTAACTCTCTCTAATTCTGATGCAAGTCCTGATAACAAGGGTATATAGGAGGATAAACGTTGAAATAAATAGACACGAAGGAAGTCAAACAATGGCAGATAACATCATGACAAGCACGTACGTACTACATTCAAAGTTTTCAAACTTGCGCATGCCATTCTATAGTAACATACCCTTCTCCACAATGATCGTTATCCAAACGGGTAAAAACTGAACGTCTATAAATACTGAGTTTCAGAGATCATAAAAAACAATGAAACAAAAGAATTCACAATCAAATTCATGAATCTCTGTTATTCATATTTTCTCTGTATTCATATTGATCTTCAGTGATTATCATACTTGCTCTATAAGAGAGTCTATATACATTTTAAATTCTATTTTCATTTGATCTCAAGGTATTGGGACCTTGAGAGGGTAGATATCCTTACGAGAGAAGCAGTTGAGAGAATTCCTAATTAGACCTTCCACTCATAAGACTTATAAGATACAAGCAGTAGAGAACGTTGCTGCTCATAAGACTTACAGTGGTGTAAGCTGGAGAGAACGATGTTGCTCAAAAGACTTGTATATGTAAGCAAGTGGGAAAGGTTATAGGTTGTTTTTCTACACGTAAGACTTGTCGTAAGGGGGAGATAAATTTCTTAGTGTGAGAATATTTCTGCTCATAGTTCGTTCGAGGACAATTGTTGTTTTATGGCATTCTAAGAGCCTATTGAATCTTGGAAGAATAGAGGAAATGTCAGTAGGTCTTGATCTCTGAGGACTGGATATAGGCCTGGTTTTTAGGCCGAACTAATATAACTCTCTGTGTTCCAATCTTCTCAACTCTACTCTGTCTACTACTATTTTCATATCACTACATTAAGCGAAAAATTTATCACATCACCCAATTCACCCCCTCTTGGGTGAAGCTTGCCTTTTTTCAGAAGGAAGCCAAATCTTGCTCATTTACACATCTTTGGTTGTAAGTGTTTCATTCATAATAATGGTAAAGATAACTTAGGAAAATTTGATTTGAGAACAAATGAAGGAATTTTCCTAGGACATTCTAACCGAAGTAAAGGATATAGAATTTTCAATAAACAAACATGTGTTGTTGAAGAATCAATTCACGTTGTATTTGATGAATTTAAATCATCTGAAAAAAACCATTAATGATGAGCAAGAAGTTGTTTTAAACCAAGAAAATGGTCAATCTATTTCTAAATCTCTTAGTCCATAAGTTGATCAAACCAAGGAAGAAGATCAGTCACTAGGTCAACCTAAAGCCTGGAAATACAATAGGAGTGATCCCCTAGATCAAGTCATATGAGATATGAATGAAGGAGTCAAAACTAGAAATAGAATTTTCAATGAAGTAAGTTTTTCTGCATTCATCTCTGAGATTGAACCTTCTAACATTGACGAAGCCCTATCAGACAATGATTGGGTTATAGCAATGCAAGAAGAACTAAATTAATTTGAAAGAAATCAAGTTTGGGATTTGGTACCCCAACCTAAGGATCATTCGATAATTGGCACTAAATGTGTATTCAAGAACAAACTTGATGAATTGCAATAATTGTCAAAAATAAGGCAAGATTGGTCGCCAAATGCTATAATCAAGAAGAAGGAATTGATTATGAGGAAACATATGCTCCAGTGGCTAGATTTGAAGCTATACGATTACTCTTAGCCTTTGAATGCATCAAAGGATTCAAACTCTATCAAATAGATGTAAAGAGCACATTTCTAAATGGCTACATCATGGAAGAAGTATATGTAGAGCAACCTCCAGGTTTTAAAGATATAACCCAACCTACCATGTTTTCAAACTCAAAAAGGCTTTATATGGTTTCAAACAAGCTCCTAGAGTATGGTACGAAAGGCTCAGTAAAGTCGATACAATACTTTTTACAAAACCAAAACGTGATGATATATTAATTATACAAATATATGTTAATGATATAGTTTTCGGTGCTACTAACGAAACTATTTGCAAAGAATTTTCTGAGATAATGCAGGGGGAGTTTGAGATGTCAATGATAGGAGAATTAAATTTCTTTCTCGGGTTGTAAATCAAACAAAGGAATAATGGAATCTTCACATCTCAAACAAAATAGTTGAAAGATCTATTGAAGAAGTATGGATTGGATGAAGAAAATGGAACGGACACACCCATGAGCTCAACCACATTGCTTGATGTGGATGTCAAGGGAAAAGATTACAACATCACAAAATATATAGGAATGATTGGATCATACTCTATCTCACTACAAGCAGGCCTGCCATTCAATTTAATGTAGGTATGTGTGTAAGATATCAATCATCACCAAAAGAGTCACATGCTAAAATCGGTAAATGAATCTTCTGATATCTTGCTGACATGCTAGAATTGGGTCTTTGGTATCCCAAAGGAAGAAGTGAATACCTAGTTGCTTACTCAGACTCTGATCATGGAGGATACAAGACGGATAGAAAGAGTGCAAGTGGATAAGGCCAGTTTCTTAGAGGCTCACTTGTATCTTGGTTTAGCAAGAAACAAACTACAGTGTCCCTTTCGTCAATAGAAGCTGAGTATATTGTGGTATCAAGTTGTTCTGCACAAGTAATATGGCTAAAGCAATAACTCCTGGACCTTGGTATTTATCTAAAAGAAATACCAATATACTGTGACAATACTAGCATGATAAGATTGGCAAAGAATCTTGTTCAACATTCTAGAACCAAGCATATTGAAGTTAGACATCACTTCATCAGAGATCATGTCCAAAAGAAAGATGTTAAAGTAATATTCATTCCAACTCATCTTCAACTAGCAGATATCTTCACAAAACCCCTTACTAAAGATCAATTTTTATATATTAGACGAGAATTGGGAATGGTAAACCCCAATGAGTTGTAAGCTATTTAGTGTTTACAAAATGTTAGATGATATTATTTATTAATGTTTTGATGATTGCTAACTTAAGCATCGGAGTTTCTAGCAATTTGTTTTGCATAATCATAATATTATGTTTTGGAGTTTGAATAGCAAAGGTTAATAGATGACAACATTACTGGAGTGTCAACTTCAAGTAATGAGCATCACTGGAGTGACAAATTCAAGTAATAGATCTATCACTAGAGTGAGGCATCACTGGAGTGACAACTTCAAGTAATAGATCTATCACTAGAGAGACAACTTGAAGTAAGGATGCATTACTCGAGTAGCCACTTTAGTAATAAACTTGGAAATGTGCCAGTGAAGCATTAATTTCAAATGAAACGGCACAACGGTTGAAAATAAATAGTCAGAAGGTAAAGAGATAGCTTACCCGAGGGAGGCCTCGAGTAATGTTCAATGTTACTCGAGTAAAGCCTCGAGTGAACCTGGGTGCAAATTTTAAATCATCTGATTTTCAGTACAAATCTGTTCTAAAGAGTCATCCAATAATCGAGGGAATATACATGGATAATTACAATATTATTCATGCTAGGTACGTGCTCAAAATTGCTGTATTTTAAAATTTTTCATTTGATCACTCGAGTAGCTACCCAAGTGATGATGATGATCACTCGAGTAAGCCTTCGAGAGATGTCAGGTTCTAGGTAATTTCTACTTGAAACTCGGTCATTTCTCTCAAAATCTCCTTGAGTGATTCTTCTGTGCTCTCACAAAATCTTTTGAAGGAATCTTTCTCTTCCTATTACCGTCAAAACCCAGTGATTCATAACTTCAAAAACCTCTCAGATATCTCTAAATAACTACCCAAAACTTGTGACATTCATCCTTGTTTTTTTTCTGAAACTTCTCATTTTCTAAAATCACAATGGTGAGGACAAAATCTCCCAACCTTAGTACTCCTTCTGAGTCTTCGGAGCCTTATCAACCCTCTGATTCACTTCCCTCTTCTCTTACCAAGAAGAGGAAAATGTCTCCCAAAGCCAAAGCCAAACCGCAAACCAAACCTAAGGTGAAAGGGGTTGTGATCAAGGAGCCTATTGCCACAAGAGCTCAATCCAAGAAGAGTTCACCTCTAGGAAGAGGAAAAGAAACAAAAGAGCCATCTCCTCCCTCCTCTGATTCTTCAGACACACCTACCTTTACTGCTAAGCCACTGAAGAAGCCTAAGGTCAGTTAGAAGATTACCAAGGTTATTGTAGGCATGCTTGAGCATGCTTTCCAGTCTAAAGATGCAAAGAAAGGACAAACCTCAAAGCAAATAGAAGAGAGGGATAACAAAATCACATTTCCTCCAAAGGGTTTCAATGTGAAAAATCTTGAGGAATCACAGAAGTACCTAAGTCATTTTGCAAGAATGTGTGCAAAATGCACTACATTGACTACAAGGTGCTTCAAGAGGTATTGAAATTTGATCTTAGTCCCTACCTTGATTCCTATATGCCTTGGTTATCTGGCAAGCTACCTTTTTTCACGAAAGTAGTGAGACATTTCTATTGTAACCTTAAACCAATTAATGATCCTATTAGAAAGTTAGTAGAAGAAGAAATGACTTCTGAGGTTAGAGGACAAAGAATTCTTATCTTACCCTCCCGAATCAATAATTGGTTAGGAATAGAAAATCCTCCTAATGATGATTACCCTAACCTTTCTTCAAACCAAATTTTTTCTATTCTTAGACCTGGTGAGATTGTGGGACCTCTCAATTCAATCCGAGTGATATGAGTGATTTCCATAGAGTTCTATGGTATATCTACTCTAGAGCCATAGTGAATAAATCCAACAACTTCACTCACTTCATTGAGAGGGACTTCAGGAAATTCACCTCAGTGATCCTTAAAGAGCAAAAAGATTTGGGAGAGTATATGTTCAGTGAGATCAAGACGTATAGATACAAGGGAAAACCAACTACTCCAATACCCTATCCTTAACTTATTTCCTTGTTTCTCAAGAAGAACAAGATTTGGTATTTGGAGAGTATAGAGTCTGTAGAGAGGCTAGCACCAGTGGGAAGGAATCAAATTGGAAAATTGAATATTGAGATTCCTCTGAAGTCACCTCTTGAAGCAAGCCCAAAGAAAAAGAAGAAGACTGAGACAACAACAAGCCGAATGGATGACACACAGTCTTCTGCTCCAGCCAACACATCTTCTCCATCCTTCTTTGGTTCCACAATACAAATGTTTATGAAGAACATTTTGAGGAGTTTCCACATTGATATAGCAAATACCAATGCAGAGTTGATTACCCACATGAATAAGAAAATAGGACAACTTGTGAAGATAATGGATAAGAGGCAAGAAGGGTTTCTTGCTGAACAACGTGCCCAGGGTGAGCTTCTAAGATCTATTGTTGCTAGATTTGATGTGATGGCATCTGGATCTTCTACTCCTGGTCCTTCTGATATTCCTGAGCCCATACCTGCCTCTGAACCTAGACCCTCTATCCTTACTGAGCATAGACCCTCTAAGAGTGGACCCAACAATATCTTATTCTCTATGCCAGATCCTGAAACATTTGAGCCCATTCATATCATCTCTGATAAACTACCTCAGCTTATTCAGCCTGAGCCCACACCTACTCCTATTGCATCTCCTGCACGCACTGATGAGGTACTTGTGTCTTCACCGGTTGCTACAGAGGAAGTAGAGATTACCTCTCTGGTTCCTTACCCTTCATCTCCTCTGGTGAATCCTCCAGATGATCTTCAGACACCGCCAGTGAACCTTCCTGAACCTGAATCATCACCTTCAGATCCTTCAAGTTCTGATAGTTCATATGAGTCATTGGCATTTCCTGTCACTCCCATCTTAGCCTCCAAACCAACTACTCCTCCTCATGATTGATTCCACCTTTGCGATGAAGACAAAATGAGGGAGAAGAACTTGAGTAATTTTGTGAAGAATGGATGAGTCTATAGATTGGGATTTGGGTGTATGGGGTTTTAGTTTTTAGGTGCTTTGTTTCTTCTTGAAAGATTTTAAGTTTATAGTTTGATTATGTATTGAATTCCTCATTATGCAATTTTTTCTTTTATGATATTTTGTTGCATTTTGGGACTAATGTGTTTTTATTTTTGATTATGTATGCAAGGTAAACAAGTAAACATAAAAATAAAAATCTTTGAAAAGATTTTTAATAAGTTATTTCACATAGATTTTTTAAGTTTAAATTGAACAAAAGGTTTCATATGAAAAGAATTTGAGAAGCATATGCTTAAAAACTCAATTTCAAAAACTTTATTCAGAATCACCAAGTTTCGTTATCATCAAAAAAGGGGAGAATCTTAGATCCCATATGTTTTGATGATAACAAAGATTGGATCAATAATATGAAAGGATTTGATTACAAACAAATGGATTTAAACAAAGTGGCAAAGCATCACTTGAAGTCAACACTGGAAGTAATCAACAAATTTTGTGAAGGCTTACTTTAGTAGCCACTCGAGTCAGCAAAGAGAATTTCATCCAGTTAAGCACTGCCAAAATTTGGATGAAGTTACTCGAGGGACCACTCGAGTAATCTGCAAAGTTATATAGGCCATTACTCGAGCGGCCACTCGAGTAATAAGATTTTCATAGGCATCACTCGAGTAGCCACTCGAGTAACCTGGAGTTTTTGGCTACGCGTGTGTAGTAAATTTTGGGGATGAAATTTATTTAAGAGGGGGAGAACTGTAACACAATTTATTCCCCAATATGCCTTGTAAACATTTGGGGCATTTAATAAAATGGAAGGGTGAATTTTGGATAATGCAATTATGCTGCTAGTAAAACTTCTGGTGAGGCGGTGAGATTGTCATGTGATTTTGAGCAACAAATGACGAGCAAAAATTATGACCATTTACAGGGTGAAAATGGATATCCTAAGCTTTAATCTTGATAGTTTATATGAATCATTTGAAGCTATACATACAAAGTTATGAATTCTCGAATTTGGCCCAAAAAAACTTGAAAGTTTATGGAGCAGATTTCAGAGAAATTAAATCTAGTAATGATGTGCTTCTAAATGGCAAAAGTCTATATGTGTTTTTAAAAATATAAATCAATAAGGGTTATATAGCCTTTAAAATCACTCCAATTCGAGGTCAATAAAATTAGTTATGATTTTTCAAATATTGGGTAGAAAATTTGGTAGATAATAATGCCAACGGGAAATGCCTTTGGGTACACTGATGAATAATGCCCACGGGTAGTGCCTTCGGGTCTAATGATATACCCAGTCGAGGACTGAGGTACGGAATGTGTAGGGGTTGCAGTAGTGGTTAGCTCGAACACATTTCCACTGAACTGAGTTATGCATTAGTATAATATTGCATAATATGGTGCAAGGCATATATATTATCACATTCTATATGAATGATTGTGTGTTACTACGAAGGTCAGGTAGGATCCAACTAAGTTGGTAAGTAAATGTGGGATTTGGCTTTTAGAAGTTAGACTTTTGGGCCATATAGTCTCACAACAAGGAGTCTTAGCGGGGATCCTTGCAAGGTGGAAGTAGTACTAAATTGGAAAAGGCCTGAGACACTTCTGAAATACGCAGTTTTTTGGGTTTTATCGAATATTACCAAAAATTTATATCAAATTTCCCCAGAATAGTTCTTCTTTGACAAGGTTAACCTGAAAACTCAACTTTATCTGTGGGACTATAACTGGGAATAGAGCTTCACTGAACTGAGATGAAAATCAATGGCAGCACTAATATTGATAATCCTAGATCCATTATGGACCTCTGTTGTCCTTGTTGATACCAATAGGCAGGATTGGGAAGTGTTTTAATGTGATATGGCCATGTATTAGCTTATATATTTAGAGAATGGAAGCCTCATGAAAAAAATTTAATTATTATCCCACACATGATCTTGAGTTAGCAACAATTGTGTTGTACTATAAATCTGGAGATGTACCGTTATGGTGTGACTGTTGTGCCATACTACGACCACCAGGATTTGAAGTTTTGGTATAATCACAAAGAACTGAATGCAACAAAGTGTTACCTGGAGTTTTTGGCTATGTGTGTGTAGTAAATTTTGGGGATGAAATTTATTTAAGAGGGGGAGAACTGTAACACAAAACTTATTCCCCAATATGCCTTGTAAACATTTGGGGCATTTAATAAAATGGAAGGGTAAATTTTGGATAATGCGATTATGCTGCTAGTGAAACTTCTGGCGAGGCGGTGAGATTGTCATGTGATTTTGAGCAACAAATGACGAGCAAAATTATGACCACTTACAGGGTGAAAATGGATATCCTAAGCTTTAATCTTGATAGTTTATATGAATCATTTGAATCTATACATACAAAGTTATGAATTCTCGATGTTGGCCCAAAAAAACTTAAAAGTTTATGGAGTAGCATTCAGAGAAATTAAATCTAGTAATGATGTGCTTCTAAATGGAAAAAGTCTATATTTGTTTTTGAAAATATAATCAATAAGGGTTATATACCCTTTAAAATCACTCCAATTCTAGGTCTATAAAATTAGTTATGATTTTAAAAATATTGGGAAGAAAATCTACCAGAAAATCCAAATATGAAAAGAAAATGTAATGGCAAACTTTTAATTTTTTCCAACAAGTGCTAAATCTATTATTTTTTATTAATTGAAGTTTATTTCAATTAATTAAGGAAAATAAAGGGGGAAAATATATTTGAAGTATTTTTGTCAATTAAATATGAATTTATGGAAAATTTGAGCAACTGTGCTAATTTGACCAAAATTGGGATTTTACATGTATACGTAACAGGAACAAGTTGTTAAGCCAATTGAGACTAAAGGGAGGGACCTCTAGGTGTCTCCTACATGTAGCATGAAGAAGGAAATATTAGTTGGACTTAATGAGTATGGTTACATATATATAGGAATTCATGTACATAAAATTAATTTTGGTAATGTTTGGAAATTGAAAAATAATTGAAATATGACATAAGAAGAAGAATATATCATCATCCTCTTCCTTTTGAGCACCAAACCGTCATCCTTATTGCAGCTAAGAGAGAGAGAGAGAGAGTTTGAGAGCTTTTAGAGAGAGAGAAATAGAAGAGAACTCACAAGGTAGGTCGATTTCTTTTGTAAATTCGTACCTAATACGTATGTATAACCTTGTTCCTAAGCTTCTCTTTCATGTTCTTTAAGGTGTTGAAAGCTCAGTTTTCAGTGGTAAGAAGGGTTAGGTTCAGCCATACAAGTAAAAAGCCAAAGGGAGCTTGAGGTAACTTCCAAACCTTTGCATATTAACTATTCTGGTTGTTATGGACAATTTAATGGTGAAATTTCGCCCGATTGTCTTTGATTTGAAATTTGGAAATTGAATTGGCCTAGGGATTTTGATGCTTAAATTTAGTTCAATTGGTAGTTGTAACCTAATTAAATAGTTAATAAAGTAGTTAGGAGTAGAAAGGAACACGTCTGCGGAGTCGGATTTCGAAAACCACAATTTCCCCTGGATTATTGAGGATTCCGACTAGCCTTAGAAATGGCCCTTAGAGTTAGATTTTATATGATTTGATAATTCCATTGAGTTTAAAATGGAAAATTAGGTGGGGTCACAATTGGTCACTTTTTCAGAAAAGCCTGAAAAAGCATAATTACGAAAACACCCTTGAAACCCTGAAATAATGGCTGACAAGGGCAACTTTGTCTTTTGGCAGTGAATTTAGTAATTTTGAGTTTGGAAATGGATTCCTTGGGTGAAAATATGTCAAAATACTCCTAGTCAAATTTTCAAGAACAGTACAGCCAAACCGGGTACAATGGGGTTGGGCCGGGGTCCAGGGGCATTTTAGTAAATTTTCATCATAAACCAATATAAACACTATGAAAGTACCTAAAATGGTATATGAATGGGTTTTAAACTATTTCTTATACATTTGGTGTTTTAGGATTGAATTGAGAATCGAGTTGTTGGCACGCTTTTGAGGTGTACGTTTTGAAGAAAGAAAGTGTCAACGTAGGGAACTTACCTCTTCTACATATATTTGATATTTATGCTGGTGTAGTGATGCATGTTATTGCTTTGCTTGATTATGTGAAACATATATGAATGATTGAAGCTCTATTTCTGTTTATATTATGGCCATTGTTTTGTTGCATGAAACATTAAGCATGTAGATATGTCATTGTGTTAGCATGAGTTTATGTAATGCAAGCATGTCATGCATTAAGCACTTATCCTGCATGCATATTGGCACTATTTTCCTACTGAAATTCTCTCAAATCTCACCCTCCCCTACCAACAAATTAGACAAGTGAAAACAAGAAGTGCACTGAAAGCGTAGAAGATAATTACTTGGGAGGAATACAATGGTGGAATGAAGACGGGAAGATGTCTCCATTTCACTAGGACGATTTTAGATACCCTAGAGCCCTGTGTGGCTACAAGTTTGGTAATTATTATGTATGAACCACTATGTGGAATTTCTGTACTCATGCACATATTATTAGTATATTTATGTTATTCCTTCGTTGCCCACTGAATCGCATATCGTTTTCCGCGAATACTCTGAAAAAGGTTAAAATAAAGTAAGGGCGTAATGCATATAGCATTAGGGATGCCAAAAGGCATCCCTTATTGGACCTTTGACATCCCTAATGTTTTAGGGACGTCAAAGCTCCACTTTAGGTATCCCAAAAATATTTGGGACGTCTAAAGTTTCTCACTACGTCCCACATTTACAAAAATGCCATCACCTTTGTCTTTTACTTTCCTTTTTTTAAAAATGGACGTCCTTTGGGGTAGTAGTATCTTTATTTTATAATAGTGATAGTATTGATATGATGCATGTGGCAAAAAATATTTGCGATAGCCTTGTTTGTACGCTTTTGTTCATACCAGGGAAGACTAAAGATGTGATTAGTGTGAGACTAGACCTTGTTAGTACGCTTTTGTCCACAACTAAGAGATGATGGTATGAGGACATACACGGAGTTAACAACGCATATACTATCAAAAGTGGAGAAAAGAAGTTTATGTCGGCATTTGCATAAAATTAAGGTGCCAAAAGGGTATTCTTTTAAAGTGAGAAGGTGTGTGTCAATGGATGATTTGAAGTTAGTGGGAATAAAGTCCCATTATTATCATGTATTGATGCAAAACCTATTACTAGTAGCTATTAGAGGCAATATGAAAGATGAAGTGTGAACCACTATAACAAGATTGTGTGTTTTCTTTAATGCTATTTGAAAAGTTGGATGAACTGAAAAATGAGGATTATATTATTTTTTCCCAACTACAGATGCATTTTCCTCCTTCATTTTTTAATATAATGATGTATTTGCTAGTTCATTTGGTAAGGGAGGTAAGGCTCTTCTTTCTAGTTTACTTGAGGTGGATATACCCTTTCAAGCGATACATGAAGATCTTAAAAAGGTATTCTAAACATCCTTATCGACCAGAAGCCACAATATTTGAAAGATATGTAGTTGAAGAGGCTATGGAATTTTACAAAGATTTTCTATCGGGGAAGAAGGAACAATCTCGGCATGAAGAGAGGAGAAGTAAGGGAACATGAGGACTGAAAGTGAAAAATATGCCTCATAAAGAGGTGTTACAAGCACACTTGTATATCCTGAATAACATGGATGAAGTTCAACCATACATAGATGAACACAAAAAGAGTTTGAAGAACATGAATTGAAGGAAGAATGACATGCAGATTGCTATTGAGCAAAACAAGATATATATAGAGTGGTTTAAGGAAAAGGTTTCGCATGAGATTGGTGTGTCTGAGACAATTGAGTAGTTAGCTTGGGGTCCTTCATTTTAGATCATTACTTGGACCGGTTATAATATAAACGAGTATTCTTTCTGCATAAAAGACCAATATGATAGAAGTACCATGCAAAATAGTGGGGTGATGGCAGAAGTTGAAGCTGCGCACTTTTCCAGTTCAAAACACAAAAACCCTATATTAGCATCCATGGCCTATTATAGAGTTATATAAGAAATATGGCAGATTACTTACAACAAGTTTAAAGTTACTTTATTCAAATATAAGTAGGTTAGCAATAATGTTGTGATAATAGATCGACAATTTTGATTTGTTTCAGTTGATATTCAAAGAGTAGGTTATCGGGATGAGCCCTTTATTCTAGCAAATCAATTAAAATAAGTGTTTTATGTCACAGATCCTGCAAATAAAAAAAATTTCCATTATACATTAAAGTAAAAAGTAGAAGTATGATGATTCGACCTTCAACCTTGACGACACACCACCTTTTACAATAAGTCCACCTAGAACTAGTGAAGTAGAATTTATAGATGATGAAGAATATGCTGTAAGAAATGATCATGGTAAAGGAATATAGGAAACAATATAGAGTGAGAGCTTAACTTAGAAAATAGTAGCACTGGGCTATAAGATTTGATATGCATTCAGAGTAAGGCTATAAGATCCGATATGCCTAGGGCATGAGATGTGTATCCCTAGACCATAAGATCTGTTGTGCAATATGTTTTGTGATGGACTATTTGTCCCAAAGCCGTAAGGCCCAATGTACCCAAGGTATGGGGTGTATCCTTGGGTTGTAAGACATGCTATACCCATTGTTTTGTATTGAACTATGTGTACTGTGATTGATATTGCACTGCATCTTGATTGTCGAATGCTTAGTCATATGATGGTTTATTTAGCATGCTTTGTTAACTTGCATCCTTATGATTGACTACAGTTACTACTGAGATTCTCATGAATCTCACCCTTTCCCTTAAATGACCTATAGCAAAAGTAAGCAGCTCATGGGGCAAGCAGGTAGTGAATTCAGAGAAATATGGTGGAGAAGAAGAAATAATTTATGTTGGATATCTGTATATTTATTTTGATTAGACTTAGATATTTTGGTAACCTCATATGGCTACGTGGTTTGTATATATATATATATATATGTAAATAGATAAACATGTTAAAGATAACGAAATGGTAATTACATCAAGCTAGATAATTGAATCAGAATTGAACAATTGTATGTTAAGGGCCCATAGGTTAACTATCAATATACTAGGACAAGAGTAGAGAAACACTCTAATAATAATAAATGAAATTAAGGATTGTTGAGTCATAATAAGTTTGTGGACCACTATATAACTAGTTTTTAAAGTTTTAAGCTTTTCAGAAAAGCACATTCAATTACAGGTTCAAACCTTGTGTTTGGGCTAGGTTTTCACTTATTCTCAAAAGCATTTTCTTACCAGGATGAAACCTGGCTTAGTGGTTCAAATGCATTATTCATAAAGCTCATATAATGACTATGGAAATTAAGGTGTGATAATTTTTTATGGTGACAAAATTGTAGAACCAAAAACCTCAAAATCGACCCTCAAAATTGACATCTAATGGCTCTTCCTTACCTTCCAAGATGATAGAAACTCTTTCCCAATGATATTCTCAACTTCAGCAACCATTTTCACCTCAAGAAAAGAACCAATCTACTTTAACAAAGTTGGAAAAGGGTATAGTATACTAACCTAAGCAATAATTCATGATTGCATGCGAGCTTCAAAATTTTGACCCAGGCTATTCTAACATAATTTTTCCCAAGGAATCTGTTCTTGACCTCGGTTTTCTCAAATTCTAACCTCAATTATGTATTCACCCCTGGCAGCCCTTATGTGAGGGTTTTAAGGCTATTTTTGTCATTTCACTTTCTAGGGATTTTCTCACTTTGCACACAACATGAACCCTATACAATTTTCCATTATAAACACAATGGAATCATAAAAAACACCAAAATCCAGTCCAAACACAACCCAAAATAGATCTAGACGAAATTCCATAAAAATTAGATAAAATGGATTTTACGATTTCAATCCATAAAACACTTTCTCATCACCTTTAATAACGTATTTAACCACTTAATTACACTTCCCACATGATTAATCCAAATTTGGGCAATACTTCCCCTTAGGGTTTCATCATCCCATGTTTACAAAGTCCACAACCATACCACAAATCAAGACAAGAATACCAACAACAACAACCACATACCAAAGGAAATAGGATTCTTAAAGTTTCCTTTGGTTTCTCCACTTTCTCTCTTTAAAACTATCCTCTCTCTCTTTCTCCCCCTTGCTATTTTACTTGCTACACCATGATTTTGATGAAAAATAAAAGATTAGAGAAGTTATTTTACAAAAAGGGAAGCTTAATCACAAGTAGAGCCAGGAATACGGGCCGGCCTGGCCCTACAAGGCCAGCCCTTCAGTGGCTTGGGCCTAAACGGGCTAGCCCATTTAGGCTCACTTCCTTAAAAGTCCCATATTTTTGAAGCCCACGGCCCTACAAGACTGGCCCTTCACAGGCTCGGGCCTAAACGTGATTAAACTCTTTTTAATTAAAAAAACAAATTCAAGTTTTATAATTTATTTATTATTTTGCTTTAAATTGAGATACATTATTTTTAAAACTTATAAATTTTTGTTAAAATATTCATCTAATATCCAAATTAGACTTTTTTTTAAAGTTTAAATGAATAAACTATTGTAAAAAATAAAATAAATCAAACCAATTAATAAGTGTTTGCCTGTTATTAATACTCTATTAGGTACTTAGGTGTCTCATAATTTGATATAATGATATTAAATTTATTAAATAATTTTAAAAAACTATTAAACAGGCCTAAAAGGGCCGGCCCTACGCTTCTTGTTTTAGTCTCTAAATTATAAGCTTGGCCCTTGAAGGGCTCAAGCCTAAACGGGCCGGTCTGACAAGCTCAGCTCGATTTCCCTACTCTAAAATTCACAAAATCTACACAACTTACCTTTCGATTTTGCTCCTTCTTGGCTCCAAGTTCTTCAAGTTTCTTAAGAATCTTCTCTCTTTCCCTCTTTTGGTGTTTAGGCATGAAAATGGCAAGGAAAGATGAAGCATAAGCTTTTTGAAAATATCTTACATTTCCCTTAATTAATAAATGGTAGGTTAATGAAATATGACATCATATGTGTACTTGATCTTATCTTCACCAAATTTGTGTAATAATTCTCCATTTGCAATTGAACTAATTCTCCTCCATTTGGACTAATTTTTCCTCTCCTTCCATAGCCTAAAAACGTCACACTCAAGTCCCTTCACAAACCAATTTGGCCTCTTTTAATTATCTCAATGAATTGGTCGATCAGCATATAATACTTTATTGAATTTCCACATGTGCTCTTTTTTTTTTACAAATTCATATTTAATTATTTGGATTAAGATTATGCCACTTGGCTTGTTTATGAGCCAAATAATTATTTTCCCCTCCTATTTCTTTATTCAACAATTACGCAATTGCCAACATATTTATTGTCCAATTTCAAAATAGTTGGCCATCATGGTAGATTTTCTTCCTTAACTTTAAAAAATCATAACTAAATTTGTAGAGATCATTTAGGAGCAATTCCATAGGCTATAGAGTCTTTATTGAGTCTAGTTTCAAGAAAAAATATAGCCTTTTTCTAGCTGGAAGCACAAAATTCCCATATTTTCAATCTTTCCATGCTATTCTAGAAAATAATCAATTTCGCTGGGCAAACTTCAAAAATTCATAACCTTTTGTATATAGCTCTAATTGAGACATATGAAAATCAATATTAAAGCTTAAGATGTATACTTTCACCCTGTAAAATTTCATAATTTTTGAACATTATTTGGTCATCTAAAATCATATAACAATCTTTCTGCCTCACAGGAAATTTCCTTGGAAGCATTGTTTACCTTTCCAAAATTCACCATTTTATTTCATTGACTATTTCCAACAATTATCATAAATATTGGTGAATAAAATTTGGGATGTTACATTTCTCCCCCAATTAAATAAATTTTGTCCCTGAAATTTGCTAACTTATATAGCCATAAACTCAAGGGTAACACTTTTGCGTATATCTCACTAACATGACTACCACTGATCAAAATCTACCCAAATAGACTAAGATCCATAAAATCCTTGATTAGCATTTTGCTTAATGTGTCAGTGACAACATTAGCCTACCCTAGATGATATTTACATTTCAGGCCTTAATCTATAAACAACTCTATATACTTACATTGCATTACATTTCATTATTTTCGTTCATACAACCATTTTATGTAAAGGCCCTGTTCGAGGACTCTATGCTGCAGGACACACTAGAGCCGGCTTGGTGTTATGAGTATAGATGATAAATTAAATAGTGCAAGTGTACACTGTCATAATCAAGTAATATAGGAGTGAGTAGAGTATCGTTCCCACTAGGATTGATCACTAAGTACCAAATGGGTAATTTTAATTCTATTTAGTCAATCGATTAGTTGGTGATTGAGATATAAAAATAAAATGATTAAATATGAGTGTAAATAATATGGAAGAAAATATGAGAAAAAGCCTTAGGGATAAAATTTCACTTAACAAATTCCGGATTGAATCACTTATCTATTCTAGCCCAATTTATTCCAAATGATTGATAGTCGAGTTTTCCTAATTTAATTACTAGCATCTTCTAAGGTTAAGCAATTCTATAATTAATTGCTAATCCAATATATTGCTATATGAATTTAAACAATTAATTATGCATTAAGATTTATGGAACTCATTAAGACTACACAACTCATATAAATATATTTCTATTTCATATGCAAGTCATGGTTTTAATTATAGGATCTACACATATGCATCTCCTTCCGATCTCAACATGCATATTGAAATCATTCAAAAGATGGCCAATCAAATGAAAGCATTAAGAATAATAATTTAAACTAGATTTAATAAGTTAAAATTCAATCCGTCATTAGTAAATTACGTCATCACCCTAGGAAAGAAATTTAGCTCATGATGAAATTAAAAACAAAATAAAAATAAATTAACATTATATAAAACTAGAATAAAATCCTCATAAATACTGCATAAAACTTGAATATTAAATTCTCAAATATAAACATAGAACCAAAAGATGCATGAAAAGTGGAAAAATCTACCCATCCCTCTAGAAGGTAAAACCTTCCATGTAGGTGGCATGGAAAAAGTAATACAATCCTAAGCTTTCCAAGATGGAGGCATGCAAAAAGTAATACAATGCATAAAATTATATCTAAAATATGAAATAAAGTATTTAGAATTCTCAAACAAGTGATTGAAAATTTATTAGAGAAATATCTCCATGCCCCCCAGTCTCTGCATCTGATACTTGTATTTATAGTCAGTGACCGAACATTTGCATGTCATTTTTTTCCATGATGCCACATTGCCATGTCATATTTTCTACGGAGCGAACAGTATCCTGTAGGCAGATTTACACAGTTTTTCATGACTGCTACAGTCTTTTGTTGCTTGCTACATTTCTTCCATCAGCTACAATCACCTCTATCTACTACAGTAACGGTCTGCTATAGTGATTCCGTCATGAATAGTGAACATTGAATAGTAATGGCCGTATCATTTTTTCCAGCTATGCCTCTGTCTTGTTTCAAATCTTGTGGGTCTGTTTTTTGGTCTCATTTTTTTTCTCTTTTCTCCTTAATATGGTGTACGAGGCTATCAAAAGAAAAGCAAGGAAATATTTATCAATTACACTCAAATTAATTACATTAAGCTCAAATATTGTCCACAAAATCATCATATCAGGGAAAATAAATATGCAAATATTTTACAACAACCCATAATTCTAATACTTAATATCTTTTTTTTAATTTTTTTACTTCTTTTTATTACATAAAATTGCAACTCTAAAGTTGATAGTATGTACACCCCCACACTTGTCAAAAGGCCATTTCACAAGAATTTCAAGTGCTCTGCTAATCTTTCCGATTGAAGTAAAAGCACTTGATATATCATTAAAGCACATGTTAATGGGTTGAGAATAAACAAATAGTCAATTAGGCTCAAAGGGACTTAGCAACGATATAATTGAAAGGTTGGCTATTTAGCTTTGGCTAAAGAAAATGAATGCCTTTATATGAGGATTCTACCTACGAAAGAATTTTGTGAGGGTGAAGGAGTTGGAAGATCACACCTTTTCCTTAAGACAAGAGTTACAGGTTTCGAGCTTACCTGAACGAATAGGACAAACGCTTTATCATGCTTAAGCTTTCATTGCTCTACTTGGTGGTTTGGAGATGTTGGATGGCATTTCTAGCATTGCATATTGGGCTTAGTTAAACTTTCACAAAAAGCCATTAGGATTATTAAATGTTAATGATTTTTATGATTATCTGTTGTCTTTCTTTGATCATATTGTGGAAATAGGCTTTATACCCCAAGCGACTCTCCATTCCATAATTTCTGCCCCAACTGCTTATCAGTTGCTCGATCAATTGCAAACCTATGTACCTAAACCAGATATAGTAGTCAAGCAAATAGGTGGGCAATCTTTAGATAGCAGTCAGAAGCAGGATCTAGACACAACTCTTCGGTTGTAACTTTCTTTAATCTCTTGGTTTTACTCTTAGCATTTTGGTTTTACTTTATTTTGTGTTTATGTGTTTAAAGAAAACCTTTCTCTAAGCTCTAGAAGACATTGGGGACAATGTCTGATTTAGGTTGGTGAGGAGAAAAAAATTATATTTTGTTAGTAAAACCATTAGATGCATGGGATATAGAAAAAATGGCAGAATAAGGAGTTATTCTTAACTTCTGATATGCATTTTATTAGTTGCATTTTTTGTTGTTGTTCCTTCTTAAAAAAAAGAGTAAAAGTAAAAAAAATCATCTTGTTCAAGTGCTTTTTAATGATCTTAAGAAGTATATAAGTTTTAAGTATGGATCAACTGAATTTAGAGATTTTATAGCATGAATGAACAACTGATTGTTGCAATTGGTGATGAATTTTGAGATTTCATGAACTGAGTTTAAAAACCCCTAATCGTGAGCTTTAGAGACTATAATGATTATTTCTCTTATGTGTGATAGTCACCTATTAAGTTATCACTCTAGAACTTGCTTTAAATCTGATTGAAATAACATCTCACATGCACATTCAAAAATGAAAACCCTTGCTTCCATTCATGGATGCAGAAATGATCATACTTCCCCTTAGGCCTTGGATGCCTCTCCTGTATACAAAGTTAATTTTTCTGGCAGCTAATGAAATTCGAAGTTCTTTAGCTGCTATGACAAACTCTCTATTCTAGCCTTAATAAGTTCACCAAAAATGCAAATAGATGTGAATCTACATTTTTGTGTGATACCCTTTTTTTCTTTCTTTCTCTTAGACCATTTGTGTTTACAAGTAAAAGAATGCATATTTATAAGTGAAGTGTATATTTACAAGTGAAAGAGTACATATATATAACACTAAAACAGTGACAACAAAATCATACAAATCACGCATTTTTTAAAGAAGTTTGAAAAAGTTTCTGACACAGATGACCGGTGTGTCATTATGTGAAGAAATTAAATAAAAAAAATGAAATAAAGTCAAAAGTTACCTAAAAAAAGACATATTAAACAAAAGCTAGTGAAAAGATAAGACAGATTAGACAAAAGTTACGAAAAAGATAAAAAAAATTAAACAAAAGCATGATTATATACAGTAGTTATGATTTTGGCTCAAATCTTCATCTGGTTTTACGTCCAGTAACGACTTAAAATGCTTTATATGAATCGAGGATTTACTTCCCATCTAGTTTTTTTATAAACTGGCAAACAGGGTCATTTAATATCAGATTTCCAAGACAATAGCGCTCTTTTTCTCTGTTGAATATGTCTGCTAAATGAAGAAGAATACGATGAACATCACCACTCGGATGTATCTCAAGAGTTTGAATGATATCATCCAGTGACTCCTTACTCAGTCCATCCTTTATAAATTTAATTTTATCTTCTTGATTTATTGAAATCATACCCTTTACTCCTACAGTGCTGATCACAATTTTACCTTGCACATTTATGACAGACATTCATCCTTTTAGCTCTTCTCTTTTTAGAGTAAGAACTTCTTCCCATTCCTGGCAAAGGTTTAACAAATGATTTATGAATCTCACCTGCTAAATATACCTTAGTTTCAATGATCTAGCGTACGTCTACAGGAAGGCCCAAACTATTCAATATCATCATCCTTTCAAGTTGACTGTTATAGATCTTCGAGGCTTATAGTTGTCCTCTATCAAGATTTTATGCATACAAATTGAAGGACTAATTGAAAGAGGCAAGCTTCACCCAAGAGAGGCGATGAATTGGATGTTGTGATAAATTTTTCTGTTGATGCGGCGATACGACAATAGCTGTTGACAGAGTAGAGTTGAGAAGATTAGCACATAGAGAGTTATACTTGTTTGGCCCAAAAACCAGGCCTACATCCAGTCTTCAGAGATCATGACCTACTAAGATTTTTAATATGCTTCCAGGATTCAATAGGCTCTTAGAACGCCGCAAAACAACAATCATCCTTTAAAAGATTGCAAACAGAAATATTCTAACACTTCGAAATTTCTCTCCCCCTACGACAAGTCTTACATTCAGAAAAAATAATCCTATGACCTTTCTCCCTTGCTTACATATACAAGTCTTATGAGCAGCAACGTTCTTTCCTGCTTACACCACTGTAAGCAGCAACGTTCTCTACTGCTTGTACCTGGTAAGTCTTATGAGCAGAAAGTCCTACTAGGAATTATAACCCCCTTCCCACCTTAGGCTGAGATTAAGTTCTTAAAAACATAATTAATGTGGAATTAGAAACCATATTTCAAATTGGGACTTATTAAGGAAATCTTTTGCCCGAAATTGGATTTGCAAAAAAACGTTTCAAAACTTATTCACAATGGCCTCATATTCAGAGACAAGATCACTTAAGCATATTGGACCTCACCCGAGTGAAAGCCAAATGCCTCACTCGAGGAGCTGAGAGTGAAGTCCAGAAAGTGAGAACCTGAGAGCACAAGAGAAATGGCAGTAGCCCAACTGGCTCACTACACTCGAGTGGATACCCCATATCCGTGAGTGAGAAGGCACACTCTTGCGCCATATCCACGGGTGACAACCCGAGAGGCAAGTCCTTCGTGCCAAATACACTAGTCACTCAAGCATAAGGAGGCTCACTCGAGTGATATTCATCCCTCACTCTCGAGTGAGACTATGCACTCTTGGATTTTCCAAAAAGCATAATAGGAAAACTGAAGAGAAATAGAAGATACACACAGCACTTGAGCATTTTTCATCCCTACCCGAGTGATCATCATCCCTCACTCAAGTGAATCCCGAATCACTCGAGTGATTCTATCAAAACCAAAAAATGCAGAAATACCAAACTTCCTAACACTTGCCGAATTGATCCCTATGGACATAAAACCTTACCTAAAGCCATCCCCATATAAAAACACTCAATAAACTCAATGGGATTATCAGAATCATCAAAATACTACTCCATTATCATGCTTTAGGTTTTGGGCAACTAAATCAACAAAATACCAATCTAATCCAAACATCACATTTCAATCACCAATCAATCTATCTATCCTAAATTCATTCCAAGATACCATTCTCATGCCAAAAATATACCAAATGAATAGTGGCTCTCATTTTCAGATTCAAGCCAAGATTTCCAGAAATTATAAACTATTTCAAATGGCATGAAACTTAGATAGATAGATTGGTTTCACATACCTCTTCATCTTCTCCAAAAACACTCTTTTATTCTCAAATCTCCAAAATTTCGTGGGAGCTCAAACTAATACCAATGGCCAAACTATACAGATCAAAATGAAGCTTATCACTCAATTATCAGCATTTATGAATTGTGTTTTAGCAATGGAGTCGAATTTCTCACCTTAATCACTAGCTTTTCTTCCTCTCTTTTGCCTATAAGGTCACCGAAAATGCAAAAGAAAAGAGAGAGAATGAGAGAGAGATTGAGTGTGTTCAAGAGAATGAAGAAATGATTGCACTCCCTCCTCCCATACTCATTCCAGCACACAAAGAGGGAGAAGAGGAGAGAGAAATTGTTTTTAATTGCATTTGACTTTTCTACATGCTCTCTCATGCTCCCCAACTTGCCACTTGTCAAAATGCTATTGGCTCACCCCAAAATAAGTCACTAATTAGCGTCTCTAATTTCTCCATTAGCCAGTTCAATTTTGCCCATCATTTTCTCTTAGTTAGTAATTAACTTCCCTTAATCACTAACTTATGGCCAACATTCCCATTCTTCCAATTTTTTATTAATTATGACATATTAATTATTATTGCCATAAAAAACATAATAATTCCAATTAAATGAATAATTATCCACAATAATCATGATTAGCCCTTAATCAAAATTTGGGATATTACAATTCTCACCCCGTTCAGTAAATTTTTCCCTTGAAATTTGTTACACATCTTGGGGCATAAAATCGAGAAATCTCTTCTTCATGTCCACTTCCGCCTCCCAAGTAGCTTCCCTTAGAGACATTCCCTTCCAAACCACCTTCACAAATGGTAAGCTTCGATGCCTGATCCTCCGCTCTTCTTGATCGATGATACGCTCTGGCTCTACCGCATAAGTGAAGTTATTTTGCAATCCAACCTCTTCATACTCAATAATATGCTCAGGGTCTAGTTGGTACTTCTTGAGCTGCGAGACATGGACCACATCATGTAGTCCACTCAAACTTGGTGGTAGAGCTACCCGATATGCCACTGGCCCAATTCTTGCCAAAATCTCAAATGGACTAATGTATCTTAGACTTAGCTTCTTTCGCTTGATTGCTATCCTGATGCCTGTGACCGAAGACACTCTCAAGAAGACATGATCCCCCACTTCAAACTCAAGAGGTCTTCTCCACTTATCAGCATAGCTCTTCTGACAACTCTGAGTTGTAAAGAGCCTTTTTGTGATAACTCGGATCTGCTCAGCAGTTTGGTCAACAAGATCTGGCCCATACAACTTCTTCTCAGACAACTCATTCCAACACAATGGTGACTGACACTTTCTCCCATATAGCGCCTCATACGGAGCCATCTGAATACTTGCATGGTAACTGTTGTTGTATGCAAACTCAGCCAATGGAAGATTTTAATCACATTTTTCCTTGAAGTCAAGGACACATGCTCTCAGCATATCTTTAAGAGTCTGTATAGTCCTCTCTAATTATCCTTCTGTCTAAGGATGGTAGACCGTGCTAAACCACAACTGAGTACCCATGGCTTCGTGCAGAGTTCTCCAGAATATTCAAGTAAACCAAGGATCTCTATCAGAGATAATATTCTTCAGTGTACCATGGAGTCTCACAATCTCCTTAAAATAAATCTCAGCCAGCCTGTCAGGAGAATAGTTAGCGTTGATAGGTGTGAAGTACGCAGACTTAATGAGTCGATAAACAATAACCCATATCACATCATAGTTTTTGATCCTGGGCAGACTCACTACTAGATCTATAGTCACACTCTCCCACTTCCATTCTGGAATTTCTGGACTTTGAAGCAATCCTGGCGGTCTTTGGTGTTCAATCTTCACCCTTTGACAAGTAAGACACCGCACTCTTCAACCCTGGCCACCAGTATATAGACTTCAAGTTGTGATACATCTTGGTCATATCGGGGTGAAGAGTATACTGACTCTTATGAGCTTCATCAAGAATTCTTAACCTCAAGTCAGCCTTCAGTAGAACATAGATTCTCTTCTGGTAACGAACCAGTCCACTTGGTGACAAGTCATAGTCTCGAGTCTCTCCTTGCTCAATCATAGCTCGAATCAACTGGGCTCGCTCATCATGCATCTAAGCTCCTTCAATTTCAGTCCTCAGGTCATTCTCCCCTTGGACCACACCATAACTTGCACATAGGATATCATTCGAGAGATTCAAATCCCGAAAATCCTCTATCAGTTTCTTCTTCATTGCCACTAACACCGCCTTCCGACTCAAAGCATCCGTGATGACATTAGCCTTACCCAGATGATATTTAATCTCCATATTATAATTTTTCAACAACTCCTTCCATCGACGTTGTCTCATGTTCAACTCTTGCTAATCGTATAAATATTTGAGACTTTTGTGGTCGTAGTACAATTCCACAGTCACACCGTATAGGTAATGACGCCAAATTTTTAATACAAACACTATTGCCGCAAGCTATAGATCATGAGTGGGGTAGTTCATCTCATGTAGTTTTAGCTGTTGAGAGGTATAGGCCACCACTCTTCCCTGTTGTATCAGGACACACCCTAACCCTGCTTACTCGCATCACTGTACATGACGTAAGCCTCAATGGGATCAGGTATAATCAACACTTGTGCCATAGTCAACCTCTTCTTCAGCTCTGTGAAACTTCGCTCACAACGTTCGTCCCACAAAAACAGTTGATCCTTCCTCGTGAGCTTGGTCATCGGCAATGCAATACGCAAGAAGTTCTAAATGAACCTCCGATAATAACCAACAAGACCTAGAAAGCTACGAATCTCAAAAACAGTTTCTAGCCTTTTACAATCAATTATTGCTTCCACCTTACTGGGATCCACCGATACCACGTATCGTGAGATCACATAGCCAAGGAACTTTACTTCCGTTAGCCAAAAGTTATACTTACTCATCTTGGCATAGAGTTTCTTTTCCCACAAGATTCTCAGCACAATTCTCAGATGTTGCTCATGTTCTTCTCTACTCTTAGAGTATATCAGAATGTCGTCAATAAACACAACCACAAATTGGTCGAGATACTATCGAAAGACGCGATTCATATAGACCATGAATACCGCCGATGCATTCATTAACCCAAAGGGCATCACAAGGAACTCATAGTACCCGTATCTCATTCTGAAAGCAGTCTTCGGAATATCCGCTGCCTTCACACGCAACTAATGATATCTTGACCTTAGATCAATTTTGGAGAATACATATGAGCTAGACAATTGATCTAACAGGTCATCGATTCTTGGGAGTGGATACTTGTTCTTAACAGTAACTTTGTTAAGTTCTCTATAATCGATACAAAGTCTCAAACTTCCATCTTTTTTTTTCACAAACAACACTGGAGCTCCCCACGGTGATACACTGGGTCCGTTGAACCCTTTCTCAAGTAATTCTTTAATTTACTTCTTCAAATATGCCATCTCGTTAGGGGCCATATGATATGGGGCTTTGGATATTGAACCAGCTCTAGGCACAATCTCAATTGGGAATTCTACTTCCCTTTCCAGAGGTAATCCCCTAAGATCCTCTAGAAATACCTCAGGGAATTCTCTTACCACCGGTATACTCTCTAGAGCTTCACTTGACTCTCCCTGAACAGAGAAGAACACCATATACCCTTTGCATCCCTTCTTAAGATATCTTTCTGCTTTAGCTGTTGAAAGTAAGTTCAAACTAGCATTCACATTGTTTCCCTGCTATGTATTACGATCATCTATCCTCTTATTACCACAATCAAGCATCATATCATTTGCTCTTAACCAATAAAACCTAGAATAACTTCTAGTTGTTGGATCCGTAAGCAAATCAAATCAACCACGGACTCAAGTCTCTCAACAACTATCACACAATTGAGACAAGCTTCAGCCGTCATAGCCTTGACACCTATCGGCGTCAACACAATCAAATCAAATGGTACTCTATGCACATACAATCCCAGACGCTTTACAATGTCATAAGCTATGAAAGAATGACTGGTACCCAAATCAAATAAAGCATTTAACTTATTATCACTGAGAAGAATTTTACCTTGGATCAATCCAGGCGACTTCCGGGCCTCCTCATGAGTCATGGCGAACACTCGACCCTAATTCCTGGGCCTTTACTCTGCCGGCTGTCATGGGCACTTAGGAGAGATGTGACCCACTGGGCACTTAGGGCACTTAGGGCTTAGGGCTAATACCGGCTGTCATGGGCACTTAGGGCTTCTTGTTACCACCCCCATATGAGGATCCTTACCCCTTTTGCTTCTAAGAAGTATTAGCCTTACTAGGCTCACTACGACTGTCTTTACCCTAGCTGGGTACAAATCCCTCAGATTGTTCTCAACAACCCTACACTGCTCCACCCCTTATTGAAGTCAGTAAACAAGTGAGTGGCTAATCTCTTTTTTAATTCATGCCTCAAGACCTTGATAAGCATATCGGAGCTCCACTCCACATCATCCCTATTCCGGAGATGTGTAAAGTACTGAGATAGTCAGACAAAACGGGAAAGATACTCATCAAAACTCTCCGTATCCCCCTGCCTGATAGACAAGAACTCATATTCTTTTTCCAATCTCACGGACTTAGGGAAGTATTTCTCATTCAATTTTTCTTGGAACACCTCCCAAGTCAATGGCACATTTTGGCTTTTCAATGACATGGCGATATTCCGCCACCACCGATCAGCATCCCCCAATAGCTTATACACAGCTAGCTTCGCCTTTACCTCCGTAGAGGACTCGAGGACCTCAAAAATCTTCTCTAGACGATTCAACCAGTCCTCAGCAACTTGGGGCTCAAACCTCCCTTTGAACATCGGAGGCATATGCTTACAGAATTTTGAGACCCAATATTGCAAGTCCCTCTCCTCACGAGCCGGTAACCCTAGGGACTCTTGATTAGGTACCGTGTGAGGTGGGGATTCATGAGATCCATTGGACCCCTCAGCTGTCTCCTCATGATGAGTCTCTGGTTGAGTTTCCTCATTAGTTGATTGGGCCCTTCCCTCATTGCGCTTGGCCCTTTCCTCTCTTAGCTCTTCCCTCAGCTCAGCTATCATATCTCTTTGCTCCCGTATGAGATCCATCATCTCTCGTATTGGATCAGGAGGATTGTCATTCAACTCCTCCACCTCGGGATCCTCTTGCCTGACTCTTAGGTGAACCATGTTGTCCTTTAACTATACAATGATTTACCATATCAGTTTCAAAGCAAATGTATACACATAATCCATAAGACTTAGATATATCTACAAATAGTAGAAATACTCATGTGTATACAACCAACAATTATCAATCATCACGCTACCTAAAGCCAAAGAACTAAGGCCAACTAAGGGAGCTATCCTAGCAAATCCTCACCTTGCCAGGAACTACAGCTCTGATACCATAAATATAACCCCCTTCCTATCTTAGGTCGAGATTAAGTTCTTAAAAACGTAATTAATATGGAATTAGAGATCATATTTCAAATTAGGACTTATTAAGGAAATCTTTTGCCTAAAATTGGATTTGTAAAAACTTTTTCAAAACTTATTCACATTGGCCTCATATTCACAATACAAAACAATAATGGCCTATACAGGTGGATTTCATTTAAAAATATCAGAGTGCAAAGTAAATTCCTGACTCACTCGGGTTCCATTAATTAGTAAATGGATTATACAAAGGCACAAAGCCAATAGTTCTTTTTCCTTATCTTGGGGATTACACGAAACTACACTATACTTCCAAAATATACAACTATTTACCATAAAATATCCAATGAATTTTACATTGATAACCATTAATCAAAATAAACTCATAAACTGGAGCTTTAACTGCTCTTCGTTGCCCACTTTCCCTTGGATCCTTCTGCCCTGTCTGAAAATTTGTGTTTTTGGGAGAGTGAGATTTTAAAGAATCCCCGTAGTAACAAATCACTCATAATATGCACAACATAAAAGCATGAAAGTAAATCATCCATACAACAAACAACAATCCCAACAACAGTTGTAATGGCTGGGATAGATATCATGAGTATTGCCCCTACGATGGCTCACGTTGAATTGCTCGCGCTGTAATGCCATATAGCCGATAACACATTCACAATGATAAATATGCATACCAATTATCATACACAACATGAGAGAAAAGTCACTACCTGATTCCTTCTGGGCGTTCCTCAGCACCGGTCTCTCCCGCATCGGGCAAAATATCGTATCCTATAATCATAATTAGGGACGAAGAGTTATTTCTCTATTCTAATTCTCAATATCTTCATAACACTTAATTAGTTATCATTATTTCTCTTTTAGTACTCAAGAATACCTCTAACCATAGCCCTAAGGGGATGGAAGAACTATCCCAAAGATCCCTTTTTTGGAAACACAAACAGACATTTTCTATAAAGGCACTCGAGTGAAGATGGCCTTACTCGAGTGAGATTGTATCGATACTCGAGTGAAGGAAACCTCACTCTAGTGGACGTACGGTCTGCACTCGGGCACCAGAGAGTGAGAGACAGTAAGTGTATAACCAAGAGCACGAATAAGATTTTCAGAGATAGGATCACTCAAGCAAACTGGACCTCACCTGAGTGAAAGCCAAATGCCTCACTAGAGCAATTGAGAGTGAAGTCTAGAAAGTGAGAACCCGAGAGCACAAAAGAAATGGCAGTAGCTCAACTAGCTCACTGTACTCAAACACAACATGGCTCACTCGAGCGGATACCCCATATCCACGAGTGAGAAGGAACAATCTTGCACCATAACAGAGGGTGAAAACCCGAGAGGCAAGTCCTTGGTGCCAAATACAACAGTCACTCGAGCACAAGGAGGCTCACTGGAGTGATATTCATCCCTCACTCACGAGTGAGCCTATGTACTCTAGGATTTTCCATAAAGCACAACAGAAAAATTGAAGAGAAATAGAAGATACGCACAACACTCAAGCATTGTTCATCCCTACCCGAGTGATCATCATCCCTCACTCGAGTGAATCCCGAATCACTAGAGTGATTCTATCAAAATCAGAAAATGCAGAAACAGACCAAACTTCCTAACACTTGCCTAACTGATCCCTATGGACATAAAACCTTACCTAAAGCCATCCCCACATAAAAACACTCAATAAACTCAATAGGATCATTAGAATCATCAAAATCCTACTCCATTATCATGCTTTAGGTTTTAGGCAACTAAATCAACAAAATACCAATCTCATCCAAACATCACATTTCAATCACCAATCAATCTATCTATCCTAAACTCATTCCAAGATACCATTCTCATGCCAAAAACATACCAAATGAACAGTGGCTCTCTTTTTCGGATTCAAGCCAGAATTTCCAGATATTATAAACTATTTCAAATAGCATGATAATTAGATAGATAGATTGGTTTCACTTACCTCTTCAACTTTCTAAAAACACTCTTTGATTCTCAAAACTCTAAAATTTCATTGGAGTTCAAACTAACACCATTGGCCAAACTATACACATCAAAATGAAGCTTATCACTCGAGGATCAACATTTATAAATTTTGTTTGAGCAATGGAGTCCAATTTCTCACCTTAATAACCAGTTTTTCTTCCTCTCTCTTGACCACATGGTCGCCAGAAATGAAGAAGAAAAGAGAGAGAATGAGAGAAAGAGATTGAGTGTGTTGGAGAGAATGAAGAAATGATTGCACTGCCTCCTCCCATACTCATTCCAGCGCACAAAGAGGGAGAAGAGGAGAGATAAATTGTTTTTAATTGTATTTGACTTTTATACAAGCTCTCTCATATTCCCCAACTTGGCACTTGTCAAAATGCTATTGGCTCACCCCAAAATAAGTCACTAATTAGCTTATCTAATTTCTCCATTAGCCAATTCAATTTCGCACATCATTTTCTCTTAGTTAGGAATTAATTTCCCTTAATCACTAACTTATGGCCAATATTCCCCTTCTTCCAAATTTTCACTAATTATGACATATTAATTAATATTGCCATAAAACACATAATAATTTGAATTAAATTCATAATTATCCACAATAATCATGATTAGCCCTTAATCAAAAATTGGGATATTATAGGAATTCTCTCAACTTATCTCTTAAGGATATCAACCCTTTCAAGGTCCCTATACCTTAAGATCAAATGAAAATAGAATTTGTAGTATATACAGACTCTCTCATAGAGTAAATATGATAAACACTGCAGAATGATATGAATACAGAGAAAATATGAATAACAGAGACTCATAGATTTACTTGTGTGAATTCTTGTTCTTGGTTATCCTTGATGGTCTCTGAAGCTTTGCACTTATAGCTAGTTGGTTTTGCTCATTAAATAATAATCATTGTGGAGCGGAGTACTTTACTATGGAACAACATCGTATGTTTGAAATCTTTGAATATGGTAGGTACGTGCTTGGTTGGTAGTAATGATTCTGTCTGCCGTTATTTGACTTCCTTTGTGCTTTTCTAATTTAAACGTTCAAACACCTGTATCACACTTGTAATATATGTTATACAATGTTAAATAATAATAACAAGTAGAGATAAAATGATTAGATAATATTAAACCATATTCGGATTGATCGCTGTGAGTCAATAACGTTTTAGCTTCTGCAGAGGATCACTTGAATGTAAAGAGAGCTCTCTCGAGTGCAATACCATATTTTCTCTTCTTGCTTCAGCTTTTCACTTGTACTTGCATGTGATTTTGAGATAGTGCATTTTCATACTGGCGAATGATATGGGTTCTCACTCGAGTGCACTTGTACTTTATACTATGAACCAACGTCTCTTGATAACACTCGCATCCCATTTTATCAAGAGTGTGATTTTACACTTGCAGATGATGTGGGCCCTCACTCGAGCATACTTACAATCACACGAGTGCACAAAATATTCTTCTATAAGATATTCTTTTGCTTGAGCACTTGCATCATAATGGAGAGTTAGATTTGACACTCGTAGGTGCTGAGGTGTCACTGGGTGCATGTACTCTCCACTCAGGCACTCTTTCTCTTCCATGCACTACATGACTCTCAGGCAAACACTTCCTGTTTCTCACTTGCTTGGACTCGAGTGCAGTTAAGGCTATCACTCGAGTATAATATATGTGCTTGAGTAAAGTAATAATATCCTGTCTCTGCCTTTGTCTTTATCAAACACTTATAGGAGCGTTCCATCATGCTTAGGTTCAAATCTTATCATAACTCAAGTGCTGTGGCCATCATTCGAGTTGTCCTGGTATTTTCAGCTAGAGTCTGCTTTTGTCAAACACTTTCTATCCACCACTTGCTTTTGCTCGAGTGCAAAAGTGCTTAATGCTTGAGTGCTAGCTCCATTATTCAAGTGCATCAGTTAAAATCACAGCAATGACTCTGAACTTTTGTGATATGTATTTGGTTCTTTTAAACCATTGTCTAAACTTGCAAAAACATAAATTTCTTACCATAACACATAATAATCTTTTTGTTATTATCAAAACTTGGAATCTAATATTCTCCCCCTTTTTGATGATGACAAAACCTTTGTGATGAGTTTTAAAAACTTGATTGGAGTGAAATTTTTGAAAACATTTTTAACATTTCCAAATGCATATTTCACCAAAGTTTAAACTCATTTTCAGATTTTTGCACTTAATCTCATATGTTTCCTGCAATACTTCAAATGGACACTTAAAGCCAAGATAAGTCATAATACCATTATATTTGCATATAAACCATTAAATCTGAATAGAAAACTTAGCAAACTTGAAAATGACCATTAATGAACTTGTAAAGTACAATATCAATCTTGAATAAACATCTACCCCATATACAACCATGTCAGTAAAAATAAACTAGAAAAAATCAAATAACAATAATCCTACCCCTACACATAAAACTACCCAATACTCCCCCTTAAACCAAAAATCTCCCACATCAGACCATATAGCTCAGAAACCATCACAGATCCTTTTCTCCTATTTTGTCAACATAGGAAGGGGGTTAAGGAAAAACGAGATCACATGGTGGAGTGTAGATTACCGTGGCAGTGGAAGGATCAAATGGCTCAGGCTCAAAAAGTAGAGATGATGGCTGAGGCACAGAGGTTGCAAGTGGTTGTGAAGGCGGCCGGTCATAAGTGACATCAATATTAGAATGAGGGTTTGTAAAGAGAATATGAGTCCGAGTTTGAGAAGGTCAGGCTGTGGTAGGAGTAGACTCAGGAGGTACCTCAGTAGAAATGGTCGAAAGATGAGTGTAAAAGTAGATCTCCATATCAGTGATTCTTTGAGACTGATATGCTTGGGCCTTGAACATCATATCAAAATTGGCATTAGCCTTGTCCACCAATCTTGAGACTTGATATTCCATCTTGTTCAATAGTTTCTTATACTCACTCATCATTCCTTTTTCATCCCAGTACTAGCTTGATTTTCTACTTCGGCTAGATAGGTTGATAGTGATGCATTCAAGAAAGATGGAGGTGGAGTAGGACCTTGTGCAGATGACTGTGCTTCATCACCTCTAGAAGGAGAGGCTTTTCTCTAAGATGTAGCCCTGGTTTGGCTCACTAGAAGATCGATACCTATATGTGTCAATTGAGCTTGCCAAACTGCGGAATGGTTACCCTCTCAGTTCCTTCCAAATACCATACTTTGTTATGCTTGAGAATAAGAGACACAAGTTATGGATATGGAATTGTGGTGGATCTTGGTAAAGAAATATAAACCTTCTCATCTCACCAAAGATTAGCTCCCCTATATTTCTTTGCTGTCTAGTTAGGAAGGAAGCCAGAAGGCAGTAGTTTCTTAGAGAAAAATGGGTGTAGTTTTTGGATTTATTGACAATATTACGGGGTGTGAATGTAATGAAGGGCACAAATAGGGTTAGGTATGTCAATAGGCTTAAACTTAAGAAGACCTATAGGATCATTTGGCCTTAAATGCTGGAAGACTTCATTAGCAGAGAGTGTAAAACCAAGAATATCATTAATGATAGCAGTAGATGTCATAATAAGTTGATCTCTAACAGCGGTAGATACTGCTTCCTCTACCAACTCTCTGGCCCTAAACTATATGTTATGGACTTTTATGTTGCAGTAAAAGGTTCTCATAACAAAGGGTAAATAAGGGAGATTAACATTCAGTCAAGGATCATAAAATCCAAGAAAAGGATGAAAATCCAAACTACAGCTTTTCTTCAGATAATCTAAGTCCATATAAACTATGGGGCAGAAATGTCTATGAGCAAACTCAGAGTCATGTACGTTCTGAATAAGTAGGTTCAGTTCCTTGACATTAAAACCTTCTGGAGGATTTGTGTCTTGTTCTTCCTCTAAAGCCTGTGAAGTAGAATATGCTTCTAAAGCAGCTTGACTTGTATGGCCAATATGATGAGAACTTAAGGCACCAGCTTGGGAGGCAATCTTGCTAACTAAGGCATCAAGCTTGGACTTTTTCATTTCTTCTCTAAGTTGCACATTGAAAAAGTCATCTGAGGAAGAAGATTGTTGTGGTTGCTCTGTGTCCTTCTTCTTTCCTCTTCCTTTGACTTCTTTCGTTTGAGACCGAGTGACAACCGATTCCTTAAAAACCACTCCCTTCAGTTTCTTTTATGGAGGTTGATCCTTCTTAGCCATTTTAGGCTTAGGATGAGGTGTCTTAGCTGGAGTTCTTTTCTTGGTGGTTTTAGGTTTACGAGGAGGTGTTGGAGTAGAGATAGAGAAGGTGTTGGAGATGAAGATGTTGCCACTGGACTATCTGAAGCACTAGCGATAGATTGAGTAGATGAAGGTGAATGGGATCTTTAGGAAACAACATGCATCTTAGTTCTAGCCATTTAGAAATAAAATGAGAATCAAGAAGTTGATAAGGGCTTAAAGAAATATTTTCAGAAAATCTCTTCAGTTAGGGCAAGAACGAGAAGCTAAAAATGATAAATCTAGCCTTATGAAGATGATTGAAGAGTTGTAACAAAAATTTGAAGCAATCTGAGGCTTTTAATCGATGGGTAATGGTTGGAGGTGAAGAGGTACGTCTTTCGAGTGATGGGATGCTTCGAGTGAGAAGAGGAACTGTGACGGTTTGAGTTTTCACGTATTTAATATAAGTGTCAACACTCGAGTAACAACCCTAGTGCTCAAGTGTTGTTCATACAATGCTTGAGTAAGACAATTTGATGCTCGAGTGATATTTAAAGACATATAATAAAGCATATAAAAGCTTACCTGATATAAGTGTATTTTGGTATATTTTTCATCTTTGTACTCAAATCCTCAAAGATCATTTGAGTAACCATTCTTTGAATGGGTATTTTCATAAATCTTTCCCTTTTGCTCGAGTGCTCTTGCTTCACTTTAGGCATATTCATACCGTGCTCGAGTGATATTCTTCCTTCACTAGAGTGAGGTTTGACACTTTTCGTATGCTCAAGTGAGCTTCAAGAGTTCTTACATACTTTATTAATCCTTGTTTTATATAGCTAGAAATAGAGTATATGATATAGTTCCACACTCAAGAATTCATTTCTGACTTAGGTGACAAGATCACTTGCACTCGAGTAAGCCATCCAACACTTGAGTGACAAACCTATAAAAGCATTTTCTATATACTCTAATGCTTAAGTAAGAATGGTTATCATCAAAACTTACATTAAACATAATAATTAGCAAAAAAACTTACAACTCATTGGGATTAACCATTCCTAATTCTCTTCGAATATATAAGAATTGATCTTTAGCTATCGGTTTTATGAATATGTCAGTGAGTTGAAGATGTGTTGATATGAATTCTACTTTGACATCCTTCTTTTGCACGTGATCTCGAATGAAATGATGTCGGATATCTATATGCTTTGTTCTTGAATGTTGCACAGGATTCTTGGCTAAGCTAATTATGCTAGTATTGTCATAGTAAATTGGTATCTCCTTTAAGTATATCCCTAAATCTTAAAGTTGTTGCTTCAACCACAGTACCTGGGAACAAGATGCTGCAGCTATATATTCAGCTTCAGTGGAAGATAATGGTACTGTGTTCTGCTTCTTGCTAAACCATGAAACCAGAGAGCCTCCAAGAAATTGACATTGTCCACTAGTACTTTTCCTGTCAGTCTTCTATCCTCCATGATCTGAATTTAAATAGGCCATTAATTATTCATTTCCTCTCTTTGGATACCATAGGCCAAGTTCTATAATGTCTCCTAGATATTTGAAGATTCTTTTTATAGCCTCTGCATGTGATAACTTAGGAGTAGATTGATACCTTACACGCATTCCAACACTAAATTGTATATCTGACCTGCTTGCCTTAGATAGAGTAATGAACCAATCATTCCTGTATATTTAGTGAAGTTGAAGTCAGGGCCTTTTACGGCAACATCCAATAATGTTGTAGAGCTCATTGGAGTATCAGCTCGATTTACATTGTCCATTTCGTACTTCATCAATAACTCCTTCAAATATTTTGTTTGGGATACAAATATCCCATTCTTCTTTTGTTTGATTTGAAGTCTAAGAAAGAAGTTTAATTCTCTCATCATAGACATTTCGAACTCTCCTTGCATAATCTTCAAAAATTCTAGACAAAGAGATTCGTTAGTAGCACCAAAAATAATATCATCAACATAAATTTGAACAATCAGAAGATCATTTTTGTTATGTTTCATGAAAAGAGTTGTATATACTTTTCCTCTGACAAAGTTTTGATCAAAAAGAAATTTTCTAAGTCTTTCATACCAAGCTCTAGGTGCTTGTTTCAAACCATATAAAGCTTTCTTAAGTTTGAAAACATGATCAGGCTTTGTTTCATCTTCAAAACTAGGAGGTTGTTCTACATATACTTTCTCCATAATATAACCATTTAGAAAAGAACTTTTCACATCAATTAGATAAAGTTTAAAACCTTTAATGCAAGAAAAGGCAAAGAGTACTCGCATTGCTTCCAATCTTGCCACTGGAGCATATGTTTCCTCATATTCAATTCCTTCTTCTTGATTATAGCCTTTGGCTATCAATCTTGCTTTTTTCTCATAATGATTGTTGATTCATGAAGTTTGTTTTTGAAAACCCATTTGGTTCCTATAACCATGTGATCTTTAGGTTGAGGTACCAAATCCCAAACTTGATTTCTTCAGAATTGGTTTAATTCTTCTTGTATAGCAATCACCCAATCATTGTCAGATAAAGCATCTTCCATATTAGAAGGTTCAATCTCATAAATAAAAGCAAAAAAATTTACCTTATTAAGAATTCTATTTCTAGTTTTGACACCTTCATGAATATCTCCAATTACTTGATCAATTGGATGATCTTTAATATGTCTCCATACTTTTGGTTGAGCATGATCATTGATATCTTCTTTGTTTTGAAAATCATTTGTTTCAAAATCAATTTTATTTGAAATAGTTTTGTTTTTCTTTATCAAATCCATTTCTTCTTCATCAAAATGCTTTACTGAGAATCAAGTTCATCAAACACAACATGAATGGATTCTTCAACAATACATGTTCTTTTATTTAAAACTCTATAAGTTTTACTTCTATTAGAATATCCTAAAAATAAACCCTCACCAGACTTTAAATCAAATTTACCTAAGTTTTCTTTACCGTTGTTGTGAATGAAGCACTTGCATTCAAAGATGTGTGAATGAGCAAGATTTGGCTTTCTTCCTTTGTAGAGTTCATATGGTGTTTTTCCAAGCGACTTGCGAATATATGCTCAATTTGAAATATAGCATGCGGCATTCATTGCATCCGCCCAGCATACTTATGACATTTCCTATTCATTGAGTATTGCCCTTGCCATTTCTGTGAGGACTTTGTTCTTCCTTTCTACTACTTGATTTTGCTGGGCGTTCTAGGTGCAGAGAAGTTGTGATCTATTCCCTTGTTGTTGTAAAAATCTTCAAATAGTTGATTATCAAATTCTCCTCCATAGTCTGTCCTAACAGAGACAATAGAAATACCTTTCTCATTTTAGACCTTCTTAGACAACATAATAAATTCGATAAATGTTTTATCTTTTGAAGAAATAAATATAGTCCATGTAAATCTTGTAAAATCATCACAATTACTAAAGTATATCAATTTCCACTAAAACGTTTTACTCTTGCTGGACCTACCAAATCCATATGAAGTAATTGTAAAGACTTGGAAGTAGAAATCTCATACTTTGTTTTGAATGAAGATTTAGTTTGTTTGCCTTTTTGACAAGCCTGACAAATCATGTCATCTTTATATTTAAGTTTAGAAAGACCAACAACTAAAACTTTTCTAACCAGTTTGTCGAGGTAATTCATATTAACATGAGCCAGACGCTTAGGCCATAACCAACTCTCCTCTGATTTGCTAAGAAAACAATTTTTAGAAGAATTTGAATTTAAATCAATAGTATAACAGTTACTGTCCCTTTGAGCTTGAATATTTGCCTTGATGGATTGTTTGTTAAGCTGTAAATCCTTCTTGTTTACTATCAAGCATTCTTCTGAATCAAAGATCACCCAGTTATCTCTGTCAGTGCTTTGACTCACACTCAAGAGGTTGTGGCATAATCCTTTCCTCCTTCTCTGGTTTTCACCATGGTGAACTTATTTATTTCACTAGTCATGTGTCTTAAGCATCCACTATCAATATACCACTGTTTGCTTGTGATGCTTTGAGACATACCTAGAGTAAGGTAATCAAGTTTTAGGTACCCACACTTTCTTGGGTCTTTTGAGGTTAGTATGCATTACTTTTGGTACAAGTGTCCCTTTTGGAACCCATTTATACGTACCAATTACCTGTCCTTTTCTAAAATAGCATGATGAAGTATAATGTCTTTTCCTATTACAGTAACTACATGATGAAAATGGATTTGATGTGTGCACATAATTCTTAAAATATTTGAGATAATTTCTACTACGATTTTTCTTATTTCCTCTATTTTTATCCTGATCAGACTTATATCCAATTCCAGATTTATCAAAGGAAACTCTCTGAGATTTTAGAATAACTTTGAGAGTTCCACTTCCTTTAGTAAATCTTTCCACAGTTTTTGTTAAATCACTTATTTTCTTATCTTTTTCTTCACATAATGCACATGATAATATGACAGTATTTTCTAATTCTTTTACTTTCTTCTTATAACTAACCATTTCTTTTGCTACCTTGACAAATTCAGTCTGCAATGCATTATATTCAGATAATAACTCATCATAAGTAGGTTCAGAGTCACTTACCTCAGAATATGATTCTTCTTCTTTGGCTACCAAGCATAGATTTGCAACTTAATCGTTATCACTTTATTCATCCGATGACCTATCACCCCATATAGATTATATGTATGTCTTCTTCTTCTACTTCTTCTTGTCTTTGATTTTGAAGCATTCAGATTTGATGTGTCCAGGCTTTCCACATTCTTAGCATACTATCTGTTGCTCCTTGTTTTCTTTCTTGCTTGGTCTACCTTGATAATTCTTGAAACTCTTTTGGCCTCTTCTATAGAACTTCTTGAATTTTCTCATGATTATTCCCATATCATCATCATTAGGAGCATCTTCATTTTCTGAAGTCTCTTGTTCCTTTATTGCTTTAAGTACAACTCCTCTTTTCTTTTTATCATCAAATTCTTATAGTTACTTCTTGAACCTTAACTTTCCTTCATATTCAGAAAGGCTACCAAAGAGAGAAGATACAGATCTCATTGACTCTCCTTTAGTTCTTCGATAGCTATTACCTTTGCTTCCTATTCTTTTATAAGAATATTAAGGATCTTTCTTACTTGGGAACTTTGGTCAAATGATTTCCTAAATACAGATAGTTAATTAACTAGATGAGTATATATGAGTTCAAATTCTCAGATTCTTTCCCCAAGTTTCATACGAAATAGATCATACTCTGTAATTTGGTCATACTCCAGCCTAGTGTCAATTGCAAACTCCACTTCCCTATCTGGGGCTAATCTATTGATATCCTCTAGAAACACGTAAAGAAATTTGTTTACTGTAGGGATACCTTCTAATGCTATTCCAGCTCTGAATCCACAGAGAAAAACATGATGTATCCCTGACAATCTTTATGTAAGCTTATCTTAGCCTCAGTTACAAAGAGAAAGTTTAGGTTGATTTTTGTATTAGTCGTTGATAGTGGATTAGGATAAATGACCCTTTTGCTTCCACAATCCAGAAATTCATTATTTGCGGCCATCTAATCGATCCTGAGAATTACCTCTAGTTTATTTAGTAGCAAACAAATCAGATATACTATAGACTCGTATCCCTCTGCGTTTATAATATAATTTAAATAGACCTCGATTGTAACGAATCCATTACTCGTAAGCATAGAGACTGTCAGATCATACAGTAATTGATGCACATGTAGGCCTAGCCATCTTAATCAATTGTATGCAATGAATAAATGGCTAGTTCCTAAATCAAACAATACTTGTACCAAATTACCATTGAGAGACATCGTACCTCATATCAGCTCAACAGATTTTCGGGCTTCTTCCTATATTAATGCAAACACTTTGCCTTGTACTTGTTGTCTAGGCTCTTCAGGCTCTTGTCGCTATTGACAAGCTCTAACTATATGTCTCGATTTATGGCAGTTATAATAAACAATTTGCCCTGCTGGCATTGGCACCTACTTTTCCTGACTACATATTTAACCAGGATGGTAATACCTACCACAGTATCTAAAATTTTTTTTTCCAAGGGGTCTTTAGTTACCTTAGCTGTCAAACCAATTCAGCTTTTTACTAGTCCTACCAAAAGAACCACCCTGATATTTGCGCTTCTGTGAATAGTTCCCAACAGATGTGTTCTTGTTACTAACACTTTTTAAGGAGTACAGCTCCAACAAATTGTGCTTGTAATCTGGCACTCTTTCATTGCCTTATTGAATCCCTTAAAATATCTAGAGAACCTGCTTTAAAGATTATATCATCATACCAAAACTCTACTCTTCATCATCATAATATTTCATATATAAGGAGTATCGAAAAAGTCTAATATATTAAGCCAAGTACTTGCTGAAACACTCCTTTTCACCCTACTGTATCATCAGAAATTCTGTCTCTTTGGCAAATCTCACTTACCAGGGAAAATACTTCTCATTGAACTTTTCTTGAAACACTCCCTATGTTACGGGAACATTTTGGGCCTGCGGAATTAACTTATTACTCGTCCACCATTTATTAGCATCTCCTTCCAGCTTATAGACTGCCTATCTTGCCTTATATCATCTGAGGACTCTAGTATTTCAAAAACTTTTCAAGATGAGACAATCAGTCCACAGTGGCTTGGGAATCGAGCTTCCCTCAGAAAATAGTTTGTAGGTGTTGGTAAAATATGGTTACCCAAGTTTGCATACTCTTAACCTTAATAATAGGAGAATCAGGAACCTTTAGCTCAGGTTTTAGAAGCTGCGTATGACCAGCGCCCTGTCTACCAGGGTTATTACATGCTTTTGCATCTGTATTTTGTTTCTGTTGAACCTCCCTTAGGTCATTTCATAATTCATTCAACATATTATGTTGTGTCATCATTATACCTAACAACTGCTGCATCAAGTCAGGCTAGTGCCTAGTTCTTCATTATTGTTTCTATATTAATCCCTAGCTTTACTTCCATTTCAGGCTCTACCTCTTGGTCTACCTCTTATTCTCTCCATCTTTATGTTTCACAATATTGAAACATGGAAGAGGTAAATTTCAAATAGTAATATATCAGTATACTATTCTGATATTGCCCGAATCACATGCTTTAATACAAAAAATGCCAAACCCCTTAACCTCTAGATATTCGTAGACTAATAAATGCATAGTTTAGAGGGCATACAAAAATAGCGGAAATATACTGATAATAAGTGTTTTTTACATTACAAGAAATCCCTATAGAGTTTGCAAAATATATATAATATACCAACTGCACTCTTGTGTGACCGGAACCTCAGTCACTGATAATTATGATTTTTCCCTTGGAGCCACTACCGTCTGCTAGAATATTTTTAAATGTTGAAAAAGGGTGAGATTCGAGTGAATCTTAGTAGTAACATGCTTTTCTAACATATGAAATGTGAAAATAAATATGCAATACACCATGTCATGTAAGATGATAGACTGTTATGCATGATATAATGCTGTGTGTACACTATCCAAGACCAAATAATTATTTGCAACCCTAGCTAAACTCTGCGCCTCTGTTGGGTTCTAGACCATAACTAAGCTAATATATGTGTCCAAGACACTATGCACATGTTAAAAATAATAACATATTCAAATATATAATAATCACATAGTATATGCAAGAAACAGTTACTACCTGACTCTTTTTTCAATTCCTTTGTCGGTCCTAACCTTTAGTTCTGGCTTATTACTTGAAACAAAATCTACTTTAAAAGTAATAGTTCAAGTAATAACCAGTTCCTTTTCCAAACTTTAGCCAAATCCAATCTGACTTACAAAATTATAATCTATTTTACCCTTAATATAATCTTTATGGAAAAATAGTTTAGAGCCATTGCATTGCCTTATAATAACAATCATGCTATTTGACTAAGGATTATCTGATGTTGATGGTTGTAGCGGTAGAAGTGACAATAATAGTGATGCGGTGGTGGCGATGGCAGGTGGTGATAGCTACAATGGTAGAGGCGGAGGTGGTGGTGGCAGCAATGGTGGTGAAGGAGTGCAAGGTAGTGGCAACGACGACATAGTGCAGGTGGAAATGGTAGAGGTTTGCATCAGTGGTGGTGGATACAGTGGCAGTAGAGGAGGAACAGATAGTGGCAATGGCCATAATGGTAGAGGTGACAATGGTGGCAATGTAGGAGGAAGAGAAGGTAGCAGCAACAGCCACAATGGTGGAGGCAGCGGTGGCAGTGATAATGGGGGTTGTCTGTGATTGAGATGGAGGAGGAGAAGGTAGTGGCAGCAACGTTTATGGCTTGGTATCATAAGTGAAATAAGACAAGTAAAACAAAGATAAATGAAACTAAAGGGTAAATTGGACTTTTACAACCAAGCAATGGGGTGGTAATGAGTATTCATAAGGGGAGAGCTATGAATAAGGATTACCAATTTTTTGGAAATCTTTATTGCCATGGCAAACCCTATTACCATACTAAAGAGCAGCCAAACACTCTTATCTTGGTGATGCAATCATGGTTACCATTACAGACATGCAATGCAGTTGAACCAAACAGGCTCTAAATATGTTGATTTGTTAGAGAATTTCATATTAAAAAGTTCATGGATTTTTCATTTCTTTTATTTGTTTTAAAATTTCTCATATATAACATAACAAGTTGACTAATTTGAACAAGTATAATGTAATATTTTATCAGCAGAGGGAGGAAATTTCAAAATATCTAAACTATTATTTATTATTCAATTCATGATAAAAGTTTATCAATAAACAGATTAGCACAAGGGACATCTAACTCTAATCTTAAAAATATAATATAATATAAATAAATCAACATGAGAATGGGGTGAGATCCTAGGATTTCGTGCTAAGTGGTCCATTATTCATCAAAATTACATATGATTTGCCTAAGATCATGATTTTGTTCTTACAAATTAATTATATAATTCTAAAGTTAGTCAAAATAATGTTTTTTATTTTTTGAAAAAATGAGTCACTAAATGCAATTTTCAACTCAATTTGGCTTGTGAGTTATGTGTTTATTATGTTATAAGTCAATAATTGAAAATCAGGAAATGATAATTGATCTAACAAAACCAATGTGTGAATTGTGATCTAGAAAAAGCTACACTAAAGGTAAATTTAAAAGACATTAAAAAGAAAAACTAGCTAAGTGCAAAATTCTAGAAAAAATTTGATAGTTATACATTACTATTCACCTGTATGAGCATGATAAACCTTGTGCTATTTTTTTCACTTCCAATATTTCTGGTGATCCAACAGAGACAGAAAAGTAAAGAGTCATCAACAATGATGGTAGCTCGGTATGTTTGAGCTTTTATATGTTTATCTTCTGAAAATTAAAAGTTTGTGATTAACTTTTATTCATTTATCTTCTTTTCCAGCTTTGAATCTTCTCTAAGCAAGTTCTTAAGAGGTATCTTCTTCTTGTAAATGAATCATCCTTTTTTATCCCTGTTAAATTTATGTGTTTAATTAATGTGTTTAATTTTCATTTGAACAGTTATATGTGTGTGGTGGAAATCTCACATAAATAAAGCAAAGCATCAATATCTTCCTCCAGAAATTTGGCGTGAACTTATTAGGAAAATGTATTTGTGTTTGCAAAATTTGGAAGTCTATTATCACAGATCAAACATTCATAGATGCTAATCTAATTTATAGAAGAGGCAACAACAATGACAATAACTCTCTCTTTCTTCGATACGTATATGTCTCACTCCTTAAACATGATAACATTGGTTATTCATCTACTTTTGAACAGAAAGCAAGATCAAAGCAATATCTGTCAGTACAAACATTTCTCAACCTTAACTACTGAAAGAAAGTTAATATTGATTTCTATACTAATATGTGGTTGTAGGCTAGGGTAAATAACCCTTCTACTTCCACAGTCTAGCAACACACCATTTGCCATCAATCAACCAATTTTGAAGTTTATTACTAAGCCATGCAGCCATGTTACGGTAGACAATCAAGCCCACTGGTGATTCACTTCCCTCGGCATTCACTATACTAATCAAACATACATCGGCTATGGAAACCTTAGCACCTGTAGGTGTAGGCACTATGGGAGTCTATTCATACTTACCCATTTTATCACCTTTCCAGGAAGCCTATCTATATCCTTTGGAAAAATTCCACAGAATTTGTTAGCCTATTAAGCGACAACTTTTGATTACCCTTTATTCTATTAGAGATCTAACTCTCAATTATTCTTTCTAGGCAATCATTTTTTCTAAGCGATCATTCTTTCTAATCAATCATTCTTTCTAAGGAGTTAATTCAACTACTGAATTTGATCCTCATATTATAATTTTCGCAATCACAACTCAAAATTAAAACTCAATCTCATAGGGGTCAAAAATCATTTCGTCTCAATCATCCCTATCGTCCACTCATTTTTTTCAAAAGGACATAGGGAATTTACTGCCCATTAGCCTATCCTCTATTTTCTTTCTCAAGCATGTAAACATAACTTCTGGCTACTCTTTGCTCACTATATTCTACTAATATTGAAATAAAACCACTCCAACTGCTCTACTTAAGCAACCTTTTCTTTCTTTGGGAGAGCATGTTGTTTTTGTTAAATCAATATCAATACCCATTTTCTATATTCTGTCTACATTTCTATTCTATTAGAAGACTAGCTCCCGAATTTCATCAAGTATCAAGTATCACTAGAGACCATATGCATATATAAGTAGACATCTATTATATACTCTTGTCTCTAACTCCAATCTATCTTATAGGGTTTGTAAATATCATTACAATCATCTGATAGTTCTATGACATAGTATTTCTAAAAATGTCACATGACTTCTTTCCTTTGGCCCTGACCTCAAAATATTTTCAATTATCATTTTAACATCATATTCTAATTCCTCAAACTACTTGAGCCATTCCAATTTCTTCAGGAATTAAAACTCAAAAGTTGATTCTTAGCTCTTAGTTCACTAAATTGTAATTCTTGGGACATCCACCCAATTTCTAGATTCATAACAAAATCTAGAATATCAACATTACACATATTAGAGATCACTTTCGTCAAATATACCTAATAAGCATGCTAAAATAATGATCAATAACGCCCATTCTAACCTTCGCCGGGTTCAAGTATCATCCTCAAAACATTACTGAAGGCTCAACACTATTCATAAGGCTCAAACTTCTGTAGTAAAATAGAACTATAGTGTAACCAGATTCATATTTTATCATAAGCACCATTTCAACTTAAAATAGAACTATATGTTTTGTGTAAATAGCTATCATCAATGTGGTTATTTTATATCAACATTTGATTTGGCTAAGGAGACATTTTGAGAAATAAACCACCTAATTTCTAGGATGAGTAGTCATGTTTTTTTGAATCTCTTTTGGTTGGAGAAAGTTATCTTGCCTTGGCTTATAAGAAGAAATATTCATGGTGGTGGAATAATAATGAATACACATATAATGTATGTGTATTGGAAGAGTATGGTGTTGTGGATTCATGGAATCTAGTCTTTTCTATTGGTTCAATAGAAAATCTACGCATAGAAAGAGTATTGGCACTCATGAGTTCCCATAAAATCGTGGTCCAAAGTAGTGCCAGGATAATCATATTAGATGATGATATGAACATGGAAACATCCAAAGATCTTGAACTCTAGGCTTATAATGGGATTTCCTATGCTCAAGATTATGTGGAGAGTTTGTTTAGGATCAACCATAATGCTTATGATGATTTCAATAACAAAGGCATTCTAGATGTTCATATTCCTGTTTCACCAAAACAAGATCCATTGTTAAACTTTTGTTGTTTTTGATCAACTATAGAGAAAATAATGCCTATAATCTTGTGTGCGCACATTTATATTGAACTTTAAATGCTTTTTTATTAATATTATTCCTTTTTATCTGTCCATTATTATTAGTGTTTACTAAAACAAGATCCTTTATTAAAAAATAGAAATGTAAAGAAATGTTGTATGATTCATTTTCAAAAGTGCTACTTTATTTTGGTAAAATGTAATTTTGAAATGTTATAAAAGTTATTGACATTTAATTTAAGTAATTACATAGAAAGAAAAGAGGGAAAGAGGATTACATGATGAAAATAAATGGGAAAGAGTATTCTTGTTTTAGGAACGATGATAACCAATAAGAATATGTTAAACCCATTAACATTTTGATTTTCGCAGAGTAATAAATGTATAGTTCAAATGGCATACAAAAATAGTGGAAATATACTGATAATTAGTATTGGTTTACCTTACATGAAATCCTTATAGGGTTTGGAAAATATATACAGAGTCTAAAAGAAATAAAATTACAACTAAGGATAATCAACTACTCTTCGACTTGAACCAGACCCTCAGTTGCTAGTAATTATGATTTTGCCATAGAAGCCGCTACTTTCTGCTGGAAAATTTTTAAATGTTGAAAAGGGTGAGATTCAAGTGAATCTCAATATTAACATGTAATCAGTCATATAAAATGTGATTGATAAATATGCTATGCACCATGTAATCCAATATAATTATAGCACAGACTATACGGCTGTGCACATGAGTCGAGGCTACTTCCCCACTATCTGTAAACCTCGGTTGGGTTATTGCTTACAATCAGGTAAATGTGCCTCCTCACACAATTGCCCTACTCGTAAAAACAATGTTCATCATACATATCACATAAGATAGCTTAAACAAAGCATATAAACATTCACATAATGTATGAAAGATAGAGTTATACCTAAGTCCTTTTTAAGTTCCAATATCATTCCTATACTCTTGTTTCGGCTCGGGCTATTTCCAATACCTATAAAATTTAAAGTTACAAGTAACTAATTATTACTTATACTATTACTGTCTTTAAATCAAATTCTGTTGGTTATCTACCACACTTCCAGCAATTTCTACACAGTACAATTCTACACAGTTCAGTTTCATAGTTTTTCAAAAACTGACAGATTTTCAGTCAATTTTGAAAATTTATAACTAATTATAGAAAATCCTAAATTGACCAGTTTGAAATCCTAATCAAAGCTCTTTAAGTTTACTTTTATGGACAAATACCTAAAGTTAGCCACTGATAACATGTCAATTAGAAAAGCTTCCCCTATTGCAAATTACATTCCAGAAACAGAGCACAAATTTGAAAAGCCATAACTAAATCGAGAAAACTTCAATTATTGTGATTCAAAGTGTTATGTGACCCTCATTAAGTCTACTTTAAGGGAAAAAATTATTCAATTCCAATTACAGAGCTAAATTTCCCAGAATCATCGAACAACAGAACTAGTATATAAAACGTTCCAGATTTAATGCCTAACTTCAAAAATTCATATCTCACAATCTACAAACCTAAATGACATTTATTATTTATCAAATTAAAATTATCATGTATATTTTGGTTCTTAAAAGTTTCATGGTCATTTAAGAATATTATATTAATAAAAAAACAGCACAAAACCAAACTGCTAGAACCTGAATGTCTAGAATTTCTCCTATTTTTGACTTAAATTTGCAAAATCATAACTCTCTCTACAAGTATTCAAATGATGCATTCTTAGACTCATTTTGAATCTAATAATGTCTAATATATTCTTGTAAACGTTCATAAATAATATTAGATAAGATTTCTCTGGTCAAAACTCAATATGAAGCTGGTTGTCCTCCAAAAATGTCAGTTTTAACAGTCTGAGTTAAAAAATTAAGAAGTCATTCATTTTTACCCCAAATTGCACTCTTCGTGATTCTATCATTAACTACACATCCTAAAATTTCTATACAAAAAGACCCGGTTAAAAACTCTATTAATAGCTTCTGTTTAAGCCTCTAAAACTTTCCAGCAGAACGTTTGTTTTCTGACGAGCAGAACAAGGTGAAGAAAACTAAAATGCAACCATGAATTTATACTCTAAACCTCATAAATTTTAACTCTATACTCTCCTATATATATGTCTAGGGTTATTGATCAAATTTCAGAACTAAAGAACCCCAAAATGCACCTTAAAATTGATAAATAATCACTGGTTTTACAACTTTTCAATGACAAAAATATTCCAACCAAATTTTCTCTTATTTCCTTCCAAAACCACCACAGAAAACCACTCAAACCAGACTGTAAAACCAATCTAGAGATGAAGAAGAGTCACCTAAACAAAAATATGGAGTTGCATCTGTGATTTGTAGCCTCTTCTTGCTTCCTCTGTCAACACCGATCACCCTTGCCCTTCTTTGTTCTCTCTTTCTCTATTCTATATTTTTTATAACGCTCTCTCTCTCTCTTCTAGTTGCTATCATAAATGAAGAGCTGGAGGTGCTAGGTATTTGTTTAAATAAAGATTTGATGATGTTAGTGCAAGCGTTTTACCCAAGAAGGGGGTGAATTGGGTGATACCAGAAATTTCGTTACGTATAAGAAAATTAACAAAATATTTAAAGTAGTTGAGAGCAAAGAGAAATATCACCAAAGTATACACTGGGAGTTATACTAGTTCGGCCACAACCACTTTGACCTACGTCCAGTCCTCACAGCGTCTCTGAGAGTTTCACTATATTCTCCAAGATTCAATGGGATCTTGGCACCTCACTACAAAGCAAGTTCCTTCACTTGAACACTCGGTCCCCCTTACACATTGTAATTAAATCCCCAACTCAAGGTTCCACAACCTTAAGTTGTCTCAATAATGAATATTGAGTTTGTAATGAAAAACTCTCACATAGAAAATATATAATCACTGAAGTAGAATGAATGAATATAAGAAAACAGAGCATAAAGAGTATGTTGATCAATGTGTGATTGCTTGTTCTTAATTATTGTTGTTGTTTTTTGAATGCTCCATATATATAGTTGATTTGTGGTATCCGTTGGAAGTATTTCAAATATGTCTATTAGAGTCACATAGAAACGGTTGGCCATTCTTCTAATTTGAAAACTATCCATTTGTGGAAGGTAGCTGTAGGTGAGCGTTCAGACCTTTTAGTTGACTTTTTACTTCTAACATGATCTCTTCATTGTTTCTCTGTAAATATACTTAGGATACTAATATAATGAATGGTTAATCATATAGAAAATAAGTCAATAAACATTGGATTAAAGATAAGTTTTCTGGACTTCATTACTTGAGTGGCTACTCGAGTGATCATACTCATTACTCGAGTAGTCCCTCGAGTAATCCTATCAAAAATATGTCAGAGAGTAATTCAACATTTTTAATAAAATATTACTCGGGTAAGATATGGAGTGAGATACATTACAAACCTCGAAAATACCTAATTACTCAAGTGGCCATGTCTTTTCTTCATAAGTTACTCGAGTGCTCTCTCAAGTAACATATCAAATAAGTTTGAAAATTACTCGAGTGGTCACTCGAGTAATGTCATTCAAATTTTGGCCAAGAGTTTGTTTACCTAATTACTCGAGTGACCCCTTGAGTAATGCTTTAAATAACTGTACAGATTACTTGAGTGCTCCCTCGAGTAATGCCTTTTTCTTATTGGTTACTCGAGTGGCTACTCGAGTAAATTGTTGCATTTCTTGGCAAAGAGCTATTGAAAGATATTTGACCTGGTTACTCGAGTGGCTACTTGAGTAAAGCCTTTTCTCATGTGTTACTAGAGTGGCTACTCGAGAAATTGTCTATATAACTTTATAGATTACTCGAGTGACCCCTTGAGTAACTTCTTCCAAATTTTGTCAGTGCCTCTCTGGAACATTTTGACCAATATTACTTGAGTGCTCACTCGAGTAACATGTTCTATTACTCGAGTGCCCACTCGAATAAACAGAGATAAAAATTGCCAATGAAGTTTTTCTTTTGCTCTTTCTCTCAGATCTTCTTCATTACTCCAGTGCTTATTTCAAGTAATGCTTTATTTGCCATTTATTTACTTTGTTCAAATTCATTTGTTATCATATCCTCTTTTATCAATAGTCCAATCTTTGTTATCATCAAAACATATGGGATCTAACATTCTCCCCCTTTTTTATGATGACAAAACTTGGTGCTTCTGAACAAAGTTTTTGAAATTGAGTTTTCAAACATATGCTTCTTAAATACTTTTCATATGAAATCTTTTGTTCAATTTAAACTTGAAAACTTTTTTGAAATAATTTAGTACAAATATTTTCAAAGTTTTTGTTCTTATTTACTTGTTCACCTTGGATACACAATCAAAACCTCATTAGTTCCACAATGCAATATAACTTCAATAAAATTTAACTTTAATGGCATAAAGAAATAAATTGCATAAAGAAGAATTCATTACATAATCAAACTTAGAATTCAAAGTTAAAAGTTAAAAGTTCCCTAAAGTCCTGTACACCCATATCCCCTATGCTTTTACTCAGCCATTCATAACAAAATCACTCATGCTTTTCTCCCCCTTTTTGTCTTCATCACAAAGGTAGAATCAATTATGAGGAGGAGTAGATGGCTTGGCTGCTTAGATAGGAGTCATAGGAAATGCCAAAGATTCATATGAACCATCTAAACTTGAAGGATCTGAAGATGATGGTTTAGGGTCAAGAAGGTTCATTGGGGGTGTTTGAAGATCCTTTAAAGGATTCACTGGAGATGATAGGTAAGGAACCAGAGAAGTAATTTCTACTTCCTCTGTAGCAACAGGTGAAGAGACAAGCACCTCCTTAGTGCGTACAGGTGAGGCAATGGGAGTAAATATAGGCTCTGGCTGAACAGGCTGAGGTGGATCATCAGTGGTGATGTGGATTGGCTCAGATATGTCTGGGTCAAGTATAGAGAACAAGAGATTACTGAGTCCAAACTCAGAGGGTCTATGCTCAGTAGGTATAGAGGGTCCAGGTTTAGAGATAGGTACTGGCTTAGGAATAACATAAGGACGAGGAATAGGGGAGCCAGATGCCATAGTATCAAGCCTGGTAGCAATGGATCTCAGAAGCTCACCCTGGGCACGTTGTTCAGCTAACAACTTTTTATGCCTCTTATCAATTCTCTCTATAAGTTGTCCCATCTTCTCATTCATATGGGTTACCAACTCCGCATTGGTATTCGCAATGTCGATATGAAAACTCTTCAGAATGTTCTCCATGAATGTTTGAATTACGACACCAAAGAAAGAAGGAGAAGATATGTTGGTTGGAGTAGAATACTGTGTGTCATCCATTTGACTAGTTGCAGTGTCAATTTTCTTCTTCTTTTTAGGACTTGCTTCTAGAGCAGTCTTTAAAGGAATCTTAATGTTCAACTTCCCAATTTGATTTCTCCCAACTGGTGTTATCTTCTTAATTGGCTTCTTACTCTCTAAGTACTAAATCTTATTCTTCTTGAGATCCAAAGAAATAAGTTGAGGGTAAGGCATTGGAGTTGTAGGTTTTCCTTCATACCTATATCTCTTTATCTTAGTAAAGATATATTCTCCCAAGTCCTTTTGTTCTTTGAGAATCAGTGAGACAAATTTTCTGAAATCCCTCTCAATGAAATATGTATAGTTGTTGGATTTGTTCACTATGCTCTAGAATAGATATACCATAGGACTCGATGAAAATCACTCATATCACTTGGATTGAAATTTAGAGGTCCTATTATCTCACCAGGTCTTAGAATAGACAATATCTTGTTTGAGTCAAGATTAGGGTAATCATCATCAGGAGGGTCCTCTATTCCTAACCAGGTAATGATTTTGGAAGGTGGGATTAGGATTCTCTATCCTCTAACCTTAGAAGTTATTTCTTCTTCCACAAACTTCCTAATAGGATCATTTATAGGTTCAAGGTTACAGTAAAAAGGCCTCACCAATTTGGTATAAAATGGAAGTTTAACAGACAACCAGGGTATATAGGAATCAAGATAGGGACTCGGGTAGAATTTCAATACCTCTTGAAGAACCTTGTAGTCAATGTAGTGCATCTTGCACACATTTCTTCTTGCAAAGTGACTTGGAACTTCTGAGATTCCTCAAGTTTTCTCACATTAAATAAATTGAGGAGGGAATATGATTTCTTTATCCCTTTCTTCTGGTTGCTTTGAAAATTTCCCCTTCTTTGCTCCCTTAGACTGAAAAGCTTCTTCAAGCATTCCTACCATGACTTTGGTAATCTTCTCATCAATCTTGGGCTTTTTAAGAGGCTTTGGAGAAAATGTGGGAGTGTAGGATGAATCACAAGGAGGAGGAGAAGGTTATTTTGTTCCTTTACCTCTTCCAAGAGGCGAACTCTTCTTGGATTGAGCTCCTGTGGCAATAGGCTCCTTAATCACAACCCCTTTCACCTTTGGCTTAGTTTGCAATTTAGCTTTAACTTTAGATTTAGGAGAAAGCTTTCGTTTCTTGGTAGGTAGAGATGAAAGAGAATCAGAGTTTTGATATGGTTCAGAGGACTCAGAAGGAGTACTAAGATTAGGAGATTTGGTCCTCACCATTCTGATTTAAGAAAGACAGATTTCTGGAAAACAGGGTCAACAGACGGGAGAAATGACTGAGTATCAACTAAAATAGACCTAGGGCCCGACAACACTCAAGGGCTTATACATCACTCAAGGGCTTACTCGAGTGATCATCAGCATCACTCAAGTAACTACTAGATTTATCACACCAGAAATTTCAAAATGCAGTAATTTCAAGTGCGTACCTGGCATGAATAATATTGTAATTACCCACGTATATTCCCTCGATCATATGATGGCTCTTTAGGACAAATTTGAGTTGAAACTCAACAAGTTTGTGATACGCACCCAGGTTTACTCGAGGCCTTAATCAAGTAATCTTCAAAGTTTACTCGAGGCCTCCCTGGGGTAATCCGTTTCTTCACCTTCTGACTGTTCAGTTCCAGCCGTTGTGCCATTTCTATAGAATTTATTTTAAATTAATGCTCCACGTCATAATTTTCAGGTCATTCCTCGAGTGGCTACTTGAGTAACCTATTCAATTAATTGAAGTTGTCACTCCAGTAATGATGGTTACTTGAAGTTGTCCCTCTAGTAATATTGTCCTCTGTTAACCTTTGCTTTTCATACTCTAAAATAGAATATTATGATCCTACAAAACAAATTGCTAGAAACTCCTATGCTTAAATTAGTAATCATCAAAACATCAATAAATAACATTATCTAACTATTCTCGTCTAATATACAAAAATTGATCTTTTGCAAGAGGTTTTGTGAAGATATCAGCTAGTTGAAGATGAGTTGGAATGAATATCAATTTGACATCTCTCCTTTGGACATGATCTTTGATGAAGTGATATCTAACATCAACATGCTTGGTTCTGGAATATTGAACTAGATTCTTTGCCATGCTTATCCTACTAGTGTTGCCACAGTATATTGGTATCTCCTTCAAATAAATAGCATGATCCTAGAGTTATTGCTTTAGCCATATTACTTGCACACAACAACTCGATGCTGCAATACACTCAGCTTCCGTTGATGAAAGAGACAATGTATTTTGTTTCTTGCCAAACTATGATACAAGTGTTCCTCCAAGAAACTGGCATTGTCCACTAGTACTCTTACTATTTTTTTTGTATCTTATATGATCAGAGTTTGAGTATACAACTAGATATTCACTTCTTCCTTTGGGATACCAAAGACCTAATACTGTCGTGTCAGCAATATATTAGAAGATATGCTTGACGATTTCAGCATGAGACACCTTTAGTGCTGATTGATTCTTGCACATATACCCACACTGAATTGAATGTAAGGTCTGCTTGCAGTAAGATAGAGTAATGATCCAATCATTCCTCTATATTTGGTGATATTGTAATATTTTCCCTTGACATCCGCATCAAGCAATGTGGTTGTGCTCATGGGTGTGTTGGTTCCATTTTCTTCATCCAATCCATATTTCTTCAATAGTTCTTTTAAATATTTCGTTTAAGATATGAAAATCTCATTCTTTCTTTGTTTGATTTTCAAATCGAGAAAGAAATTTAATTCTCCCATCATTTACATCTCAAACTCCCCATGCATTATCTCAGAAAATTCTTTGCACATAGTTTTGTTAGTAACACCAAAAACTATATGATCAACATATATTTGCATAATTAAGATATCATCACATTTTCATTTTGTAAAAAGTGGTGTATCAACTTTTCCTCTTACAAAACCTTGATCAATAAGAAATTTACTGAGCCTTTCGTACCATGCTCTAGGAACTTGTTTTAAACCTTATAAAGACTTCTTGAGTTTGAAAACATGGTCAGGTTTGGTTACATCTTAAAAACCTGGAGGTTGATCTACATATACTTCTTCCATAATGTAGCCATTTAGAAATGTACTCTTTACATCCATTTGATAGACTTTGAATCCTTTAATGCATACAAAGGCTAAGAGTTTAGAAATGCACTCTTTATTTCCAATCAAGCTACTGGAGGATACGTTTCCTAATAATTAATTCATTCTTCCTGATTAAAGCCTTTGGTTACCAATCTTGCCTTGTTTCTACCAATAATTGCGGATTCATGAAGTTTGTTTTGAATACCCATTTAGTGCCAATGATCGGATGATCCTTAGGTCAGTGTACCAACTCCCAAACTTGATTTCTTTCAAATTGATTTAGTTCTTCTTGCATTGCTATTACCCAATCATTGTCTGATAGGGCTTCATCAATGTTAGAAGATTCAATCTCATAAAGAAAAGCAGAAAAACTAACTTCAGTGAAAATTCTATTTCTAGTTTTGACTCCTTTATTCACATCTCCAATGACTTGATTTAGGGGATGACTTTTATTAAATTTACAGGCTCTAGGCTATCCTAGTGACTGATCTTCTTCCTTGGTTTGATAAACTTCTGGAATAAGAGATTTAGAAATAGATTGACCATTTTCTTGATTTAAAACAACTTTCTGCTCATCATCAATGGTTTTGTTAGAGGATTTAAACTCATCAAATACAACATGAATTGATTCTTCAGCAACACATGTTATTTTATTGAAAATTCTGTATGCTTTACTTTGATTAGAATAGCCTACGAAAATTCATTCATCTATTTTAGAATCAAATTTTCCTAAGTTATCTTTTCCATTATTATGAATGAAACACTTACAACCAAAAATGTGTAAATGAGCAAGGTTTGGCTTCCTTCCTTTGTATAGCTCTTATAGTGTCTTTCCAAGTTTTGTCCTAATGTAGGCTCTATTTGAAATATAGCATGCCGTGCTTATTGCATCAGCCCAGAAAACTTAAGGCACGTTCTTTTCATTCAACATTGCTCTAGCCATTTCAGTGAGCACTTTATTCTTACATTCCACGACTTCATTTTGTTGAGGTGTCATTAGAGCAGAGAAATTGTGATTAATGCTATTAGTATCACAATATTCTTCAAAGACTTGATTTTTGAACTCTCTACTGTGATCTGTCCTGATACCTACAATGGAAATACCTTTCTCATTTTGCACTTTCTTGGCAAAAATAATGAGTTCTTAAAAAGTTTCATCCTTTAATGACAGAAAAATAGTCCACATAAATCTAGGAAATCATCAACAATGACAAATGAATATAAGTTGCCACTAAGACTCTTAGCTCTTGCTGGTCCAACTAAATCCATGTGTAATAATTGAAGTGGTCAATTGGCTGATATCTCATTTTTCAATTTGAAAGAAGATTTAGTTTGTTTACCATTTTGACATGTGTCACAAATCAAATCATTTTTGAAATTTACTTTAGGTAATCCAAGAACTAAATCCTTTTTGAGTAGTTTGCCTAGTTGGTGCATGTTGACATGAGCTAGTCTCTTATGCCATAACCAACTTTCATCGGAATTACTCAGAAAAAAATTTTCAGAATCACTTCTATTGATATCAAGAGTATAGCAGTTACCTTCCCTCTTTGCTCTGAGCTTTGCCTTGATATTTTTCTTATCAAGTTGTAAGTCTTTCTTGTTGATAATTAGACATTCCTCTAAATCAAATATTATCCAGTTGTCTTTATTTGCACTTTGACTTACGCTCAGCAAATTATGACACAAGCCTTCAATGTAATATACATCTTTTACTTCTATTAGTTTGTTATTTTTGATTTCACCAATTCCTGCTATCTTTCTGGATTGATTTCCTCTAAATTTTACCTTTCCACATTCCTTATGTTGAAATGTGGTGAAACTTTTGAAATCAATGGTCATATGTCTAGAGCATCCATTGTCCATGTACCATTTGTTGTTTTTGGATGCTTTAAGACATATCTCTTCTTCTGTTTCTTCTTAAGCAACTAGACAGATATTGGCTACTTCCTCTTCATCACTTTCTTCGCCAGAAGAGCTATCTCCCCATATGGCAGATACAAAGGCTTTCTTCTTGTTGCAGAATTTGCCTTTTCTCTTTTCTTTATTCTTCTTAATCAGTTCTTGACATTCTGATTTGAAATGTCCTAACTGTCCACATTAATAGCAAATGATGTGTTCTTTACTGTTTGTTCCTCCTTTCTGAAATTTTTTGAATCCTTGGCCTTTCTTGCAAAACTTTCTGAATCATTTTATGATTAGGCCCATTTCATCATCATCAAGCTCTTCATCTTCATCTTGTTCTTCTTCTATTGCTTTCAGCGCTAGACCTCTTTTCTTCTTGTCACCAATATAATCTAGTTCTTGTTTGAACTTTAATTTACTTTCATATTCAGAAAGGCTTTCAATAGCGAAGCAACCAATCACATTGATTCACCTTTTGCATCCTCAATTGCAGTGACTTTTGCCTCCCAGTCTTTAAAAAGAATATTCAGAATCTTTTGTACTTGGGTGTGTTGATCATAGACTTTTTCAAGTGCTGCAAGTTGATTAAGAAGGTGAGTATATCTAAGTTCAAATTGTGTTATCGACTTACCTAATTTCATTCAAAGTAATTCAAATTCAGTAATCAGAGTATTGATCCGATTTTCTTTTATTCTTGAAGTTCCTTCTTGAGCTATTTCCAAGACTTCCTATATTTCTTTAGCTGTTGGAAGTGTTCAAATTCTAAAGTATTCATTTTGACTCAAGGTACTTTGAATCATCATAATTTTCTTACTGTTGAGTGTGATGAGTTTCTTGTCATTCTCATCATATTCTACTGGTGTCTTAGGAACTCTCTGTGAATCTACAATCTTTTTAGGTTTTTAGTTTCCACTCTCAATCACGTCTCATAGCCCATATTCAGTAGCCATTATGAAGACTTTGAACTTTGCTTTCCAGAATGAGAAGTGTTCTCCATTAAAACCTAGAGGTCTTGTAATATAAGCTCCGTCGGGAAGAAATCCTTCACCCATGCTTGCCATTGGATCCTTCTTAGGCTGTTAAACCTTCACAAGAAGACCTACGCTCTGATACCAAATGTTAGTGCTAGCGTTTCACCCAAGAGGGGGGTGAATTGGGTGATACCAGAAATTTTGTTGTGTAAAAGAAAATTAACAAAATATTGAAAGTAATTGAGAGTAAAGATAACTATCACCGAAGTGTACACAGGGAGTTATACTGGTATGACCACAATTACTTTGACCTACGTCTAGTCCTCAGAACGTCTTTGAGAGTTTCACTATATTCTCACAAATTCAGTGGGTTCTTAGCACCTCAGTACACAACAAGTTCCTTCACTTGGACACTCGCTCCCCCTTACACATTGTAATCAAAACCCCAACTCAAGGTTCCTCAACCTTAAGTTGTCTCAATAACAAATATTGAGTTTGTAATGAAAAACTCTCTCACAGAGTAAATATATAATCACTGAAGTACAATAAATGAATATAAGAAAGCAGAGCACAAAGATTATGTTGATCGATGTGTGATTGCTTATTCTCAGTTGTCATTGTTCTTTGAATGCTCCATATATATAGATGATGTGTGGTGTCCGTTGGAAGCATTTCAAATATATCTGTTAGAGTCATGCAGTAATGGTTGCCCATTCTTCTAATTTGAAAACTATCTGTTTGTGTTAGGTAGCGGTAGGTGAGCCTTTGGACCTTTTATTTGACTTTTTACTTCCAGCATGATCTCTTTATTGTTTCTTTATAAATATACTTAGGATACTAATATAATGAATAGTTAATCATATAGAAAACAATTCAATAAACCTTAGATTAAAGATAAGTTTTCTGGACTTCATTACTTAAGTGGCTACTCGAGTGATCATGCTCATTACTTGTGTAGTCCCTTGAGTAATCCTATCAAAAATATGTTAGACAGCAATTCAACATTTTTCATAAAATATTGCTCAGGTAAGACATGGAGTAAGATACATTACAAACCATAGAAATACCTGATTACTCGAGGGGCTACTCGTGTGGCCATGTGTTTACTTTACAAGTTACTTGAGTGCTCCCTCGAATAACATATCAAATAAGTTTGAAGATTACTCAAGTAGTCCCTTGAGTAATGTCATTGAAATCTTGGCTGAGAGTTTTCTTACCTAATTACTCAAGTGACCCCTCGAGTAATGCTTCAAATAACTCTGTAGATTACTCGAGTACTCCCTTGAGTAATGCCTTTTTCTCATTGGTACTCGAGTGGCTACTCGAGTAAATTATTGTATTTCTTGACCGAGAGCTACTAGAAGATATTTGACCCAGTTACTTGAGTGGCTACTTGAGTAAAGCCTTTTCTCATGTGTTATTCGAGTGGCTACCGAGTAATGGTCTATATAACTTTGTAGATTACTCGAGTGACCCTTCGAGTAACTTCTTCCAAATTTTGTCAGTGCCTCTCTGGAACATCTTCACCAATATTACTCGAGTAACATGTTCTATTACTCGAATGCCTACTCTAGTAAACATAGACAAAAACTGCCAATGAGGTTTTTCCTTTGCTCTTTCTCTCATATCTTCTTCATTACTCCAATGCTTACTTCAAGTAATGCTTTGTTTGCCATTTATTTACTTTGTTCAAATTCATTTGTTATCATATCCTTTTTTATCATTATTCCAATCTTTGTTATCATCAAAACATATGGGATCTAACATTCTCCCCCTTTTTTAATGTGACAAAACTTGGTGATTTTGAACAAAGTGAGATGAGGTGTTGCTATTTGAAGGTAAGTATGCGTGATTGTGAATCATGAAGATGTAGGTGTGAGTGTTTGTGAACCATGAAGATGTAGGTGTGAGTGTGTGTATGTAAAACATGTGTCTAGCAATGATGAGAACTAAATATTACATGACAAGTGGGGGTGTGTGTGTGTGTGTGTTGTTTTAGATATACATAAGTATATTTTTATCCTATTAATTAGACGTACTAGGCCCTAATTTTTCCCCTTTGTCTAATTTAAGATTCCTTAAATTTTATAGGTTCTATAATTTGACTTATATATTATCTAATTCCATAAATCAATCCTTAAAAATTTTTAAGGATTCTCTTCTTTAATTAACTTCATGGAGTCTTAAATATAATTTCTCAAAAATTCCCAATTCAAATTGTGATCTCTAATAGTTATTTCTCAAAATTTTTCGGGAAAATATGCTTTTAATTTCCCAAGATTAATCTCTAACACCATTTAAATTTTATTTTTTTAGAAAATTTACCCTTTTAATAAATTTTGGGATATTACAAACGCATTCAAATTATTTGGATTGATAGCGGGTAATGTCGCTAGATGTGAGGGAGATACATATAAAAGATTCAATGGTGAAGAGAGTTAGTGGAGGCACTCCCCACCTTCACAACATAAATTTATTTATATATTTTAACAGAATAAATCTCAACTATTTGAGAAAGTTATGAAGAGAGTTAGTGGAGGCACTTATCTCCTTCATAAATAAGAATACTAGACTCATGCCAATAAACAAATATGCATTATATATGACTCTTTGACTAACACAATTCGATTAATATAATCTTTTCTTCCTCAAATTTGCCTTCATTTTGATTTTAGTCCCTTAGGAAAAGTATAGATACTTGCACATGTGTTTTCCTTAATAAAATATATTTCCATTTATTCTATTACCGAACTTATTTCTTGCCACATTAAACCAACATAATATCAATCTGATTTGTTCAATTAATTATCCCAATTAACAACATAGGCGTAAAGTGATCTGTCCACTTGATCCTCCTAATCACCATGTATATGTGTCACATAATAAGTGGATTCCTTTTCTTTTCCATGTCATTAATGTATAATTTTTATTTTTTATTCGGTGACCATTATGAAGCAACACGTCCGTTGAGGAGAAATGACGAGACATTATGAAACCCATATGTAGAATAAAGAACGACAAATTTGAGAACCTCTAATTAAGACAAGGTGGAGTCATTATGTCCAATGGGCCATCTCTTTGTTTTGACCGTATATCTTGGTTATATCTATAAGCAATGTCGTGATAGTTCCTTTGTCTCTGGCCTGTTTATTTATCTGGTATTATATATCTTTTATTTCTCTTCCCATTTTTTTTCAATTACTTGCTCGTTCTGCAACTAGTTTGACATTCTTTTTCGTTTTTGTTATAAAAGTATATAAGAAAGAAAGGGAGAATTTCAAAAGAGAAGATTGATAGAATTTACGGAGAGAAGTTTGAGAGAAGTTCTCATTTAGTTCATTTGAAACAATCGATTACAAGCCTTTTATGTAGAGTCAGGAATCTAACCCTGGTTACATGACGATGGTTATTTCTAACCCTGGTTACATGAATGTGGTTACATCTAACCCTGGTTACATGACCATGGTTACTTTATATCTTCTTGATGTCCTTATCTTCTTTTGCTTTATATCAAGTCTTCTTTTCTTTTAATCAATAGACATCCACATAATTAATGTTCATAACACTCCCTTTTGGATGTCTATTATGAATGTACCTCATTAAAACTTTAACTAGGAAAACCCTAGTAGAATAAAAACCTAGCTAGAGAAAAGACTACATCATTTATTGACACACCTTCGAGTGCTGCGTCATTTAAAACCTTTATAGGAAAAACCAATGGGACAAAACCTAGATAAGGGAAAAAGAGTACAGCGTGTATCGACTCCCTCTCTTAATAATATCAGTTGATATCTTTAAGTCTTTGAAGGCCAATGTTATGGACAGGCTTCTCAAAAATGATGCCTGGAAGTGACTTCGTGAATAAATCTGCTAGATTTTCACTTAAACAGTTTTGCTTGATATCTATTTCACCATGCCTTTAAAGGTCATGAGTGAAGAAGAATTTTGGTGAAATATGATTCATTCTATCGCCTTTGATATATCCTTCTTTAAGTTGAGCAATACATGCATTATTGTCCTCATATAGAACTGTTGGGACTATTTTGCCTGAAGATAAACCACACGTTGTTCGTAAATAATGTATCACTGACCTTATCCATACACATTTTTGACTTACTTCATGCATTGCTGGAATTTCTACATGGTTAGATGATGTGGCTAACATAGTCTGTTTCATAGATCGCCATGAAATAGCTACACCTCCATATATAAATAGATAGCCTGTTTGTGATTTATCTTCGTGTATATCAAACAAGAATCCAACATCTACATAACCAACCAGTTCATGCTTGGATACATTTGAGTAGAACAACCCCATGTCCATAGTGCCTCTAAGATAACAAAAAATGTGTTTCACACCATTCCAATGCCTTCGTGTTGGTAAAGAACTATATCTTGCTAATAAATTAGCAGCAAATGATACAATAAAGTTCCTAATAGACATACATCAGCAGTTACAATTTTGACACCCATAGGCATTGACACAGTAAAGTTATACGGTAATTTATAGATGCTTAACTCTAATCGTTTAACACAATCATATGAAATGAAAAAATAACTAGCACCAGAGTCAAATAATACGCGCAAAGTACTACCATGGAGGAGGTAGTACCTTGGATCATCTCTGGTGATTTTCGAGCCTCCTCATGAGTCATGGTAAACACTCTATAATTCTTCTTTGGCCTAGGCTTAGCTGCTCATTGTGGATAATCTTTCATAAAGTGTCTGGGCTTTCTACAAGTATGGCAAATCAGTTGACCTTCATAAGACCTACCCGGGTATATCTTAGTGCATCAACGACATGGTCGCTTGGTTGAGGACCCTGGTAGTCTTTCTTCTCAGGTTGGAAGTGCTTCTTATTGTTTCCCTTCAAAAAGAATCCTTGACCCTTTCATTTTTAAGAAGTATTCCACTAACTAGATCCACCTCTATTATTCACAGTTTTCCTCACATGCAACCTCCTCAAGTTACCCTGTGTCAACCGGCACACTTCTACTGTCTTATTGAATTTAGTAAATTGCAGGCAACTAGCTTTTCTTCCATCTCAGGCTTTAGTCCCCCAATTAACATGTCAGAGCTCCATTCCTCATCATCTTTAAATTTCAAATAAGAGGAGTAATGAGATAACCGAGTGAACTGGGATAGGTATTCATAGAAAGTCTTATTATCACCCTGTCGTATAGCATGGAATTCTTTCTCCTTTATGACCCTCACGGACTTCAGGAAGAATTTCTCATTGAACTTATGTTGAAAAACTCCCAGGTGAATGGAATGTTTTGTGCATTCAGTATTATTGTTGTATTTTTCCACCAACGGTTAGCATCTCCATCCAATTTATACATAGACATTCTAGCTTTCATCTTTGAAGGACATCCCAATACCTTAAATATTTTCTCCCACTATGTTAACCATTCCTCGCAGCTTGTGGATCAAATTTTCCCCTGAATACTAGAGGCTGGTACTTTATGAATTTAGGCATCTAGTATTGGAGGTCTTATTCTTCTCGGGCTAAACAATAAGAATCCTATGACCAGATTCATGCATCTATGAGTGCTCACCATTCCCAGACAGCTCCTCTTCTGGATCCACCTTTGTATCTTCATTTACCTAGGTGTCTTCAGGTTGTGCCCTATCTTCATTCCACTTTTCTCTCACTTGGATTTCCTTATGCAAGCCCTGAATCATTTCCAGCCTTTGTTGCATAGGGTCTGGTGGGTTTCTTACTTCCTCGACTTCCAATATTGCAGCTTTTTTCTTTGGTCTACCCTTCACCATTATTTCTTTTTTACTATTACCAAATAAAAATTTGCAACATTAATATGACGCTTATCATATATATATATATATATGTATTCATTAAGCTTTAAATACTATTGCACAACAGGATATACATATGATAATATTAAAGAGTCATATTTACAATAAAAGTGTCAACACTGTTTTCCATATCAATACACACAGAGTAATAGAGACCAAGTTCCACAGGCATACAGACAAGTTCATATATAATGATAAAAGCAATTGTTTACAATCCAGAGTCAAAATACAGAAGGTGACAATATTTACAACATTTACAGAATATCTAAAAGTATTTTAAACATAAAATATCTATGACCATAAACTTTAGCTTCGCCTTGAGACACATGCCAGTCACTTCCCTTTATCTATGCCCTTCCCTTTTGATCCATTGGCACCCGCTAAGATGTTTGGTTTAGAAAAAGGGGTGAGATTCTATAGAATCCCAATAGAAAAATGTTATTGTTCATATAAAATGAAAAATTAAATATGATATGAGCCATGTATGCACTATATAATGAACAATATAACGCATCATTATCATGTATGCATAGGTAGGACCCCTGCCCCACTAATTATACACCGGTTGAGTTCTTACCCAACACCCCGTGTAAGTGCTTCTCTAGTACTAACTGCCTCATCTAGGCAAACCATGTTGGTTAAAACAACAAAAAATGGCATCCTAACAATCATATGAACTACGACATGATGTATGAAAGATAATTTTCCTACCTTAAACCTTTTCTACTTGAAACATGTGTCTTGATTTGTATGCCAATAGTGTGGTTCTTAACTCGATCCTAAAATGTCAAATGTACAAGAATTAGGTTAATACCTATTCATGTAGTATTTTAAACTCATTGTATTGGTTCAATTTTGTGCTATTTAAACAACCATTGGAAGTTCGAATAAGCACCCATAGGATTGGAAAAGTTAAATCAATCAAAAGGGTAAGATGTTGAAACAGGGTTCTTGGCTTACACAAAAAGTCCTTGGCTATGGCCAAAAGTAGGCCAGAAGGTTTTAGGATATGGCCAAGATCCTCTAGCTACAGCCAAAAACAGCTCATATGGTTTTTGGCTGCGGGCGAATCTTCTCACTACGGCCAAGAAGCTGTTCTGTTTCTTGGTTAAACTTCCAAAAATCATAACTAATTCCATAAAAATTGAAATGGATTGTTATAAAATTCTATGGAAAGTTCTTGAAGTTTATTTTCATGGAAAAATATGAAACACCATACCTATAATTACAAAATCCAAAATTTCATAATTTCCCATGATACTCCAGAATTAAGTCTAGAAAGAGGGCACCAATTTGAAAATTCATAACTTTCAATACACAAGTTGAAATTGCTCATAATACCTATCATATGAAAGCCTAGGATGTCTACATTAATCTTGGAAAGTTTCATTACATTGTCACTTGATTTGTTCAATGAAATACATGACAAACCAATACTGCTCTGTAGGAGACAACAAAACAACATGCTTTTATGCTTTAATAAATTCTCTATTTGTGTACAAATTTCCAAAAACCATGATCACTTATATTGCCACAAAATTTTCCCTTCTAAATCCAATAGAACCATTGAAATTTCCAAATTCCAACTCCTTGTCCCCTGTTCATCATCTAGATGAAATTCAAGTTCTTGGTAGGAAAAATGTGTTTCTGTGTTTCAACATCAAAAGCTTACTTCTTTTCACTCCTAATCGTTTGATTAACCATTTAATCATATTCTTAATATGATCAGACTAAATTTGGGCAGCATAACATTTAGGGTTTAGCATTTTCCCAAATTTACAAATCATACAAATCTAATAGAAAACCATCGATTAAACCAACCACAGTAGCAATAGCAACCAAAGAGTGAAGTTTTTGGGGCTACCTTTGGCTTCTCTTGCTTCTTTCCTCTTGATCAAAACCCTAGCCCTCTCAACACCAAGCCTTTGCTTCAGAACTACCTTAATCCATGTAGAGAGGAAGCTAAGGAAGAGGATTACACTAATTAAAACCCAAATCACCAAGCAAATCAACTTACCTTTGAAATTTTTCTCCTCCTTCTTTTTAGATCACCAAATCACACACACACACACACACACACACTCTCTCTCTCTCTCTCTCTCTCCTATTTTCCTCTCTTGTATCATGGAAATAGAGTGAAAAAGATTAAGAGGATTTATTTTATAATATATCATATTTTCCTTTGAATTGCTTAATTATTTCACTTCCAAAATTAGACACTCTAACATTTGTGTACCTTTGCTTTATGTACATGTAACATATTCTTAAGCCCCATTATATTACAACTCATATTTTCTTCCTCTTGGCCTATGTAAAAATGTCCTAGGGTCCTTCGCTTTAAGTCTAAATTTACTTCATAATATTGTTCAAGTCATATGTATACTTGTGTCACATTTTTCCCATTTTCTCATGAATATGAACATTTATAAAATTCATAAATTCTAAATTCATGAATATTCACCATTTTATTGAATTTTCCTAAATAATTATAATATATTTGGTGAATATAAATTTTGGGGTGTCACAGTTCTCCCCCACTTACATAAATTTCATTCTCAAAATTTGCTATATCTAAACAGCCATAAATCCCATGTAATACTTTTTCATATCTTCTTCTATTTCCCATGTCGCCTATCTAGAAGATAACCCTCTCAAGATAACTTTGACAAATGGAATGTTCTTGTTCTTGAGTTGCTTCTCCTACCAATCGATGATTCAGTCAGGTGTGACATTATAGGTCAAATCATCACGTATTTCCATGTCTTCATACTCTATTACATGTTTTGGGTTGGGTTGATACTTTTTCAATTAGGAAACCTAGAAAACATCATGCAGCTTGATCATATTCTGTGGCAATGCAATGCGGTATGCTATTGATCCAATCTTTGCTAAAATTTTAAATAGACCAATGTCCCTTGATTGCAGCATCCTTACTTTCAATACTCTAGAAATACTCGTAACAAGTGATACTTTCATAACATATGGTCACTGACTTCAAATTCTATAGATTTTTGCCTCTTATCTGTATAACTTTCTGCCAGCTCTAAGCAGCTAGTAGCCTCTGCTTAATCAATTTAATCTGCACCGTTTTCTGGTCAAAAAGATCTAGCCCCAGCAATTGCCTCTCAGACAACTCAGTCCAGTATAAGGGTGATTGCCACTTTCTCCTATAGAGCACCTCATATTGAGCAATTAGGATGCTCGATTGATAACTATTAATGTAGGTAAACTCTGCCAATAGAAGGAATTTATCCCAACTACCTTTATAATCACGTACAAACACCCTTAGCATATCCTTAAGGGTTGAATCATTTGCTCTATCTGCCCATCAGTTTGAGGATGATAGGCCGTGCTGAATCGGATCTTGGTACCCAAAGTTTCATGAACCACCTTCCAAAACAAGGAAGTAAACCATGGATCTCGATCAGAGATGATGTTCTTTGGAGTACCATATAATCTCATAATCTCCTTAATATAGTTTTCACCAGTTTGTCAGAAGAATGGAGAATCCTAATAGGTAGAAAGTGAGCTCTCTTCATGAATCTATTGACTATCACCCATATAGCATCATGGTTTCTGACCTTAGGTAACCTTGTCACAAAGTCCATAGTAACGCTTTCCCACTTCCACTCAGGAATCTCGGTGTAATATCCCGAATTCTGAGACTTGAGGCTAGAGGATAAGCCTGAGATTAGTGGACTGCTAAGCCCCGGTTTAGCAAAATCCCAAATTGTGATTAAGGGTTAATGACTCCAAAAGTGGATATCAATAGTGATAAATGAACCCTTTTGGAGATCATGGTGTGATTTGGCACCCGATGTGATTCGTATGTGTTCCGAGCAGCGCTGAAACCTTGTATTTAAGCTCAATTATGGATTAACATCTAAATTGACTTAAAATAGAGGGAAGGCGCATATTTTGGCTAAATGAAAAGATGTGAAGGGTTGGTGGTGATTCAATGAGAATTACCGTAATCAGGGGCAAAACGGTAAAGTTACCGACCAATTGGTCAGTTACCGAAGAGGAAGCTCATTGATAACTTCAAGATCAATGGTTAGGATTGATTTGTGTAATAGATCAAGGGGTGGAATCATGTGTGCATGTGCCTATGTGAGCTCATAGAGGATGTTGCAAGATGTTGACATGTGGCACTTTTTGGACCCTTGGATCAAGTCAAATGGTCAAGGTTTGCTTTTTCCTCTTCCCTCTCTCTATTAGGTCGGTTTTGGAGGCTCAAAACTGATCACTCTCTTCATCATCTTCATCTCTCTCCAAAGCTTCCATTGGCGTCCAAGTTCAAGGTGGAAAGAGAAAAGAAAAAGGTGAGATTTGCCTTGTTTCTTGTCCTCTATTGCTAAAACACCCTTCTATAATGTTGTTCATAGTGATGAGAGCTTCATCTCTATGGTTTTAGATTCTTGATTGGAGGTGTTTGATGGCTTGAGGAAATTTGGAAAGATGAAGAATCAAGGAATTGGTTTGGGAAAGAGGAAGAAGTGAGTATTTGAAGCTTTTTGATCTAAGTTTTGTGAATTATGGTTGAGTATTGTGAATTTCAAATTTTGCCCTGATTTTGTGTGATTTTTGAATTGCATGAATGGCCTTGTGTTTGAGTGGCAATTGGTGTCTTGATGTGTTATGGAGCCATTGGAATTGGTATGAGAACTTGGAATGAAAAGAGTGGCAATGTGTGTTTGTGTTAGGGTTGTGTGTTGACATGTTGTGAATCTTGTGAAACATGTCAATATAATGTGAATTTGGTTGATTTGGTATTTTCAATGGATTTCTTGTGAGATTTTGTGTGAAAATGATGTTTGATATGAAAATTGGACCATTGGAAGCCAATTGTGCAAATTTGGGAATTCTGTCGTTTGAAAGTTCTGTCTGAGCAGTCTTGTTGTGTGGACGTTTTGACTAGGCAAATGAAGTCAGAAAATTATGACACTTTTCAGTCATGAAGTTCACATCTTAAGCTTCAAAATGGACATATAAACTGTGTCATTTCGTTTTGTGAACTGGGATTTATGTTTGTCCAAAGTTTGAGGACGAAACTGGATTCTGTTTTGGAACAATGTTGGATTTTATGTAAATCTAGATTTTTGTGGTGATTCTGGATAATTTTACATATTTTTCCCATAAAGGGGACTTGAATATCTTTCAATGGGCTTTAGAATCACCTTGTTTCAAGTTATCTAGAGCGAGTTATGAATTTTTGAAGTTTCCTTGGCTGCAGCAGAAAATTTGGGCTGCAGCACAAAACTTTCTGTTCGTATCCTGGCCGCAGCCAGAAATTCTTGGCTGCAGCCAAAATGTTTCTGTGACGTTTTTAGCCATTTTTGGCTGCAGCCAGAGAATTCTTGGCTGCAGCCAGAACCCAATTTTCAGCATTTTGAGATTTTGAAAGGTGATTTCCAACCTAGTACGTCCCAATCCTATAAGCTTTCGTTGAGCTTATTTTAGCCACCTAAAGGGTGTGAATGATAACCAACTTTAAGTGATATAAAAGTAAGGATTTGGAATTGAGAATGACCCTATATCCTTGATTTGGTTTATAGGGTTCAGTATTCGTTTGGATCGCGAGTAAGCGGAGCTGGAGCATACGTGGAAAGAAAAGTGTAGGGAACTTACCTCTCTTGCATGCTTTGATGTTGTGTGTGTGTATTGATGCATGTATTGCTTTGCTGGATTATGTGAAACATGTATGGATGATTGTAGCTCTGTTTCTAGTTATGGTATGGCCATGAGTATGTTGTTGAAACATTGAGCACGCAGATATGTCATTGTGTGAACATGAGTTTTGTATTGCAAGCATGTCATGCATTAAACACATATCATACATGCATATAGGTATTTGTTTCCTACTGAGATTCTCTGGAATCTCACCCTCCCCTATCAACATTTTAGACAGGGTAGGTGGAATCGAGGTTGGAGCAAACAGGCAAAGGCGACGAGGACTACTTCGGGTTATAGATTTTGGTAGTTGGTTATCATAGTTGGGATGTATATTTGGATATTGTATTTGTATATTGGATGAGTATTGAGTATGCATGTATGGAGATGAGATTTGTGTAATCCCCGTTTGAGGAATTGTAAAGGGCAAATGTGCCCTATGAATTCTATGTAAAGGTATGAACCCGGGAGTTACCGGGAAGTTATTGTTGTACACTCTGATATTTGTATAAATGTGATATTCCGCGTAATGTAATTGTATTCGAAATTGAATATGAGACCAGGTAAATTATATTTGGAAAGTTATCTGTGAAAACCTTGTCGTGAAGATGGGTTTGTAAAATGTTGTTTTGTTTCCTATTGGTCTCTATTTCATTTTAATTAAGTATTTCGGATATAATTATGGAAGGGGGTTACACTCGGGGTTTATCAAAAGCCTTGTTAGTAGCTGACATTCAACTTTCACTTTCAGACATATTAGGCAACGAGCGACAAACTCAGTCACCTCTCTTTTCATCCCTGGCCACCAGTATTGAGCCTTCATGTCATGGTATATTTTTGTAGTCCCTGAATATAGAGTATGCTTACTCTTATGTGCCTCCTCTAGGGTTTTCCGTTTTAGTTCTGGTTGTGGTGGCACATAAATCCACTTCTTGTACCTGACTAGTCTACTGGGGGACAAGTCGTATTCCTAAGTTTTGCCCCTATTAATCATACCTTTGATAGATAGTTCTTGATCATCACACAATTGAGCTTCTTTAATTGCTGCCCTCAGATCATTATATATTTGACTAACATTACTATTTAACAGATATGACTAGACAGACTTAAATCTCTGAAATCCTCGATCAGTTTATGCTCAAAAATCACCATGGCTGCCACCTACACCGATTTCCAACTTAATATATCAGCAATGACCTTAGCGTTACTAGGATGGTATTTGATTTCTATATTGTAATATTTCAACAACTCCATGCATTTGCGCTATCTTATGTTGAGCTCTTTCTGGTCATACAAGTACTTCAAGCTCTTATAGTCATAGTACAACTCTAAAGTCTCACCACAGAGATAATGTCTCTAGATTTTGAAACTAAACACAATTGCCGCCAACTCAAGATTATGAGTGGGATAGTTCAGTTCATGAGGTTTCAACTGACGAGATGCATATGCCACTACTTAGCCATACTGCATCAACCCAAATCCTAATCTATGCCCACTGGCATCTATATAAACAACATACATAAACTGTGGATCTAGGATTATCAGCACTGGTGCTATAGTCAACCTTTGCTTCAACTCTAGGAAGCTTATCTAACAATTCTCATCCCACACAAAATATTGAGCTTTTCGCATCATTTTCGTCAACTGTAATGTAATTTTTGAGAAATTATGTATAAACCTTAGATAATAGCCATCTAGACTGAGAAAACAATGCACTTCAAATACAATCTCTGGTCTCTTCTAGTTTAATACTACTTCCACCTTACTTGGATCAACAAAGACCCCTTGCTGTGAGACGTGGCCCAGAAACTTTACCTTTGAAAGCCAAAATTTGTACATGCTCCGCTTGACATAGAGTTGCCTATCCTGTAATATGTTTAACAAAGTTCTCAGATGCTGCTCGTGTTCAGCTTTACTTCATGAATACACCAGTATATAATCAATAAAGACTACAATGAACTGGTCCAAGTACGGATAAAAGATTTGATCATGTACTATATGAACACAGCAGGTGTATTGGTCAGCCAGAATGACATCACAAGAAATTTGCAATGCCCATATCTAGTCCTTAAAGCAGTCTTCGATACATCTTCTGTTTTTACCTTCAATTAGTGGTATCTGGATAGCAACCCTATTGTTAAGAATACACAAGAACCAAACAACTGATCGAGCAAATCATCAATTCTAGGGAGTGGATACTTGTTCATGACGATCACCTTGTTCAACTCTTGATAATCAATACAGAGACGCCCTTTCGTCTTTCTTCTTGATGAAAAGCACTGAAGCACCCCTGGGTGATACACTGAGTTGTATAAACCCTTTCTCAAGTAGCTCCTCAATCTGCTTCTTTAGCTCTGCCATTTCACTTGGAGCCATACGGTATGGGGTTTTGGAAATTAGTCCTGCTCCAGGCCTCAAATTAATTGTGAACTCCACTTCCCTATTTGGAGGTAATCATTCGACATCCTTTGGAATTACATCAGGAAACTCATTCACTATAGGGATACTTTCTAAGGCTATATTGGCCCTTAATTGCATAGAGCAAGACACCATATACTTCTGACAACCTTTCTGCAAGTATCTTTCAACCTTTGCTACAGAGAAAAGGTTAGGAGTAATTTTTGTGTCAGCTCTCGGTTACGGATTCAGATATATAACTCTTTTCTATTTACAATCTAGTAACAGACCATTTGTTGTTAACCATTCAATTTCCAAAATTGCTTCCAACCTTTATAGTGGCCAACAAATCAGATCTATAATCGATTCGTGCCTTTCGACATTACCACACAATTTAGACAAATGTTGGTTGTCACAATTTGAGTGCCCATAGGCTTAGATACAACAAAATCATATGGGATTTATGTACATGTAAATGTAACCATCTCACGCTGTCATATGTAATGAATGAATGGCTTGCACCAAAATCATACATGACATGCACTAGACTACCATTCAGAGAAATCATACCTTGAATCAACTATAGAGACTTTATGGCTTCTTCTTGTGTCAGTATGTAGACCCTGCTTGGAACCCTGGGTCTAGTCTCCTCCAATTGTTGCTTTTGTGGACAATCCTTGACCATATATCTCGACTTATTGCAATGACAATAGATAAGTAGCTTACTTGGGTCTGGCCTAAATAGAATCCCGCTGCAAGTTCTACTAGGGTAAAGTGGCTTTCAACAAAACCAACAATTCTTGCTTCCAAGAAAACCTTGGCCTCCTCGACCCCCAGATTGATTCAATCTTTTGGGATCCTCTATAGAAAATCCACTATATTCCTTTCACTTATATTCTGAACTACCACTTCTAGAAGCACCTCTATTACCAATCTGTGTCTCCAAGCTCGATATACGCTTCTCAATATATCGGCACTCTTCTGCCACTTTGTTGAACTCGGTAAAATGTTGAGAAATCAGTTTCTGTTTGAATTCGGGTCTTAACCCTTCAATCATCATATTTGCATTCTATTCCTCATTATCATTTAGGTTGTGGTATGACGACTATCGCAAAAGTCAAATATATCGAGCTAAATAATCATCAAAGCTCTCTCGGTCTTGTTGTTTAATACACAGGAACCCTTTTTCCTTTTCTCTTCTGATTGTTAGGGGAAAGTACTTCTCGTTGAACTTCTCCTAGAATAATTCCAATGTGATAGGAATATTCCTTCCCCTCAAGGTGAGATTTATTCCTTTCCACCGATGATCAGTATCACCTTCCAACTTGTATATAGCTAACCGAGCTTTCACCTCGTATGAGCATTGCAACATGTCAAAAATCTTGTCCAGCCAGGTTTGAATATCTACTTCAGGATCTGGTAGTAAATCCGCTTGTTAGAGTTCCTCTGGTATTTCTTCATCATTAACCCTCACAAAATTCACCCAGTCGATTCTCTGGATGATCCTACCTTTGTTGTACTCCCTGAAGGTCACCTTTTCTTTTATTCATTGTAATTTGTTATCATTCTAAGATATCTAGTATTTGCTGCAATACGAGATCAGGTCATGGCTCATTCTCAACATTATTATGCCCTGTTGTGGCCTGCCATATGGTCTACCGGGTCGAACTATCTCTATATTTCAAACTACATGAAAATAGAGAAAAATTACATCTTATATAAGAGTAAGGTCATTTTTGTCATTTCATAAAAGTTAAGGTACACATATATGTCATACATAGCATATAACAACTATTTACAGTAGTTATAGAGAAATAGAAACATTATATTTTTATATACTACTGTGCATGACCTATTAGTCCTTTACATAACAAAACACTAAGTTCATGCAACTTCCCAGGGATCACCCATCCTAGACTACCCCTGGTCGAACACGCTTAACTTTCTCTGTACCCTCCCAAAATACCAACTTTGGCTAACTTTTTCTCTGTCTATCGGTTCCGCCAGACTGCCCTTAACTCATAATATGTGTCAGTTATGTTTAGCTACCACAATAGATTGCGTAAACCCCACGTCACCTGGTATACATAAATTTCCATACTAGCTCAGTGATGTGCATCCGCAAGGCTTAGAAGTTTGCCTTGAGGCCCCTCTTAATGATAAGGTTCTTCTATCGATTCCAATATATTGAGTCTAAGAAGAAGTACATCGTGGAACAAACCCAGCACTCATCAGACACCTGACCCCCAATGGTTTCTAAAGCCTATACAGAGGCTCTACACAGTCAAGGGATGCAAAATATTAGCCTCTAGATATATCATGCTCCTGTAGTGCCTTGTAGTATCTGCCCTTATGGTAATATCCCAATTCCAAGTCTGGTTGTAGGTTATACAGCATATACACCAGCTTTACCCGAAATTGCCATCGCTCGGATCATTCTTCAGAATCTCCTCCTGGTCATAATTGGAATCCCACTCTAAATACTCATCACAATCCTCTCTAATCTCCCTGACCTATGATACTCCTGGGGATGCTGGCCTCAGCTCCTGACAGTACACTAGCAACTTCGGCATACTCTTCTGTGTCGTCCTCATCATACAAACATGTCTAGGTCCAAAGTGCTCCATGAAAAGTTGCCCGTCTGGTATCTGCTGCTTCGACAGGCTCTGGTTCACCGATGTCTTGCCCTCAGATGATTCACTAGTACTGCTGCTTGTGATTCTATCACCATACAAACAAAACCATATTAGTAATCCATTATGATAATGCCAGAACTACTTATTAGCTCTGATACCAAAAATGTCAACACCCATTTCCATTTCTATATAAGGAGAGTAGTAGAGACTAAGTTATACAGGCATATAGAAAAGTACATATATATTGATAAAAGTAATTGTTTATAGTCCATAGTCAAAATATAGAAGGCAACAATATTTACAACATTTGCAGAATATCCAAAAGTATTTTAAACATAGACTATCAATAACCACAAACTTTAGCTTTACCTCGAGATATGTGCCAGTCATTTCCCTTTGTCTACGTCCTTACCTTTTGATCAACTAGCACCAGCTAAGATGTTTGGCTTAGAAAAAGGGGTGAGATTATAAAAACTCCCAGTAGAAACATGATGTCATTTATATAAAATGCAAAAAGTAAATATGGTATGCGCCATGTATGCACCAATTAATGAACAATATAACACATCGTCGTCATGTATATATGAGTAGGGGCCCTACCCCACTAATCGTACACCAGTTGGATTCTTACCCAACTCCCGGTGTAAGTGCACCTCCGGCACTAACTGCCTCATCTAGGAAAACTATGTTGATTAAGAGCATAAATAATGGCATCCCAATAATCATATGAACTATAGCATGATGTATGAAAGAAAATGTTCCTACCTTAAACCTTTTCTCCTTGAAACACGTGCCTTGATTTGTATGCCAACAACGTGAGTTCTTAAATCGGTCTTAAAATGTCAAATGTATAAGAATTAGGTTAATATCCATTCATGTACTATATTGTATTAGTTCAATTTTTGGCTATTTAAACAACCATTGGAAGTTCTAACAAGTGCCCATAGGATTGGAAAAGTTAAACCAATCAAAAGGATAAAAGTGTTGAAAAAGGGGTCTTGGCTCTAGCCAAAAGTCCTTGGTTGTGGCCAAAAGTTGGCCAGATGGTTTTGGGCGATGACCAAGATCCTCTGGCTATGGCAAAAAATAGCTTAGAAGGTTTTTGGCTGCAGCCAGAATCTTCTGGCTGTGGCCAAGAAGCTATCTTGTTTCTTGGCTAAAATTCCAAAAATCATAACGAATTCCACAAAAATCGAAATGGAGTGTTATAAAATTCTATGGAAAGTTCTTTGAGTTTAGTATCATGGAAAAATATGAAACACTATCACCTACAATAACAAAATTCTAGAATTTCATAATTTCCATGCTGCTCCAGAATTAAGTGTAGAAACAGGGCACCACTTTGAAAATTCATAACTTTCAATCCACAAGTTGAAATTGCTCATAACACCTATCAAATTAAAGCCCAAGATGTATACTTTAATCCTGTATATTTTCATTACATTCTAACTTGATTTGGTCAACAAAATGCATTACAAAACAACACTGCTCTGCAGGTGACAACAAAATAGCATGCTTTGACACTTCAATAAATTCCCTATTTGTGTACAAATTTCCAAAAATTATGATCACTTATATTTCCACGCATTTTTCCCTTCTAAATCCAATAGAACCTTTGAAATTTCCAAATTCCAACTCCTTGTCACCTATTCATCATCTGGATAAAATTAAGGTTGTTGGTAGGAAAAATGTGTTTTTGTGTTTCAACATCAAAAGCATACTTCTTTTCACTCCTAATCATTTGATTAACCATTTAATCACATTCTAAACAGGATTAGACTAAATTTGGGCAGCATCACATTTAGGGTTTAGCATTTTCCCAAATTTACAAATCATCCAAATCCAACAGAAAACCACCGATTAAACCAACCACAACAGCAATAGCAATCAAATATTGAAGTTTTTGGAGTTACCTTTGGTTTTGCTTGCTTCTTTCCTCTTGATCAAAACCCTAGCCCTCTCAACATTTAGATTTTACTTAACAACCACCTTAAACCATGTGGAGAGGAAACTAAGGAAGAGGATTACACTGATTAAAACCTAAATCACCAAGCAAATCAACTTACCATTCCTCCTTCGTTCTAGATCTCCAAAGCACTTTCTCTCTCTCTCTCTCTCTCTCTCTCTCTCTTATTTTCCTTGCTTGTGCCGTAGAAATGGAGTGAAGAAGATGAAGAGAATTTTTTTTATAATACATCCTATTTTCCTTTGAATTACGTAATATTTCACTTCCAAAATTACCTACTTGTTGACTTTTATGTACCTTTGCTTTATGTACATGTATGTACATGGTCTTCAGCCCCATTATATTACAACTCATATTTTCCCTCTCTTAGCCCATGTAAAAACATCCTAGGGTCCTTCTCTTTAACAATAAATTTACTTCATAAAATTGTTCAAGTCACATGTATACTTGTGTCACATTTTTTCCATTTTCTCATGAATATGAACATTTAAGAATTCATAAATTCCAAATTCATGTATATTCACCATTTTATTGAATTTTGCCAAATAGTTACAATATATTGGTGAATATAAAATTTGGGGTGTTACAAAAGCAACTAAAGTGTCTTAATATATACACAAAAGTAGCCTTTTTTGTGCAACCATAACCAGTCCAACGGGCCCTACATGATTCTATTTGATCTAGAAATGTCCAAAACTCAGAGGGACCCTAAAATACAATCTCATTCTTTTTCTTGATCCAGGAAGTAAAATTGAGAAGGTAGGCTAGTATGGTTTGGATCCAAATTTCATCAGTCAACACTAACCCAAGCCTTAGCCCTTTGACTATACAACTTCCTTACATACCCGAAAAATGATACATAGCATAACATAGTAGAAATATATTCATTGAAATGCATCAAGTACATTCCCTTAAAGTGTTCTCATAGCTCATGGTATGGGTGTGGGTCAAAGAATAACTGAGTCATCAAAGCTCTAGACACACTATTAGAATTGAGACCCTGAAAAATCTCGTCATTCTCGAGATCACTAGTATCGCCTGTAGATGGCTCTATGCCAGGACTAGCCTGCCTAGCCTTTATCATTATTGTCATATGGTTGGGAACTCTTTTCCTTGCCATATGCAATAATGTTGGTCTATGCCCCCTTTACTTGCTCCTTTATTAATAACTACGTCGAGTTTACCCTCCAGTATACGCTGCTCTAAGGAGGCTGGTTAAAAGGCGGAGGTGAACTCTTCTTTCTTTTTTTCTATCAGACATGTTTCCTAGCACAAAGCAATTAATGAAGGGCTAGATTTTTCTAACATAAGCAGAAAACTTTTCCTAGAGCCAATAACTTATGCTGTGATACCAACAAATATGACACCCTCATTTTCAAAGTGTATGAATAGCTCATATGTAGTAATATCTTTAAAAGGAGACCGGTAATCTTTTGTAAACAGCAAGAGTCCCAACTTTAAGCAGAGTATTGAGTGGGTTTTTCAAAAATCTTTTCACAAATCATTTTCATATTTGATTTCATATTATTTTATGATTCATTTTAAGCCATCCGTTTTAGGTTCATTTCTTCATATCAGAGTTTTTACTAATAAATTCTTTACTAGAACCCAAATTTTTATGGTTAATTAATGGCCCTAGGTGGACTATTGTCCACTACTGGTTTGGATGTCGCTATGCGTTTGGTTATATACAGGTGCTTACATATATGTCTACTGCCTTGCCAATACGAGATTGACCACACTTAAATACATATTAAATACAAACTCCAAAATAGATAACTAATACAAAATTAAATTCTATGTCCTTCGTTTCATTCAATGAATCTTAGTAGTAATAGATATCACTCATATAAATTGCACATATATCATGCCATGTAAACCAAAGTTACAGTACAATCAACATATTCAACATTCAGAGACAAATTCACAATATGCAGAAAGCATAAAGTTAACAATTCAAGGACAACCATCCCTTGGCATAACACTGAGAAATTCTACTGGGCCTTAGCCCTTCTCATCCGAATGCTTTAAATTCACAATAGTATAAACATGCATATAACATATCACATAATATGTGAGGGATAATTTACTACTTGACAATTTTTCCAAATCTTGATCCAGATTGACGTGCTTTGGATGTTTTGGGCAAGTGTCAAGTCCTATAAATTAAAATTTACAGGCAATGAGTTATTACTTAGTCCAATTCCTTCATAAATTATTCTCTTATGTTGATTATCATTAGGGCAGCTTCATTATCCCCAACATGAAGCTAATGAGCCAAAACTAACCCCAAATGAGAAACTTGGTCCTTTAATGTCCAATTTTACTTTGAATTTTCGCACAATTACCACAAGATGGCAGATTTTTCACTAAAATTTGACAAATCATAAATAATTCTAGAAAAATTTAGTTGGGGTCATTCAAAATTCTGTGACCCTTATCAAGTCTATTTTAAGGGAAAAATGCCTCCAGTAGCCACTGTCCATGTACATACTACTACAAAAAGCACAAGCTGCATCGCTTGATTTATAGAACACTATGGCGCTTGGAAAGCGTCGTAGCTTCCAATGCCATTAAAACAAGCTATGACACTTCTTGACTATATGGAAGCGCCATAGCTTGATTATTTAATTTTTTTAATATAAAGCTACGGTGCTTTCTTGGGGAAGTGCTATAGGAAGGTGGCACTTGCTACGGCACTTCTCCAAGGAATGACTTCCAATGGCACTTCCTTGGAGAAGTGCCATAGGAAGTTTGTTTTTTTAAATAATAAATGACTTCCAATGACACTTCCTTGGAGAAGCGCTGGAGGAAGTTTTTTTTAAATAATATTTCGTAATTGTTTTATATTCCTAATGGAAACATCCATTTACAATTCTAAATCCACAACAATTTATAATATAATTCACAGCAAAATGAAATAACGTAGCACATATCTTTTGTAATATTGCATGTTCATGTATCAAGCATAAAAGAATTTCAACATTTAAGTGTTTAAACTTGAGCCATACATGTTACTTCTATAGAGGAATAAAGTACGTATTATTATATTTGTAAGCTCAAAAATTTAAAAAATTACAATGTATAGAAACTTAAAGAAGACAAAGTTGACACTTCAAATAAATACTTGGAAAAAAATTATGAGCACACATATAAGATTCATGACAGATATTAATTAAAAAGGAAACATGAACCAAATGTTAAAAAAAACTTACACACAATGGAGCTTTTGAAGGAGATCGAGATAAGAAAAAAAACATTGGAGAGGAAGCTTTATACTGCAATGAAGTTCTGGGAAATGATGAAGCTGGAGGAAACACGGGAAGATGAAAATGAAAATAAGAACGGTGGATTGTGAAAATTAAATAGCACCTTATACAAGGTGGGAGCAGCTGCGGCACTTTTCATCAAATCGTCGTAGCTTCCCAACCTTAAAAAAAAGACTATATCTAAAACACCAGACATACGTGATGCCTTGAATACATGTGGCACCTTGAATATATATTCAAGGTACTGTGCCTTGAATATAAGGTGCCTTAAATGGCGCTTTCCCTGAGAAGCACCGTCTAAGGCCCTTAAATATATATTTAAGTCAGTGCCTTGGACAACGCTAGGTAGGCCAAGCGCCATCCAAGGTAGGTCTTGTATTAAAAAAAATTGTGTTTTTAATAGGGGTGATTTATCTTTTTGACCTCTTTTATAACGCTTTCTCAGGCAAGTTCCATACAAGATATTAGACAGCTATAGGTGCCACATTTTTTTACAAAAAATAGAAGTATCGTCCGACACTTATATCTGTAAGAGATTTATTTTTAAAAATATAAAAGCCTTTTACTCAAGGGATTTATTTAAAAAAAAACTGTACTGCACTACTACAATAATGTTTTATAATTATTTTATTTTTCTATTGGAAACCTCCATTTACAATCCAAAATTCACAGCAATTTACAATACAATCTATAGAAAAATGAAATAACATAGCGTATCTTCTGTAGTTCCCTGATCTTAAAAAAATTTAAAAATTTTTTTAAAAAACACCCCCAACCTTACAAATTCAAAACCTAGGTGCCTTAAATATTCAAGGCACTTGGTGCCTTGCCCCAAGCCCCTTGGATGACACTTGGTGCGGATGGCGCTTGGTCCACCAAACGCCATCCAAAGTGCTTGGCGCAAGGTACCTTGGAAGGCGCTTGGTGTACCAAGCGCTGTCCAATGCCTTCTATTAAAAAAATGAAAATATGTTTTAATAGGGACGATTCATTTATAAATTTTGACTACTAATTTTTTTAAAAAAATTAGCCCACTTTGTATGGCTTTTAAAGCCACTTTCCATATAAACTATTTTTTAATAAATTAAATATAAAATATATTGAATAAATTAAATAAGTAATAACTAATTAAATTATATTTTTAAGCTTACAAATTAATAGGACTCATGTGTTAAAGGCATATATGTTTACGTCATATCATATATACCTTTAATGGTATTTTTTAGAGAAAGTACCATACAAGGTGTTTTATATTTTTTTTAAAAAAATAACTCCTTATATGGTGCTTCCCCAGGCAAGCGCCATAGAATTTACTCAGCAACTATGGCGCTTGCCACATAAAACGCCATAGCTACCAGATGTATTTTCTTTTTTAAAAAATAGAAGTCTTATCCAGCGCTTGTTTAAAGAAGTACCATAAGATCAGAGGCACTAAATCTCTATTTTGTAGTAGTGACACTTCTTAATTTTTATTTGTCCCCTCCTGCTAGAAAATCTGACTAGTTTTAATGATCTACTTCAAACACTCATAACTCCTAGAGTACTTATCTAAATCCTTTATAACACCTATCAAATTAAAGGAATTTAAGTGTACTCTAATTCTCAAAATCACATCATAATCAGATGAATTTTGAATAGTTAAATTATTGCTAAAACAAAACTGGCAGACAAAAATGCATACTGGCAGCTTTGTTACACAGGCAGACTTAATTTCCAGTCTTTGAGTACTTAAATTAGACTGTCAAAAATTATAACCAAATCATATTCCTACAAAATTTTTGGTGTAGAATCAAATGGAAGCCTCAAAAATAACAAAATCAAACTCCCTCACCCAATTTTGCTTCTGTTTGAAATATATGTCCAAAAAGGACAAAAATCCAACTTTGTGTTTTTAACTGCCAACAAGCCTAATACTTCAACAAGCATCTTATATTACCTTATATATGATTAAAAAATCTTCCTTCTTCAAAAACACCCTTTGAACAAAATACATGGGTGGTTCAAGAGCTAAGAAAAACTTAATGAAAACACAAAGTAATCGGTTAAAAAGGAAGACTACGTTTACCTCTTCACGTTTCTATAGGTGGTTTGGTATTCTGGTGGCACTCCGATAGACTAATTAACACAAAACACCTGAGATAAGAAATCTAAGACCATAAAATTGAAGCTTACAGTGAGTAGAGGAAGTTTCCTAAAGAACTTACCAAACGATAATGGCGATTTGGGGTCGGAATCTGCTCCGGTATCAGGGGAACTCACTATTCAGTCCTTCTTCTCCCTTGTTGTGTTCTTGAGTTTATGAAATCAAATTTCTCTTTCTCTTAGAGGGATAAGCTAAATTACCACTTAAAAGGGAAGGGAATGGTTGAGATTTAATCTTACAAAGTGATCTCATCTTAGCTTGCCAAGTGTCAAAAGTTTAAGGCTTAAGAGTGCCACGTGTCGTGCCACCATTGGTCTTCCATTTTCTCTTTCTTAGGTGGGGCATAAATGGTTAGGGGAAGGGGGAGGCCTAACAATTTCCCTGGACTCCTGGTTTTGGAGTTTGGATAATAAAGTACGTGACTCAGCTAGAGACCAGTGAATTCCCCGGACTCAGCTGCTAGGTGGCACACTCCGGAGATGACAACTTAAAAGGCTTAAAGTGGGTGTAATAATGTGTAATGATGATGGACACATGTCACCTCCTTATTTGGCCAACACAAAAATAGCCTTTTACTTTGTAATGATTTCGGGACACTTGCCATTTCCTTATGGGGCCAACACGAAAGGATTGCCATCATGAGCCATCATTACATACTTTATTGAAGTTATTTTAATAAAGTTGCTCCATTGGTGCATTACTCAGAATTCTACATGGGACCGTGGCACTCATATCAAGGCACGACACACAGCACCCAAATTTCTCCGATCTAGCAACTGACGCCTATGTGCCCTGCAACCACCGACGAATTTTCCTCTGACTTCTTACACTCGTATTTTACAATCCTGACTTATCGATTTTCATGAATGACACAATAGACATCTGGGAATTCTGAAAGTGACTTTACCTTTAATTTGTAAGTACCAATATTTATTTTATTCTACTATTTCCATATTTACAAAATTTGGTATATTACACTAACAATAAATTTTCTTGAATTAGTAAACTGCTAGTTTGCTATGCAATATTGTTTAATCAATAACAAATTTTTCAATTTCTATAAGATATTGATATAAAATATCAATATGACATCCAATTTTTGGGAGATCAATCAATAGGTTTTGTAAGGAAGTATATGAGTAGAACTTTTCAATATTAACTCATACTTATATTCTAGCAATCTCCCCCTCAAATTGGGAGTCATCTAAATAAAGTTTCTTTATTTCTCTATTTCAAAGACAAATTAGTATATAGTAGCCCAATAATATATCTTTCATTTGAAAACTCAAGTACTTCATAACTCAAAACTAATCATTGATTTTAGTCAATTGGGCTATCACTAAGACCCTGTAATAGAGTAAAACTCTAATGTAAATCTATAGGTAATAACTTTTCATGATCAAATCTTCTTCTGCCCATAGAATTTAAGAAAAATATTTATTTGTTCTTCAAGAACTATATCGACTTTGTTACATTTATGTTCTTCAAGAACTAACATATATTATTGCATATTTATATAATTTTATTACTCATTAATAATAATATACTTCAATTTGCCTCTTTTGATGCATAATCAAAATATGAAATGTTTCAAATTTTCCACTACATAAAGAAATATGAGGAGATCCATAATCAAAATACATAAAGATATTATTGCAATGATTTGTGATGTTCATGGGCTAAAATTAAATTGAGAGAAATGTAAAGACAAATGTATTATAATATAAAATAATAAATAATTATGATATGCATATTCTTCTTTCAAATATTCCCTGCTATTTGATCATCCATAAATTTAACTTACACTATATATATAGTTCATGCACATTACGAAAATGATTTTGTCTAACAAATCATAAGCTATTCATAATGAATTTTCTCATAAAATTAAATAAATTCTCATTCTCTTAATTCAAATATGATTTTTCTTTTTACAAATGTCACATAAAACTAATTTGATTCCAATGTCTATCATATTATATATTATATCATGATTAATGTATGAAACTTGCACATATCATATGAGAATGCTAAAGAGTAGAAGAAATGACAATATAATGAATTGGGAGAGAAGACAATAACTTATCAATGCTAAAATAAAATAAAAATTGTAGAGTATTTGTATGCCTTTCAACAATGAAAGTTTGGAACTAAGAAAAATTGCATATATATGTAAGCTAACATAATAGTACTCAAAAAGATAAAAGAGATGGAAGACAAAGTTAAAATGAAAAATATGTCCAATAATGAAAGAAAGTACTTTGATGCTGAGGTATATGAGTTGAGTGTTTGTTGGGAAATCTATGGCGCAACAAGGAAGCACAAGTCCTAAGAGTAAAATAGAGGTGGTAAACTCTATTGATGTATGAATAGTATTCATATACACTATATACTTAAAGTTACAAATAAATTATACAAATATACATAAAGAAGAGAATTAAACAATTTAATTGTATAATTGAATGTTATACGGATAAATACTAGAAACCATTTCATTTTGGAGTTATATAACATAATGACAATAACCATGAGGTAGAATCCTAAAAAGGCATGAAATCAAAATATCAATAATTACTAATAATGTTTAAATTTGTAAATAAATTGGCACTATTTTGAAATTTTAAAATGAGCAATAATTACCTTTTTATCTATTTGATTCCATATATTACTCATGCTGATATCACAATATCAAATAATAATTTCTCCCTCACAAATTAATCACAATCAATTTAAATTTAAATTTAAACGATAGTTAGAATCAAAATCATATAGCCTTTAGAGATTACACTTATTTGTTTTAGTTTTACAAGCTAATCATCTTTCTCCATAACTTATTGCTTTAAGCATCATAACTAATTTTGGTATTTTTCAAAATATCTCATGGTTTTTTTAGCTTCACAACCATTTTGATATTTATTTTCAATAAATTGGTACATATTAGTCTATATGACTTCTGGTTATATTATACCAATTTTTCTATCCATATGACTTCTAGTCATAGTATAATGTTTGCTCAAAATTTCAATAGGCAAGACAAAGTATTCTTAGCTTTCAGCTATCAAATGGACTTTTATTAGGTTGTAATAGGGCTAAGCTTAAGAAAGGACGGGTATAGTGTTTGAAAAAACAAAGTTGAATATCTTAGAGGATGAAGAGGATTATGCAATATGATGAAAGAAACCAACTAAACTTGAACTGGGTCATTACTCCTTTTTTCTTATTTTTTCCTTTTTTTCAACTTTCTTGAACTGGGTTATATATATGCTCTTTTGATGCAAACCTTTATATTGGTGGTACAAAGGCTCGATTACTCAAACATTTATAACTCAACTAGCACCAAGATGCTACTAGCACGCTCATAGCTTTTACTGGCCGTTTAACGTGAAGATCAACATTAGTGATGAAGAGCCCCAGTTATTAAGCATAGCTCAAACCAGCGGAAAGGAATCTTGTTGCATCTTTTTTTTCTTTCATTCTTTTTCTTCATAACCTTCCATACTTTTCACAATAACCCAATTCCTAATGTTATAAATGTTCTTCCATCAAAAATAGGTATAATGCAATACTCTTCAACTCCTAGGACATTCAAAAGGGTAGGATTCTTTTTTCTTTTTTGCGGCTATAGGTGTAGACAAAATGATATAAAACATAGGCTCAAAGGGGCTAAACAAAAGATATATACATGAAAAGGGTAGGTTTTTTTGGTTTATCTGGCTAACATGAAATGAATGCCTTTATCAATTTTATGAATGCACATGAATAAAATGTGGCCTCAAATAAGATTCAAGTCAAGTTATAGATCAAGTAAAGAGATAGGGGGTACACCAACTCAAAACATGATCAATCACTTTTCAAATCAAGAATGCATTGCACTAAAGTTACTTAAAAACTTGCAATTTTGTTTTTCAAAAATTTTCTTTCTTTTCTTAAAAACAAGAAACAAACACCAAAGTAGAAACCAAAATGTTTTTCTTTCTCTCATTTTAAAAACAAAGAACAAAAACCAAGAGTAAGAACAAAATCCCTCCCCTACACTTAAATCTCGTATTGTCCTTAATGAAAGATATATATCTAACCAATAAAAGCAAGTAATGCAAGTAAAAGAGTAAGGAAGGAATACATCCTAACTATCAAAAGCTTTAAGACCCAAATGAAGTAGCATAATTGGCATCTCTCCTTTGTCTGGTTGTAAGTCACATGAAAGGACTATTGGTGTTCTCTTTTGATGTTCAGCAAACATCTCACTCTTTAAGATTCTTACGTAATGCTTTAGGTCAAGTATAGAGGGTGTCTGGATGCGAGGAATCAACCCATGTTCCTGCATAAAATCATAGCACCAAGAAGTATCTTGTCCCACATAGATATAATTAATTGAATAGGACTTATCAAGAATCACGGAAGATCCCAAAAGAAATTGATCAATAGAAAGTGTTGGAACTTCCAAATACTTTGAACAACCCACAAAATCAATATGACTCTCCTTACTAAGAGTTGAGTTTTCTAAAGAAAGAATAGAGTGGTCACTTAAAATGGTCTCATCATACTTGTTCAAATCATCACTCAAGATAAATTCCACAAGTAAAACAACATGATGCATTATGCTCTTACTATCTAAATGTATATCCAAATCAAGGCTTCCCCTGAATTTATCCATAATAGCATCCCCATTAACAATAGTCATGTCAAGTTTATGAGTAATATTAGAAAAATCAACAAAGATATTACTTTCATCATTTAAAGCATCATCATGATTAGTGTTAAGTAGGCTATCTTTAAAGTTAAGGGATTCAACAGCAATCTCTTCACAAACCTTATTATCATAATCAATAGAATTCATAGGGCTAGAGGCACTAGAAAAAGCATTAATGCATGAATCATAAAGTTCAAAATTATTTAAATCAATAGAACTAGTCAATTTAAAATCAATATCAGTGCATGCATATTCAGCTAATGTATCAATTATCCCATCATTTGAAGTGATAGAAGAAAAAGGGAATGAATCATTAGAAGGTGAAAGTATATTACCACATGAAAATTCACCCTGAACTTCTAATTCTTCTCTCTACAGATTGTTAATTGCATTTGTCAACTCCTTAATTTGAGTATGTAAAGTTTAAATCTATTGCCAACACTCCACTTTCCCTTTTTCTTGTTCTCTGCTTCTCTTGTCTAGCCTGTCTATTAAAAGATTCATCATAGTTTCCAGCTTTTTTTAGCTTTAAACCTTCTTCAATAGGCACAAATTGATTGACATACCCATGATGTGAGTGATCACTCCATCTAGGATTATAGACATTTGAATATGGATCATATATCTACTCAACACCAAAGTCATAATGATAAGGCATAGAAGTATGAGAAAATTTTCCATAAGGTGAAGCATTCCAACCCATCATAGGATCAAGTTCAATTTTTTTTTCTAAGATTGAGGTATTCAATAAACAACTATCTAAAAAAATCACCTAAAAACTCAAATCTAAAGTCTAATAATTGCTCCCTAGCAACAGCGCCAAAATTGATGTGTGCTTCTGTAGTTAAAGCAATCAATTAATAACTAGGACAACCAACTAATATAATATAGTGGCAACCTAGATCATTCTCCCAAGTAGCAACCTATGGGTTTTTCTTTAGAATTGAATTTAAGTAATAAAAAATGCAATGGAATGGACCTAAACTAAAATGCAAAACTCTAAAACCTAAATACAAAATGCAAATGACTCTAAAACCTATGTGAGAATGAAAGTAACCTAAATAATGGAAATGCAATTTTTTTGGGGGTTGTTCTTATGGGAGGGAAATTAAGATCCTAAGGAAAAGAAATAAACTAATATCTGAGAAAATCAAATAAAACAATTTAAGAAAAGATTTACTTCAGATACGATGAAGGGAACAACTAAGGATTTACAAGGGGTTAGTTTTCTTAGCCCAAATTAGTTAATTAGACCAAAGGGAGGTTGATGAAAAATTAGAATTTATAAACTTAATCACCTAATTGAAACATGGGAAACCTTCAAACTCAATAACACTTATTTCACTAGAAAGCTCATAATGAAATAAGTGGTGGCTAATTAAATTCATTAAAAACCAAACATGAATGAGTAATAACTCAATTCTTGTAAATTTGGAATTTTAAGACATATCAATAGCTCAAGCCTGAACAATAGTTTAGTACGGATATTGGAATTGGAAATGAACTAAGGTAGCAACACTTTCTTTCATACACTATGTAATAATTTGTATGCTTTGTGTATGTATTCTTTTGCAACATGACAGTGCTTAAGGCACACGACCTAGCTGTGATCAGGGATCCAGCAATGGTACACATAGATAAGCCAGGGTCTAAGCATGTCATAAGACCATTGATATGAGTTAAGTCAAGGTTGCAAATAGTCATTTGGCCTTAGACAGTGTAACTCCCTCACCGTAATTATATTTGGGTTATGAAATTCAAGTGAAATAGAGACCAATAAGACAAAAACAACATTTATAATCCCTCATCTTCTAGATAGGGTGTCCAGAAAAGCAGTTAAAAAATATAATTAATCTGGTCTCACATTCACATTCGAATACAATTACTTGTGCAGTTAAATAACATTCATAAATATCAGAGTATGCAACCAAAATCCCGGCAACCCTGAGTTACATGTATATATAAAATGGGTGTAAAGTTTCCCAAATTAGGGGATTACATATCCAAAAATAATATTCACATCCCATATATATATACAGTAATCCCAAACCAACAGATAACCAAAAGTCCAAAAATTAAAATGTCCCTACTAGTCCTAGCCACTCTTGGTTTCCCACTTCTCCTTGGAGCTACTTGCCCTGTCTAATAGTTAGTCAAAGGAAAGAATGAGATTCAAAAGAATCCCAATAGTAACAAATCACTCATACAATGTTTAAACACATAGCATGTAAGATTATGTTCAGCAGCAACACAATGATGCATGGCTCACGCCACACACAATAGCTCTCACAGCTGTAATCATAATACCATAGCTTTTGCTGTAAACACTATGCTTGCTTTAGCAGTAAAAACTATGCCAACTTTCGCTGTAATCACTAGAGCATCACAAGGCACAAAGTATTATAAAGCTTCACAAGGTGTCACACGGTATCACAAAGTAACAGCATTAACACAATGCATGATAGACATACATACAATGATTTACACACAGTATAAGAGAAAGGGTCACTACCTTGTTCTTTCATGATGTTCCTCAGCACAGTGGGCTCACGAGTCTGACAAATGTCAAATACTATAACTAAATTAGGGACAACTAATCAATCTCTTTTCCAAATACATATTTCAATAACACTTTAGGTTGGTTATCATTTGAACTCTCTATGTAACTATTAGAGGCCTATACATATGTCAAAGGATTGACAGAGACTACCCTGAAGGCCCCTTTTTCGAAAGAAGAACATTGATTTTTAGTTGACTCAATCCAGTGAAGATGACCTCACTCGAGTAATGAGAGACTTGCACTCGAGTGAGGATGGCTCACACTCGTGAGTGTTTGACAATGAGCAACAACCATGGCCAGAAAGTGCTCACAACACTCGAGCATAAGGTTTTGCACTCTAGTGATGACTTCAAATTCACTCAAGTCTCTGAAAGTTAGACATAAAGAGTGTTTGCCCGAGAGCACATACACTTTAGAGGAGGAAACTTACTCAACCACAACCCTTAGCACTCGAGTGAGAAGACTATACTTGCGAGTGTTAAGACTCACTCTTGAAAATTGGCTAGTGAGTGCTTGCCCAAGAGCAACCCTTAACATGAACTCCTACCTTCACTCGAGTGAACCCATTCTCACTCGAGTAATCACCAATATCACTCGTGGGTTAAGAAGAGCACTCTTGGTTTTTATCAGAAACTAAGTGAAAAGCAGAAGGAAAAGGAAAATTATACTGCAGCACTCAAGTGAGACCCCCTCACTCGAGTGATGCTTATCAGATTGCCAAATCACAACAATTGACAGGAATTCCCAGATTTGCCAAAAATGATCCCAATACTTCCCAAACTCAACACAAAGTTCATTCCCTCTTAAAATCCCATAAAGTACCCATTAGTGAACTCAAATCACACAAAGTCCCATTCTAACCACAATCTTACTCTTGGGTCTCTATAACACACAATACACAATTTCATTCAACTCACTTCCAAAATTGAAAACCATCTCCAATACTCAAATAACTTCATAATAAACCAGTTCTAACATCATTCACTAGGTAATTCATGCATTCAAAAATTGGCATAAAACCAGGGCAAAATTCCAAAATTCATTAAGCTCAACCAAAAATCACAATAACTATACCAAAAAAATCCAAATGCCCACCTCTTCAATTTCCCAAAACCAAAACCTTGATTCTCAAACTTCCAATTTGTTCTAATACACAAGCTAAAACCTTTCAAAATTCTGAAATCATCAAGATGGAGCTCTCAAAAAGGTGCACAACATTAGAGAAGAGGTCTAGAGCATTCGAGATCACAAAGGCATCAAAATTTTCCTTTTCTTCTCTTTCTTCTTCGTGTTCGCCGGAAATGGTGGGATGGAGAGAGAGACAATGAGAGATGACGAAGAAGATGATGATGATAGAGGCAAACATATATTTTTCCCTTCCTAAAGCTCACTACTAAATAGGAGAGAGAAGAAAGAGAAAAAGGTGAGTATTGACTAATGGCATGATCCTTTGGCCCATATAATGCCACTTGGCATAATCTTGTTCACTTCCTCCATGAGCTCACATAAACTCAGCACATGATTCTGCCCCATAGATAATAAATCTCAACCATTGATCTTTAATCACCAATGAGTTTCCTCTTTGGTAACTAGCCAATTGGTCGGTAAATTTCCAATTTTACCATTTTGCCCCTGGTTTTCACTATGATTATTAAATCATCCCCATGAAAATTTATATCAAATTCGCATCACATTTCTCCAAAAGTGTTTAACTACACTAATTACAATCAATTCCGAAGTCATTAGCCCTTAATCTCAAATTGGGTCATTACAGACAGTATGCACACAACATGAGTTAGCATCTTACATGACATGGTATATTACATATTTATTTTTACATTTTATATGTCAGAAAAGCATGTTACTTCTGAGATTCACTTGAATCTCACCCTTTATCAAACTAAAAAACATTCCAGAAGAAGCTGGTGGCTGAAGGTGAAGACAGGGGCTACCAATGCATAGAGTCTCGGTGTGTACTAGAGCTATTGTGGTTATCTATATTTGTACTTTTTTTTCTTTTGAACACTCTGTATATTTGTGTATATTTTTCAAACCCTGTGAGGATTCTCCTGTATTATAAATAAGTATCTACTGTCAGTATGTATCCAATATTTTAGTATGTCTTATGGAACTGTGAGCTTAATACTCTATGAATATCGAAATGTTAAGGGGTTTGGTAACAAATCTACACTTTTAGGTCATTTACAAGTTTTGTATAGTTATTCCTCACATTTGATTAGGTATTAACAACTCTTATTTACCAAGTAACAAATCCACATTTTTCATGTCCTAAAATGTGGGGAATGGCTATACAAAACTTATGAATGACTTGAAAGTATAGATTTGTTATCTGGTAAAAAAAAGTTGTTAGTATCTAACAAAATGTGAGGGAGGCTATATATACAAAACTTATGAATGAGACTTGCAGTCAAAACTAAGGAGTTAATTTATATAACTTTTTTCATTATGTATATTGAAAATCATTAATGGCCATTCAATGTTTTTGGCACGTAAGTGGGGCTGGGACTTGGTCCCGCCTCCACTACTTTGCCAAAAAAATCTACCCATTGGCGACTGGCGACTGGAGACTAACGACTAGGAATGGGTCGCTACTTTTTAAAAAAGAAATAAATATGAGGGCATTTATGTCATTTTACATGAATTTTGAAAATCCCATTTTGGGATCTCACATCTCATAGGAACTATTGAATTTGAGATCACATTTTTGTCCTTTTTATATTTTCCCAGTTCTTTTTGTGGGATTTTCCCTTAATTAGTTTGCTTTCTTCCTATGTGTATTTTTATATTATTTTTAAAATTTGTGGTTAAAACTTTTTATTTTTATGCATTACATTGTGAAATATATAGATAATCGCATATGCAAGTTTATTGTATTTGTATTTCAAAATTTTAAAATCTATTATATCTACTATACCAAATCATATTTTTTTTAGGAAAATCAGATCATACCTACCCATGTTTATGAAGACTATCATGCATTACTTTTAACCACATAAGCCTATGACATTTTCAAATATAATCACATATATAAATGCATAATTTCACATAATCACATAAGCATACAAACATGTCAATTCATGCAAGCAACAATCAAGCATATAAAAATAAGGTAAAGTTTACTGCATTTAACTTTCCCTTGTTTTCTTTTTTCCAATCTTTGAGGTTAATTGGCCAAACCTCCAATTCATCTTCCTTGACATCTCATGGCCCTAAAGATACATCATGCATCGTTTATTTTATTCATTAGAGCCTTTAACCTTGCTAAACCTCTTTACTTCTCAAACTTATTCTTCTTTAACTTAATTTTTCAGTCGATGCTCTTGGCTTCTAATTTTTACTTTCTTCACTCACTCCCATAATTATTCATGTACAATTCATTTCTAAACTTAAATTTTAAAAAATCGATTTCCTTCCTCCTCAATTCCTTTTAGCTGAAACATATTCTCATTTAGTTCAAAAACTCCCTTTTCATTTCCAATGCTTGCAATAATATTTTCTTACACTTTTCCACACACAAATTCCATTATAAACTCATTGGAGTTATTGATATTGTCATATTCTGACTCCTTCAATCTGCCCTGTTCAACCGTGGGTAATAAAGGGAGAAGAAAAATAACTTTTTTCCAACTTTCCCTCAAATAAGCTTCCATAACTCAATCTTAAACATATCCTTGATCATAATTTCATATTAAGTCATGCTTTCTCTATTTTACCAAAATTTTGATAGCATTTCCCTTTATTGTTAGCTTCCCTAAAAATTACAAAAGATCAAGAATAACACCACTACCACAACAACAAGAATAACAACACATCGTTAACATCAAAATGCACTACTTATCTAAATCCCAAGCTTGTTTACTTGAAATTTCTCTTCTTGAACCCTTGTACTCCTTTCTTTTCCCTCTTATAGAAAACATTTCATAGGGATTTAGAAATCATAATAGTCTTCTATTAAAAAAACCAAGCTTAGAAATGGATTTAGGGTAGTAGAATTAGTTGGAAGTGTTGGATATGATTAGTTTTGACGATGTCAAATATAGATGTGAAATGTTAAGGGCAAAAATTTTATATAATTTATTTGTTTATACTTTGACTAATTACTATGGTTAATGTATGAAGTAAGAATGAGCAGGCAAAATTATCAAATGTAGGACAATCAACAAAGAAGTGATTGAATTATTGAGACTGAGAAAAAGGGAGAAGAAGAAAGAAATTGAAGATAGTCAAGAAGTTGCTTACTTGGGTTATGGAGAATGATTATCAAGATGAAAATCAAGAAGAAAGTTATGGAAGAAAAAAGAACTTGGAGATCTAATGGAAATATCAAAAATCAAGCTATTAGAAGTAATTCTAGAGATTTCATAAATTCGAGGTACTGTTTGGGACTGTAGCAATTGAGTACTATAGCAACCACTCGAGTAAGGCACTGTAGCATGTGGATGTTGTATCATTGTGGCACTGTAGCACTCAAGGTACAAACTGAAAGAGCAAATTCACTGTAGCAAGTGCAGCACTGTAGCACTCGAGTAAAGGAAGAACACACTCGAGTGTCAGGCCACTCTGTTCTACTCTGTTTTATGTTCATCCTTACAAAGGTCCAGTATTTTGGCCATTTCTCTTAAACCACACATTCGATTGACCTGGTGGCATATGAAAGAAGACTCACAAAATGAAAAATGTACACCAAGATCTCATTGAAAGAAGCTCAGATGAAAAGGATATGAATCGTGGAAGATGACACTGAAATCACCATCACTTTTCAAGATAGGTTCGGTATTTTGGACATAACTCAAAAACGAGACATCGGATTGAGACGAAACTAGTGCCATATGAAACTAGACTCAAAGAGATTTCCATGGATAGGTAATGGGTCAGATTTGAAGTTATATACTAAGAGATACACCTTCTGGAAGTTATGCTTATACTGTTTAGTATGGTAGACACTCCTTTGATCATAACTTGCAGAATAAAATGAGTTTAGAGCTAATTCTTTTTACATTGGAATGCATATAACAAGAACTTTCTTATGATACATCATTTGCAATATTTAGAGTCAAATGAAAAAATCAAGCCTGATGTGGCATGTCAATACCCATGGGTGCAAAAACTCACTCGTGAAAAATGTCATGCGAGTGTTGTCCAGAAGTAGCTAAAGTATAGAGAAATTTAGCAACACTCGAGTGAAGATCAGAATTGCACTCAAGTGAAACAAGTGAAGACCAAAAAGTGTTTGTCTGAGAGAACACCAGAACATGAAAATATGAAGGGTGCTCGAGTGAACTCATTTTAACTCAAGTGAGGACCCAACACATGCAAGTGAGAAATCTCACTCTCTCTATTCCTGATACAAGTGTTGAATAAAAGATGCTCTAGAATCAAAGAAATACTGATGCACTCAAGTGAGGTTTAATGCACTCGAGCGAACACCTTAACACTTACATGTGTAGAATTGCATTCTCTGAAAACTTAGTGCTAGTGCTGACAAGAAACGAATCCTGAAGCTCAGATACACTGGTGCACTCAAGTGAGGAAGTTGCACCACTCAAATACAAATAAAAAAGTAGAGAATTGGTTTTGCACTCGAGTAAGGATTCTTTACACTTGAGACCCTGGCAGAATCCAAAAACAAAACAGAGCCTCATAGTGATAAACTCAAATATGGTTAAAGGTTATTTATTCATTATGTTTTCACTTGTTAATATACATAACGTTAACTAACATGTATTTCAAGTAAGAAATAGGAGATTAAACATTTGAATTGCATCTTCAAGAACAGAGGTCACGTATGGCAAATATCATCACTTAATGTGATGAGTCCAAAAACCAGAAATTCAGCTTTTGACCAATAATCCAACATACCCATGACTAATACTTTATTGTATTAGTGTTTGATATATTATTACATAAAAAATGAAGGGATCATGCATAAGGAAAAACTAGTTCATGAAATGTCGAGAGTGTCTTCGTAACTGCTAGTTTCTCAAATACACTCAACGGTCAAACGAAGCAACAGTACTCAATGAATAGGTTGAAATATTCACAACAGTCATCCTTTGCATCAACTATAAATAAGGGAGCATTCAAAGTTGATGGGTAACATAGACAGCGAGCAATTACAACAAAATGATAGAATCATAAATCCTCAGCTTCAACCCAAATTCTCTTTATTTTCTAGCTTTTACATTATTTACCATTGAGAGAGTGATTATTTGTACTTCAGTGAGCATTATATAAACTCTATGAGAGAGTATGTAAACACCTTCATTTATATTTCTGAAGTGATCTCAAGGTAGAGGGACCTTGAGAGGGTTGAGTTTCTTACAGAGGAAGCTGTAGAGAGAATTGCCGGTAAGACTTTCTGCTCGTAAAGACTTACAAGGTGCAAGCAGCAAAGAATGTTGCTGCTCGTAAGGCTTGCATGGGTAAGCAGGAGAAAAAGGATATTGGGATTGCTTTGCTCATAAGACTTGCCGTAAGGGCGAGTATCTCAAAGAGAGATTTGTAAAAGGCTTCACAAGTGCTCGACTAAACTTATAGGTTTGCAAAGGCTTTCTGATGCCCATTTAAACAAAATGGTAGTGGATTTGAAAATCTCAGGAAGAGCCTAGGGACTAGACGTAGGTCGTCATAGATTGGACCAAACCAAGATAAATCACAATTTGTATATTCTCTTCCCTAAGCTCTTATATTTATAGCATATATTATTTATCTAACTGTTGATTTATAATTCATTACTTTAATACTTATTGTTTTCAATAAGATGTAAAAAGATTTTCAAAGTTCTTAAGTTTTTATCTTACACCTAATCCACCCCCTCTTGGGTGTCAGCCGGTTCAAGAAGTTTGGTTATCCCTTCCTTCTTTCTTCCTTTTCATCTTCTCTTCTCTTTCTCAATATCTTGTTCTCTACCTCTCCTCTCTTGGCAAACCAAAATCTTTGAAGCTTCTAAAGTGAATAGATAGTTATAATATGGGAAACACATAGTATGAGTGATTAATGGGATAAAAATATACCTATATATATATATATATATTAAAACACAAGCAACCGACCCACATGGAAAACCCACACACACATTCAGCATCTCGTATTCTTATTTGGACAAGCATAAGACCTAACCCAATACCCCATTTAATCAACAAATAAATTGCACTTAGCCTCACCTTTCTCATTTCATTTTCGACACTTTAGAAAAGGAAGAGAAAACATGATATAGTAAGAGATAAGAGAGAGTGAGAGTGAGAGTAGGAGAGCTAGACAGTGATTCTTGCTGGAGAAGAAGAAGAAGAAGGGCTCAAATACCACATGCAATACTAGAAACATGTGTAATGTAAGCTCCTACACCTTTAGCTTTTTTTTTACCTTTTGGTTTGAGTGGATTCTTGGCTGTTTTGGGTGGCTGGAGTGAAAGAAAAGTCGGCAAAAAGTGATGTCACCATAAAGCTTGGGATACAGACTCTGCATGTCGATTTTGGGTAGGATTTCATATCACACCCTTATCTTATTTTCATCCATCTTAGAGTATTTGCGGAAAATGATACGCAGTTTGATTGGTAACATAGGAATCGCATAATTATACTAATATATTGATACTTAATAATTACAAATGATGTAACCACACAGGGCTATTAGGGTGTCTAGACCCGTTTTCATATGCAGACACCTTCCCGTCTTTGTTCCACCAGGGCATTCTCCTCTTATGGTTCTCTACTTTGTTCTTAGCATACCTGCTGTCTTCTCCTGTCTAAATTGTTGGTAGGAGAGGGTGAGATTTCAGAGATTCTCTGTAGGAAAACAATACTAATATGCATGTAAGATAAGTGCTTAAGGCATGACAAGCTTTCATTACATAACTCATACTCACACAATAACATGCCTTAATACACTAGCACAAATATCAAATACATACAGGAGAGTTAAGTTCCCTACCTTAATCACTTTTTTCGTCTCGAATTATGTGTCTCGTAATGCATGCTAGCAACTCGAGCTCTCAAATCCGTCTTAAAATGTCAAATGTACAATTTAAACACTTCTAGAATGTTTCTGGGGGTCATATGAGTCTATATTGAAAAATGACCAAAATACCCCCAAGACCCGCCAAGCCAGGCTTGTAGTACCTAGTCCAATTGTACTTTTTCCAAAATTTTGACATGGGCTATTTTGACTAATTTTCACCCAAAGAATCCATTTCCAGACTCAGAATTACCAAATTCTTTGCCAAAAGATGAAATTTCCCTTGGCAGCCCCGCTTTAAGGGTTTTAAGGGCATTTTCATAATTATGCTTTTTCAGGCTTTGCCGAAAAAGTGGCCAACTGTAACCCCACCTAATTTTCCCTCCTCAACTTAATGGAACCATCAAATCATTGAAAATCTAACTCCTTCCTACCAAAATAGGACTAGCTGAAATATTGTCAAAGGCAGCCGAAATATTGTCAAGGGCAAAGGAAAAATTGTAACTTTGTGTTTTAACACCTAAAGCTTACTCTTTTCTACTTCTAATCCTTTATTAAATCATGTAAACACATACTAACCATGATTTAAAGAAATTTAGGCAACATAACCCCTTAGGATTAGACCTTTTTAAATTTACAAACTCAACCAACAATCACCAAAATCAACCATAAACATGAACAACAACATACTATCAAGAATTTGAGATGTTTGAAGTTACCTCTTGAGTTCTTATCCTCTCTCCTTAAGCTTACGATTTGCTTGATAAATACCTTGAATCATGGAGAGGAGAGGCTTAGAGGAGTGATTTCACAACTTAGGGCTAAATCACAAGAGAGAATTTCACTTACCTTAAGATTTTTCCTTTCTCTCTCTAGATTTATCATGAACATACTCCCTCTCTCTTTCTATGTGTTTAGGTGTGAAACTAGGTGAAGAAAGATGAAGCATGGCTTTTAAACATATCTTCATATTTTCCCTTAATCAATGTTGTCATAAAATTAAAGTTTATGACACCAATTGTACTTGAGCTTATCTACCACTATGTATGGCACTTTCTCTTTCTCCTCTCCTTATTGTCCAATGTAAATAGAAAGAGAAATGAGATGATAATGGTTAATAATATCTCTCATTTTCCCTTAATTAACTTTATCATAAAAATAGGATTTTATGACAAGCCTTGTACTTGACTTTATCCCTTACCAACTTAAGTCATAATCCTTTATTAGCATTGAACTATTTTCTCTTCCCCTTGGTTGGCCCTCAATGACACCTAAGGCCCCTCCATGCACACCCTTTGGGCTTCAATTCCATTTATCAAACCACATATACAAGAAATATTATTTTACTCTTAATTTGAACATGTGGACAAACTTTATAAATTATAATTAAATCCCTTGCCTCAAGATAATGACACTTGGCATGCTTATGGGCCAAATAATTATTTCTCTCGCCTATTTCTTTAGTACACAATTTATACAAACTCAATCATAAAGGAGAAATTCAAACTAGATTTAATAAGTTAAGATTCAATTTATCATTAGTAAGCTGCGTCATCAATATAGGAAAATTAGAAATTTAACACATGATGAAATTAAAAAAAACCAAAATAAATTAACATTTCATAAAAATTAATTAGTAAATTCTAAAACATAAATATACAACAACTAGATGCATGAAAAGGGAGAAAATCTAGCCATCCCTTTAGGAGGTAAAACCTTACATGTAGATGGCAACCTATACCATCCATAATGGAGGACTACATAAGCCTTCCATGTAGGAGGCATGCAGGAATCAAATACAATGCATGAAATTAACTCTAAGATGGTGTATGTAGAGAAGAGAGGAAAGTAATGGATATGAATGGTTGTGTAAAATGTGAAGGAGAGGGTGGCTATATATAGGGAAGAATGGAGTTGGGTAGATGAAGTTGTAGATGAAATGTGGTAGATGAAGTAGTAGACAGAATGTGGTAGATGAAGTAGTAGATGAAAAGGAAGATGAAGTGGTAGATGGAATGGATGGTGGAATGGTATATGATTCTCACTCTCAACTTCCAAGCAAACTTTGAAACCCTTGGAGATAGAACTGGGTTTTGGTCTCAACATAAAAGTTGTAGAGCTCTTTCTTAGCTTTTCATCCATATATAGAACGTTTCAATCTGGCATCTAGAACTCTAGATATTACTTAAAAATTGAAAGAGGGTCTAATTTAGTATTTTTCAAGAAATTATATTTCATGCCAAAAGCATTATTTATTTATTAATTACACTCAAATATATTAATTTGAGCTCAAATATTATCCACAAAATCATCATATAAGGAAAAATAAAAATGCAAATATTTTACGTATCAAATTCTCCCACACTTAGCTCTTGGATGTCCTCGGATAAGGAGCGACTAATTAGTGCTAACAAAATTAGAATTGTCAAGTCATAAGCAAGAATACAATTGAAAAACAAAGAGATCATAGTATTCAAGAATCAAGGAAAATATCAACTGGTAATTTTATTTGAAAATGAATAAACTGAGTTTATAATGGTGACTCATTCTCCAAATCTTTCAAGTGTTTAAGGGTAAGTGTTTCGCTCGAATTCAACCGAAAAAATTGCACTACCATAGGATTGCTAGAAATCTCAATATCCACTACCTAATTCACATGCATAATTCAAATCAAAAGGGACTTATTAAGGGTTGTAATGGGGTTAAGGTAAAAGGAATGTACAAGTGATATGAAGGGTCAAATTTAAAAAATTAATAGAACAATTGAAAAATGGGTCAGCTTATGAATAATTCTATTTCATCATAACAACCCATAATTCGAATACTCAAAAACAATTTTCCATATTTTTTTATTTTTTTATACTTTTTCTTTTGCAACTCTAAAGTTGATGATATATACACCCCCATACTTGTTAAAAGCCCATTTCACAAAAATTTCAAATGCTTTGTTATTCTTTCAAATTAGGTAAAAGCACTTGATATATCATTAAAGTACATGTTAATGGGTTGAGAACAAAGAAACAACCAATTAGGCTCAAAGGGGCATATCAACAATATAATTGCAAGGTTGGCTATTTGGCTCTGGCTAAACAAAATGAATGCCTTTATCATTTTTGAATGTGCATGTGAGATGTAATTTCAACTAGATTTAAAGCAAGTTCTAGAGTGACAACTTAATAGGTGAATATCACACACAAGAGAAATAATCATTATAAGCTCAAAAGCTCATGGTTAAGGGCTTTCAAACTCAGCTCATTCAATCTTAAAATTGATCACCAATTGCAACAATTAGTTGTTCATTCATGCTATGAAATCTCTAAATTCAATTGATCCATACTCAACTTATATACTTCTTAAGATCATTAAAAAGCACTTAAACAGGATGATTTATTTTAATTTTAATCTTTTTTTAAAAATAAAAATATACAACTAATAAAATGTGTCTCATGAGTTAAGAATAACTCCTTAATATGTCATTTTTTCCACACCCTATGTATCTAATAGTTTTACTAACTAAGAAAAAAATATTTCCCTACCCCAACCTAAATCAGACATTGTGTCCAATATCTTCTAGAGCTTAGACAAAGTTTTTTTGAACATAAACACACAATAAAGTAAAACCAAGAGATTAAGGAAAGTTACAACCAAAGATTGGTATTTGGATCCTGCTTTTGACTGTTATCTGAAGATTGCCCACTTATTTACTTGACTAGTATATCTGGTTTAGGTTTATAGGTTTGCAATTGATTGAGCAGCTGATCAATTACAAACCTATGAACCTAAACCAGATGCAATTGATCGAGCAACTAATCAGCATTTAGGGCAGAAATTATGGAATGGTGAGCCACTTGGGATATGAATCCAGTTTCCATAGCATGATAAAAAACAACAGATTATCATAAAAACCATTAGCATTTAACAATCCTAATGGCTTTTTGTGAAAGTTTAACTTAGCCTAATATGCAATATTGGAAATCCCATCACATGTTTCCAAACCACCAGGTAGAGCGATAAAAGCTTCAGCCCTGTAGAACATACATCCCATATATTCCAGCAAGTTGGAAACCTATAACTCTTGTCCTAAGGAAAAGATATGACCATCTAACTCCTTTACCTTTACACTCAAACCCTTGCTTCCATTAATAGTTGTAGCAATGGCCACACTTCCCCTTAGGCCCTGGATGCCTCCCCTATATACAAAATTGATCTTTCGAGTAGCTAATGCATTTCCTAGTTCTTGTGATGTTATTAGATGTTAAAATCCAGCTGACACCCAAGAGGGGGGTGAATTGGGTATATGATAAAAACTTAAGGATTTTAAAAATATTTTCGTATCTTAACGAAAGTGGTAAGTAAGAAGGTAATGAATTATAAATCAACACTTAGATTAAATAATATATGCTGGAAATATAAGAGCTTAGGGAAGAGAATATGCAAAATGTGATTTATCCTGGTTCGGTCCAATCTGTGATGGCCTATGTCTAGTCCCCAGGCACCTCCTGAGATTTTCAAATTCACTATCTTCATGTTTAATCCAGGTACAAGAAAAGCCTTTACAAACCCACAAGTTTAGTCAGGTACTTGTGAAACCTTTCACAAATATCTCACTGAAAAACTCCCCCTTACGGCAAGTCTTACGAGCAGAGCAATCCCGAAGATCTTCCTCTCCTGCTTACTCGTGCAAGTCTTACAAGCAGCAACGATCTGTCCTGCTTACACCCATGTAAGTCTTATGAGCAGCAATGTTCTCTACTGCTTGTACCTTGTAAGTCTTACGAGAAGAATGTCTTACTGGTAATTCTCTCTACAGCTTCCCCCGTAAGGAAATCAACCCTCTCAAGGTCCCTCTACCTTGAGAACAACTCAGAAATAGAGTTGAAAGTATTTACAGACTCTCTCACAGAGTGGATATAATGCTCACTGAAGTACAATACAAATAATCACTCTCTCAATGATAAGTAATATAGAAACTGCATAACAGAGAGTGTTTGGGTAGAAGTAGAAGATTCATATTTCTATCATTTTTCTCATAGTTGCTCATTGTCTTAATTACCCATCGACTTTGAATGCTCTCCCATTTATAGTTGATGAAGATGATGACCGTTATGAGTATTCATCAATTGGAGTCCCATTGCTTCGCTTGACCATTGTGTGCATTTGAATAATTAGCCGCTGTCCATTGCATAGTAGAGTATCCCGTTGAAGAGTGGGATGTTTCATTTTGAGCTATAAGTCACATTGTAGAGCGTTAATGTTTTAGACATTTGTTCATGGTGGGTCAATCTTTTATGGTGGTAGGTAGCCCATACTCAGTGTGTAATGATACAGCCTGCCATAATTGACTCTTTCATTTGAATATGTAATCTCAATGTTAAATTTCCTGTTTCACACCGCAAAATGCTTAATCACTAATATGATGAAGTGTTAGTCATCGGTATATTGGATCATTGGTCAAAACCTGAATTTCTGGCTTCTAGGACTTATCACGTTAAGTGGCAATATTTGCCATAAATAACCTGCATTCTTGAAGATGCAATCCAAATGTTTAATCTCCTATTTTACACTTAAAATATATGTTAGTTAACATTTAGGAACAATAACAAGTGAAAATATAATGAATGTATAACATTTAACCATGTTTGGATTGATGGCTATGAGAGTCTGAACTTTTTGCATTTTAGTTCTATTAGGACTTCACTCGAGTGCATGTATAATTTCACATTCTGTCTTCCTCTCGAGCAAACACTTGATGCTCTTCACTCGAGTGTTACCAGTCATGCTTGAGTGCTCTTCACGTTTCTTTGGTCATATTTCTTCTCGGGTTAACACTTTCATGTCAATACTTGTATGACTCAAGTGCAAACCTTCACTTCACTCTAGTGCATTGTCATTCACTTGAGTATAGCTGAAATACTTCCACTCCACAGCCACTTCTAGACAACACTCGCATAAAAAATGTCAAGAGTGCATTTTTAGACTTGCAGGTGATGTGGGTCCATGTTAGAATCAATTTATTTATTTGATTCTAAAAATGAAAAATGATGTATCATAAGAAAGCTCTTGTCATATGCATTCCAATGCAAAAAGAATCAGCTCCAAACTCCTTGTATTTTGCAAGTTATGATCGAAAGAGTGTCTGTCATACTAGACAGCACAAACATCAACTTCCAGAAGGCATAGCTCCTAGAATATAACTTGAAATTAGGAAACTTACCTATCCATGGAAAGCCCTTTCAATCTAGTTTCATATGGCACTAGTCTTGTTTCAATCCGACATGTTGTTTGCGAGTTATGTTCAAAATACCGAACCTACCTTGAAAGGTGACGGTGATTTCAGTGTCAACCTCCACGGATCATATCTCCTTTATCAGAGCTTCTTTAAATGTGATATTGGTGGACATTTTTTGTGTTGTGAGTCTTCATTCATATGCCACTAGTTTTAGGTCAATCCAACATGTGGTTTGAGAGATATAGCAAAAATACCAGACCTCTGTCAAGCTGAATGTAAAACAGAGCTGAACAAAGTAGCCCAACACTCGAGTGTGTTCTTCCTTCACTTGAGTGCTACCATGCCACACTTGCTACAGTGAATCTACACTTCTTCTATAGTGCCACATTCGAGTGCTACAGTGCCTCAGTTGAGGGATTGCTACAATACTGCCGCTATAGTGCCAAACAGTGCCAACTGCATAGTGCCAAACAGTGCCTAAAATTTCTAAAATCTCCATAATTACTTCTAATAACTTGAATCTTGATATTCTCATAAGATCTTACAAGTTCTTCTTTCTTCTATATCTTTCTTCTTGATTTTTCTCTTGATAATCATTCTCCATAACCCAACAAGAGAACTTCTTTATTTTCTTGATTATCTTCAATCTTTTCTTGACTAATCTACAAGGTATGCAACATTAAACACAGTAATTAGCCAAAGTAATATATATTTTTTTTCTCTTATTTGACATTTATATTTGAGATCATCAAAACTAATCATATCTAATATTAGAAACTCTCCATTGTTTCCCTCATCAATTTCACCAAAAATGCAGATAGATTTAAACCTATAGTTTAGTGTGATACCCTTTTTCTCTTCTTTTCTGTCTAACCATTTGTGTGTACAAGTAGAAGACGGCATATTTACAAGTGGAAGTGTGCATATTTACAAGTAGAAGAGTCCATATATATAATACTAAAACAATGACAACAAGATCATGCAAATCAGGCCTTTTTTAAAGAAGTTTGAAAAATTTCCTACACGAATGACCAGCATAATATTCTTGAAGAAATTAACAAAAAGAGGAAAGAAAGTCACAAGGTATTGAAAAGATAAAATAGATTAAACAAAAGCTACAAAAAGATAAGACAGATTAGATAAAAGCATGAATATGTATAGTAGTTGTGATTTTGGCTCACATCTTCCTCTAGTTTTACGTCTAGTAATGGCTTAAACAATTTCTATGTATCAAGGATTTTCTTCCCATCCAGTTTTCTTTTAAACTAGCAAATATGGTCTTTTAACGTCATATTCCTAAGACAATAGTGCCATTTTTCTTGGTTGAATACGTCCCCTAAATCAAGAAGAATACGATGAACATCACCACTCGGACGTGTCTCAAGAGTTTGAATGATATCATTCAAGGACTCCTTACTCATTCCATCCTTTATAAATTTAATTTTATCTTCTTGATTTATAGAAATTATACCTTTGCTCCTAAAGTGTTGATCACATGTCCACCTTGCACATTTGTAGCAGACATTCATTCTTTTATATCTTCTCTTTTTTGGGGTAAGAACTTCTTCCCATTCCTGGTAAAGGTTTAACAACTGATTTATTAAACTCACATGCTAAATGTACCTTAGCATAAATGATCCAGCGTATGTCCTCAGGGAGGCCCAAACGATTGAATATCTTTATCCTTTCAAGTCAGCAACTATAGAGCTTCTTGAGCACATCTTTGGGAAGATTGGGGAACCTATTCTTAAGCTTTGTAAGAGATTCCTCCATGGTAACTTAAAATGAAACTTATGAAAACTAAAATTCTCAATGCAATGCAGTGTGTTTCGGTGAGCAAGAAAGCAAAATGAGAAAGTAGGAAAGAAAAATGAGAGAGTGGGAAAGAAATTTTGGGTTGCCTCCCAAATTTACGCCCTTCTTTAATGTCTTTAGCTAGAAAAAAACCAAACCACTTAACTCTTTTCTATTTTTTTCATTTTTAATTTTTAATTTTTAATTTTATTTATTTTATTTCTTTTACGAGAAGTAGGACTTACCTGCTAGTTCCTCAAACGTAATGACAGATTTCAAAGTGTTGAGTGCACTGCCATTGTACTCTTTTAGCCTTTGCACTCTTTTAGCCTTTGCCCATTCACTTTGAATTTTCGATCACCATCTTGAATCTCCATAGTTCCATATGGCCATACTTGAATCATAGTAAAAGGACCTGACCACCTTGATCTTAGGTTTCCTGGGAAGAGCTTTAACCTTGAGTTGTATAAAAAGCACTTTTGTCCTGGTGTGAACTCTCTCCTCAAACTTCTTCTGTTATGCCACATTTTTGTCTTCTCCTTGTATAAATTGGCATTTTCATAAGCTTGTTGTCTAAATTCTTCAAGCTCATTAAGTTAGAGAAACCTCTTCTTACTAGCTGCCTTTAAGTCAAAATTTAAGGCTTTTATTGCCCAATATGCTTTATGCTCCATTTCCACTGAAAGATGGCAAGCTTTTCGGTAGACCAATTGATATGGAGATATACCAATTGGTGTCTTAAAGGAAATTCTATAAGCCTAAAGTGAATCATCTAATTTATGTACCCAGTCCTTCCAATTGGAATTCACCGTTTTCTCTAAGATCTATTTCAATTCCCTGTTTGAGATCTCTACTTGCTCGCTAGTTTATGGATGATATAGAGTGCAACCTTATGAGTTACTCCATATTTAGCCAATATCAATTGAAGTTGTCTATTACAAAAATGCCTTCCTCCATAATTGATAATAGATCTGGCCACTAAAAATCTTGTAAAAATATTCTTCCTCAAAAACTTCACAATTACTCAAGAATCATTTGTAGGAAAGGCAGCTGCTTCAACCAATTTGGAGACATAGTCAATAGCTACTAAAATGAACTCATTTCTAAATGAGGATGGAAAAGGACCCATAAAATCAATCCCCAATACATTAAAGAGCTCAACTTCTAATATGTTAGTTAAAGGGGCTTCGTGTCTCCTTGAGATATTTCCTGTTCTTTGAAATCTGTCATAAGTTGCCACAATTCTGTGGGTGTCCTTGAAGAGTGTAGGCTAGTAAAATCCTGATTGGGGATGAATGGCAATGATTTAAGATGTTGTCCATTTCTTCTTTAGGAATATATCGCCTGATAATTCGATCTGGGCATTGTTTGTATAAGAACGGATCCTCCCAAAAGTAATGCCTTACATTAGCCAGAAACTTCTTTTGCATATTAGAAAGTTCATAAGGCATTACTCTACTTGCCAAATAATTCCCAATAACAGCATACCATGGGGTAGGTTGTGACTGCTTGATAAAAAGTTGCTCATTTGGGAAATTCTCCTCGATTGGTGATTCTCTCTTTTGTTCAGGTAGTTCTAACCGAGAAAGATAATTTGCAATGAGATTCTCGGTCACCTTTCATTTTGATCTCCAAGTCAAATTCTTATAGAAGAAGTACTCATCTGATCAGTCTAGGCTTAGCATCTTTCTTCTCAAACAAGTATTTATCTACTGAGTGGTCCGTTCAGACAATGACCTTTGACCTGATCAAGTAGGCTCTGAAGTTTTCATATGCAAATAGAATTGCTAATAGCTCCTTTTCTGTTGTTGCATAATTCAGCTGTGTATCTGAGAGTGTCCTGCTAGCATAGTAGATGGTATGAAAGACCTTGTCTTTTCTTTGGCCTAAAACAGCTCCAACTGCATAATCACTTGCATGGCACATCATTTCAAATGGAAGGTTCCAATCTAGAGCTATAATAACTGGTGCAGAGTCAAGGCACTTTTCAAAATTTGGAAGGCTGATAAGCACTCCTCATTAAACATAAAGGGAGTGTTTTTCTCTAACAGCATGCAGAGTGGCTTTGTGATTTTTGAGAAGTCCTTGATGAATCTTAATAAAAGCTAGCATGTCCCAAAAAACTCCAAATACCCTTGATTGAGGAAGGAGGTGGCAGCTTTTCAATTGTTTCAATCTTAGCTCGGTCTACTTTATTGCTTGATAAAATACCTTGTGACCCAGCATGATTCCTTCTTTCACCATGAGATGGCATTTCTCCCACTTTAGAACCAAATTTGTCTCCACACAATATTGCAGGATTTTTTCCAGATTTGAAAAACAATGATCAAATGATTCTCCAAGTATTAAAAAATTATCCATGAACACCTCAATAAACCTTTCCACCATGTCTGAGAAGATTGCCATTATACTTCTTTGAAATGTTCCTGGTGCATTACATAGACCAAATGGCATCTTTTTGAAGGTAAATGTACCATATGGATATGTAAAAGTTATTTTCTCTTGATCCTCTAGTGCAATTATAATTTGATTATATCCTGTGTACCCATCCAGGAAATAATAATAGGCTTTCCTAGCTAGTCTATCAAGCATCTAGTCTATAAATGGCAGAGGGAAGTGATCTTTTCTGGTGGCTTTTATTGAGCTTCCTGTAGTCGATGCATACTCTCCATCCAGTCACCGTTTGTTGTAGAATCAGTTTATTTTTCTCATTAGACACCACAGTCATTCCACCTTTCTTTGGCACAACTTGGACTAGACTTACCTATTGACTGTCAGAGATTAGATAAATTATGCCAACATCCAACCACTTTATTACCTCCTTTCTCACCACTTCCTCATATTTGGATTAAGTCTTCTCTAGTGCTCAACTGATGGGTTGTAGTTGTCCTCTATCAAGATCCTATGCATACAAATTGAAGGACTAATCCCTCTTATATCAGCTATTGACCACCCAAATAATGTTTTATACTCCCTTAGGACTCTTAATAACTTTTCTTCTTTATCAGGAGTAAGAGTGTCTAAGACAATTACTGGTAATATTGAATTTCTTCCTAAATAAGCATACTTCAAGTTGGATGGCAATACTTTCAACTCCAGTACTGGTAGCTTCTCTGTTGATAATACCGGCTTACTTGGCCTTTCCCCCAGATCTTCAAATGGTTTCTTAATAAAAATTGGGGAATTTGCTTCCAGGTACCTAATCTGTTCTAAGACTTCAGGATTAGTAGATTTTGATACAAGTACTATTCCTATTACTAATGGTTTATCCATGCAAATTTCATCCATCACAGCTTTTATGTAGCTGGTCAATAATCTACTATGTAATAGGTGTCACCTTCATTTGGAAAGGACAAAGCCTTTAACATGTTGAAGGATACTTGATTATCTTGAGCTTGCAAGGTTAGCTTCCCTTGTCGCATATCTATTAATATTCTCCCGGTTGCTAGGAATGGCCTTCCAAGAATGATAGGAATTTCATGGTCTTCTTCCATATCGAGTATTATGAAATCAACTGGAAATATAAGTTTGTTTACCTTCACCAGCATATCTTTTAAGATACCCCTCGGATGAAACTGTAGTCAGCTTCACCTTTCCAAGACCGAGTTTGTTGTAGACAGATAGAGGCATGACATTTATACTTGCTCCAAGATCATAAAGCACTCTTTCAAAGTGACATTGACCTATGGTACAAGGTTTGCACTCTTTCAAACTTCCTGTATCTTTCAACTTTAGAGGTAATTTCTTTTGGAGAATAGCATTGTACTCCTCAATAAGTGCAATTGTCTCAAATTACTCAAGCTTACACTTATTTGAGAGAATGTCCTTCATGAATTTTGCATAACTGGGCATTTAGGCAAGAGCATCTGTAAAAGAAATGTTGACATGTAATTTTTTAAAAACATCCAAAAACTTTCCAAACTGATTGTCTAACTCTGCTTTCATGAGTCTCTAAGGGTATGGAACTAGTGGTATATATAGAGGAGGATTATCTGCAAATCTGAGTCTTCTTGGTATTACATCATCCTCCTTATCTTCTTCTCCCCTTTCTTTCTTTTCTCCATTATCCTTCTTCTTAATTACAGGATCTTTCAATTCTTTACCACTTCTTAGTGCAACGGCATTTACATATTCTCTTGGGTTCCTTTCAGTGTCACTTAGTAGAGTTCCTGGTTGCCTGGAATTCAGCATATTTGCAATTTGGCCCATCTGGATCTCTAAGTTCTTTATTGAGGCTTCTTGGCTTTTGAGTATTGTATCAGTCCTAGCCATTAATTGAGCCAGTTCATCTTCCACATTCACTTTTTGATGTGGAGGATTCTGTTGTTGAAGAGCTTGTTACTAGTAGTTCCCTTGCTGCTTGAATGCATTTTGATTATTCCTCTAACTAAAGTTTGGATGATTTTGCCAACCAGGATTATAGGTGTTTGAGAATGGGCCATTCCTTTGATTTCCTCTGAAATAAGCTTGCTCCAGCATGAATGAGTATCCTTCTTGACATTGCATGCTCACATGAGGTCCTCTACATTGATCACAAACTTCAGTAAGAGTGCTGATTACATTTGCTTGGGTTGTGAATAATCCTACTTGCTTGGATATAGATGCAACTTGAGAAGACAAAGTTATAAGGACATCCAACTCATGCACTCCAAGTGCTTTCTTTAAATTGCTACGTTTAGAAGGCCATTGATATACATTGGCTGCCATCTCCTCAAGTAGATTTTAAGCATCATCTATATTTTTTCCCATTAAAGATTCTCTACAGCAGCATCTACAAGAATTCTGGAGATGTGTGTCATCCCATTATAGAAAGTTTGTAGTTTCCACCAATTTGGTAACCTATAATGAGGACATCTCCTTAGCAACTCCTTGTATCTTTACCATGCTTCATAGAGGCTATCTTGTTCATGCTAGGTAAATGAGGCAATTTCATTCCTCAATTTAGCAGTTTTTGCTAAAAGAAAGTATTTCTCCAAAAATTTCTGCGCTATGAGATCCCATGTAGTTATGCTTCCCACTGGTAGTGATTGTAACCAGCTCTTAGCCTTATCCCTGAGTGAGAAATGGAAAAGTCTAACTCTAATGGCATCATCAGTAACACCATTATGCTTGTATGTGTCATAAATTTCTATGAAGTTGGATATATGTGAATTTGGATCTTCTATTGGTAGACCACCGAACTGATTTTCTTGCATTATCTGGATAATTGCAGGCTTGATTTCAAAGTTGTTAGCCACTACTGGTGGTCTTCTGATTCCAAAATTGACTTTTGGTATTGCATAATCATGGAGTATTTTGGCTCTGTTGTTTCTCCCTTCAGATTTGCCATCGGATTTCTTAGGATTGAAGTAAACAGCTTTCAAATTCTTGGATTTTTTTGACAAAGTTCTTTCGATCTCAAAATAAAGAGGTTGTAGTTCAGTCTCCTTTGATCTGGTCATACATTAAGCAAAAGCTTGAAAAGAAACACAAAACACCAAAAAGAAAAAAATATATATAAAGACCAAATTAATAATAAAATTACTTGGTATTGATATTAATGATAACAATCCCCGACAAAGGTACCAAAAACTTATTACGAGTGTAAATAGTCTAAAAGTGCAAGTGTACACTATCGTAATCAAGTAATACAGAAGTGAGTAGACTATTGTTCCCACGAGGATTGATTACTAATTAATAAAATGAATAATTTAAACTCTATCTAGTCGATCGATTAGTTGGTGATTGAGATTGCAAAATTAAAAATAAATAAATATAAATGCAAATGATATGAAAGCAACTATAAGAAAACGCCCTATGGATTAGATTTCACTTAACAAATTTTGGATTGAATCACTTATCTAGCCCAATTTATTCCACATGATTGACAGTCGAGTTTCCCTAATTTAATTACTAGCCTATTCCAAGGTCAAGCAATTCTATAATTAATTTCTAATCCAATATATTCCTATATGAATTTAAGCAATTAATTATGCATTAAGATTTATGGAACTCAATAAGACTACACAACTCATATGAATATATTCCTATTTCATATGCAAGTCACGGTTTTAATTATAGGATCTATACACATGCATCTCTTTCTATTCTCAACATGCATATTGAAATTATTCAAAAGATTTCCAGTCAATCAAAAGCATCATGAATAATAATTAAAACTCAATCATAAAGGAGAAATTCAAACTAGATTGAATAAGTTAAGATTCAATCCGTCATTAGTAAGCTGCATCATCATCCTAGGAAAATTAGAAATTTAACACATGATGAAATGAAAAACAAAACCAAAATAAATTAACATTGCATAAAAATTAATTAATAAATTCTAAAATATAAATAAACAACAACTAGATGCATGAAAATGGAGAAAATCTAGCCGTCTCTTTAGGAGGTAAAACCTTCCATGCAGATGGCAACCTATACCATCCATAAAGGAGGACTACCTAAGCCTTCTATGTAGGAGGCATGCAGGAATTAAATACAATGCATGAAACTAACTCTAAGATGGTGTATGTGGAGAAGAGAGGAGAGTAATAGATATGAAATGGTTGTGTGAGTGGAGAAGAGAGGAGAGTAATGGATATGAAATGACTGTGTAAAATGTGAAGGAGATGGTGGCTATATATAGGGAAGTATGGTGTAGGGTAGAAGAAGTTGTAGATGAAATATGGTAGATGAAGTAGTAGATGATAAGGAAGATGAAGTGGTAGATGAAATGGTTGATGGAATGGTAGATGATTCCCGCTCTCAACTTTCAAGTAAACTTTGAAACCCTTGGAGATAGAACTGGGTTTTGGTCTCAACATAAAATTCGTAAGCACTTTCTTAGCTTTTTATCCATATATAGAACATCCCAATCCAACATGTAGAGCTCCAAATTTTGCCTGAAAATTTAAAAAGGGTCTAATTTAGTATTTTTCAAGAAATTATATTTCATGCCAAAATCATTATTTATTTATTACTTACACCCAAATATATTAAATTGAGCTCAAATATCATTCACAAAATAATCATATAAGGGAAAATAAATATGCAAATATTTTAATTATCAATAATGTTAGAGAATTTTCCAAAGAGCAAGAGTCATATAGATAAAGAATTTAGGCAAAAAGGCTTAGCTTGAATATATAAGTACAATGACTTTGCTATTGACCAAGAGATAACATTGACTCTTGTGTCTAGAAGAATAAGAACAATCAACTTAAACATTTGAATTCAAGACACTAGTTATTTAGAGATATATGATGGCAATGGTTAATGTGTTCGAGCAACAAAATGAGTGTAAATGAATTATGAATGATTTAAGCACATACTCATTAGTCCAAATAACTAGAGTTTTAGAATATTATCCTAGTAAGTTATTCCACTATAATGGTTAATGCATTAACATTCAATGTATTAATGAGAATTTGTAATACTTGGAATAACATATCCAACTAAGGATTTATACATTAGGCATAAGGTTTTCACAAATTGAATTATTCTTTGGAAATAGGCTTGAAATTCATAGATGATCAACTTGTTAAACATGAGGTATAACTAGTTTAGAGAATGGAATTAAGGAGTTCAAGCATTGGATAGCTCATTTAATATCAATGATCAGTAGGTCAACAATAGGAAAATACACTGGTGGATGAATTTGAAGCATTTCTGACTTTCAATATTCAAAAATATTAACTTCCAATTTTGAAACCAAATTGAATGCAAACAAAATATGAATAATTTTCAAATCATGTGTATGCACTAATAAGATGGATTGAAATCTAAGCAAGTTTTTAAATGATTTTGAAATTTAGCAAATTGGAAATCATTTTGAAAACCATAAATGATTGTTTGCTAATGATATGCAATAATGAGCAAGTATTCATTACCCAATTTAGTTCATATAAACACAAGATATGAGAAGATATAGAGTAAGGATTAGAAGATTGTTTGCTAATCATATGCAATAATATTCTTGCTTGGTTTTAGTGGAATAATATTGATTTTCCTCCTTTGCTCACATAGCACCAAAATCCAAACTCCATAATTCAGCATCATCAATATATGAATTTGTTTTCATGTGACTGTAGTCTTGAGAAGCTTTTTCTTATCCTACAAAACATATAAATTTCATTTTCTTCATGGTATCCAACCTTGCTTGGATCCATTTCTTGTTAGCTTGTAGGAATCAGGATAATATTCATATGCTCTAAGAATATAATCAATTCAAGTCAATTTAGCATAATGAATTAAACATGCCTTTATGCATAAAATAAATATTTTCTTTTCAAATAATTATATATGCATAAAAAATTAACTTATTGAACATTGCAATCCTTTTATAAATAAATCTATTAAGTAACTTTTTAAGATATGTGAAAACATAATATTTCAAAATAGTTTGCAATGCTCATCTTAAGGTTCCAAAATATAAAACCTCAATAAATATTGTAGAAAACAGCATAAGAGGTTTTATTATTATGTATATTTGCCTTAGATACTTGGAGGATTGCTTTTGATTACCTACTACACCTTTCTATGATGTTGATACTTTGAATCCCTTGCTTTGGTTGCTGGTAACCTTCTCTCAAAGTATATAGACACCAAGAGTCTTTTGCTTGATGCTTGAGAGATCTTCTTTTTCTTATTCTCTTCAAAATAGTTGAACGGTACTCTATGGTAGTTCTTTGTGATTATACTTTGTAGTTCTAGCAATGGGTACTCTGAGAGTTCTCCTTTTTGATATAGATGATGTGAACCTCTTTATTGGTGCATGAGAAACTCTTGGCCTTTTCTTTATCTTCTTTGTACCCTTATGTCTATTCTTATTATGATCAATCTGCACATATAAAGTATTAGATGGACATTTTGGTACCCACTTATATATACATGAGTCCTTGATTGTTAGCATTAGACATTATTTGTCTTTTCGGAACCCAAACATATTTATTTCTCACATTAGAATTTCTTCTAATTTAACATGTGTGAGAAATGTGACATGATTTACCACAATAATTGCAAATTATAGAATGATATGCATTTGAGATTCTATACAAGTATTGTGTCAGTCATGAGAGTAAAAATCCGAATAAATTTCATTTGAACATTTTTTCTTCCCAATAAATTTTCTAGCATATTTGAAAATATTTTTGCTTTTCTTAATAGAATCAACAATTGGTTGAAAAACAATCTTATGTAGACTTTGAAAATCAATTTTGCAAAAATCACAAGAAGAATTGGAACTTTTTACCTTAAGTTCATCTTGAGCTTCAGAGAGTGATTTTTCATGTCTATCCATAATGAACTCTTTTCAGGAATCATCTTCTTGTCTATCCATGTTGACTGTAAGGAAGTGTTCTATAATTTCTTCTTCTTCATCGTTAGCTTCCAATTGTTCATGCACCGTAGAAGCGCAGCTTATAATTTCACATGAACTATCAACACTTTCAACTTCAACATACTTGTTAGAAGTATACATAGAATCAAGAGTATCCCAAATATTTTTAGCAGTATAGCAAAATCTAATTTTCTCAAAATCGTTTTTGGTTAAAGCACTATACAAAATTTTTATTGCTCTAATGTTCAACGAAAACATTTTCTTTTCTCTTTTTGTCCAATCCTTTCTAGGTTTGAAATCAAAGGCATTTGTAAAACCATTCCATATATCAAAATCAGATGCTTGAATAAAACTGGTCATTCTAGCTTTCCAAAACAAAAAATAAATATCTTTTAAAATAGGTGGAATTGTATAGTCATAATCTTCGAAAAGGATATAACACTGAAAATCAACCATTATAAACTCTTGAGAAAGTTTAAGTCCTTTAAATAAGAGTCCAACTCTAATACCAAATGTTAGAACCAACTAACACCCAAGAGGGGGGTAAATTGGGTATAAGATAAAAACTTAAGAACTTATCTTAAGAACTTTGAAAATCTTTTCGCATCTTAGTCACTACTACAAAAAATACTTTTAACATCACTAAAAATCGACTGTTTTTAAAAAAACAAATGTAGTAAAATGAGACAGTGGTAATTGTGTAATTATCCCAACTTTTTTATGACTGTTTTAAAAAGAAACAAATGTTGTAAAATGAGGCGGTGGTAATTCTGTAATTATTCTGAACCCTTTTCACATCTATTTTTAAAAAACAGACGTTGCAAAATGAGGCGATGGTAATTCTGTAATTATTTCAATCACATCCATTTCTAAGAAACAGACATTGTAAAATGGTGGCAATTTTGTAATGTTTTTAAACTTTTGTATACGTCTATTTTTCTTTTGGTTTGCTTTTTACTTCAACTCTAGCCCTAGTATGGCAACCTCAACTTGCTCTTTACCTCAACCCTGTGGCTGCTCATAGCATCGTGTCTGTCGTTGTTCTCACGCTAGAAAATCAGAATCCTCAACCTTGCCTGAAAATTATTTGCTTGCTTCCATGATGCTCTATGGGGACAACTCAATAAGCTTTGGGAGCTTGGAGGAAACATCGTTATTGGATGATGAGCTACTTAGTTCTTGCTTTCCAATCATATGTATGCGTTCCAATCCCTCACGATCTACTCTTTAATTCATATTTCTTCACTTCCTAAACTTGTTTCGTAGTTATTTTCATGATTTGGATTTTGGGGCATGTACGGACACAACCCTAATTGTTTTGGTCAAAGCTATTCATTATGTTGTAAGATTGGGCGCTGGATTGTGATTGATATAAATATCTAAATGGGGTGAATTCCTGTACTGTGGGTTAATTTTGACTAGTGGCTGAGTATTTCGAGATTCAGATTCATGTTGGGCTTCTATTATGAATGGTCATGAGAATTGTGGTTCTGTCATATATATGTGTCATTACATGTAATATGTAATATGTAATATGTAATATGTAATAACATGCATGGCATCTATAAATTGTGGCAGGAAGGTGGGGATTTTGACTCTTGGTGAATTGCTTAAATACAAATCTGAAGAAGGGGTGCGAGTTCTCTTACTGATTTGGGATAATAAGATTTCCTATTCTTCAAGTTGGTGAGACTCTAACCCGCAAATTCATTTTTGAATAAGACGTTACACCATTTTAAAGTGCCTTTTTAGTGTTTCTTTTATTTGTTAGTCAATATTCGAGCAAGAGTACTGAAGTATGTTTGAATTGATTCCCAAGTTAATCGAGCTTTCAGTTAAAATTGGAGTAACGCAGACACATGATGAAGGAACCAAGAAATTTTTTAATCATTCTTCTGTTATATATGTTCTTGCACCTCGGTATGCTAGCAGCAAGTTGAATTATATGAAGCAACAAGCAAGGGTTTCTACGCTTAGTAATTTTATTTACCTTATATTAATTTGTTGAACTGCAGTTGATGATGTAATCATGCTAATTACTATAATATATCCACTTTATTTTACCTTTTATTATTACTTTTTTGGTTTACTTTGTATGATATTAATTCTTTAGTTGCTTAAACTTGATATCTACTGCATATAGTATGGAGGTACGATTCTGTTTTATCTAATTTTTTTGAGGTTACAAAAACATGTTGATTTACTCTAACATTCCTATTCATTTCTCCATTTGTTAATATCTTTAATTCATTTTATGTAAGTTGTCAGGACGTATTTATGCATTGAAGATTACATATATATATTCTATTTAGGAAGTAAGAAAGGTGTGGTCCAAACTCTCCATTATCCATGTTTTGGTGACTATGTAGAAGTAAAAGGTCCAACAAATTAAAAAAATTGATATTGCTGAGGCTTAATTATGCAGAGAATTTCAACTAAACTTCTAAAGCCATTGTTTTGTTCCCTTGATCACAGACTGCTATCTTTATGGGTTGCAACAATAGAGAATTGGAACTTGACTTCCCAAAAAATGTTTTCTACTCCTCATTTTGCTCCTCCTCCTCAAGATCAATCCCTCATAGCATTGTTTTCTTCGAGCCCACACCACCAACAAGTGTTCCAAGCACTGGCTCAAGTCACAGCATAGAGCCCATTTGTTAATAAAAATTGAGAATTTATTTCTTGGCCACACATTCTTTTCTGGTGTTTATTTTTTAAGGAACAAAAGTATAAGGGCATTTTTTTTGGATTGGAGGTGATTCCAATATTTTAAAATAAACTCCCCATGTTTTTTATAACAAAGACTTTTTGTAACCCCCTCCTTAATTATATCCGAAATACGCGATTAAAATAAAATAGAGACCCATAATAATCTAAACTCATTCAAAATCCCATCCTTGAGATAGGGTTTTCAAAAAATACCTTTTAAAACCTAATTAACTTGGTCTCATATTCACATTTCGAATACCATTACTATGTGAAAATAAATCACATTCATATAAATATCAGAGTGCACAACATAATCATCCCGGCAATCCCGGGTACACACCTTCGCTAAAGATACACAGGGCACAATTGCTCATTACAATTCTTCAAATGGGGATTACAAAATCTCATCACAAATTCATAACCATATATTCAACCTTATCATATACAGTCTTCACAACTCATTGATAACCAACTACCAACTCTTATCTCGAAGGAGTCCTAGGTGCTCCCTCCACAAGCCACTTGCCCTATCTAAATTGTTGGTAGGGGAGGGTGAGATTCGAGAGAATCTCAGTAGGAAACAGATACCATAATGCATGCATGATAGATGCTATGTGTATGACATGTTAGCTTTATTTAGATATATACATGCCCCATAATGACTTTTATGCATGGTCAATGTTTCATATAACAAAACTATGACCACAGCAAAACAGAAACGAAGCTTCATTTATTCAAATATGCTCTACACAATCAAGTAAAGCAATCATATACATCACTACACAAGCAAATATATCAAATACATGCAAGTAAGGTAAGTCCCCTACCTATAGTCTTTTCTCCTTGATTTGCGTACCAGCAACTCGGGCCCTCAACTGGGTCCTACAATTCCAAATGCACCATTTAGACACTTCCATAGTTTTTCCGGGGGTTAGATGAGGCTATATTGAAAAATTACTAAAATGCCCCCAGGGACACAGCCCGGCCCCACCGTACCCGGTCAGGCTGTACTTTCCTGAAATTCTATCCTGGGCTATCCTAACTTATTTTTGCCCAAGGAATTCATGTCCGGAATCGGAATTATCAAATTTATTGTCAAATTACAAATTTACCCTTGGCAGCCCCACTTTAAGGGTTTCAGGGGCGTTTTCGTAATTATGCTTTTTCGACCTTTTTTGAAAAAGTGACCAACTGTAACCCCACCTAATTTTCGCTCATGAACTCAATAAAATCATCAAATCATTGAAAATCCATCTCTGAACCCTCCAAACTAACCTTGGCCAAAATTCTCAATTCCCCGGGAAAAATTGGGGTTTTTCTGTTTCGGCTCCGCAGACGTGTTTCTTTCTACTCCTAACCACTTTATGAAATATTACATTAGGTTATAACTACCATTTAGTATCAATTTTGGTAGCATAATCCCTAGGCCAAACCCTTTACCAAATTTGAAATCAAAGCAAATCAATCAGAATTTCACTGATTAAACTACTCATAGCAGCCAGAACAATCAAACATTGAAGTTTCAGAGGTTACCCTAAGCTCCTTCTGGCTTATCCTTCTTATGGCTGAACCCTAGCCTCTTTGAACAATGAAATTCCTTGCTTCAAGACCTTAATTCACATAGAGGAATAACTTAGAGAAGGATTATACACGTTAGGTACAAATTCACCGAAAAAATCGACCTACCTTGTGAAATTTCTCCTTCCTTCTCTCTATCTTCTCCAAGCACTCTCTCAAGTCTTTTTTTTCTGAAATGGCGTCGGGAAATGGCTGATGAAGATGGTGGAATTGCTTTTAATTCCATGCTGATTTCATCTTTTATTTTGATGATGTCATAATTCCCATTTTCGGATTTTTTGGCAGATTTTCTGCCCAAACTTTGAAAAATCATAACTAATTCTAGCAAAATTGAAATGAGGTGATTCCAAATCCAAATGAAAGCTATTTAAGTCCTCTCTATAGAAAAAATATGGGACATTACCCAAAAGCAACACAAAATTCCGGAATTACATAAAACTCATCACTGCCCCAAAACAGAGTTCAGTTTCCATCCCAAAATTTGGACAGTCATATCTCCTAGTTCACAAAACGAAATGGCACAAATTATATGTCCATTTTGAATCTTTGGATGTGACCTATAAGACTGGAAATTTTCAGAATTTTTAGACACCATTTGTTCATTCAAAACATTCACACAAATTGACTGCCCATAATAGAGTTTCACTAGACAGAATTTCAGATTTTGTATCTTTGCTTCCAATGGTTCCATTTTCATACCAAACATTATTCCCACATAAATTTTCACAAGGAATCCATTGGAAACACCAAATCAATCAAATTCACATCTCATTGACATGTTTTCACAACAATCTCAACATGTCAACACAATTCACATTTCGAAACCTAATATTGCAACTTTTTCATTCCAAAGTTCCAAACCAATTTCAATGACTTCAAAATACACTATGAAACCATTTACAACACAAAACCCCATTCAATTATTCCCTTCATTCTAAGTCAATTTGGATGTTAATCCACAATTGAACTCAAATACAGGGTTTCGGTGCTGTTCACAATACACATGAATCACATTCGAGTGCCAAATCACATCATATTCTCCAAAAGGGTTATTTATCACTAACCGCATCCACTTTTGAAGTCATTAACCCTTAATCATAATTTGGGATCTTGCTACACCAGGGCTTAGCAATCCACTAATCTCAGGCTTATTCTCTAGCCTCGAGTCTCAAAATTTGGGGTATTACACTTTTCACGACTGCTTTTAGAAAAACAGTTGTTGTATGTTCAGACTTACAACGACTATTTTCTTAAAACAATCATTGTAAGTCACTCACAACGACTTTTTGGAAAAACAGTCACTGTATATTCAGACTTACAATGACTGTTTCCTAAAAATAGTCGTTGTAAGTCACTTACAACGACTGTTTTGAAATAGCCGACTATTTCAAAATTTTCAACGACACTCGAATACACGTCCCCTTAAAAACAATTGTCTAAAAGGTATAAAAACAGACGTTAAAAGTGCCTTTTGTAGTAGTGAGTAGAAGCAATAAATATGAAAGTAATGGATCATAAATCAACAGTTAATATATGTTGGAATGGTGATTTATCCTGGTTCGGTCCAATCCGGAATGGTCTATATCCAATCCCCGGGCTCCTCTTAAGATTTCCAAATCCACTATCTTCTTGTTTAATCTGAGTGTAAGAACAACCTTTACAACACACAAGTTTAGTAGGGCACGTGTGAAGCCTTTTACAAATCTCTCATAGAATTACTCTCCCTTAGATGTCGTAAGGTTACAACCAAGTTACTCCCCCTTACACGCCTTGTAAGGATACAACTTTGATGATGAAAGATTATAATCGATCTTCTTTCTCAGAAGTACATACGATGAATACTGAAGCACAATACAATCAATCACTCTCACAAATACACATAATATAGAAAACAGATAAGAACAAAGAGTGTTTTGGTCAAGATAGATAGCTTATGATATGAGCATGTTTGTGTCGTCGTGTTCTCGTTATTATTCTGAACTCTGAATTCTCTTCTATTTATAGTTGATAGAGATTGATGACCGTTTGAGCATTTCAACTTATCCGTTAGAGTCCCATTGCTTCGGTTGACCATTCTTCATATTTGAAAAACTAGCCATTATATATGTTCGATAGATGATCTGCTTCCGTAAAGTCAATTTTTGTCTCTTCATGTCATCTCTTTATTATATTTCTAGAGAAATACTTTCAACACTAATACAATGAAGTGTTAAAGTAATTAGAAGCAAGATAGATGAATTACATAATCATTTCATTGAATTTTAGAAGCTTTAGATATGTTGTCTGTCGCATTACTTGTGTGGTCACTCGAGTAATCCCCTTCAAAATCTGGCCAAGAGCATTTTCAACTTCATTACTTGAGGGGTCACTCGAGTAATCCTTAGACATAACTCGAGGGGTCCCTCGAATGATCTCTCCATTTTGATTAAAAACATGAAAAATTATATATCATTGGAAATCTCTCATCTTCTACACTCCAATACAACAAGAATAAGCTCCAAACTCATTGTATACAGAAAGTTATGATCCAAATAGTATCTACTGTTCTTAGACAATGTCTAAAATCATGAGAAGCAAATTCCAGAAGACATAATTATTAGTATATAGCTTTAAATATGGAAAATTATATATTTATAGAAAGCACTTTAAGTCTAGTTTCATATGACACTAGTTTTGTCTCAATCCAATGTGTAGTTTGATAGTTATGTAGAAAATACTGAACCTTGTTCTGGTAAAAGACGCTGATTCATATGTCAAATTCAACAAATCATGTCTCTCTCATCTAAACTCATTTTAATGTGATCTTGAAGTATAGAGTTCGTGTTAGGAGTCTACGTTCATATGACACCAGTTTGAATTCAATCCGACATATGGTTAGAAAGATATCACCAAAATACCAAACCTCTATCCTTATACATGGAAACAAAGTACATCAAATTCTCATTACTCAAGGGAGCCCTTGAGTAATTCTAATTAATACTCGAGGGAGTCGTCAAGTAATCGCTCCAAAATGAGGCAGTGGCAAATTACTCAAGGAATCACTAGAGTAATCACCTCTCGTAGTAGCATAACTTCCGTATAAGTCATTTGAACTTTGTATTGACCCATTCCAACCTCTGAAATCACTTCTAAGAGCTTGAATCTTGATATTCTCATTTGATCTTGGAAGTTCTTCTTTCTTCAATCTCTTTCTTCTTATTTTTCCTCTTGATAAACATTCTTTATAACCAAACTAGATATCGTTTTGAATATTTTCAATCTTCTTCTTTCTTTGCTTGACTAATATTTTCTTCTTGATATTCCCATTAGTTATTGCAAGTTCTTCTTTCTTCAATATCATTCTCTTGACTCCATAACCCAGTTAGATATCTTCTTGAATGTCTTCAATATTCTTCTTTCTTTGCTTGACTAATCTACAATATATGCAACATTAAATATGTTAGTTAGTCAATGTAAAAGATAAGTATATTGTCCAAAATTTTTGCTCTTATTTGACATCTGTATTTGAAATCATCAAAACTCATAATATCTAACAACTTCCTCAGTTGGATCCCATTGGACCTCTGTAGTAACCCCTACTTGTTCCATAATTCAGCTCGATTGGAAACGTTTAGGGCCAACTACTATTATAACCCCTACTTGTTCAGTAATTCGGTTTGGTCGGAAACATTCAGGGCCAACACTATTCCAACCCTTACTTGTTCCGTAGTTCGGTTCAATGTACCTGTAGGCACCATGCTCGCTCATGCTCAGTATACCTGTAGGCACTATGTTTGGGGTACCTATAGGCACTACATTCGATGCACCCGAAGGAAGTATTCATCTGTTTCTGTCAGTAAGCCTAATCCAAGCCCAAGGGACATAGTTCTGGATTAATTAGTTTCGGTAAGTCCACCCCCTGTCAATAAGCCTAATCCAGTCCCAAGAGACATGGTTCTAGATTCATCAGTTTTTGTAAGTACACCCCCTGTCAGTAAGCCCAAGGGACATTGTTTTAGATTCATCAGTTTTGGTAAGTCTACCCCCTATCAGTAAGCCCAATCCAGACCCAAGGGATATGGTTTTGGCCTTGTCGGTAAGCCCTCTAGGCCCAAGATAGGATATCTACATCCCCTTTGCGTATTTCTTTCACCTCCATAGGACTCAAATGTACTACCTGGTGATAAGTAGAAACCTTATGTGAGACCTGCTATCATTAGGCCAATATTCATCAATTTAAGTTTCAGTTTAGTTTAACATATTTGGTATGTAGGATTATATAGCCTAAGGTCTCTAACCCAACTTTTAGGATGATCATGAAATCTAAAACATCAATATCACATAAATTGGAAATTATTTCCCTCAATTATACCCAATAGGTTTGCTAAGAGTCAAGATTAATAGCGCCTATTCTCAACATTCAGTATCATCTGTTTGGATTCTTTATGATCGATATACGACATAATCACCATTAATTATGCATCATCGTACATCATATTTATATAACTTTAACACCACATTGTTACTACATATCATCACTTACCATGGAGAAACCTCAAAACATTTACTACACCTCAAATTTCCATAACCCCATCAAATAAACTTTTTTTGGCATTATTCACCACAATAGAAATGTCTAAATTTAAAATTAATACTTAAATCATCATTATCTCCATGCGTCTAGATACTCTTTAAATCATTTAACTCAAATGATGATTAGCCATGAAGAAACCTCAAGACAATTACTATTCCTCAAGTTTTCATGACCTTACCAACATAACTTCAAAGGGGGTCACCCATCCTAAATTACCCTGGGTTAGCACGCTTAACTTTCATGCCCCTGTGTAAAAATGCAAATACCGGCTTTATATACTTCCAACCACTGGTACCCTGAGAGTACCCTTATCTCAAATGTCATGCCCATCGTCTCCGTGCATCAAAAACTGTGTATGGTCTATGTATCAGTGCTGGTACAAATGCAATATCAATTCTGATATCATTATCAAAACTATTATATTGGTGTTCTGATACTATCATTGTGTTCATTGATTCCTGTATCCAGTTCACTAATCCTACCGATACCTATGACTGGGCACTGGTACCTCCTCTGAGGGCACTAGTACTACTGCTTGCTGATACCATCCTAATACAATTGATACCATCCTCATACCACTGCTACCATACTAATATCATCTCTAGGTTCACCAGTGTTAGATTCCAAGTTTTGATAATAACAGAGGTTATTGTGTGTTATAGTAAGAGACTTATGTTTTTGCAAGTTTAGATAATGGTTAAAAAGTATCAAATGCATATCACTAAGTATCAAATACATATCACTAAGTATCAAATTCATATCACTAAGTTCAGAGGTCATTCTTGTGATTTTAACTGATGCACTCGAGTGATGGACCTAGCACTCGAGCATTAAACACTTTTGCACTAGAGCATAAGAGAGTTTTGAACAAAAAGTGTTTGACAGAAGCAAACTCTAGCTGAAAAATACCAGGACAACTCGAGTGATGAACACAGCACTCAAGTGATGATGTGATTTGCACTCGAACATGAAGGGACACTCGTACAAGTATTTGGCAAAGAGCAATCACAGAGACAGGATATCATTACTTTACTCGAGCACAGACTCTGTACTTCAGTAATAGCCTCAAGTGCACCCGAGTCCTACCAAGTATGGTACAATAAGTTCTTATCGAGAGCAAGCAAACTGAATATACAAAGTTCACTCAAGCACTCAGTGTGACACCCGAGTGCTAATTAGAAGTGCACCCGAGTCCAAATAAGTGAAGAACAGAAAGTGCATGCCTGAGAGTCAGCTAGCATGGAAGAGCAAGTACACCCAAGCAAAGAGTACTTGCACCTGAGTGATACCTTAGCACCCGTGAGTGAGAAATCTAACTCTCTCCATTTTGATGCAAGTGCTGCAGCTAAAAAGTATCTTATAGAAGAATATATTGTCCACTCGAGTGAGGCCCTACATCACCTGCAAGTGTAAAATCACATTCTTGAAAAAATGGGATGCGAGTATTATCCAGAGACGTGTGCTCATAGCGTAAAATATAGGTGCACTCAAGTGAGAGAATTTGTACTGGAGTGAGGACCCATATCACTTGCAAGTGTGAAAATACACTCTCAAAATCATGTGGAAGTGTAACACAAAAGCAGAAGCAGAAGAGAAAATATAAAGATGCACTTGAGTGAGGCTATAGTGTACTCGAGTGATCCTCTGTGAGAAGCCAAAACATCACTGACTTAAAGCAATCAATCCGAATATGGTTTAATATTATTTATTCAATCTATTTCCACTTGTTATTATTATTTAACATCATTTAACATATGTTACAAGTGTGAAATATGAGTTTGATCATTTAAAATAGAAAGGCGCAGAGGAATTCAAACAACAACAGACAAAATCATTACTGCCAACCAAGCACGTACCTACCATGTTCAAAAATTTCAAACATACGAATATTATTCCACAGTAAAATGCTCTGCTCCACAATGATTATTATTCAACTAGCTATAAATGTAGGGCTTCAGAGACCATCAAGAATAACTAAGAACAGGAATTCACATAAGAAAATTCATGAGTCTTTGTTATTCACATTTTCTCTGTATTCATATTGTACTTCAGTGTTTATCATATTTGCTCTGTAAGTGGGTCTCTGTATACACTTCAAATTCTATTTTCATTTGATCTCAAGGTACAGGGACCTTGAGAGGGTAGATATCCTTACGAGATAAGTAGTTGAGAGAATTCCTAGAAGGACTTTATGCTCATAAGACTTACAAGATACAAGCAGTAGAGAACGTTGCTACTCATAAGACATACAGAGGTGTTAGAAAGAGAGAATGTTGCTGCTCATAAGACTTGTATACGTAAGCAAGAGAGAAAGGCCATAGGTTTGTTTTTCTGCACGTAAGACTTGTCGTAAGGGGCAGAGAAATTTCTAAGTGTTACAATATTTCTGCTCATAGTCTATTCAAGGACGATTGTTGTTTTGCACCGTTCTGAGCAAAAATAAGTTCAGTGGTATATTGATAGTGGATGCTCAAGACACATGACTGGTGAAGAAAAAAGTTCACCATGCTAGAAACCAAAGAAGGAGGAAAGGTAACTTTTAGAGGTAACCAATCTAGACGTATTGCTGAAATTGGTGAAGTGGGAAAATTCGATGGTGTTTAAATCAATGATGTATATTACATTGAAGGATTATGCAACAACCTCTTGAGTGTAAATCAAATCACTTATAGAGATAACTAGGTGATCTTTGATTCAGAAGAATGCTTGATAGTAAACAAGAAGGATTTACCACTTAACAAAAAATCCATCAAGGCAAATATCCAAGCTTAAAGGGACAGTAACTATTATACTATTAATTTAAATTCAAATTCTTCTGTAAATTTTTTCCTTAGCAAATCAGAAGAGATTAGAAAAGATTTAGTTGTTGGTCTTCCTAAACTTAAATTCAAAGATAACATGATTTGTGAGGCATGTCAAAAAGGCAAACAAACTAAATCTTCTTTCAAAACAAAGTATGAGATTTCAACTTCCAAGCCTTTACAATTACTTCCTATGGATTTGGTAGGTCCAACAAGAGTGAAATGTTTTAGAGGAAATTTATATACTTTAGTAATTGTCGATGATTTTACAAGATTTACATGGACTATATTATTATGTCAAAAGATGAAACATTTTTTGAATTTATTATGTTTGCTAAGAAGGTCCAAAATGAGAAAGGTATTTCTATTTTCTCTATCAGGAAAGACCATGGAGTAGAATTTGATAATCAACTCTTTAAAGATTTCTGCAACAATGAGGGAATAGATCACAACTTCTCTGTACCTAGAACGCCAATGGAGTAGTGGAAAGGAAGAAAATTGTCCTCATAGAAATGGCAAGGGCAATACTTAATGAAAAAGAAATGTCATAAGTATTTTGGGCAGATGCAATGAGTACTGCATGCTGCATTTCAAATCTAGCATATATTTGCAAGTCACTTGGAAAGACACCATATGAACTAAATAAAGGAAGAAAGCCAAATCTTGCTCATCTACACATCTTCAGATGCAAGTTCTTCATTCACAACAACAATAAAGAAAACTTAGGTGAATTTGATTCAAAGTCTGATTAAGGTTTATTTCTAGGATATTCTAATAGAAGTAAAGCATATAGAGTATTTAATAAAAGAACATGTACTGTTAAAGAATCCATTCATGTTGTGTTTGATGAACTTGATTCCAAGATAAAGCATTTTGATGAAGAAGAAATGGATTTGATAAAGAAAAAACAAATATTTCAAGTCAGAATGATTTTGAAACAAATGATTTTCAAAATAAAGAAGGTATTGAAGATCATGCTCAACCAAACGCATGGAAACATATTAAACATAATCCAATTGATCAAGTAATTGGAGATATTCACGAAGGTGTCAAAATGGAAAATAGAATTCTTAATGAGGTGAATTTTTCTGCTTTAATTTATGAGATTGAACCTTCTAATATTAAAGAAGCTTTATCTGAGAATGATTGGGTGATTGCTATGCAAGAAGAATTAAATCAATTATGAAGAAATCAAGTTTGGGATTTGGTACCTCGACCTAAAGATCACTAGGTTATAGGAACCAGATGGGTTTTAAAAAACAAACTTGATAAATCAGCAATCATTGTGAGAAATAAAGCAAGATTAGTTGCCAAAGGATATATTCAAGAAGAAGGTATTGATTATGAGGAAACATATGCTCCAGTGGCAAGATTAGAAGCAATACAAGTACTCTTAGCCTTTGCTTGCATTAAAGGTTTTAAACTTTATCAAATGGATGTGAAAAGTGCTTTTCTAAATGATTATATTATAGAGGAAGTAAATGTAGAACAACCTCCTTGTTTTGAAGATGAAACTAAGCCTGATCATGTTTTTAAACTTAAGAAAGCTTTGTATGGTTTAAAACAAGCACCCAGAGCTTGGTATGGAAGGCCAAGTAACTTTCTTCTTGATCAAAACTTTGTTAGAGGAAAAGTAGATACATCTCTTTTCACCAAACATAACAAAAATGATATTCTAATTGTTCAAATTTTTGCTGATGATATTATTTTCGGTGCTACTAACAAATCTCTTTATGAAGAATTTTTCAAGATTATGCAGGGAGAGTTTGAAATGTCCATGATAGGAGAATTAAACTTCTTTCTTGGACTTCAAATCAAGCAAAGGAAGAATGGGATATTTGTATCTCAAACAAAATATTTAAAAGAGTTGTTGAAGAAGTATGGAATGGATAATGCTAATGGAGCTGATACTCCAACGAGCTCTACAACATTGTTGGATGCTGACGTAAAAGGCCCTGACTTCAACATCACTAAATATAGAGGAATGATTGGTTCATTACTCTATCTAACAGCAAGCAAGCTGGATATACAATTCAGTGTCAGAATGTGAGTAAGGTATCAATCTGCTCCTAAGGAATCAAATGTAAAGACTGTAAAAAGAATCCTTAAATACCTAGGAGACACTGCAAAACTTGGCCTATGGTATCCAAAGAGAGGAAATGAATATTTAATTGCCTATTTAGATTCAGATCATGAAGGATATAAAACTAATAGAAAAAGTACCAGTGGATAATGTCAATTCCTTAGAGGCTCTCTGGTATCATGGTTCAGCAAGAAGCATAACACAGTGTCATTATCTTCCACCAAAGCTGAATATATAGCTGTAGCAAGTTGTTGTTCTCAAGTACTGTGGTTAAAGCAACAACTTCAGGATTTGGGGATATACTTAAAGGAGATACCAATTTACTGTGACAACACTAGCACGATTAGCTTGGCCAAGAATCCTGTGCAACATTCAAGAACCAAGAACATAGATATCCGACATCATTTCATTTGAGATCACGTGCAAAAGAAGGATGTCAAAGTAGAATTCATACCGACACATCTTCAACTTGCCGATATATTCACAAAACCAATAGCTAAAGATCAATTATGATATATTCAAAGAGACTTGGGAATGGTTAATCCCAATGAGTTGTAAGTTTTTCTTGTTAATTACTATGTTTAAAATAAGTTTTGATGATAATCATTGACTTAGGCATCGGAATATATAGAAAATGTTTTTGTAGGACTGTCACTCAAGTGCTGGTTGCCTCACTCAAGTGCAAGTTATCTTATCACTTGAGTCAGAGATGGATTCTCGAGTGTGGAACTATATTATAAACTCTGCTTCTAGCTATGTAAAAAAAGGATTAACAGAGTATGTAAGAACTCTTGGAACTCACTCAAGCATACCAAAAGTGTCAGACTCCACTCAAGTATAAGAAGAACATCACTCAACCACAATATGAATATACCTAAGATGACGCAAGAGTACTCGAGCAGAAGAGAAAAATATATGTAAATACTAGTCCAAAGTATGGTTAATTAAATAATATTGGAGGATTTGAGTACAAAGATGAAAAATTTAACAAGATACACTTAAATCAGGTACATTTTTACATGCGTTGTGAGATGTCTTTATTTTTCACTCGAGCACCTCATTTTGTCACTCGAGTACTGTATGAACAACACTCGAGCACTAGGGTTGTCACTTGAGTGTTGCAACTTATATCAGATACACGATTGCTCAGACCAGCACACTTCTACCTCTTACTCGAAGTGTCTCATCACTCGGAAGCCACACCTCTTCACCTCCGATCATTACCCATCGATTAAACGCCTCAGAACTCTTCAAATTTCAGCCACAACTCTTCAATCATTCTCATAAGGTCAGATTTATCATTATAAATTCTCATTTTTGCCTTAGCCAAATATTTTTTTCTAAAAATCTCCTGAGCCTTTCTTTGCACTTTTTGATTCCCGTTTCATTTCTAAATCAATCAAGATGGCTAGAACTAAGATTCATGTTGTTTCCCAAAGATCCCATTCTCCTTCACCTACTCAATCTGTTGCCAGTGCTTCAGATACTCTTGTGGCAACGCCTTCATCTCCAACACCTCCTATGTCTTCTACTCCAACACCTCCTATGTCTTCTACTCCAACACCTCCTCCTAAACCTAAAACCACCAAGAAGAGATCAACTCCAGCCAAGAGAACTCTTCCTAAATCTAAGGAGGCTCAACCTCTACCGAAGAAACCAAAGGGAGTTGTCTTCAAAGAGCTGGTGGTCACTTGTTCCCAATCAAAAGAAATAAAGGGAGAGGAAAAAAAGACCACAGAGCAACCTTAACAATATTCCTCCTCTAATGACTCATTCAATATGTAACTCCGGGAAGCAATGGAGAAGTTGAAGCTTGACGCCTTGGTTGGCAAGATTGCCTTCCAAGCCGGTGCCTCAAGTTCTCATCATATTGGCCAGACAAGTCAAGCTAATTCAGGAGCACATTCTACTTCACAGGCTCTAGAGGAAGAACAAGTCACAAATCCTCTAGAAGGTTTCAATGGTAAGGAATTAAAACCACTTGTTTAGAAGGTATATGACTCTAAATTTGCTCATAGACATTTCTGCCCTATAGTTTATGTGGGCTTAGATTATCTGAAGAAAATTTGTGGTTTAGATTTTCATCCTTTTCTTGGATTTTATGATCCCTAGCTGAATGTGTATCTCCCTTATTCACCTAGTATTGTGAGAACCTTTTACTGTAACATGAAAGTCAATAACATATATTCTAGGGCCGGAGAGCTGATAGAGGAAGTAGTGTCTGCCACTATTAGAGGTCAACATATTATGGTATATGCCACTAGTATAATGATATCCTTAGTTATATTGCACCCCCTTCCAATCCTTCTACACTCCCTACTAACACTATAAAAAATGGTATTTTGTAGCATTGAAATTGAAGTGGTTATAATTCACCGCTACAAATAGTAAAATTTGTAGCGGTTATAAACTAAACTACTACATACTTATAGCAGCAAGCTATATGCCAAATAGCACGATATATCTGTAATGTTTTTATAGAGGTTAATAAAAAAAACTACTATAAATATGGCACGCATTTCTCGACAAAAATTGTAGCAGTTAAATTGTAGCGGTTACATAATAAAAGCCACTACAAAGTTCCTGTCACTTGTGTGGCGGTTATTTGTAGCGGTTTCACATATTTGTAGAGATTATAAAGCTATAACCGCTATAGAATTTCAGAGGTCATAAAAATTGTAGCGGTTTTGTAAAATAAGCACTACAGAACTTCAAAGGTCTTGTAATTCGTAGCGGTTACTATAGAACCGCTACAAAGTTTAGCCGCCCTAGCTTATTTATAGCGGTTGATGTAGCAGTTCTTTCAAGAACTGCTACAAAATCCGCCAGTTTATACAGCCTCTCCCCCTTTATTTTCCTGTTTGGCCATTTTGTTTCCTGAAGTTTCTCTTAGTGTTTTCTTTTAGATTTGAGCATTTAGACATCTGTGGAAGAGTTTTTGCTACAACATTTCTCGTTATTTGTACTTGAGGTACGAAAAATACATATTTTTTTTGTATTTTTATTTGTATTATATTTTTGCATAATAATGTGACTAAAATGTTTTTTTTTTTAATTTTTGTAGTTGATATGGCTTCAAGACAGGATAGGGGAAGAGCCAGAGGTCCCTAGACCAATTTTGCGGGGTGGTAGCAATAGAGCAGTGTGGAGGGAGGGTGACTGCGGCATTTTAGCCCATCTCCCCACAACAGCCACAGGAGTCAGTCCTACCACAGCCACCGCAGACAATCCCATAGGAGATGACCGCACTAGAGGTGCCTGATTTGGGGGAGGCAGATATCAGCGTCGATTACTATGACATGAATGAGGACTTCGAGATCCTGATTTTGATCTGAGAGATGGAGCAGTTCCTCGATGAGGAGGAGTCGTGGGAACAAAACAACCCACGAGGGTCGTCCTCGCGGAATACTGGGTTTGAGGTGTAGGTCCAAGGTAAATAAATTTAAATTATTTATTTAAATTTGAATTACAATTTATCTAACGTGCGGTAAATTGTGCAGATGAGTAGGGGAACGTGTCCACGAGGAGGCTGGATACGGCCGGTCTAAATAGCATGGACTGGACACTACGAGTTGTAGTGTCATAGAATGAGGGCACGAACCAGCCCATCAACAATGGGGGTCACTTGTTCAACTGCTTCTTGAATGACCTGGGCTGTAATTGTATGCGGTTCCCCCTTCACTTCAAGACACGGAGGAATGTTCCGAAGGGGCCGAAGGACCTAGCGTGGGAGGAGGTGGTATAGGTAATTAATAGTATTTAATTAATATTTTTGTAATTAATATTTTTAATAGGATATTTATAATTATTTATATTTAAATAATTTTTTTACAGCTGCGGTTTACCGTCCGGGCCAATTGGAAGAGGTACACACTAATGAAGATGGGTGATGCCTGAAGGAACAGGAGGAATCGTCTCGTCCAAAGTGTGTATAAGGATGGGACGATGCCTGTGGAACAACTAATCTAGAGCGTCCCAGACGGTGTCCCGTCGAACGACTAGGCGAGTTTTGTCCAGTTCAAGAGGAACGCTGAGGGGCATGTAATGTATTTATTAGATTATTTATATATAATTTTGTACTTGATAATTATTAAATAATAATATAAATTTAATTAATTTTAATTTAAAATTTTTTAATTTTAAATGTTTTTATTGTTTTAATACATTTAATATAGTTTTTTTCCAGGCACTTTCTCAGAGGAACACGAGGTACCATTTGCAGCAGACGATCCACCACACAGCAAGATTGAAGACCTTTATTGTTACTTACAGTGAGTTGGTAACTTTTCATAATATCAATTACTTTTAGCTGGTTATTTCATAATACTTATGGGGAGTTTTTCACTTTCATTTCACTATCGCCTTTCCATTATTAATTGCAAAGAATTCAGAAGTCATGTTAAGCATAAACTCAGGATCTGTACACAAATATCCTCAAAAGTTGACAAAAAGGTTCACAGAGAATTCTCGAGCTGGTTTGTACTTAGAATACTAAATGATTATAGCATACATTGTCAATGGTTTCAAGTTTTGCACGGTTTTACGGAATCAAGGATTGTAAACTCAAAATTTGGGTGTTTATGGAACATTTGGGACAAGTAGTTATGCAAGCAACAATGACGCCAACATGTAGTACGGAGGTGTCCCTTACTATGGAAAGCTTCTTGATATGGTCGAACTTAATTATCAAGGCCGTTTCACCAGGACGTTGTTCAAGTGTTTGTGGGCAAATACCACTAATTATCGGGGATTGACAACTAACGACTAACGGATCACATCAGTCAATTTCTCACGACCAATTCATACTGGTATTTCTCAAGATGATGAGCCATATATTCTTGCTTCAGAGGCACAACAGGTTTATTATGTCAAGGACGAGAGTCATAGGGATTAGCATATGGTCTTTTATTTAAAGCCACGAGACCTTTACAACATGGGTGAAGGCGATAACATCACCTTCAAGAGTGAGCCATTTCAGGCCTCCAATTTTGAAAACTGCTTCCCTGAAGGCTATGACAATTTACCTCTACTGCGGTACATTTTTTTAAGTCCACATCATTTAAATTAAATTTTTTAAACAAAATAATACATCACTAACAATAATGTTTCTACACAATTTCTGTAGGGATGGCGAGGATGAGTGATCCAATTCAAATTATGTTTTTGTGTTTAGAAAAAATACTGGAAAAAAAATTATTTTTAAAAAAATAAAATAATATTTATAGCATTTTTAAACAGCTACAAAAATAAAAATAACTGCTACTAATTAAAAACCACTATAAAATGGATACATTAACCGCTACAAATGCTACATAGATCCTCATAAATACCCCCACCATATCTCAATTCAAACACTCCCCCATTTCAATTCACCTTACCCCTCTTCCATTTTCTCTCATTTACAAATTTTTCTGTATGAGTTGAGCTTACCAATATGATCAAATATAGTACCAAGTTTTTAAAGTTTTTATTTGAATACTTCTTTCCTTCACATAAAATTTATTCTCACCATTTTTTTTTAGATATTTCAGAACTTTATCTCATTTTCATCACACAATCACATTGTAGTAGACAACATAATAGTTCCTTGTTACCTACATATCCTTAATAATATTATCAATACAATCTTTATACTTATCCAACTAAATTAAATTATTTCTTTTAATTTATAAATGAGCTAAACTATTGAATAATAAGCTAATTAAATTAGTTAAACTACTAAAAAAATAAACTATTTAATTTAATATCAAAAAAACTGAAACAAATGATTGTATTTTTTTAAAAAATTTTCTCAATTTTTGTAGCGATTACTACACCGCTACTAATTAACATGCCTTTTTGAAACTGACATTAATTTTTCAGGGCTAACTTTGAATTTTGATGAAATTAGTGGCGGTTATATAACCGCTACTAATTAAAGGAAATTCATATTAGTAGCAGTTCATGAACCGCTACAAAATAGTGAAAATATTTCATTTTCTTTTAATGCCTTGAAAATATCACTTTTTGATATTTGTAGCGATTATATATAACCGCTACAAACATCACATAAAATGATTATTACTTATGGCGATGTTGTAGCGGTGGGATTGAACTACTACAAAAAAAGTAGTAGTTATTTTGCTTGAGTAGCGGTTTTAAATAATCGCTACAAAACCTCTTGCAATGTACGATTTAGTAGCTGTTTTATAAACCGCTACTAATAATCATTTTTAACCGCTACTAAATACTGTTTTTTTATAGTGTAATGAAGGCTTATGGCATTTAAGGCCAAATGATCCTATAAGCCCTCTTAACTTTAAGCCTATTGACATGCCTGATTCTATTCGTGCTCTTCATTACATATAAACCCGTAGCATTGTCAATAAATCCAAAAACTACACCCATTTTGCTCAGAGAGACTACTATCTTCTAGCTTCCTTCCTAGCAGGTCAACAAAGAAATATTGGGGAGCTTATCTTTGGTGAGATAAGAAGGTTTAGATTTTCTTCATCAAAATCCGCCGCAATTCCACATCCACAACTTGTGTCTCTCATCCTAAAGCATAACAAAGTGTGGTATTTGGAGCGAACTGAGAGGGTAACCATTTCGAGGTTTGGCAAGGCACAATTGACACATATGGGTATCAATCTTCCAGTGAGCTAAACCAGGGCTACATCTCAGAGAGAAACCACTCCTTCTAGAGGTGATGAAGCTCATTCGTCTGCACAAGGTCCTACTCCACCTCCATCTTCCTGAATGCATCACTATCAACCTATATGGTTAAAGTGGTAAATCAAAATTGACTGGCCTAAAAAAGGAATTGATGAGTGAGTATGAAAAACTATTGAACAAGATGGAATATCAAGTCTCAAGATTAGTGGACAAGGCTAATGCCAATTTTGACATGATGTTTAAGGCCCAAGCATATCAGTCTTAAGAAATACTGATATAGAGATATACTTGCACACTCATCTTCCGACTGCTTCTACTGAGATGCCTCTTGAGTCTACTCCTACTATGGCTTTAAATTCCCATCGTCATACACATGTACTCTTCACTGACCCTCACTCCCAGGTTGAGGTCACTTATGACCGGCCATCATCCTTAACACCTGCAACCACTACTCCTTAGATATTATCTCCACCTTTTGTACCTGTGCCATTTGATCCTTCCACCGCCATGGTGATCTATACTCCACCATGTGATCTCACTTTCCCTCAGCCCCCTTCTAATGCTGACAAAATGGGGGAGAAGGATCTGTGATTGTTTTTGAGCTGATATGGTATGATATGGGATCTTTTTTGTTTAAGGGGGGAATATTGGGTAGTTTTTATGTATTGAGGTAGGATTTTTGTTATTTGAGCTTTTCTGATTTATTTTTACAGACATGGTTGTATATGGGGTTTCATGGGTAGATGATGATTCAAGCTTGATATTATACTTTACAAGTTCATTAATGGTCATTTTCAAGTTTGCTAAGTTTTCTATTCAAATTTAATGGTACTATGACTTATCTTGGCTTTAAGTGTCCATTAGAAGTATTGCAGGAAAAATATGACATTAAGTGCAAAAATCTAAAAATGAGTTTAAACTTTAGTGAAATATGCATTTGGAAATGTTGAAAGTGCTTTCAAAAATTTTCACTTCAATCAAGTTTTTAAATTCATCATAAAGGTTTTATCATCATCAAAAAGGGGGAGAATGTTAAATTCTAAATTTTGATGATAACGAAAGGTTATTGTGTGTTATGGTAAGAAACTTATGTTTTTGCAAATTTAGACCATGGTTAAAAAGTACCAAATGCATATCATTAAGTTCAGAGGTCATTGCTGTGATTTTAACTGATGCACTCGAGTCTCTTTTATTCACTTTTTCTCTGTATTCATATTGTACTTTAGTGTTTATCATATTTGCTCTGTAAAAGGGTCTCTGTATACACTTCAAATTCTATTTTCATTTGATCTCAAGGTACAGGGACCTTGAGAGGGTAGATATCCTTACGAGAGAAGCAGTTGAGAGAATTCCTAGAAGGACTTTCTACTCATAAAACTTACAAGATACAAGCAGTAGAGAATGTTGCTACTTGTAAGACTAACATAGGTGTAAGCAGGAGAGAATGTTGCTGCTCATAAGACTTGTATACATAAGCAAGAGAGAAAGGTCATAGGTTTGTTTTTCTGCACGTAAGACTTGTCATAAGGGGAAGAGAAATTTCTAGGTGTTAGAATATTTCTGCTCGTAGTCCATTCAAGGACGATTGTTGTTTTACAGTGTTCTAAGAGCCTATTGAATCTTGGAAGCATAGTGAAAATCTCAGTAGGTCTTGTTCTCTGAGGACTGGACGTAAGCCTGGTTTTGGGTTAAACTTGTATAACTCTCTGTGTGCTAATCTTCTCAACTCTACTCTATCTATAGTTATATTTATATCACCACATCAACTAACAAATTTATCACATCACCCAATTTACCCCCCTCTTGGGTGAAGCTTGCCACTTTCAACCAGTACCACCAATACTACCATCTGGGTACTGATATCACTATTGAGTGCCCTAATACCCCTATTCCCTGATACCACAGTTACCATCCTGATATGCTAGCACACTCCTGATACCAGTGGTACCTTTCTTAAATCAGTATTACATCACTTGCTGCCCTCCTAGTACTCACTATTTCTCAGGTCTGATTCACAAATCAGAAAGATATACTCCTTGGTATCTCTCGTCCGTGCATATTTCCTATCACTTTGTAATCACGATCATATCAGTATACTATTCTGTTGTTAGAACCGCCACTCTGCTAGAACCTCTTTGGGCACCTCCAGAACCGCTTTCGGCTCTGATACAAAAATTATCCACCCTTATCTTATTTTTAGCTATTTTAGATTATTTACGAAAAATGATACGCAGTTCGGTGGGACACATAGAAATAGCATAATTATACTATATATTGATACTTAATAATTACAAATGATGTAGCCATACAGGGCTACTAGGGTGTCTAGACCCATTTTCGTGAAACGCAGACACCTTCCCATCTCTGTTCCACCACGACATTCCCCTCGTAGGGTTCTCTTCTTTGTTCTCAGCATACCTTCTGTCTTCACCTATCTAAACTGTTTGTAGGAGAGGGTGAGATTAGAGAGAATCTCAATAAGAAAACAATACCAACATGCATGTAAGATAAGTACTTAATGCATGACATACTTGTATTATATAACTCATGCTCACACCACTACTACAGAATATGAATTTTACGTCCCTAAAAGACATCACTTTTTAAAAAAGGGACGTAAAAAATAACGACGGTGGTATTTTTGTAATTATGGGTGAGAACTGAATAGCTTTAGACGTCCCCAATTAGAATAGGGATGTCTAAACTGTGACTTTACAGGCTTTAGACGTCCCTATTTGAATTGGGGACGTCTAAAGTAAAAAAAAAAATTACTTTAGACGTCCCCAATTCAAATAGGGACATCTAAAGTCTGCAAAATTACACTTTAGACGTCCCTATGTATATTAGGGATGTCTAAAGCTTTTTAAAAAATTATTTTTTTTAATGAGGGACGCCCTTTGACGTCCCTCATGTGAATACTTTGGCGTCCCTGTTGATACATATGATAATATTAGGGATGCCAAAATGGCGTCCCTAATAACAGGGACGCCCTTTGGCATCCCCATATATATATATATATGAGGGGCGCCAAAGGGCGTCCCTCGATAAAAAAACAAAATTGACTTTAGACGTCCCTAATTTAAATAGGGACGTCTAAAGTCATGTCTAAAAAAAGAAAAACTGAACAATTTTAGGTGTCCCCAAATTAAATTGGGGACGTGAAAAACAATTCAAATTTTTTCTGACAGTCTTTATTTGTCAGTTTTACACTCATCTTTCTCTTCCCATCGCTACAAACACAAGAAGAGTCATTACCACCACGCACTCTTGCTTCTTCTTCTTCTTTATATGCTCTTTAACTCTTGCTTCTTCCTTTCTCTCTCTCTTTTTCACTGCCAGATCTATTATGCTTTCTTACCATCTTTTGTTATTTTATCCTCTTTCTCTTTTTTCTTTGGGATTCCCTTCTATTTTATCTTCTAACTTGTATTGTTATGGCTTGTAGATCAAAACTCTGAAATATGGTTCATGGCTACGTTCCTGCTGAGAAAATGAGGTTCATCTCTCCCTATCGCTCTTGTAGATCAAAACTTTAAAATATGCTTCATGGCTACGTTCCTACTGAGAAAATGAGGTTCATCTGTCCCTATCGCTCTTCTCTGTTCATTATTATGAGAAAATAAATTTGAATAATAGAAGGAGATAGGTTTTTTGTAACTAATTCCTCTTATTATTTTCATCTTCATCCTATGAGATTTCAGCTTTAGAGTTATTATTGTGTAGATTTTGGATTTCAGATACTAGATCTATAATTTTATTGACGATGATATGTGATTTCTGGTTTTAAATACTGTTTAGTCCAGATCTGTAATATAAATGATTTTTTTTAAAAAAAACACTTTAGACGTCCCCAGTTTAAATTAGGGACTTCTAAAGTAGGACTTTAGAAGTCCCCAATTTAAACTGGGGACGTCTAAAGTGCTACAGTGACACTTTAGACGTCCCTTTTTAAAATGGGGACGTCTAAAGTTCAGATTTTAGACGTCCTTTTATCTACGGACGTTATTGTCATTTTTTACTACGTCGCTCACATAGATGTCCCCTTATTTTCAGACGTTAAAAGGCCTTAAAAAGGGACGTTAAAAACGTTTTTTATAGTTGTGCACAATGACATATATGCATGCTCATTGTTTCAAACAACATACTTATGGCCATAGCATAAATATAAACAGAGCTTCAATCATTCATATATATTTCACATAATCAAGCAAAGCAATAACATGCCTGAATGCAATAGCACAAATATAAAAACATACAGGAGAGGTAAGTTCCCTACTTTAATCGCCTTTTCCGTCTCGAATTATGTGTCTCGTAACGTGTGCTGGCAACTCGAGCTCACAACTCGGTCCTAAACTGTCAAATGTATAATTTAGACACTTCCATAGTGTTTTTGTTGGTCATATGAGTATACATTGAAAAATGACCAAAATGCCCACAGGACCCCGAGCCGGCCCGACCGTGCCGTACCCAGTCCGATCGTACTTTTCGCAAAATTTTGACCTAGGCTATTCTAACTTATTTTCACCTAAAAAAATCCATTTGCAGACTTAGAATTACCAAATTCACTGCCAAAAGATGAAATTGCCCTAGGAAGACTCACTTTAAGGGTTTTAGGGGTGTTTTCGTAATTATGTTTTTTCAGGCCTTTCCGTAAAAGTGACCTTATAACCCCACCTAATTTTCCCTCCTCAACTCAATGAAACCATCAAATTATTGAAAATCTAACTCCTTCCTGCCAAAACAGGTCTGGCCGAAATATTGTCAAGGGAAAATGAAAAATTGCAATTTTGTGTTTTAACACTTAAAGCTTACTCCTTTCCATTCCTAATCCCTTATTAAACCATTTAAACACATACTAACCATGATTTAAAGAAATTTGGGCAGCATAATCCGTTAGGGTTAGCACTTTCCAAATTCACAAGCTCAACAAATAATCACCAAATCCAACCATAAACATCATCAACTACAACTTACTATCAAGGATTTGAGATATTTGAAGTTACCTCTTGAGTTCTTATCTCCTCTCTCTCTCTCTCTAGGTATCTCCTTCCTCTCTACTTAAGCTTAAGATTTGGTTGCTAAATACCTTGAATCATGGAGAGGAGAGGCTTAGAGGAGTGCTTTCACAACTTAGGAACCAAATCACAAGAGAGAATTTCACTTACCTTAAGATTTCTCCTTTCTCTCTCTAGATTTCTCAAGAACACACTCCCTCTCTCTTTCTTTGTGTTTAGGCATGAAAGTGAGTAAAGAAAAATGAAGCATGGCTTTTAAAAATATCTTCATATTTTCCCTTAATCAATATTGTCAAAAAATTAAAGTTTATGGCATCAATTGTACTTGAGCTTATCTACCACTGAGTATGTCACTTTCTCTTTCTCCTCTCCTTTTTGCCCAACGTAAATGAGAACGAGAAATGAGATGATAAGGGTTAATAATATCTCTCATTTTTTCTTAATTAACTTTATCATAAAAATAGGATTTTATGACAAGTCTTGTACTTGACTTTATCCCCTACCAACTTAAGCCACAATCCTTCATTAGCATTGAACTATTTTCTCTTCCCCTTGGTTGGCCCTCAATGACACCTTTAACATCCAAAAACGGGGGGACGTATATGTTGGGAGCGTAGTATGTTGTAAGAAAAGACGTCCCAAAAAAATGGGACATCTAAAGTGAGACTTTAGACATCCCAAATGACATTTGGGATGCCTAAAGTAAGACTTTAGACATCCCAAATGACATTTGGGATGCCTAAAGTCTGGGTTTAGACATCCCAAAATTATTTTGGGACGTCTAACACTACAAAAAAATAGCAAATTACCCACGAAAATTACCCACGGAATTTCGTCTCTGAAATCAAATTACCTACGGATTAGGGACGGAAACGGAATTACCGACGGATCACCGACGGAATTTTGTCCGTCTCTAAAAAATCCGTGACAAATTGATTTACCGACGAAATTTTTATTTTGTCGAAAATTACCCATGGAAAAAATTCCGTCGGTAATTACCGACGGAAAATATTCCGTCGGTGATTACGCACGGAATTTACCCACGGAAAAAATTCCGTCAATTATTACCCACGGAATTTTTCCGTGGGTAATCCGTCGGTAATTTAATATTATTTTTTTTAAAAAAAAATTCCACGTGGCGACCTTAAAAGAGACCACGTGGACATCACCGAAAGCCCCCCACCGCCCGCCCCCGCATCTGGCCCCGGCAGCCCCTGAGCAAGGGCCACGTGTCCCTCTAACCTTGCGCCACGTGTCTCTATGGATAATTGTTGCATTTTGTGACGAAGGTGGGATTTGAACCTTGGACCTATTAGTATGTGTTCTGATGCCTTTGCCAGTTGAGCTGCTTTAACCTTGCGTTATTTGTTCACGTAATAATATATATAATGTAATAATTTAAAAACAAATATAATATTAAGATAAATATATATAATTAAATATATATATATATTTATATATAATTATATTTTTCATTTTTTATAATATAAAAGTTTTTAATTTCTAATTTAGTTTAAATATTTTATATTAATATAAATATATACAAAATTACATATATACTTATAAATAATTATATATTTCGTTTTTTATAATATAAATTTAAATGTTTTTAATTTCTTATTTCATTTAAATATTTAATATTAATATAAATATATATAATATTAAATATATATTTTTATATAATTATATATTTTATTTTTATGATATAAAGTTTAAAATATTTAATTTTTTTATTTCATTTAAAACTTTTATTATTAATATTATATATATTTAATATATTATATTAAATATTAATTTTATAATATTTAAATTTTTATTTGTTAAAGATTATTTTTATTTTTATTATTTTATATAAATTATTAAAAGATGATAAAAAAATTATTAGTTTTACCGATGGATTACCCATGGAATTATGTCGGTAATTTTTCATTCAAATTACCCACGGAATTCTGTGGGTAAGGGATCGGTAATTACCAATGGAAAATATTCCTTGGGTAAAAACCAAATTTACCGACGGATTACCCACGTAAACTTTTCCGTCGGTAATTACCCACGGAAAATTTTTCCGTCGGTCATTAGAGACGGATTACCCATGGAATTCCGTGGGTAATTTCTCATTCAAATTACCCACGGAATTCAGTGGGTAAAGCGTGGGTAATTACCAACGGAAAAAATTCCGTGGGTAATCCGTCGGTAATTACCCACGGAATTTTTTTCCGTCGGTAATTCCGTCGGTAATTTTTCCGACGGAAAATCCGTCGGTAAATCGTAGGAAATTAACGACGGAAATAATTCCGTGGGTAATTCCGTCAGTAATAATGTAATATCCCAATTTTTGATTATGGATTAATCATGATTATTATGGATAATTCTGAATTTAATTGGGATTATTATGTGTTTTATGGCAATATTAAATTAATATGCCATAATTATTGAGAAATTGGAAGAATGGAATTATTGGCCATGAGTTGTTAATTAAGGGAGAAATTAATTACTAACTAAGAGAAAATGAGATGTGTGATTAATATGGCTAATGGATGGATTAGAGAAGCTAATTGGGAATTTAGTGAGTGAGAGGCAATGAAATTCTGACACATGGCAAATTGGTTGGGTGAGAGAGGATGTAAGAAAGTCAAATATGGCATTAAGAAATCATTTCTTCTCTCTCCTTCCCTCTCACTTTCGCTGACATAGAAGGCATGGGGCTAAGGAGTCATCATTCATCTTCAACCTCCATCTCTCACTCTCATCTCTCTCTAAAGCTGGGCACCATTTTTGGGCAGAAAAAGGAAGAGAAGAAAGCTTGAAAAAGGTAAGGAAAATTGTCTCTATTGCTCAAACTCCCTTCATTAAAGTTGATCCTTGAGTTAAGAGCTACATTTCTATGGTTGTAGTTTGTCCATTGATTGTGGTTTGTGGCCACACGAAATTTTGAGAAGTGGTGAATCAAGAACTCTCTTTGGAGAAGTTGATAAGGTGAGTGAGACCTATCTTTCTATCTAAGTTTTATACCATTTGAAATACTTTGATTTTTCTGGAATTTTGGGGCCATTTTCGAAGATGAAGGCTATTAGGAGTTTGGTATGTGTTTGGTATGAAATTTGTATGTTTGGAATGCATCTTGGATAGATAGAATTTATTTGGGGTTTGAAATTGCTAAGTTTGGAGATTTTGGGAGTTTAGTGTTTAATGTTACCCAAAACCAAAGCATGATAATGGAATAGGATTTTGGTGATTTTGGCATTCCTATTGAATTCCTTGAGTGATTTTGTGTGGGAATGAGCTTGGTTATTAATTTTGGATTCATTAAAATCACTTGGGAAAAGTTGGAAAGTTGTCTTGTTTAGGCTCTATTTTTTTGCAGTCTGTTTGCACAAGCGTTTTGGGTGACCAAATGGTATTGGAAAATTGTGAAACTTTCCAGTCGTAAATTTCACATCCCAAGCTTCAAAATGAGCATATATTTTGTGTCATTTAATTTAGAATTCTGTGAGATAATATTGTCCAAAGTTTGGGATGAAAACAGAACTCTGTTTTGGAGTAGTGTGTAGTTTTTGGTGATTCTTTATTTGTGTAGTGATTTCAAGTGATGGCCTATATTTTTCCTTGAAATAGGACGCATATACCGTTCATTTGGCTTTGGAATCACTTCGTTTCAATTTTTCTAGAATTAGTTATGGTTTTTTGAAGTTCAGCCCAGAGTCAGGAAACTTCTGGGCTGCGGCCCAAGAGTGGCGGACCGCGACCCAAACCTTTCTGGCCTGTTTTGGGCCACGGCCCATGAGTGGCGGGCCGCAGCCCAAGGCCTTCTGACCATGTTTGGGCCGCAGCCCAAGGAATGGTGGGCCGTGGCCCAACCCTGTGTTTTGGCACTTTGTGTTATCGAAAGGGGATCTTTAACCTATTATTTCCCAACCTTTTAGGGCTTTTATTAGAGGCATTTGGGCCCTCTTAAGAGTCAATTATGATAACCAAAACTTAGTGTTTCAAGTTAATTAAGTCTTGGAATAGAATATAACCCTTCGTCCCTAATTATGAATATAGGATTTGACATTTGCCTTCCTCGGGAGAGACCGGCTCTAGGACACGCACGGAAGGATCAAGGTAGTGACTCTTCTCTCATATTATGTATGATGATTTGGCATGCATAACTCATCATTGAATTTGTGAAATGTGTGCCATGGTCCATTACGGCGTGAGCAGGTCAGCGTGAGCCGTGTAGGGATTGACGGTGGTCATCTCTAGGTCGGCCGTTAAACTGCCGTCGTAATCGACATGGATATTGTGAATCCGACCCGTGGGGCGGCGTTTGAGATGCATTGTGTGTATCTTGCCAATATGGCTTGTGAATGAAATGCATTATATGAATCCCAGCTGTGGTGAAATGTATTGTGCGGATTGTTGTGATGCAATACAACGTGAGCAATTTCAGCGTGAGCAATCGTAAGGGATGACATGTGTCATACTAACCATTGCCGTTGTAACTGCCGTTGTAGTTGCTTGTTGTGGTTAATGATTTGCTTACATGCATTATTATTGTACATTATACGATTGATTTGTTACTACGGGGATTCCTTAGAATCTCACTCTCCCAAAAATCATGTTTTAGACAGGGCCGAAGGATCGAAAGGCAAACAAGTGACGAAGAGCTGATAGTGCTCCGGTTTAGAAGTATATTTTGGTTTTATTGGTTATCATGTATATCATTGGGATGTTTTTGGGAAACAACCATGTATAATGGGATTTGTAGCATAGTTTTGGGTAATCCCCAAGTTAAGGGTAATGAATTGTGGGCCTTGTGCCTTTGTAAATCCCTTATTTAATGAATGGAACCCAAGTGTGTTGAGAATTTATTTATACTTTGATATTTGTGAATGAAATCAACTTGTACAGGCCATTTAATATTGAAATGTGAAGATGAGACCGTCATGAACATGTTTGTAAAAGTTTTTGTAAGCCATGATTTTGGGAAGATTGACTTTGTTTAAGTCCCAAAATCTATTATGGTCTCTAATTCCACATTAATTACGTTTTTACGAACTAATCTCGGCCTTAATCGTGAAGGGGGTTTCATTTGTGGTATCAGAGCCATAGTTCTTGGCAAGGTGAGGATTTGCTAGGATAGCTCCTTAGTTGACCTTAATCCTTGAGTTTAGGGTAGCTTATTGTTTGATAAGTGCTTGTTGCGTATACACATGAGTATATCTACTAATTGTGGATTGAGATGAATGTTATGGATTATGTGTATACATTGGCTAAGGTACTGAAGTGGTGAATCATTTGTAGTGATAAAGACAAAATGGTTCGCCCTATTACTAGAGTCAGGCAACAGGACCCAGAGGTGGAGGAACTTAATGACAATCCTCCTGATCCAATACGAGAGATGATAGATCTCGTACGGGAACAAAGGGACATGATAGCCGAGCTGAGAGAAGAGCTCAGAGAGGAAAGGGCCAAGCGAAATGAGGAAAGGGCCCAGTCAACTCATGAGGAGACTCAACCAGAGACTCATCATGAGGAGACAGCTGAAGGGTCCAATGGATCTCACAAATCCCCACCTCACATAGTGCCTAATCAAGAGTCTCAAGGGGTGCCGGTTCGTGAGGGAAGGGACTTGAATTCTTGGGTCTCCAAGTTTTGCAAGCATATGCCTCCGGTGTTCAGAGGGAGGTTTGACCCCCAAGCTGCTGAGGACTGGTTGAACCGGTTAGAGAAGATTTTTGAAGTCCTCGAGTGCCCTAAAGAGGTGAAGGCAAAACTAGCTGTGTATAAGCTAAAAGGGGATGCAGATCAGTGGTGGAGGAATATCGCCACATCATTGAAGAACCGAAATGTACCATTAACTTGGGAGGTATTTGAAGAGCAATTCAACGAGAAGTATTTCCCCAAGTCGGTGAGGCTTGAGAAAGAGTCTGAGTTTCTGGCTATCAAGCAGGGAGATACAGAGAGCTTTGACGAGTATCTTTCCCATTTCACTTGATTGTCACGGTATTCTGCCTATCTTCGGGAAAGAGATAATGAGGAGTGGAGCTCCGCTATGCTAATCTAGGGATTGAGGCATGAATTGAAGAAGAGGTTAGCTACTCATCAGTTTACTAACTTCAATAAAGCCGTGGAAGAGCGTAGAATTATGGAGTATAACTTAAGAGAGTTGTACCCATCCAAGGGTAGTGGTAGCCGCAGTGAGCCTAGCAAGGCTAATACTTCCCAGAAGCGAAAGGGGCAAGGATCCTCTTATGGGGGTGGTAGCAAGAAGCCCTACCAACCGGGGAGTCGTAGTGACCAGAGACCTCCAGCGGGACCGGTGTGCAATCAGTGCAGGAAGTACCATCCAGGAAGAAATTGTGTTGGAGAGGTGATTTGCTTCAACTGCAAGCAAGTGGGTCACATCTCTAATAGGTGCCCATGACCTCCAGCAGAACAAAAGCCCAGGAATCAGGGTCGAGTATTCGTGATGACACATGAGGAAGCCCGAAAGTCACCCGAATTGATCCAAGGTAAAATTCTTCTTGGTGATAATGAATTAGATACTTTGTTCGACTCGGGTGCAAGTCATTCATTCATAGCTTATGACTGTGTAAAGCGCTTGGGATTGCATGTGCATAGACTACTATTTGATTTGGTTGTGTCGATGCCGATGGGTGTCAAGGCTGTGACGGCCGAAGCCTGTTTAAATTGTGTGATAGTTGTTGAGGGTTGTGAGTCTACAGTAGATTTAATCTATTTGCCACTCCAACAATTGGAAGTTATTTTGGGCTTTGACTGGTTGACAGCAAATGATGTATTGCTTGATTGTGGTAATAAAGGGATCACTTTCCGTAGTACACAGTGGGATAGCAATGTAAATGCCAGTTTGAACTTGCTTTCAATGGCTAAAGCTGAGAGATATCTTGAGAAAGGATGTCAAGGGTATATGGTGTTTTTCTCCATTCAGGGAGAGTCTAGTGAAGCCATAGAGAGTATACCTGTGGTAAATGAATTTCCTGAGGTATTCCCAGACGATCTTAGTGGATTGCCTCCGAAAAGGGAAGTGGAATTTCCAATTGAGATTGTGCCTGGAGCTGGTTCAATATCGAAAGCCCCATATCGTATGGCCCCAAATGAAATGGCGGAGTTGAACAAGCAAATTGAAGAATTGCTTGAAAAAGGGTTCATCCGACCCAGTGTATCACCGTGGGGAGCTCCAGTGTTATTTGTGAAAAAGAAAGATGGAAGCTTGAGGCTTTGTATTGATTACAGAGAACTTAACAAGGTGACTGTTAAGAACAAGTACCCTCTCCCAAGGATTGATGACCTGTTAGATCAATTGTCTGGCTCGTGTGTATTCTCCAAAAGTGATCTAAGGTCGAGATATCATCAGTTGCGTGTGAAGGCATCAGACATTCCGAAGACTGCTTTCAGAATGAGATATGGGCACTATGAGTTCCTTGTGATGCCCTTCGGTTTGACGAATGCACCTGCGGTATTCATGGATTATATGAATCGCATCTTCCGACAGTATCTTGACCAGTTTGTGGTTGTGTTTATCGACGACATCCTGATCTACTCCAAGAGTAGGGAGGATCATGAGCAACATCTGAGAATTGTGTTGAGAATTCTGCGGGAAAAGCAACTCTATGCCAAATTGAGAAAATGTGAGTTTTGGCTTACGGAAGTGAAGTTCCTTGGCCATGTGATCTCTCGAGAAGGGGTATCGGTGGATCCCAGTAAGGTGGAAGCAGTACTTGATTGGAAAAGTCCAGAAACTGTTTCTGAGATTCGCAGCTTTCTGGGTCTTGTTGGTTATTACCGGAGGTTCATTCAGAACTTCTCGCGTATTGCATTGCCGATGACCAAGCTCACGAGGAAGGATCAACCATTTTTGTGGGATGAACATTGTGAGCAGAGTTTCACTGAGCTGAAGGAGAGGTTGACTACGGCACCAGTGTTGATTATACCTGATCCCAGTGAGGCTTACGTCGTGCACAGTGATGCGAGTAAGCAGGGGTTAGGGTGTGTCCTGATGTAGTAGGGACGTGTGGTGACCTATACCTCTCGACAGCTGAAACCGCATGAGATGAACTACCCAACTCATGATCTGGAGCTTGCGGCAATTGTGTTTGCACTGAAAATTTGGCGTCATTACCTGTATGGTGTGACAGTGGAACTGTACTGCGACCACAAAAGTCTCAAATATTTGTATGATCAGAAAGAGTTGAACATGAGACAACGTCGGTGGATGGAGTTGCTGAAAGACTACAACCTGGAGATCAAATATCATCCGGGTAAGGCTAATATTGTCGCTGATGCTTTGAGTCGGAAGGTGGTGCTAGTGGCAATGATGATGATCCAAGAGAAGAAATTGATAGAGGATTTTCGGGATTTGAATCTCTCGAATGATATCCTGTGTGCCAGTTATGGTGTGGTCCAAGGGGAGAATGACCTGAGGACTGAGATTGAAGAGGCTCAAATGCATGATGAGCTAGCCTAGTCGATCCGAGCTAAGATTGAGCGAGGAGAGACTCGAGACTATGACTTGTCACCGAGCGGACTGGTACGTTATCAGAAGAGAATTTATGTACCACTGAAGGAAGAGTTGAGATTCAGAATTCTTGATGAGGCTCATAAGAGTCAATATACTCTTCACCCCGGTATGACCAAGATGTATCACAACTTAAAGTCTATGTATTGGTTGCCAGGGTTGAAGAGTAATGTGACAAAGTATGTGGCGCGGTGTCTTACCTGTCAAAAGGTGAAGATTGAACACCAGAGACCGCCAGGTTTGCTTCAGAGTCCAGAAATTCCATAATGGAAGTGGGAGAGTGTGACTATGGATTTAGTAATGGGTCTGCCCAGGATCAGAAACTATGATGTGATCTGGGTTATTGTTGATCGACTCACGAAGTCTGCACACTTCATACCTATCAATGCTAGTTATTCTCCTGATAGGCTGGCTAAGATATATATCAAAGAGATTGTGAGACTCCATGGTACACCGAAGAATATTATCTCTGATAGAGATCCTCGGTTTACTTCGAGATTCTGGAAGGCTTTTCATGAAGCTATAGGTACTCAATTTAGGTTTAGCACGGCCTATCATCCTCAGACAGATGGACAGTCAGAGAGGACTATCCAGACTTTAGAAGATATGCTGAGGGCGTGTGTCCTAGACTTCAAAGGAAAGTGGGACTACTATCTTCCATTGGCTGAGTTTGCTTATAACAACAGTTACCATGCGAGCATTCAAATGGCTCCGTATGAAGCACTGTATGGAAGAAAGTGCCAGTCACCGTTGTGCTGGTCAAAGCTATCTGAGAGGAAGTTGTATGGGCCGGATCTTGTTGACCAAACCGCTGAGCAGATCCGAGTTATCAGGAAGAGGCTCCTTACAACACAGAGTCGTCAGAAGAGCTATGTGATAAGAGGAGAAGACCTCTTGAGTTTGAAGTGGGGGATCATGTTTTCTTGAGAGTGTCTCCGGTCACAGGCATCGGGAGAGTGATCAAGCGGAAGAAGCTGAGTCTGAGATACATTGGTCCATTTGAGATTCTAGCAAGAATCGGGCCGGTGGCATACCGGATAGCCCTACCCCCGAGTCTGAGTAGACTGCATGATGTATTCCATGTATCACAGCTCAAGAAGTACCAACCGGACCCTGAGCATATCATTGAGTATGAAGAGGTTGAGTTGCAAGACAACTTCACTTATGCGGTAGAGCCAGAGAGAATCATTGATCGAGAAGAGCGGAAGCTCAGGCATCGAAGCTTACCGTTTGTGAAGGTGGTCTGGAAGGGAATGTCACCAAGGGAAGCCACTTGGGAGGCAGAAGTGGACATAAGGAAAAGATTTCCTGATTTTATGCCCCATGATGTGTAACAAATTTCGAGGGCGAAATTTATTGAACGGGGGGAGAATTGAAATATCCCAATTGTTGATTATGGTTTAATCATGATTATTATGGATAATTATGAATTTAATTGGGATTATTATGTGTTTTATGGCAATATTAAATTAATATGCCATAATTATTGAGAAATTGGAAGAATGGAATTATTGGCCATGAGTTGGTAATTAAGGGAGAAATTAATTACTAACTAAGAGAAAATGAGATGTGTGATTAATATGGCTAATTGGTTGGGTGAGAGAGGATGTAAGAAAGTCAAATATGGCATTAAGAAATCATTTCTTCTGTCTCCTTCCCTCTCACTTTCGCTGACATAGAAGGCATGGGGCTAAGGAGTCATCATTCATCTTCAACCTCCATCTCTCACTCTCATCTCTCTCTAAAGCTGGGCGCCATTTTTGGGCAGAAAAAGGAAGAGAAGAAAGCTTGAAAAAGGTAAGGAAAATTGTCTCTATTGCTCAAACTCCCTTCATTAAAGTTGATCCTTGAGTTAAGAGCTACATTTCTATGGTTGTAGTTTGTCCATTGATTGTGGTTTGTGGCCACACGAAATTTTGAGAAGTGGTGAATCAAGAACTCTCTTTGGAGAAGTTGATAAGGTGAGTGAGACCTATCTTTCTATCTAAGTTTCATACCATTTGAAATACTTTGATTTTTCTGGAATTTTGGGGCCATTTTCGAAGATGAAGGCCATTAGGAGTTTGGTATGTGTTTGGTATGAAATTTGTATGTTTGGAATGCATCTTGGATAGATAGAATTTATTTGGGGTTTGAAATTGCTAAGTTTGGAGATTTTGGGAGTTTAGTGTTTAATGTTACCCAAATCCAAAGCATGATAATGGAATAGGATTTTGGTGATTTTGGCATTCCTATTGAATTCCTTGAGTGATTTTGTGTGGGAATGAGCTTGGTTATTAATTTTGGATTCATTAAAATCACTTGGGAAAAGTTGGAAAGTTGTCTTGTTTAGGCTCTGTTTTTTTGCAGTCTGTTTGCACAAGCGTTTTGGGTAACCAAATGGTATTGTAAAATTGTGAAACTTTCCAGTCGTAAATTTCACATCCCAAGCTTCACAATGAGCATATATTTTGTGTCATTTAATTTAGAATTCTGTGAGATAAGATTGTCTAAAGTTTGGGATGAAAACAGAACTCTGTTTTGGAGTAGTGTGTAGTTTTTGGTGATTCTTTATTTGTGTAGTGATTTCAAGTGATGACCTATATTTTTCCTTGAAATAGGACGCATATACCGTTCATTTGGCTTTGGAATCACTTCATTTCAATTTTTCTAGAATTAGTTATGGTTTTTTGAAGTTCAGCCCAGAGTCAGGAAACTTCTGGGCTGCGGCCCAAGAGTGGCGGACCGTGGCCCAAACCTTTCTGGCCTGTTTTGGGCCGCGGCCCACGAGTGGCGGGCCGCAGCCCAAGGCCTTCTGACCATGTTTGGGCCGCAGCCCAAGGAATGGTGGGCCGCGGCCCAATCCTGTGTTTTGGCACTTTGTGTTATCGAAAGGGGATCTTTAACCTATTGTTTCCCAACCTTTTAGGGCTTTTATTAGAGGCATTTGGGGCCTCTTAAGAGTCAATTATGATAACCAAAACTTAGTGTTTCAAGTTAATTAAGTCTTGGAATAGAATATAACCCTTCGTCCCTAATTATGAATATAGGATTTGACATTTGCCTTCCTCGGGAGAGACCGGCGCTAGGACACGCACGGAAGGATCAAGGTAGTGACTCTTCTCTCATATTATGTATGATGTTTTGGCATGCATAACTCATCATTGAATTTGTGAAATGTGTGTCATGGTCCATTACGGCGTGAGCAGGTCAGCGTGAGCCGTGTAGGGATTGACGGTGGTCATCTCTAGGTCGGCCGTTGAACTGCCGTCGTAATCGACATGGATATTGTGAATCCGACCCGTGGGGCGGCGTTTGAGATGCATTGTGTGTATCTTGCCTATATGGCTTGTGAATGAAATGCATTATATGAATCCCAGCTGTGGTGAAATGTATTGTGTGGATTGTTGTGATGCAATGCAACGTGAGCAATTTCAGCGTGAGCAATCGTAAGGGATGACATGTGTCATACTAACCATTGCCATTGTAACTGCCATTGTAGTTGCTTGTTGTGGTTAATGATTTGCTTACATGCATTATTATTGTACATTATACGATTGATTTGTTACTACGGGGATTCCTTAGAATCTCGCTTTCCCAAAAACCATGTTTTAGACAGGGCCGAAGGATCGAAAGGCAAACGAGTGACGAAGAGCGGATAGTGCTCCGGTTTAGAAGTATATTTTGGTTTTATTGGTTATCATGTATATCATTGGGATGTTTTTGGTAAACAACCATGTATAATGGGATTTGTAGCATAGTTTTGTGTAATCCCCAAGTTAAGGGTAATGAATTGTGGGCCTTGTGCCTTTGTAAATCCCTTATTTAATGAATGGAACCCGAGTGTGTCAGGAATTTGTTTATACTCTGATATTTGTGAATGAAATCAACTTGTACAGGCCATTTAGTATTGAAATTTGAAGATGAGACCGTCATGAACTTGTTTGTAAAAGTTTTTGTAAGCCATGATTTTGGGAAGATTGACTTTGTTTAAGTCCCAAAATCTATTACGGTCTCTAATTCCACATTAATTACGTTTTTACAAACTAATCTCGGCCTTAATCGTGAAGGGGGTTACAAATAACATGTTTTTTTGTAGTGTAAACCTAGCTCCTGGAAGAACTTTAGGCGTCCTAAATTCAAATTTGGGACGCCTAAAGGTTTCTTTACATACATATAATTATGAAATTGCCACCGCCTGCCTTTTTAACCACCCTATTTTAAATTTGCAACAATTACCAATTTTTGGCAGATTTTCTGACCAAACTTTGAGAAATCATAACTAAAACTGTAGAAATTATTTTGGATTGATTCCAAAGTCTATAGAACCCTTATTGAGTCTAGTTGCAAGAAAAAATATAGACTCTTGCAATTGGAAGCACATCATTCATAGATTTTTTTTATCTTTGGAAGCTATTCCATAAACTTTCCAGTTCCACTGGGTAAATTTAAAAAATGCATAACTCTCAATCCACCAGTCAAAATGGCTTATAATACCTATCAAATGGCTTATAATACATATCAAATAAAATCCCTAGATGTTTACTTTCACCCTATAAAATATTATAATTTTTGGATATCATTTGATCATCCAAAATCCCAAGATAATCTCACTACCTCGAAGGAAATTTCATTGGAAGCATAATCACTTTCTTCAAAATTTACCATTTTATTTTCTTTAATGCCCCAAAGATATAATGAACATTAGATAATAGATTTAGGATATCTACTAAACCGAGGCTTAGCAATCCACTTAATTTAGGCTTATTCCCAAGCCTTTCATCCCAAAATTTGGGATATTACATGTTAGGATTCTTTAGTTTTGTCATCTTACCACTGAACCTAGAGCAAGAGTCAAGGAGTAGGTAGAGGCAAAATGGCTGAGGTTTAAGTCTAAAACCATGATTGTATGTCAATTTCTTTACCTCCTCTAGTTGTTGAAAAATAGGGTGTTCTTCCAGAATCTTGTGAAAGCTCAAACAGAGTCCATAGGTTGAATTTTCTTTGGTTTTTTTGACGTATTGAAATTTTAGGATGTGTAGTAGGCAATAGAATCAAGGAGAGCACAATTTGGAGTGAAAATGGTAGAGTTCTTTAGTGATAAAGTCAAGCTCTCAAATTTGTATTTTGAGAGAGTCAGTTAGTTTCGTGCCTTGTTTTGATTAGAAAAACTTGTCCAATGTACACGAAATTTGTCAAGAAAATTGTACACCTCTAATGATTTAAAATCAGTAATAGAATGTGTCAATTGGATATCCAGAGAGGAAGTTATGATTTTTGTAATATTTCTCAGAAAACAGGGACTAATCTGAGTTTCAGGATTCTAGCAGTGGGAAAATAGATGAATTTTATATGGTTAATCTGGTAAAATGTCAATGGGATTATTTTTTCCTTAAAATTTATAGCTTTCCATTGAATATTAGAACTTAGGAATTAGATGTGTAATTTATAAGTTATGAATTTTTAAATTTTAGATATAAAATCTGGGAAAATTCTAAGTTCTTAATAAGGTGGTCATATTTGTTATGGACTTTGGGATCTTAGCCCTTAAAATGATACTGAGTGGTATTTTTCTTGTACAGGGGACTTTAAGAGCATCACATAGAAGCTTGAACCACCTCATTTGCAATTTTCTACCCTAAGAAATGAGTTTTTGAAGTTACTTAGAAATTAAAGTAGATTTGGGTCTAATTCTGGAATTTCTAGTTTTAAGGAGATTGTGATTAGGAGATAATTTGAGAATTAGGGACATGTTTGAGATGACCAACTTAATCATATTGAGCACCTAATCACAAGAATGATAAACATATAGGATGTCCTAAATTAGGAACACTTTAGACATAAGTTCAAAAGAGTATTGAAGAAAACCAACTAATGTAAAATAAAGGACAAAAATTATGAGTGCACCAAAAATAACACAATATTTATTATGTTGATAAATTGGAATGAGTAATGACCCCTCTCTTCATAAACTTTAAATTATAGGATACAATATCTGCTCAAGCTTCGAGAGAACGCAAATTAAAGAAGGTAAAACAAAGGAAAGGCAGTCAGGTAGTAACTCCTTCTCTCATATATGATGTATTATTATGTATGTATGTGTTTTCTATTGATTATATTCATTTTATGAATATATGGAATGACATTGGACTTTGTGTCCTGACGCCATAAATCCCAATGTGCATTGTTGCATGGAGTGTAACCTTGGGCTGTAAAACTTGATATACATTTAGAGTAAGGCCATAAGACCTGATGTGCCTGGACATGGGGTGTATCCCTTGGCTACAAGACCTGTAATGCAATCTGTATTGTGATGGTGGGGTGTATCACTGGGCTATAAGACCTGTTATACCAGTTGTGTTGTATTGAACTGTGTGTACTAATTGATGTTGGGTTGCATCTTGATTGTCAAATGCTTAGTCATGTGATGGTTTGTTTAGTATGCTTTGTGAACTTGCATATCTTATTATTGACTGCAATTACTACTAAGATTCTCGACAATCCCACCCTTTCCCTTAAATGACCTACAGCAAAAGCAAGTAGCTCACGGGATAAGCAGGTGGTGAATTTGGAGAATTAAGAAGGTGGAGAAGAAGAAATAATTTATATTGGTTATCTGTATACATATTTTGATTAGACTTTCAGAGACTAACCGTGAAATCTTAGGAAAATGCATTTGTGTTTGCAAAATTTGGAAGTCTATTATCACAGATCAAACCTTCATACTTGCTCATCTAAGTTATAGAAGAGGCAACAACAATGACAATGACTCTCTCTTTCTTCAATACGGACATCTCTCAGTCCTTAAACATGGTAACATGCGTTATGCATCTCTTTCCGAACTGAAAGCAAGATCGAAGGAATATCTGTCAGTACATTCGGATGATAAAGAGTTAGTTGCCTTGCAACGACGACAACCACAATCAATTTTCCATTTTCCTCTCACTTGGAAATGGTTGGCACTTGCAATGGGCTAGTCTGTTTTGTTAAGAAAATTTCGGACTTAATGACGATGGATCGAGTTATAATTATGAACATGTCTATTCGAAAATATATCACACTTCCCGAACTTGACTATGTGAGTTTAGGAATGACCACTAATCGTCTTTTTGGAGAATATATTTTGTTTGGGTTTGGTTTTGATTCTCGAAACAACGACTTTAAGGTTGTCATGTTTGTCCTTAGTGTCCGCCCCCGAGTTGAGGTATACTCTCTTGCAACTGGTAAATGGAGCGGCATTATCCATGGAACTTCTTCAATTTGTTCTTGCGGCTATGGGATATCCAAACGTAGACTAATGTTTGTGAACGGTGCACTACATTGGATGTTTTGTGAAAATTGTTATAATCAACGTGGTAATTTTATATCAGCATTTGATTTGGCTGAGGAGATATTCGGAGAAATAAAGCTACCTAATTTCTGGGATGAGTCGTCATGTTTTTGTGAATCGCTTTTGGTTGGAGGAAGTTTTCTTGCCTTGGCTTATAAGAAGAAATATTCATGGTGGTGAAATAATAATGAATACACATATTATGTGTGTGTTGAAAGAGTATGGTGTTGTGGATTCATGGAATTTGGTTTTTTCTGTTGGTTCAACAGAAAATCCACGCATAGAAAGAGTATTGGCACTCATGAGTTCTCAGAAAGCGGTGGTGCAAACTCGTGGCAGGATAATCATATTAGAGGATAATATGAACATGGAAACAGCCAAAGATCTTGAACTCCAGACTTATAATGGGATTGCCTATGCTCTAGATTATGTGGAGAGTTTGTTTTTGATCAACCATAATGCCTATGATGATTTCAATAACAAAGGCATTCTAGTGTTCGTTTTCTTGTTTCACCAAAACAAGATCCGTTATTAAACTTTTGTTGTTTTTGATCAGCCATAAAGAAAATAATGCCTATAATGTTGTGTGTGCACGTTTATATTGAACTTTAAATGCTATTTTATTAATATAATTCCTTTTTAGCGGTCCATTATTATTCTTGTTTATTAAAACAAGATCCTTTATTAAAAAATAGAAATTTAAAGAAATATTGTATTATTCATTTTCAAAAATGTTGCTTTACTTTGATAAAAAGTAACTTTGAAATGTTATAGAAGTTATTGACATTTAATTTAACTAATTACATAGAAAGAAAAGAGGGAAAGAGGATTACATGACGGAAATAAATGGGAAAGAGTATTCTTGTTTTAGGACTGATGATAACCGATAAGAATGCATTCAAATTATTTGGATCGATAGCAGGTAACGCGGCTAGATGTGAGGGAGACACAGATAAAAGATTAAATGGTGAAGGGAGTTAGTGAAGGCACTCCTCTCTTTCACACCGTATAAATTTATTTATATTTTTTTTATATTTATTATTTAAAAATATAATAATATTTGTATAGAATAAATCTCAACTATTTGAGAAAGTGATGGAAGCAGTTAGCAGAGGCACTCATCTCCTTCATAAATGAGAATACTAGACTCATGCCAATAAACAAATATGCACTATATATGACTCTTTGACTGACACAAATGAGTTAATATAATCTTTAGTCCCTCAAATTTACTCTTATTTTAGTTTTAATCCCTAGGAAAAGTATAGATACATGCAAATGTGTTTTCCCTTAACAAAATATATTTCCATTTATTCTATTACCGAACTTATTTCTGGCTAGGTTAAACCAACAAAGTATCAATCTGATTTGTTCAGTTAATCATCCTAATTAACAACATAGGCGTAAAGTGATCTGTCCACTTAATCCTCCTAATCCCCATGTAGATGTGTCACATAATAAGTGGATTCCTTTTCTTCTCCATGTCATTATTGTGTAATTTTAATTTATTATTCGGTGACCATTATGGAGCAACACGTCCGTTGAGGAAAAATGACGAGACACCATGCAACCCATATGTAGAATGAAGAACGGCAAATTTGGGAACCTCTAATTGAGAAGAGGTGGAGTCATGCCATCTCTTCGTTTTGACCGTATATCTTGGTTATATCTATAAGCAATGTGTCGACAATTTTTTGTCTCCAGTTCTCTGCTTTAATTTTCTTTGCAGCCAGCCTGTTCATTTATCTGGTATTAGATGGTATTATATATTTTGTCATTTCTCTTCCCATTTTCTTCAGTTACTTAGATTAATGGTTCTGCAACTAGTGTGACATTCTTTTTCGTTTTCATTTTTTGTTCTTTTTTGCTATTATTTGTTTTCCCTCTTTGAAGTCTTCTCCTTTCTTGATATCTATCTATCCCAGATTTTGAGCCTATAAATTCAAGAATTTTTTTTTGGACAAACTATAAATTCAAGAATTAGCTTGAAACAAGTAGGCTACCAAGCTCATTTGGGCAAGGAGTCCAACAAATTAAATGCCCTGGAAGAATAGAATGATTGTGATATTCAGAACTCTCGAATAAAGGTTAAATGAATAATTAAAATTTAAAGGTTAGCCAACGGTCAAATAAAGTAGAATATCTACTGTCTCAGGTTTGGACAAAAGCTTAATTTACGAAAATTATGGGTGCATAAGGATGATTTTGAAAATTATGTCAGGAATTTTAAGAAAAATGCCCGGAGACTCAAGAAGAAAGAAAAAAATTCTTTGGGATATATTTGAGGCTTAATTGAGGTATAAGTGAGAAAATTACCTTAAAAAGGAATTTTAATGAATTATTAGAATTTTGGCTAATTAAAGGACAATTAGAAAAATTTAATTATGAAATATATCTAGGAGGGCTCAAATAATTGGGATAAAATAAGGAATATTTATCTTAGGTTAAAGTGACTTTATAAAAAATTAAAAATGGTTTTGTGCCCTAGAAGTTGAAATTTTGTCTTAAAGAATATTTTATGGGCATTTAATCCAAGAATAAAACAATTTCTTGAAAATTATGGGAAAAATACTTAAAGGTGTTATAAAATCAAGAAAGTATAAGAGATTGAGATGAAGAGAATGAAGAAATATAAGAGAGAAATAGAAAGCAAGGAGGGAGTGATTCTTATTCATTTAGATGCAAACAAAGTGTAGCACATAGTGCTTTATTTATAGACCCTCAACCATAACTAAGAGTTACACAAAGTAAATGGCAAACTTTAATCCTCATAAGTGCACACATTGTAATCTTTGAGTTATGGGCATAAAAACTCCTAAAGATCATTCATTGGAGAGGTTATGGGATGTATAAAATGAAAGGTCAAGAGTTAGGAGCTCATGGACATCCACTTTAATTAGTATTTTACAACACTCCCCCTTGGATGTCCATAAAAAAAAGTATTGTGCCTCATTGAAACCTTACGAGGAAAAACCCTATGGGACAAAAATCTAGTGAAGGAAAAAGAGCACACAATACAAATCGAAAACTATCTCATTAAAAACTTTACCAGGAAAACCCCGTGGGACAAAACCTTGGTTAAGGAAAAGAGTACAGCATGGTCTCTATTTCACACGATGATAATATCGTATTTACTCCCCCTGATAATAACATCAGTTTTACTTCCTTGAGAAGAACATCACTTCTAATGTATTGTTGAGCATATCATTCTTTTAGCCACCAAACTATGAATGATACATTGTCACCAAATATTCTGCTAGATATATTCCTCTTACATATCTTCTGGATATGCTAAAATATCAGTGTATTAGGCCTTGATCTTATTCATCGTTAAAACAATAAAGAAAAATTATTCTGAAAATCATCAAAATATATCTTACATCCACATATTCAGTTTGTTTTGAACAAAACAATATTATATAATATGTTAATAGGACTATCACACCAAATCTCATTTTTGTTATCCACTGTGCACTTGCAAGAACTAATTTTTATCAATAAAATCATAATAGATACAATATTAGCATAATACAAAAATATTCTCATAAAGTATAAGGTACTTCTGGACCATTAAACTCAATGTATCTTTATAAGAAAATTCACTACGGTAAAAATATGTGATTTTCAAATCATTGATGCATTTGATAACTTGATCTACAAGTCAAGTAAAATGTAAAATTACTCATTTTTCAATATATTTTTCAATCAATTATATATGCTTGAATTAATTTCAAACTCGCACAATATTTTATATATAAAATGATTTTCTTGTATATGCTTCTGCCATTTTAGATCCTTCAAAGACTCTCATATAATATTCACTATCCATATACATATGCTATATATAATGATATCTAATAGACGCATTATTTTGTTTGCATATACTGCCAGACTAATAATATATGCAACAATTATTGTATCCACTACCAAATGTTGTACCTCATCATAATCATCATTAAACCTTGTGAAAATCTTTATTTTCACATGAACATTCATATATCACAAATAACTTAATATTTCAAATGTTTTGGACTACAAGTCCATAAATCTCACATGCTGAAAGAACATTTTTCATTGCATCTTGTCCCCTTATTCAGTTGGCCAATCACCTTTTTTTCTACCGACATATTTATGTATAACATCCTCATTTGATCACGTGATATTATTACTAAAACTATTGTCGATAACTTTACCTTTTCAGTTCCATTTTTCTTGTTGTGGCATAATTCATTGAGATATCTTTATTACTTTCAGGTGCCTGAACCTCTTTTTGAGGGTTCTGCATGTAGTTATGTATTGACCTCTTCTGGAGTGTCTGCCTCCTTAATATGATCATATTGATTATTTGCTTGTTTCTCTTTTCTTTTGGAACTGATTATTCTTGTAATATACCAAATTTTGTAATACTAAAAATGTGTAATTATGGAAATAGTAGGATAAAATAAATATCGGTATTTACAATTAAAGGTATGTTACTTTCGGAATTTCCAGATATCCATTATGTCATTCACAGAAATCGAGAAGTGAATATTGTAAAAATACAAGTGTAAGAAGTTGGAGCAAACTTCGTCGGTGGCTGTAAGGTTCAGGGGCGTCAGTTGAGAGATCGGAAGAATTCGGGCATTCCGTGACGAGCCTCGATATGCGTGCCATGGTCCCACATGGGTCCCACATCGAATTTCGGGTAATGCACCAATGGAGCAACTTTATTAAAAAGAACTTCAGTAAAGTATGTAATGACAGCTCATTATGACTCATGATGACACATCTTTCGTGTTGGCCAAATAAGGAAATGACAAGTGTCCCGAAATTATTAAAAAGTAAAAACATGTTTTTGTGTTGGCCAAATGAGGGGGTGACATGTGTCGCTCATCATTACACATTATTACACCCACTTTAAGCCTTTTGTGTTGTCATCTCCGGAGTACGCCATCTAGCGTCTGAGTCCGGGGAATTCACCGGTCTCCGGCCAGGTCGCTTACTTTATGAGTCGAGTACCGAACCCAGGTGTCCGGGGAAATTGTCAGGCCTCCCCTTCCCCTGATCATTTATGACCCACCGAAGAAAGAGAAAAGTGGAAGACAAATGGTTGCATGACACGTGGCACTCTTAAGCCTTAAACTTGTGACACGTGGCAAGATGAGATATGATCATTTTATGTGATTAAATCACAACCATCCATGCCAAATTAAATGGCAAAATTTCGTGCAAGCATGGAAAGAGAAAGAGAAATCAGATTTCTTAAGCTTAAGAACACAAGAAGAGAGAAGGAGGAGTGAATAGTGAGTTTTCTTGACTATCGGAGCCGATTTCAACTCTGAATCACCGTTATTGTTCAGTAAGTCCTTCAGGAAACTTCCTCTACTCACTATAAGCTTCAATTATATGGTCTTAGATTTCTCATCTGAGGTGTTTTGTGCCAATTAGTCTACTAGAGTGCCGCCGGAATACCGAACCACTTATAGAAACGTGAAGAGGTAAGCATAAGCTTTCTTTTGAACCGAATACTTTGTGATTTCATTGTGTTTTTCTTAGCTCTTCAACCACCCATGTATTTCGTTCAAGGGGTTTTTTTGAAGAAGGAAGATGTTTTAATCATATATATAAGGTGATATATGATGTTTGGAGAAGTATTAGACTTGTTGGTTGTTAAAATCACAAAGTGGAATTTTTGTTGTTTTGGGAGGCAGATTTCGGTTGGGGGCTAAATATGGTAGAAATAATTTGATTTTGGTGTTTTTGAGCTTTCCATTGGATTCTACACGAAAAATTGTGTGGGAATAGGCTCTGGTTATAATTTTTGACAGACTGGTTTAAAGAATCAAAAATTGGAAATTAAGTCTACTTGTGCAACAAAGTTGCCAGTGTGAGTTTTTGTCTGACAGTTTTGTTGTGGTGAACCTTTCACTGTCCAAACTTCATCTGTTGATTATGAGATTTTCCAGAATTAAAGTGCACTTATATACCTTTAATTTGATAGGTATTATGAAGGATTTTGATAAGTATACTAGGAGTTATGAATTTTTGAAGTAGACCATTAAAACTGGTCAGATTTTCTGGCAGCAGGGAGAAAAAGAAAAACTGGGAAGTGTGCGCGGTTTTTCAGCTACTGAAAGTATTTTTCCCTTAAAATATACTTAATAAGGGTTATATAGAATTTTGGATCGCCTCAATTCGATTTTTCTAGAATTAGTTATGATTTTTCAAAGTTCAGTGAAAAATCTGCCAGCTTTTGGTAATTGTGCGAAAATTCAAAGCAAAGAGTTTTGGTAATAAAATTGGACATTTAAGAGTTAAGTTAAGCATTTGGAGTAGCTTGAGCTCATTAGCTTCATATTGGGCCTAATGTTGTGACCCTAATGGTAACCAATATAAGAGAATAATTTATGAAGAGTTGGACTAAGAAAAACTCATTGCTCGTAAATTATAATTTATAGGACTTGACACTTGCCCAGGACGTTCAAAGCACGTCAATCAAGATCAAGATTTGGAAAAATTGTCAGGTAGTAACTTATCCCTCACATACTATGTGATATGTTATATGCATGTTTGTACCATTGTGAATTTAAGCATTCAGATGAGAAGGGCTCAGGCCCAGTAGAATTTCCCGGCGCTGTGGCAAGGGACGGTTGTCCTTGAATTGGTAACTTTATGCTTTCTGCATATTGTGAATTTATCTCTGAATGTTCAATATGTTGATTGTACTGTAACTTTGGTTGGACGAAAATATGTTCGAATAGCCTGGGTCAAAATTTCTAAAAAGTATAGTCGGACCGGGTACAGTGAGGCCGGGACCAGGTCCCAGGGGCATTTTGGTAAATTTTTAGTATAAACTAATATAACCACCAAAAATATTATGGGGAGTCTCTGAAGAGGTACATGAATGGGTTTTAACTTATTTCTTGTATATTTGGAATTTTAGGATCGAATTAATCGACTGAGCCATTGGCACATAGTTTGAGGAACTATTCTTGTGTAGCAAAGAGGGGCATAAGGTTGTAACTCTATCCCTCATACACGATGTGAATGTTGATATGCTATATGTTGCTATCTTTTGTGATATGAACACGTGCGTGGGGCACATTACCTAGCTGTGGTATGGGAATCAACTGAGGTACACGGACATGTAGGGGATCCAAACAGTCATTTGGCCCTAAGTATTGTGTCCACACATGTTATAGTATGAATTTTCATTTACATTATATGGTGCATTGCATATTTAATTTTCTCATTTTATATGATGGATAATGTGTTACTATTGAGATTCCTTGGAATCTCACCCTTTTTCATAAATAATAAATGTTCTAGCGGAAACCAGTGGCTCCAAAGGCAAAGTGGAAGACATGGGCAATTGAGATGTGCAGGTCCTAAGATCAGAGTTATTTGGTTATATTAGTTTAATTTTAATATGTTGGATATTTTGGACAAATTTGTACATATTATCAAACCCAGCGGGGAAGACTCCTGTATGGAAGCTTGCACTTAATATCAGTATGTTTATGCTATTTCTGTATGCCTTTGGAACTATGCCATTATTACTCTATGAATATCGAAATGTAAACGGGTGTTGACATTTTTGGTATCAGAGCACGTGGTTCTGGCATTATCATAATAGTATACTGATATGTGACTATGTGAAATTTTATAGTGAAACTTAAAGATGGTGATACTAAGAGGTAGAGGCCAAGGTCGAGGAAGTGGCAGAACTGGTGGTTGGCTTGGTAAAAATGAAGAACACCCGAGGGCCATACTAGATCCATTTCAGCAGCAAATTATTGATATGTTAGCACAACAGCAAGCTACTATGAATGGAATTAGAGAAGTGCTACAGGAAGTACAACAAAGGAAAGACCGTCTGGAAAATTGCATGGACAAATACATGAGGGGTAATGGTGAAGAAGTACTAGTGGAACCTCAACCAAAGGATATACCACCAGAGTCGAAAGTAGAAATTCAAACCTGGCTGAGTTGGTTCAATAAACGACAGCCACCTATGGTCTGAGGAAAGTTTGATCCACAACTAGCTGAAGAATGGTTGGCTCGTCTGGATAAAATTTTTTATATGTTGCAATGCCCAGATGAGATGAAAGCTCGGCTAGCCATTTACAAGTTAGAAGGCGATGCTGATCATTGGTGGAAGGGCACAGATCTCACCTTGAGGGTAAGGACTATTACTATCAAATGGGAATTATTCCAGGAAAATTTTAACGAGAAATACTTTCCCCTAACTGTCAGAAGAGAAAAAGAAAAAGAGTTTCTGCATATTAAACAACAAGACCAGGAGAGCTTTGACTATTATTTAGCCCGGTACATTCGACTGTCACGATACTCGTCATACCACAAACTGCACGATAATGAAGAATTGAATGCAGATATGATGATTGAAGGGTTACGAGCCAAATTCAAAGAAAAATTGATTTTTCAACATTTTACCGAATTCAGCAAAGCAGCGGAAGAATGCCGCTACATCGAGAAATGTATGTCGAGTTTGGCTATTAAAGACAGTAACAAGGGTATTTCTAGCAATGGTGGTTCATCATAGAAGCGAAAAGATCAGGGTGGACCTTCTAGGGGTGGTAACAAAAGGCCTAATCAGATTGGAGGCCATGGGAACCAGGGATTCTCTGGAAGCATAACATGTTGGCATTGCCATAAACCTTTCCATCCCAGTAAAACTTGCAGTGGAGTCCCATTGAATACAGATCCTAACAGACCTCCTACTTGTTTTATATGTGGTAAGCTAGGGCATATTTCTAGAGATTGTCTACAGAAGTGTCAGCCGGATGAGACAAGGCCTAAGGTTTCAGGTAGGGTCTACACATTGACTCAAGAGGAAGCTAAGAAGTCTTCAGAGCTGATTCAAGGTACGATTTCCTTAATGGAAATCTAGTGCATAATATGTATGATTCGGGCACTAGCCACTCATTTATTGCTTATAACTGTGTGAGGCGATGAAGTTTGTATTGCATCAATTTCCATATGATTTGATTGTATCGACGCCCATAGGTACTAAGATTGTCACAGCAGATGTGTGTCTAAATTGTGTAGTAAATGCCGAGGGTCTTGAATCTACCATAGATCTGATTTGTTTGCCACTACAAGGGTTAGAGGTGATTATGGGGATTGACTGGTTGACAACGAATGGCGTATTGCTAGATTGTAAAGAGAAGAGGGATATATACCCTAATTCACAATTTCAAGCCAACACAGTAACCAACCTTAACTTTCTTTCGGCCGCTGAAGCCGAGAGATATTTACAAAAATGTTATCAAGGATACATGGTATTCTTCTCTATACAATCAGATGTCGGAGTACCTTTAGAAAGTATCAATGTAGCACATGGGTTTTCTGATGTGTTTTCGAAGGATATTGGTGGATTACCTCCAGATAGGGAAGTGGAATTTTCTATTGATCTTAAGCCTGGAGTAGGTCTAATATCTAAAGCCCCATACCGAAAGGCTCCAAGCGAAATGGCAGAGCTAAAAAAGCAGATTGAAGAGCTACTTGAAAATGGATTCATTTGGCCTAGTGTTTCACCATAGGGTGCTCCAGTGCTCTTTGTCAGAAAGAAAGACGGAAGCCTATGTCTCTGTATAGATTACTGGGAATTAAATAAGGTTACCATAAAAAAAAATATCCACTCCCTAGAATCGATGATATGCTCGATCAATTGTCTGGTTCCTGTGTATTCTCAAAGATCGATTTGCGATCAGGATACCACCAGTTGAAAGTTAAATCAAAGGATGTGTCAAAAACTGCTTTTAGAACCAGATTTAGCCATTACGAGTTTCTTGTGATGCCATTTGGGCTGACCAATGCACCTTTTGTGTTCAGGGATTACATGAATCGAATCTTTCGTCTGTATCTGGATCAGGTCGTAGTAGTCTTCATTGACGATATTCTGATATACTCACGAACTACAACTGAATATGAGCAGTTTCTAAGAATTGTGTTGAACATATTGCGGGCTAGGCAACTCTATGCCAAGCTGAGCAAGTGTGAATTCTGGCTTTCAGAGGTAAAGTTTCTAGGCCATGTAGTCTCTCAACAAGGGGTTTCTATTGATACTAGCAAATTGGAAGCAGTACTAAACTGGAAGAAGCCAAAAACTGTATCTGAAGTATGCAATTTTCTGGGTCTTGTCGGGTATTACACAAGGTTTATACAGAATTTCTCCAAAATAGCTTTGCCTTTGACAAAGTTGATACGGAAAACTTGACATTTTGTGTGGGACAAAAATTATGAAAAGAGCTTCATTGAGTTGAAGAAGAGGTTAACATCAGCCCCAGTGCTGATGATCCCAGATCCATAGTTTACGTATGTTGTGTATACCTATGCCAATGGGCATGGATTGGGATGTGTGTTGATGCAGCATGGCCAAGTGGTGGCATATGCATCTCATCAGCTGAAACCTCATGAATTGAACTATCCCACTCATGATCTTGAGTTGGTGGCAATTGTATTTGCTCTGAAAATCTGAAGACACTATATCTATGGTGCGACTGTAGAGTTGTACTACGACCATAAGAGCTTGAAATACCTGTATGATCAGAAAGAGCTCAATATGAGACAACGCAGGTGGATGGAATTGTTAAAGGATTACGATTTTGAAATCAAATATCATCCTGGAAAGGCCAATGTTGTTGCTGATGTATTGAGCCGTAAATCAGTACAGGTGGCAGCCATGATGATCTATGAGTAGAAACTGATCGAGGATTTTAAAAATCTAAATCTGTCTAGTCAGATTCTGTAAGGCAGTAGTGTTAGCCAAGTATACAACAATCTGAGGGCAGTGATTGAAGAAGCCCAAGTGCATGATAAGGAAGCACTATCTATTAGAGGTAGATTGATAGGGGTGAAACTCAAGATTATGACTTGTCACCCAGTGGATTAGTCAGGTACAAGAAGTGAATTTATGTTCCATCACAACCAGAACTGAAACAAAAAATCCTGGAAGAGGCACATAAGAGTAAGTATACTCTATATCCAGGGGCTATAAAGATGTACCATGACATGAAGGCTTAATACTATTAGCCAGGAATGAAAATGGAGGTGACTGAGTTTGTCGCTCATTGTCTAACATGTCAAAAAGTAAAAGTTGAACATCAACTACCATCAAGACTTTTACAAAACCCAGAGATTCTTGAGTGGAAGTGGGAAAGAATTACCATGGATTCCGTGACGAGGTTACCTAAGGTTAAAAATCAAGATGCAATTTGGGTGATAGTTGATAGATTTACAAAAACAACCCACTTCCTACCTATCAGCATCCACTATTCCCCTGAAAAACTGGCGGAGATTTACATAAAGGAGATTGTGAGATTACATGGTACTCTAAGGAATATCATTTCATATTGTGATCCTCGATTTACTTCCAAATTTTAGAAGGCAGTTCACGAGGCTTTTGGTACTAAATTGAGATTCAGCACAGCATATAATCCTCAAACAGATGGGCAGACAGAGTGAACCATACAAACGCTGGGGGATATACTGAGGGCATGCACTCTTGATTTTAAAGGTAGATGGGACAAATTCCTTCCATTAGCGGAGTTTACCTACAACAACAGCTATCATTTGAGCATCTAAATGGCTTCATATGAGGCACTCTATGGGAGGAAGTGTCAATCGCCAATATGCTAGACTGAGTTGTCAGGGAGGGAATTGTTGGGGCCAGATCTTGTTGATCAGACAATAGAACAGATAAAATTGATTAAGCAAACGTTGCTAGCTGCTCAGAGCCGACCGAAAAGTTATGCAGATAAGAGGCGAAAACCTCTAGAATTTGAAGTCGGTGACCATGTGTTTATGAAAGTTTCACCAGTTATAGGTATTGGCAGAGCACTAAGAGTAAAGAAGTTGCAACCGAGGTATATTGGTCCATTTGAGATCTTGGTAAGGATTGGGCCAGTGGCGTACCGCATTGCTTTGCCACCGAATTTGAGCAGGTTGTATGATGTTTTTCATGTTTCCCAATTAAAAAAGTATCAACTCGATCCAGAGCATGTAATTGAATATGAAGACGTGGAAATGTGGGATGATTTGATTTATGAAGTCACACCTAACTGAATCATCGATTGGCAGGAGAAGAAGCTCAGAAGCAAGAGCATCTCATTTGTAAAAGTTGTATGGAAAGGGTTATCTCCTAGAGAGGCCACATGGGAAACAGACGCAGATATGAGAAAGTATTACCCAGAGTTTATGGCTATGTATTTGTAATAAATTTTGGGGACGAAATTTATTTTACGGAGGAATAAATGTAATATCCCAAATTTAATGAAGGTTGAAATTTTCTGAAAAGAAAATTTAAATGGGAATTTGATGATAAGTTAAATTATGGAACTTAAGAAATTTAAGGAATCTTAAATTAGATAAAGGGAAAAATTAGGGCCTAGTGTGTGTGACTAACAGGATAAAATTATACCTATATATTTCAACACACACTCTTGACGACACACCTACCACATGACATATTCACACACTAATATTAATCATTCATTCTTCTTTCCTTTCAAATATATGGACCCCACAATACCCTCCCACTCTCTCAAACACACAACAATACACACACACACACACACTTCACATATTTCCAATTTCATATGTCCAACACACTTATCTTTAGCTTCACATGTGCATAGTGCAAAGATAACACACATTTGCAATCAATTGTCCGCACTCCTTTTGGTTTGAATCGGCCGACACCTCAATTCACTCTCAGTCACACACATATTAATCAAAGCATTCTCTTACTCCCACATTTAATCAATTCGGTCAAAGAAAAAGAAAGAAATAGAAAGAGTGAGAGAGAGAGAGAGAGAGAGAGAGAGAGTTGTGAAAAGAGAGAAACGGAGGTGAGATACCAAGAGTGATTTCTGGAGAAAAGGAATAAGTAAATCACCATAGGCAATCTTGGAATATTGTTTAGGTGAGTTTCCTTTATCTCTTTCCATTGTTAATTCGTTTGTTTGGGCTGTTCATGAGGATTTATAGTTGCTAGAAGTTGTGTGATTCTGAAAATAAGTTGTTGTCATGGGTGAACGTAAAACATAGCATGTATATTGATCTTGGGACAAATTTTTGGACTTATTTGGTTTAGTTTTGCTGTTGTTAAACATGGCATGATGTTAGAAGTTCTTAAGGTCAAATTTCTGGAGGATTAGAGTACATAAGCATGAGAATATGTAAGTTTACTTTACCTTTATTTTACTGTCCGAAAAATAGAGTACATACCTGAAACTTGTAAAATCTTAAACAGAGGCTATAGATGGATTTTTTTAATGGGTCTTTTTGTATAGATATTTTAGGACGTGTAGTTGATCATAGAATAAAGAAAAATACAATTTGGAGTGAAAATGGATGAGTTCTTGATTCTTGAAGTCAAACTGTCAAAACTGACGTTTTTGGGAGTCAGTCAGCTTCATGTTGCGTTTTGACCATCCAATCTTAGAAAAAAATTATGAAATTTCTTAGGAATTTAGTACACATTCATAGCTTTCCAAGGAGTCCAAGAATGCATTATTTGGATATATGTGGACAGAGTTATGATTTTTCAAAGTTAAGTAAGAAACAGGGGACATTCTGGACGTTCAAATCTGGTAGTTCTGATGTTCAAAAATTCTGGGAAACATTAGATAACATCTAGTAGTTTTGAATATTTTTCAATGAAACTACACTTAAATAACTTTCCATAGAGTTTTAGAACACTCCATTTCAACTTTTGTAGAATTCGTTATGATTTTCGGAATTTGAGCTCTATTTCTGGAATGCAATCTGGAACAGTAATAGTTGACTGAATTTTGGGGTAATATATGTAATCAGTAATCACATTTGGATATTTTTTCATGAAAGTACATTTAAAGAGATTCATTTAGGCTTTAGAATCAGTCAATTTGGAATTTTATGGAATTAGTTATAAATTTCCAAAGTTGATTGAAAATCTGACAGTTTTTGGAAAATTGTGAAACTGTCGTTTGAGAGTGATTTTGCAAAAAACCGAGGTTAAAAATGGATTCATTGGATGAAAAAATGTTAGAATAGCATGGGTCAAAATTTCTAAAAAGTATAGTCGGATCGGGTACAGTGAGGCCGGGACCGGGTCCCAGGGGCGTTTTGGTAAATTTTCAGTATAGACTAATATAACAACTAAAAATATTATGGGAGTCTCTGAAGAGGTACATGAATGGGTTTTAACTTATTTCTTGTATATTTGGAATTTTAGGACCGAATTAATCGCCTGAGCCGTTGGCATATAGTTTGAGGAAATATTCTTGTATAGCAAAAAGGGGCATAAGGTAGTAACTCTATCTCTCATACACGATGTGAATGTTGATATGCTATATGTTGCTATATTCTGTGATATGAACACGTGCCTGGGGCACATTACCTAGCTGTGGTATGGGACTCAGCTGAGGTACACGGATATGTAGGGGATCCAAACAGTCATTTGGCCCTGAGTATTGTGTACACACATGTTAGAGTATGAATTTTCATTTACATTATATGGTGCATTACATATTTAAGTTTCGCATTTTATATTATGGATCATGTATTACTACTGAGATTCCTTGGAATCTCACCCTTTTTCATAAATAATAAATGTTCCAGCAGGAACCAGTGGCTCCAAAGGAAAAGTGGAAGACATGGGCAATTGAGATGTGCAGATCCTAAGATCAGAGTTATTTGGTTATATTAGTTTAATTTTAATATGTTGGATATTTTGGACAAAATTTGTACATATTATCAAACCCAGCGGGGAAGACTCTTGTATGTAAGCTTGCACTTAATATCAGTATGTCTGTGCTATTTCTGTATGCCTGTGGAGCTATGCCATTATTACTCTATGAATATCGAAATATAAACGGGTGTTGACATTCAGCATGTGGTTAATGTGAAGCTATTAAAATATTTCTTTCTAGGGGAAGGGGAATCGAAAAGTTTTTCAATTGAGTTAATGGATAGATAAATTTATCTAACCTCCCCAAGCACCCCATTAGCGTAGGCCAAACCCGGAAGCTACGAAGAATAGCGAGAGAGAGAGAGAGAGAGAGAGAGAGAGAGAGAGAGAGAGAGAGAGAGAGAGAGAGAGAGTGACGAGAGAGTGAAGAACAGAGGAGAAAACAACAGAGGGTGAAAGTGAAGTGATTCAAGCCAAGTTAATCCACCCTTCCTCACCAGAGTCACTTCATGAAAGTTGTTCTACTCCTCAAGAGCTTCAATCCTATGGTTTTAGATTTTCAAAAAGTTGAGTTGGAAGGTGTAAAGAAGGAAGAAGAAGAAGTGGAGAAAGCAAAGATAGGTTAGTACATGGAGATAAGGTAAGAAAATGCTTCCTTTTAAGTATGTTTCATAATTCTTTACTGAGTTTATTTTGATGGTTTATAAGTTGAGAAAAGAGAATTTAAGGAATTATTTTGATGGTTTATAAGTTGGTTTGTGACCTTGAAAGCTTGATTATGATTGTTGTCGTTGAAAAGCTTGATTATAAGTTTGTTAAAGGAAGTTGTCTTGCCTTGGCTTATAAGAAGAAAGATCCATGGCGGTGGAATAATAATCAATACACATATAATGTATGTGTATTGAAAGAGTATGGTGTTGTGGATTCATGGAATCTGGTATTTTCTGTTGGTTCAACAGAAAATCTACGCATAGAAAGAGTATTGGCTCTCATTAGTTCTCAGAAAGTGGTTGTACAAAATTGTGGCAAGATAATCATATTAGATGATGATATTAACATGGAAACAGCAAAGATCTCGAACTCCAGGATTATAGAATCTTCTATGCTCAAGATTATGTGGAGATTTTGTTTATATTGAACTTTAAATGCTTTTTGATTAATATTTCCTTTCAGGGAAAATCCAAAAAAAAAAAACCCTTCAAGATATCAAAATCTCAAATTAGTATTGTTTCTTACTTTTTTTGGTCGAAAGATGCTCATAGTATTAATCAAAACAACTGCTACAAGTAGTTCATGAAGAACAGAACAACAGAAAATGACAACAAAGCTCAAAATAAAGCAGGGAAATGAAAGCAAATTAGCCAGCACCCATCTTTCTTGTTGGCGGGGTAGGAGTATAGCAGACATATCGTTCGTTTCCTAAGTATCCGAGATCAGAGTAGAGGACAAAGAGAGTGGTGCCGAAAACACCCACCCCGTAGGTCTCACTCCCTAAAAAGCTTCTTGCAACAGTTTAGCCGATATGCAATTAGTTAAATTACTATTGTTTCTTGTAATAGTTTAGGTATTGACTATACTTTAATAGTAATTGATATCTCATTTGAGTAGAAAATCATGGATTTGGGATTTTCAAATTTTGAAGGTATTTTCGTTTTGAATTTTCCCTTCCTTTTAAGTCGTTCGTTTCTAGTCTTTAAAATAAGATTCTTTATAAAAAATTAATTATGAATTTAAAGAAATATTTATGATTTATTTTCAAAATTCTTGCTTTATTTTGATAAAAAGTAACTTTGACATGTTGTGAAAAATATTGACATCTAATTTAACTAATTATATAGAAAGAAAAGAGAAAAATAGGATTTTATAGCGAAAATAAATGGGAGCCTCTCCCGTGAATAAGTTGAATTTAAAAAAAATTGGATAAGTAGGGTTACAAAATATTAATAAGGAATATATGTATGATAAAAGACTAACAAAAACTAATTAAACAATTTTAACTCTATTTCTCAATTTTTTTAGAATCCAAGTTAAGAAAAAAAAAATTCCCTCCTCTCACTTCCCCATCCCTCATGCCAGTGAACAAATATGCATTATATTTGTTTTTTACCGGCAAGTATGCATTATATATGACTCTTTGACTGACACAAATAAATATGAAAATAACTTCGTGTAGATCAAATCCTAAAGTACTGTGACACAATATACAAGTAATTTGGAGAATAAAATATCACCCCATCATGTCGTTTTATATATATACATATTTGCATGTTACATGGCTCTCGATCTCCCGGAGACAAGTATAGCATGAACCCCTCCTGGATTGAGGTTTGTAATTTTTATTGACCCAATCTTACACGTAAAGCTATCTATTGAGTTCAACAACATCAGGCAATTTAAGATTCCCATCGGAGCTAATCCTCTCAGCCTCTTTCCATGCTCCATAATCCGTCCGTCTATTCGACTGTAAAACCAATAAACCATTAGTTATTAGTTAATAGTTAATTACTAGAAAAGGCATTCCCTATGTCAATGGATAACAGATGTCTCCTATCTTTTCATTGTCTTGTCTGATATACTCGTCTGGCTCTTAGTGGAAGACATACTTTTGAATTACAAATAAAGTAGGTTTTACATTAAGAACCGGCGAGAGTATTTAACAATACTTATAAATTGTTGCTTATACTAATTAGTTTTTATGTCACAAATATCAAAAAAATTGGCCTCTGATTAAGAGATAACAACAAAAACTACTCATTTTCCTTTCATATAAATGTCATAGGATATTATTAATTTTCTCCTGATATTTTTAAAATGTTACATTCTAATTAAATTTAGATAATTAAATTGTAATTAAAATAATATAATTTAATATAAATATTTAGACACACACATTTAAAAATATTTAAATAAAAATTAATTCAGCAGTATAAATAAGTATTTATTTATAAATTATAGCCAAATAAATAAAATAAAATTAATAAAAACTGAAATTTTCAGGTTATTTTTGCAGCTCAAAATGATAGTTCCAAATTTGAAAAAAGACAAATTTAAAGAAAATCTGTCAATTGGTTCAGAAAATTTGACTAAACCAATTAAAAAGCTGGTTAACTAATTTATCATATTGTTCTAACTTCTAAGTTTTTCGAGTAAAGCTTATTTAATTTAACTTCTTAAGCCAACAAGAAAATTAAATAAATAATTGTTTGTGAATATCATTATTAATTAAAAATAGTTAATTATAATTTTTATTTATATTGTGAAACATGTAAATATGTATGGTGGTAGAATTTTAGAATAGTCCAACTAAGGGACAGGTGTCATTACATACACCATTGTATTATCTTCTCTATGTAAAGAAATATACTAGTCCATAGATGATTATCCTAGACCATTACTATTTTTCAATTGCAAAACTTGTTGATGATTGGGGGTTTACCAACTCTAAAAGGGACAAATCACTATTCATCTATTCTGATAGGACATAAATATCCATGATATTCTAGTTAGATGAAGTAACCCTTATATAGTCAGTCTCAAATGCTTCACTAAAAAACTTCAAATAATCTTTTCTTTAAAATATTTGAGCTCCTTACATTACTTCTTAGGCATTGAAGCTCACATGGACAAAACTGGACTATATTTGATTCAAGGAGAGTATATTTCAGATCTGATTGGCAAGCTTTAAATGAGTTATGCATCGCCATTTCAAACACCAATGGCTTCACACAAATCTCTTTCTATACATGCAGGGGAATCTCTCCCAAATCCTTCTGTACACAGGAGTACTATAGGTGCATTACAATACTTATGCAACACTTGCCCTGATATTAGCTTTAGCGTTGGAAACCTAAGTCGGTTTATGTAGTACAAGCCTACAACAGAGCATTGGAAGGCTGCGAAGCCAGTAATGAGGTAAAAGGCATGCGTTTGGAGCATATGGTGAAGCGCAAAGCAAGTGGTGAGTGAGGCTATAAAATCGGAGAGTAATTTTCTTTCTTTGGGCCAAGTAGTGTAGAATTGTGGAAAAGCAAGGAGAGGAAATGAATGTCTGCATTGATTTCTCTCTCCATTGAATTTATCAACCATTGGATTAAATTTCAATAGTTGAGATTTAATGTTATATTAATATTCTTATATAGTATTAAATCTCATCCATTGAAACTTGATCTAATAGTGAAGACATTCAATATAGAAGAAATGGAGAGAGGAATTAATAGAGACATTCTTCCCTAGAGCACGAGGCGGACGTGGTGAACTGGTGAATGGTGATATTAGATTGGCCCACAAAATTTTAACAGTAGATATTTTTATCGAAAACAAAATTTATTTTGCAAATAATTAAATACTCATGTTTTACCTAATAAAATTATTTTTAAAAGACCGTATAAAAAATTAATAATTCCTATTAAATCAAAATTTTATAAAAAAATATAACCCACATACCCAATGAAATCAATAGATATACTCATCCTTTAATAAATCATAATATCTCATATATTATGGATCTAATATATTAATCCCTTTAAACTTTTATATGATTTTTACGAAATTTATATGGTTTAGAGTAGCTAATTTATTTTGTTGATACATAAGAAAGAAAATAGCAACTACACTACGCTACTTAAAAGAGGAAAACTAGAAGTATCTAGGGACTCAAAATGAAGTCCTGGAGGGAGGAGAGTCAGGGCTCTCCTTGCAAGGCTATCCGTAACATGATTCTCCTCCCTTCCGCTATAGTCCTGTCACTACGTAGGATTACCTTCTTGACTCAAAATATCATAAAAAAAGTATTTAAATTAAAAGTAAACAAGATTCTAACTTCCATGGAAATTACTCATGCTTCATAACAACAAACATAACTAAAATGCAATAATAGGTAAAATGCTACCTTTGCTCATACTTTACGCTTGAACACTTCTGTGCTTCACTTGCGCCACAGGTTACCCCACAAATATCAAAGCCTAAATAATGTGCCGCCAAAGAAGATCACATCCTAATGAAGTCATTAAACTTGCATAACAATCCTTCTTACTTTGTTCTTCACTTTCGGTGACAATGTGAGTTTTTGCTAATATGCTTCTAAATTTATTTTCATCACTTTTGCCCTATATCTTTCGATGTGGAATTCCAATGAGCTTATTTTATTTTCCAAAAGCTAACTCCATTCCTCTCAACTGCTCAAGTTTTGTATAGTCATTTCTCACATTTCATTTGATATTAACAACTTTCATCACTAAGTAACAAATCTATATTATCAGGTCATTCACAACTTTTGCATAGCTATACCCTGCATTTCATTAGCTATTAATAACTTTCATTACCAAGTAGCAAATCTACACCTTCAGGTCATTTACAAGTTTTGTACAGTCATTCCTCACATTTCATTAGCTTTTAAACACTCTTGTTTACCAAGTAACAAATCCACACTTTCATGTCTTAAAATGTGGAAAATGACTATACAAAACTTGTAAATAATATGAAAGTGCGGATTTATTACTTTGTAAACAAAAGTTGTTAGTAGCTAACAAAATGTGGGGTGAGGCTATACAAAACTTGTGAACGAGACTTGCAGTCAAAACTAAGGAGTTAATTTAATTTATATAACTTCTTGCATTATGTATATTGAAAGTCATTGGTGGCCATTCCATGTTTTTGGCATGTCAGTGGGGCTGGGACTTGGTCCCAACTCTACTACTTTGCCAAAAATATCCACCCGTTGGCAACTAGCTACTAGCGAGGGGTTGCTACTTTTTAAAAAATAAATAAATATGAACGCATTTTTGTCATTTTGCATGAATTTTTGAAAATATCATTTTGGGATCTCACATCTCATAGGAACTACTGAATTTGAGATCACATTTCTGTCCCTTTTATATTTTTTAGGTTCCTTTTGTGGGATTTTCCCTTAATTATTTTGGTTTCTTCTTATGCATATTTTTATATTATTTTTAAAATTCGTGGTTAAAACTCTTTATTTTTATGCATTACATTGTGAAATATACAGATAATCGCATATGCATAATGTTTATTGTATTTGTATTACAAAATTTTAAAATCTATCATATCTACTGTACCAAATCATTTTTTTAAAAAAAAAAACATATCATACCTACACATCTATATACATTCTGTTCCAATAATAATTTTCATTTACAAAATTTGAACATAAAATATTGGAAAAATCACTGTGAAGTCCCAAGGACCATAAAAAATTACAAAAAAAAGTCCCAAACCAAATTCTCCTATCAAAAAAGTCTCTAGGGATTGCATTGTGATTAATTCGGAATGTGAAATTACTTTGTTGCATCCATTGAATAAAAAGGAAAGGAATAGCATATGCCTATTTTGATAACTAGATGAGCTATTTTAACAAGTTCATTTTTCTTCATAGAGAAGCTTTTAAATTTCAAGGGTAACTTTGAATTTGAAACAAATTTCATTACTTTCTTATTCAATTATAGATAATAGGATTCTTTGAAACTCCTCATAGGTTGTGCTTTCCTTTATGCATGTTGTTCTTACTAGGAAGAAAAATGAACTTGTCAAAATAGCTTATGCAATTGTTAAAATAGACATAAACACTTGTCCAAAAAGACATATGCGCTTGTCAAAATTGGCGCATTGAGTTCTGAAATTTCAAAACTTGTCTAGGGAGAAAAATGACCTTGTCAAAATAACTCATCCAGTTGTCAAAATAGACATAAGCACTTATCAGAAAAGGCATATGCACTTATCAAAGTAGGGACATTAGGCTCTAAAATTTCAAAACTTCTTGAGGGAGGAAAATGAACTTGTCAAAATAGTTCATGTAGTTATCAAAATAGGCATAAACACTTGTCAAAAAATATATATGCACTTGTCAAAATTGGCACATTTAGTTTTGAAATTTCAAAACTTGTCCAAGGAGGAAAATGTACTTGTCAAAATAGTTTATACAGTTGTTAAAATAGGTATAAGCACTTGTTAAAAAAGGCATATGCACTTGTCAAGGTAAGGACATTAAGTTCTGAAATTTCAAAACTTCTCCAGGTAGGGAAATGAACTTGTTAAAATAGCTCATCCAATTGTTAAAATAAGCATAAGCACTTGTCAAAAAAGGCATATGCTATTCATTTCCTTTTATATTCAATGGGGGCAACAAAGTAACTTCACACTCCGAATTAATCACAATTCAATAGGGACTTTTTTAATAGGGGAATTTGGTTTGGGACTTTTTTTATAATTTTTTAAGGTCCTTGGCACCTCACAGTGATTTTCCCTAAAATATTTGTGATGGAAAATGTCACATCCGTCTTTTCACCAATTTACCACATGTCTAAAAGCACTGTGGTTTAGGCAAATCAATAATTAAAACCCATAAATTAAAAGTTAGCATTTTGATCCACTTTTTACTATTCATTTGGTACTTCCAAACTTTTGGTCTAATGTTGAAAATTCATAACTAATTTTATAAAATACAAACAAGGGTGCTCTAAATTTCTATTGAACAATCTTGAAGTCTTCTATATAGGAAAAATATAGGGAGAATTACACTAAGGTCCCAAGGAAGAAGAGAAATGAAAAAATGGTCCCAATAGATTGCAAAATGAAAGAATGGTCCCATGGAGTTGTTAATACAGGCTCCTGGAGTTGTTAACGAGTTGTCAATATAGACTCCTGGAGTTGTTAATGGGACCATTTTTTCATTTTGCAATCTATAGGGATCATTTTTTCATTTTTTTTCCTTCCTTGGGACCTCATTGTAATTCTCCCAAAAATATAACTTTGATTTTATACCATGCCAACAGATACATTTTATATATTTTGTAAACTTCCTCTGTTTCTTGGACATAAACTGTGCCATAACTTCATAAACTCATAACTCATGGTACGGACATGCCATTGACCTCATTTAGATCTTTGTGGAAAGCTCCTAGGTCTACTTTGTAAACAGATTTTCTCATGATCATTGGACATAATTTACCATTTGTTATTAAACCGAACAGTGACCACGCTCTTAAAATAGCTCAATTTGGGCAATCTTGATAAAGCATATTGAAATCATAGATATATGACCATGCTAGGGCATATAACCATTTACAATTCATACTTACAAACTAAATAAACATTCCAAGGCCATATATTGAATTTGGAAAGCTCAAGGAATTATTCACGCGTATAACAACTAGCAAAATAATGCCATATGAAGTTAACGTCTCATTCCACTTACCATTGCCTCTTGATTTAGTTTTTCCCTTAAAGGTTAACCTCACATGGTTAGTAATTTGGGGGGGGTGGGCAGTTGAGATTCAAAGAATCCCAGCATCAAACATTTACCACTCAAATACACGTGAACAAGCTTGGCATCATAACGTGCTTGCAACTTAATAACTTCATAATATAATGACATATTTATCAAGACTATCATGCATTACTTGCAATCACATAGGCCTATGACATGTTTCAAATATAATGACATATATAAATGCATAATTTCACATAAGCATACATACAAACATGTCAATTTATGCAAGCAACAACCAAGCATATAATATAAGAGTAAGGTAAAGTTTGTTGCATTTAACTTTCTCTTGTTTTCTTTCTTCCAATCTTTGAGGTTAATTGGCCACACCTCCAATTCATCTTCCTTGACATCTCATGGCCCTAAAGATACATCATGCATCGTTTATTTTATTCATTAGAGCCTTTAACCATGCTAAATCTCTTAACTTCTCAAAGTTATTCTTCTTTAACTTAAATTTTTGGTTTGATGCTCTTGGCTTCTAATTTTACTTTCTTCACTTACTCCCCCATAATTATTCATGTACAATTCATTTCTAAGCTCAAACTTAAAAAAATCAATTTCCTTCCTCCTCAATTCCTTTTGGATGAAACATATGCTCATTTAGTTCAAAAACTCTCTTTTCATTTCCAATGCTTGCAATAATATTTTCTTATACTTTTTCCACACCAAACACCAATATAAACTCATTGGAATTATTAGTATTGTCATATTTTGACTCCTTCAATTTGCCCTGTTCAACCGTGGGTTGTTAAAGGCAGAAGAAAAATAACCTTTTTCCAACTTTCCCTCAAATAAGCTTCCATAACTCAATCATGCACACATCCTTGATCATAATTTCATACTAAGTCATGCTTTCTCTATTTTTCCAAAGTTTAGACAGCATTCCCCTTTATTTTTGGCATCCCCCAAAAATTACAAAAGATCAAGAACAACACAACAACAACAAAAGCGCATCATTAATATCAAAATGCACCACTTACCCAAATCTCGAGCCTGTTTTCTTGAAATTTCTCTTATTGAACACTTGCTCTCTTCTCTTTTCTCTCTTTCTAGCAAACATTCAATAGGGATTTAGAAATCATAACAAGCTTCTAATAAAAAAACCAAGCCTAGAAATAGATTTATGGTAGTATAATTAGTTGGAAGCTTGGTTCTGTCTTCCTCCTCTCTACCTCTTAATCCTCTTTTCTCTTTCTCAGAATCTCGTTCTCTGCCTCTCCTCTATTGGCAGACCAAAATCTCTGAAGCTTTTAAAGTGATTAGATGGTTATAATATGGGAAACTTGTAGTATGGTCCCAAGGAACAGAAAAAATATCAAAAAAGTTGCAATATATAATTCACTATCTAAAAACTGCTAAGGGACCTTAGTGATAAGATTCAAATTGTGAAGTTACCTATTTGCCTCCATTGTCAATATGACTCATCCACTTGTCAACAGTAACGCTATGACTTGTCAATAATGCATATACATTTATCAATGGTAACACTTTGACTTGTCAATATGGCACACCCACTTGTCAATAGTAAGACTGTGACTTGTCAATAAGGCACATACACTTGTTAACAGTTGAACTTATCAATGGTAACACTATGACTTGTCAATGGGGGCAAATAGATAATTTCACAATTCGAATCTATATCACTGAGGTCCCTTGGGAGTTTTTAGATAGTGAATCATATACAGGGATTTGTTTTTATATTTTTTCTGTTCTTTGGGACCATACTGCAATGTTCCCTTAAAATATCTCATTTAACCAAATTGGAAAGTGGCCACAAGTCCACCTTCTCAAAAAAATTAATTTTTAATTGATCCATATTAATCACATGGTGTTGGGAGATTAAAATAATATTTCTTCCCTTGCCTGATCCTGATCACGCAACATAAGCTTATTTAAAAAATTAACCCCTTACAAATGAGATCGGCTAAGATTGACATTTATTTGGGAGCAGATCTCAAATTTTTCTCAAGCTCAAGTTGTTTCTTAAGGATTTTTCCCATAATTTCCAAGAAATTGCCTTATTCTTGGATAAAATGCCCATAAAATATTTTTTGAGGTGAAATTTCCATTTTTAGGGCATGAAACCATTTTTATAAATTCACGTTAATCCTAAAATAATTTTCCCCTATTTTTTCCCAATCATTTGAGGCCTTTTGGTATTTTTCATTATCAAATTTGGATAATCATCCTTTATTTAGCCAAACTTCTAAACATTTTTTAAAACTCCTAGGTAATTTGCTCATTTATAACTCCATTGTCCCACTCCACTTTGAAGCCATGAACCAGGGCCCAAAGCTCAGTTAACAAGTTGTCCCCCTCCGTGGATCAAAACATGAAGCTAGTCAGAAACTTTCTCGAGGAATTTCTCACCACGTCCCCCACTTCCAATCAACATTGAGGTTGCCAACCCCCTGTCCTATCATGTGTTAGAGCAAGCGTTTCACCCAAGAGGGGGGGTGAATTGGGTGATATTATAAATTTCATTGCAAATATAAAATTTGACGGTGAAATTAAAACAGTAAGGCGTAAGGAGAAATATCACCGAAGTGTAAACCGGGAGTTATACTGGTTCTGCCACAACCACTTTGACCTACGTCCAGTCCTCAGAGCTTCTCTGAGAGTTTCACTATAACTTCCAAGATTCAGTAGGTTCTTGGCACCTCAATACAAGCAAGTTCCTTCACCTGGACACTCGCTCCCCCTTACAAGTTGTAATCCAATCCCAACACAAGGTTCCACAACCTTAAGTTATCTCAATAACAAATATTGAGTTTGAATGAGATATCTCTCTCATAGAGTAAATAAGAATCATTGAAGCATAGAATTACAAATATGATGTAAAACAGAGTAATGAACTTGATGATACGTTTGTGTGTGTTATTGTTGTTCTATCTCTGTTTAGATGTTCCTATATATATAGATATGTTGGTGATGACAGTTGGAACATTTTCTTCTTGTCCATTGGAGAGTGCGCAGCCACTGTTGACTTTTCCAGTATTTGAAAAATATCCGTTTGCGGTAGGTGGCGGTAGGTGACATTTGAGTGTTGCTTTTGACTTTCCTTATTTGGTAAGATCTCTTCGTTGTTTATCTGTAAATATGCTAAGAATACTAATACAATGAAAGGTTAATCATATAGGAAACAAAACAATGAATGTTGGAATAATTTCTGAATTTCTGGGTTTGCATACTCGAGTAGCTACTCGAGTATTCATTAAAGTCTACTCGAGTACATACTCGAGTATCATCCGAAAAACTTTGATGAACTGCAAGTCAACAATAAATATAACATTACTCGGGTAGTGCATGGAATAAGCAAAATATCAAACCTTTGGAAGTACTTGTTTACTCGGGTACCTACTCGGGTAATGCACTCTTTTCTTCATAGGTTACTCGGGTACCAACTCGAGTAAACCATCAAATGAACTTTAGATTACTCGATGCTTTACTCCAGTAATGTTGGCAGGATTTCATGGCCGAGAGCACTTCAAGTTTGATTACCTTGTTACTCGAGTACATACTCGAGTAAACATCATTTTTTCTGCATAGCTTACTCGGGTAATGACTTGAGGTTTTTCTTCAAAAATAACTCTGGATACTCGGGTACTTACGCGAGTAATCCTCTTTAAGTAAGTCATTCCATACCTGCATACTTGAGTAGTGCCTCGAGTGAAGTGTGATAAAAACAAGATTAAGTTATTCGAGTACTACCTTCAAGTTTTACTTACCACAGTGAGTTACTTGAGTATCTACTTGAGTAATATTGGCAGGATTGAAAATGCTGAGAGCAACACATTTTTTGAAACAGGGGACTCGAGTACATACTCGAGTATCATTGGTAGGCCGAGAGAAACTGGAAGTCTTTTACATGGTTACTCGAGTAACGTTGGCAGGTCGAGAGCAACTCCAAGTTATTTACCTGGTTACTCGTGTAGCTACTCGAGTTATATTGGCAGGCCAAGAGCAACTTGAAAACATTTACCTTATTACTCGAGTAGTTACTAGAGTATTATTGGCAGGTTACTTGAAGGTGTCTCTGGTTACTTCAAGTTTCTATCTCATTACTCGAGTAATGCCTTAGAAAAATTACTTCTGATCAAGTTTCTCAGCTTTTTCTCTTGGCCTTTCTTCATTACTCCAATGCTTACTTCAAGTGATGCTTTTCCCTGTTATTACTTAGTTCAAACTTATTTATTAATCAAATCTTTTTTCATAATATTCTTTGTTATCATCAAAACATGAGATCTAAAATCATGTACCAACTATCCATTTATGTTAGTATTAGATAGTTTCCTCAAAGCTTGGTGTTGGCAAGTTACCCTCATTATGATCGATTCATTACTCATAATTTTATCTTTAATTATTTAAACATAGAGTTGGTCTAGCAGTGTAAGGTCCCGTTAGATCCCTTTAGACCTTGAGTTCGAGTGTTAGAGGAGATACCAATGTTGAGAGGGTCAACCATAAACCCCGAACCCTGAACCATAATGTTTTCTTTAAAAATCCATTCATTGCACCATTTCCAAAGCATCCAAAATATGTTGACAAACTTCTCTCCCTAAAGTAATCAGAGACAAAGAGAGAAAAGGCAAAGAGAGACATGAGATATTAGATATGAGAGAATGCATCAGAAGTTCAGATGTATATTATGGCGGCTATAGTTATAGAATATATAGAGTACAGACATATGGCATTTACATAACAGAATCAGTTCTAAAGTAACCAAACATGTTATAAGTTAGTTACACTAACTCCTACTTTATAGTATCATTCCCCCTCAATTTTAGGTAGTCTCCCACATGTAGACTTCTAAATTCTGCAAATAAGAAACTAGAGAGTGGCTTGGTTAAACCATCTAAAATCTGACTTGTTGCTGGAATATGAGAAACTTGAGTTTCCCTTCGAATAGCTCATTCTCTGACAAAATGTAAATCCAGCTCTAAGTGCTTGGTTCTAGCATGAAGAATAGGGTTGGCTATTAGTAACACAGCTTCTTGATTGTCATACAGAATATGAGGTACTTAAGGAAGCTGAATATGAAGCTTAGAGACTAATATTTAAGCCACAAAACTTCAGAGACTGTAAAAGCCATACTTCTATATTCTAATTCAGTACTAGGCTTAGCAATCGTTGTTTGCTTCTTAGAGGACCATTCAACTAGATTATTTCCAAAGTATACCAATAGCTACTCGTACTACGCCTACCATTGTAGTTAGCTATCCAGTCAACATCACAATAAGTAATAATTGTGTTATTTGCGAAAGCATAGAACTAAAGACCATAGTGAATTGTACTAGTAAGGTACCTTAAGATCCGTTTTACTACAATCCAGTGTTCTTGCAATGGAGATTGCATAAACTGGAATACTTTGTTAACTACATAACTAATATCAGGTAGAGTAATGGTTGCATATTGGAGAGTTCCCATGATAGACTTGAGGTTTGAGACCAAAGGAGACGGGACATCCATAGCTTTTGACATTCCAGCCTTTTTGAGAATATCTCTAACATGTTTGGCTAAGGGGTTCTATGTATTTGCGGGCACGAGGTCAGTGAGAGGGTCTGGGGGTGATGTTTTCTCTTGTTTGTTTGGGAGGTCAACGGCTGTCTCGTCTAGGTTGTCCTGCCTATGGAGAAGGTCATACTTCGTACCCGTTAAAGTTGTATTATAGAAACTGCCTTTTGAAACCTCTTTTGGTTCTTTGAAATATTCCTCCTAGAAGAGAAAGCAATCATCTACATGTCGTAGAAGTTTAAGTCTTTAATTTCCTCAGGCAAGGGAGAATGTGCCGCTGTTTCTATTGGATTTGTTGGACACTGGCCACTAGAGATTCATCCAATTACATCTTTTTGAGGGTGCACGAGTAAGCTAGATGGCCTTATCAACTGTAATGATAGTAAAGCGTCGGTAAGCCTTTGTACTCAATAAGCAATGCCTTTCCATCTAATACAATCTTCGATGTAAGGGGTTTTGTGAGGTCCAAAATGATGGCCATATGTGCAAATTTCCCTCTCTCCCCAGACTGTGTGTTATAATCAATCTGAATGACGTTCTCAAGGACCCATCCAATTGATCAAATAATGTTCTTCTTGTAATACTTAGTAGGGAGGCTTGAGATCTGAATCCATGCTACCACCTGAGAAATGAAGTGGATAAGGGGTGAAAAATCAGGTCCGCATGGGTGAACCAAGAGGTAGTGACCTGTGATAACCCATAGACCGTTGGTAAGAATAGCACGGTAGTCTTTTTTATTGTAGAAGGTGGCTATGAAGCAACCCCCCTTTAAGTCAATCAAGTGAAAGGGGCTCGTAAAGGAGCACACGTGAAGGAAATGGTCTCTGAGTTTTGTATATCCAGTATGTCAGCTGAAAAGCTTGAGTATAATAGAAAACTTCATGCTTTCCTCTAGAGCGCGGTAGACTCAAAGGGAGAAGGAAATGAATGGGAAAATGCCTTCTTTCCTAATGGCAATATCATCTTCATCCAAGACAAAGTCGTTTTCTACTTCAACTACCCTAGTTCAGTTGAGGAGCTTTTCTAGAAAGGTGGGTTGCTATTATGTTAGGGGGCACAGTTACCTCAGTGCTTTGCATGCTAGGTTCATCATCCATGCCTATCTCTACGGCTTCAGTTTGACATTGAATCTTAGTGGTCATATCAGCATCTTGGTCATTTGAAGAAGTGGGGTGTAGTTTGGAATTCCTTATGGAGCGGGTGTCTTTGGGAAGTTCCAGCGAGTTTTCTTTTGGAATAAGTTTGAGCAAGATAGTGTGATTCACTGGCCTTGCTTCGATTTCGTCTTTTTATTCAAATCCTAGGCGCTTTTTTTTTAATTACAAAGGCAAGCAATGCTTGTGTATTACAAAAACCTATGACTAGGTAACACTTACTGATTCTGTGATGTCTCACCATACTCCAAAATGAAAAGGTTGGTGCACTCCATAGGCGATTGCCCTAGTTCCATGTATTCCTGATTGTTCCTGTGAGCCCTCCCTACTAAATAATCAGCATATCTGATATTTTCCCTATAGGTATGGGATATTTGTAAGTCCTAGTCCCAATAAATTAGGGTCCTAGTATCCAAAATGATATCATACAATGGGTGCTCGTCTTGACATTCTGTTGATAGAAGATGAATAGCCTGTAAAGAATCTGTAAAGATCCTGATCTTGTTAAACCCCATCTATTTACATAGTTTAATTCCACCGTGAATTGCATGGATTTCCGTAGCAGTTGGAAAGATGTATCCTAACTTCTATTGAAATCTATGTATGCAATTACCCTGGTGGTCTCTTATTACCCCTCCACAAGCTGCATGTCCGCCACTAACTCTAGATCCATCTGCATCTACACGTGCAAAACCTAGGTCTGGGGCTTGCCAGTGACTCATCCCCCATTCTGGAACTTGGAATATTTGATGCCAAAGTCTACCATTCACCACGCCTTTCGATAGATGATACAAGCATTTGCGGATTATCCCTTTTGCATTCTTTGTTCTTCCTTTAAATGCTTGATTGCAATCCTTGGCTCTTTCTCTTGCACCATAGAGGGGCTCCATTATCAAGCTTTCTGTCTCAACTTCGATCATGCTCTCTCATCTTGTTGTCTCCTCTCAATAGCATGTAGTGGTTCTCTCTCTCTCCAAACCACCACCATGATTGAAGGCATGGAAGGATTCTCTCCTCTGTCGTAGTGGGCAATCAAAGTGGACACACAAATTACAAGGGAGAGCTTACACTCACAATCTCATATATTATTCAATGACAATAACAATAATAATATTGCATACAAACAATATTACCAGGAGAGGGGTGCAAGTGAAGTGTGTTTTTTTACTCTGACTTTTGAGGGCTATTTGGTATGAGGGAGGGTAGGGAAAGTGAGAGGAGAAAAAAATTTTTTGAGTTGGATCTTAAAAAATTAAAGATGGTGGGTTTAAAAGTTTTATTTAATTTTTCTTATCATATTATCTTATATATTTTTTATTAAAATTTTATAACTCTACTTTTTCAATTTTTTAAAATCAAAGCCATAAAAATTTTCCCTTACATCCCCAAGTCCCTTCGTGATCACGTGACCGAGGTCACAAGGAGAAGTTCACGTATGCTTGGAAAAGAAAACAAAAGAGACGTACATGAATCTCTCTCTCTCTCTCTCTCTCTCTGAGAAAATGAAAGTTGTGTGAGCTGGGCGAGGAGCTTAAGAAAGTCTTCCTAGAGCATTTATTTTCCCTTCTCAAGACTGTAGTTGCTTTTTCTCGTATTTATGTCATATTTCCATCTTTAACCATTGCATTATTGTACTGCACAGCTGTTGTTTTGAATAACAATCATAATTGATAATACACTTGTCAGACTTCTTTTTTGTTGAATGTTGTGACAATAATACTATGCCTTTTGGTCCGTGAAGCTTTTGTTTAATGATACTGCTTGTCATCAAGTAATGTTATTAAACTTTAATTTTGTACTGGTCAGCATGCTTTCATTTAGGATCAGTTTAAGCGATTTAGTAGGATTCAGTTTCGAAGAGCTAGGTGGGGTAATTATTCTGTGGTGGGTCTTATTATTGAACTTTAACTTGGTTATATTTTATTTCCAGTTTATTGATTAGTTGATTTTAGCGTGATTAAACCTAGGTAGTTCTTCATATATACTCTCTCCGGTTTTTAATATAAGAAGTATTTACCTAATTTGATGAGATTAATGAAGTCATTTAAATTAATTAATATGACGTGTATTTTCTAAAATATTCTAATCATTTTCCTTAATTCCTGTATTCTCCCTCCTTGATTATTGTTGAGAGAGTATCAATGAAGATAAATTAGGAAAATATTGACAAATATGAAAAATGTGCCTTATATATTTAGGACCAAGATTAACCCACCATATAGATCCTATATTAAGGACTGGATTGAGTACTTTCTAGCTAGTTTATTTGTAGCAACCCACCGGTGGCGGGAGCGATGACTCAAGTTTCGCTTTTTAGTGCATATTGAAAATCTGATTACGGCCTCAATCTCTGTAATTTGTCAATCCATCTTTAAACTTTTTTGGGCTAGAATGATTCAGTTCACTCAACTTATTGAAATTCCACTTGCAACTTCAGCATTCACTCAAATTCTAAAAGCATTTACATTACACTTGTAAGCTTATTCAACTTGTTTCAATATCCATGTTAGCTTACCTATTTTTCTTTTGATTTTACTTGAAGTTCACATCTGCACCGAAACTAAAGTTATATTTAACTCAATAGTATATTCCTATCATAACCTTGCATACATAATTAACCACAAAATGCAGCTTAGTTGGCAAAATGAGCTCCATGCAGATGGACATTACGTATATTTCAGTTCAAGGGATCCATTCGTTCCTATATTTTTGTTGTCTCAGTAGTGTTGTCTCATTTATAATTGTCATGCTATTTCATATTTTTTTAATTATATTTCATTTAATTAAATGTTTTTTGTCAACTAAATTTGAATAAAATGCTAAACCCAAGTTTTTATAATTCAACTGTTTATTAGTTGTTTAATAAACAACATAATAGATGAGAGACAGATAGTTTAGTTCTACATGAGTTACCCTTTTACATTTTAGTAAAAAAATCTAAATGCACATAAGACCTATTTCCTACATTTATCATTTTCCCCCATTACCCCTATTAATACTCTATCAAGCCTCAATAATAATCAGGTAAGAGAGATAGAAAGAATTAATGAAAATGGTTAGGGTGTTACAGAAAAAAATGTCATGTCAACTAACTTCATAGTTTAATCAAATTAGTCTAATAGTTCTTACACTAAGAACAAGAGGAATATATACATTTTGTACGTCCCATTGAGTTAAGTTTCAAAAGGAAATTAATTTCTTTGGCTGTGATGGTAAGAAAGTCCAGTGGTGTAGGAGAAACGGTTGTAAATGAAAGTTAGATTGTTGATTCACATTCTTCTCTCCCTTTCCTGCTTCTTCTCTCTTCCTTTGTGTTTTTCCATATAACACCATTTTTCAAATGGCATCACTAATTCTTGGGCTTGATTCCTAATTTGTAAATTTTTTTATGTGTTCATTCCTAAGGTTTAGTATTAGAGGCAACACGGGTTTGAATCTCAATTCTATCAAAATGTTCAATGATAAACCACCATAAAGAAGGAGGGAATGTTACATCCGGGTCTGAGTGGACTGTGGATAAGGTTCAGCCTGGAGGACCACAAAGTTATAAGAGACTGATGGGCCCGTGTTTGAGGCTTGGTGTCAAAGGTGTGGTATTAAAGTCAGCACGGGTCCCAATCTCACTTCCATAAGAAGTTCAAGGACAAATCTAAAGGGAATTCTTCATCCTAGGCCTAGGAAGGGTGCAAATTAGGGTCAGCCTAATAGACTATGAAGTTATAGGAAACTAGCAGAAAATGACTAGACAAAACTAGTTTCCCTACTAGTTAACTTGGAATATGTATTAGAAACTGTAGACAACGATTGGTTTCCTTTACAATGGAGTAGTATCATATCATCTTGCCAATAGTCCTACTATGACTTCTATTTTTTTTATCAGTAAGGAGATGTTAGATTGATCACCTTATGTTCTATACTTGTAAGAGTGGAGATCAAAACCAAGAATCACATGACAGTAGGGCGGCCTGAACAACAGAGAGAGCAAGCCACTAGATGAGAGAAAGAATGCTTACCTTTATGCTAATAGAAATTAAATGAATCCATTGATAAGGTTGGGGATTATGGGTACGAGGGTCAATGATTAAACGTGTGGGGTAGGAACGTAACAAGGGAGGAGCATGAGGGTAGACCATTGATGAGTGACACGTAGAGGGAGGGGGATTAGGGGTGGCTCGTGATTTGTTTCTTCGTTTGGGCTTGTGAGTTCTTGAGGGGTGGTGCAATAGGAGAAATACTTAGGTACTCCCAGGATACCAACTCCTCCCAACTCTAAACAAATATGAGTTCTTTTAACATATACATTTTTAAATAAATAATGCTCCGAGTAATAACCAAGCCTATGCATAGACCAGACTACAATCAAATAGATGAAAATAAAATAAAGTCATTCCAAGATATTGGAAGTTGGAGATGTGTTCAATAATTTAAAAATGAAACAGTATAGCCTGATGATCAATTCAATACTTGTACGCTGTATTCTCATTTACATCATGCTTTGGTCTGCACCAGAGTTCGTGCTTTGGGATTTATGAATATTCCCTTGGAATAAAATACACATATGGAGCTATTTCAATTTGTCCTTGTTTACCAAACAGAATGATGAACAGATGAAACCAATAAAGAAGGGGGAAAGCGACAATAATAACTAAGTACCAGCAGAAGGCAACTAAGCTGTGGAAAATGACTCAGAAATGAAGGCATGAATTGGTGATTTATCCACCCACAACAAGCCAGAACTGCAACTCAATTCATTTGAGAGATTACAAAGTCAGAAGAAAAAAGGAGAGACCATTGAGAAATTGTTGGGTAAATGAGTTTGCAGATATATATGAATCAAGTTAATCATGTATAAACATGTGCACGGGTACACTCTTAAGTGACTCATATTTCCAAAGTTCCATATTTATATGCATGTTTGGGATTAAATGAGAACTACTTGAGAACATTATAGGGCAAAGCTAGAATCATCTCCTTCATATGCCCAAAGTATCTACTTATAAAATGCAGCATTAGAAAATGAGTCTCTACTTTGTTTTAATTTTGAGAAAAGTAAATTTCTTTTTGTCAATATCCTTCTGCAGAACTTATGCCTCTCATATGTATAAATAAAAAATTTATATGAATCTCATCAAAAGGTATTGAGACCAAACAGATCACTGTATATGCATTTAGTAAATCTTAGAACCCCAACATGCACTTTTTCAATCAAGAGTGAGATGGAAAATCTGTATCACATCATAAAAGGTGTATAAAATATTAAAAAAAGGAAAGCTAAGGGAAAAAACAACTTGCCTTCAAACATGTGACATTAGACAGAATCCCAACAAAATATGGCAACTAAGAATACAAGTAGCACAAAAAAGAGTAGTGTTGTTTTATAGTGTTGTTATTGGAGGATTCAACAAAAAGGGTATTGTTCTTATTTAGTCTTTTCTTTCATATCTCAAATTCTTAAATGAATGTTCAATAACACTCAATACTTGGAATTTAGAAAACGTCAAAAGGGAAATCAGCATAGTCAACCCAGCATAACTTATACAGCTGAAGTGAAATCTATTGTGCCTTTGCTTGTAATTAAATCTACGGAGACAAATAGGAAAAGGACAACAATATGTTTGTATGCCTGCTAATATTGTCAACTTCGAGCAGTGTAGAAAACATACTTGAGCATGGTGTATATTTCTATTTAAGGAATTGGGTTTGGTCAACTTTATAAGAGGCAGTAGCTAGTTAACCATAAACTTGTTATAAGAATTAATTGTAATGGGACAAAATTAGCAGACACAAAAAGAGGCGGATCCAGCTTTTTCATTGTACAGACAAACAGAAACCACAAAGATGAAACACACTATACATGGTTGCATAAGCTAATAAACAGGACAAGGAGATGAAATAGATCTAGCCTGCAGAAAGTAGCATGTGAGAAAGAAATAAACATCATCAAACCCCACAGTTTCACAAATTAGGAACCACATTAGCCACATTTTGAAAGTGAAGACTAAATGTTGCTATTTAAGGTATTCAAAATAGGACTAGATTGATATGACCCTTTCTGGGAATAGTAGAAAATAATCAAATTAATTAAACACAATGACTAATATTGGACAGCTGCATCCTTTGCCTAGAACACGTAAAACTGAAAATGAACATTTCCATGGTCAACATAATAGTACATAGTCGAAGTGCATCAGTTTGAGACTTAAACGTGCATGAACCAACAGGTAAAATAATCAATGACAAGGATAGTTTGTGACCTTTAGAAAAATAACAGATTACTCACGATACAGATGTCACTACTTGGATGATGCAAAATTATGGAAAGTGCTTTATTTCCTTGGGCCTCTTGATCTAGCTAAGCTTAAGACACTTCATTTAAGGCAAAGAAGAATTGATCACTGTCAGAAAAGAAAAATGCATATATTACTCATGGCATTTTGGATGATATGAGCTTGGAAGATAAAGTGCGCATGTTCCTCTTCATCATCTGCTATTGTTAAAGATTCCTTGATGCCTTCAGGACTTACAAATATGTGAAAACATTTTTATGATGCAAGTTTTGAGTCAATTACACTTTATATCAGCAGCTTTCAGTTATTGCACCATTAAGGAAGCCGTAAATACTGGGATTTAAAAATACACCTAGGACTTATAAAAATGTGAAAACATTTTAATGATTCAGGTTTTGAGTCAATTATACTTTATGACAGTAGCTTTCAATTATTGCACCGTTAAGGAAGCTGCAAATGCTAGGATGGAAAAAGATACTCTAGCAAGGCATGTATATTTTTGAAAACATGAACTGCATTTATAACACAATGACAATATGATATGAACGGATTAAGGACAGAAATAATGACAAGTTTCATTATTGAAGGACCTGCAGCTGCCTAACATGTAAAACTATCATGTAAGTGCAGCTATAGATGTTATGAACAAAAACAGTTTTAAAATTACTAAGAAATTATCATATAAAAGAGCAAAGATATTTCATTCTTGAAGGGCCTGTTTCTGCCGATCATTTAAAAGGAACATGTAAGTACAACTATAGATGTTATTCACAAAACCAGATTTTAAATGTCTGGCTATGTGAACATATAATGGACAAAAACAATTTCATCCTTGAAGGACCTGCTTCTGAGATTTGTTTAAAAGTAATATGTAAGTGCAGCTATATATGTTATGGACGAAAACAGAATAAAAAATTCTGAATACATGACTATAAAAAGGACAAAATATATGATGCATATATTATTGACCTCAAATGGATGAAAAGGAATGCCCTTTGCATACAAATTTTAAACGATGAAAGTGACAATTCATGGTAGTTTTTCTTAAGGGATTCGTGTCTGGTTCATTTTTCTGGTTAACACATATGGCAACAAACTAATCTTTAAGGAATCTAGCATATCCTAGCTGCAATAAAAGTTCAGGTTTGTAATTTTCACATGTGAAACTAATCTTGATAGGAGGCATGACCATTTCAAGAAGTGACAGACCAAAAGTAGGCTGCATTAAAAGCTGAATAATGATCCTTATCTTTATCATATAAAGAACTAAAAGATGAAAGTGACGGCGTTGTTGAGGGGATATTAACCAGTTACTAAGATTCGACAGACAAAAGCACGCACCAGTTAATACCCCAACAAAAACAAACTCGAGTTCAGATCAAGTCCAAATCACTAAGGGGTATTAGAATTATATAAGGACCATCAATAACAACACTAAGTACTCATCAAGTCATATCCATAATCAGTTGTTTCTATCAGTTTTAATCCATTATGAGTGCCTTCCAAACCTCCTCTGAAAATGAGCTATACACTTGTGGAGCACTACTACAAAAAGGGGCTATAACATTCTAAATTTGGCACCTTTAACGTCTCAAAACGGGGGGACGTATATGTTGGGGGCATTGTATGTTGTAAGAAAAGATGTATCTTTTTAGACGTCCCAAATTGTCACGTCCCATCGGGGGGACTTTAGACGTCCCAATTCTTAAATTGGGACGTCTAAAGGTTAGGTTTTTTTTATACCATAATTTACATTCTGTATTACCCAGCGAATTCAAACTGTAGAAACAGAATAGAAGATGGATTCATAAACCACACTATCCGTTATAAAATGGTAAGGACATCCAGCACTACTATCTTTACTATATATACATACAATAACAACTCATACAACCTACTACTATATATATCAACAATAACAACCAGAAAGTGTCAAAACGTTGTCATCACACAACTAAAAATTGATATGAAATAAAAAGTTTACTGCTCTATATGTTGAAGAAGATGTCCAGCCAAAAGATCTATGATCAAATCAAGGTCTTCACGTAGGTAGGCATCTTCATTATCAAAAATCTGAAAATTAGAAAGTAAGCTTTGATGAAATGAATCTCAAGCAAATGAATTAATTAGAATTTCGATTAGAACACAAAAAATACTATCATTTGAGAATGAAGAAGCGATTACCTTTCCAAAATCGTTAGTAATTCCACTTTGAGTGATGTTATACATATAAAGTATAATATAATATCCGCATTCAGTGTTGCCAAGTAGCCGAGGGCACTTTAAATCAAAGGGATGCAATTGGTTGTTAAAATCAATAAAGGTATGTCTAAAAGGACCGTCAATGAAACAATTAGCTAGGATCGAAACTACTTACTATCGGATAAAACCACTTTGGCTTTTTAACAACTGTACCCTCGCATGACCCACCTAGGACTCTATATGTTTGACAAGCACTATCATGAAAATCAAAATGAACAGAAATTAGAACTATTCATTTTTTTAAGAGTCAATGAAATACAAAGAGAATAACTTACGTGTCGAAGACGGATTTTGTATCTTTGTCTGGCTTTTTACTCAAGGGATCAAACCAATAGACTATGTTGCGGCTGGGACATATAACACACAAACTCCAGTGGTAACTTTAACAACATGTACACATCAAAATGAAGTTAGATGAGAAGATAATTATTTATTAAACTTCTTAAATTGATAAAATGAAAATACGAACCATTGAACAATGGGTGCTAGATAACGACGAAGTTTGGTCTCTCCCATTGCGTAACTGATAGAACTCAATATTTATATATTTTTAGTAATTAATCTTGGGCTTTTGTGGGATTTAATTGAATATTTTGGGCATAATCAAGTGTTAAAGTGAGATTTTAGTGAAAGAATAATTTAGGAATTATAACGGTTAAATTGTTATATTTTTAATTAATATTTGTTATTCCCATTATTCTTTAATTGTGAACAAAAGATATTACCTTTGTGAATATAATTTTATAGGTGATGATATGGCACAACTCATTTAACCTAGTGAATTGAAGAAAGAAAAGGAAGTGGGGACCATTGTGGAAGGAGGAGGCGGCTGTGTAGATTAAAGAGAGGCAACACGAAATGGAATAAGAAAAAGTGAGTTGCTGAACCGATGGGAATAATTGAGAAAGAGCTGGACTGAATTGATGAAGAAAAAAAGAGCAGTTTGGAGAATTGAAGACAAGAAGGGAGTGAACCGAATTGAGGAATAGAAAAAGAGAAGACCAAGACCATGTGTGAAAGGGGATCACATAAAGAAAAAGAAGGGTTTGGCGGCTGGACTATTTGGTGAAGGGAGCACCGAATAAAGAGGGAAGGAGACGTAAGTGCAAGAGGGTGTGGTGTGAAAAGGGAAAAAGAGGAAATAAAAAGAAAGAGAGGGAGAGCGTGAGTATGGCAGCTGGATAGTGTGAAAAGGGGAAGAGATCGACATGTGACATAGAGAAAAAGGGAGGAAGAGGCGCTGATGTGAAAAAATTAAAGAGAGCACCGTATGGAAGAGAAGAGGGAGGCATCATGAGAGGATACCTTGACCGAGTTGAAGAGTGTGAAGAGAGGAGGCGCTGGGCAAAAAGAATTGGAAGGGTTGTTCGGTGTTCTCCATTATTCTCTATGGCCAATCTCTTCATTATTCATCAAGCTTCACCTTCCTCATCCTCTATGAGTAGCTAAGTCTTGGTGATTTCCTTGAGTTGGGTAATGGTTTGAGCTTCTAAACTTCAATGGAATTCCTTTAAGCTCTCTTTTTAGTTCATGATTATGTAACTTGGTTAAGTATGTAATTGTGATCTAGATTGTTAAGCCAAGTGAATAAACTTGGTTGTTGAGCTAGGAGTTGATTAATTAAGCTTTGTATGATTCATATTATGAGTAGGTTGAATTGTTTATTCCAACTTGGTCAAGTGGATTTAAATGATTAAACTGAATATTTTGAATTGTTGTAATGGTAATTACAAGCAAGGATTGGAAGTTTATTATTCATCTCCTTGAGTTTGAATTATTTGGTGGTATTCATTTAATTGCTTCGGTAGAATGAATTAAATGATTATTGCAAGTATGGAACTAGTGGTAACTTAGTTCCATCCTCTTGACTCATATTATGGAATTCATATCATTAGTAAACAAGGAAGACTAAAACCCCAACTCAAGGGAATTCCATTTCAATTCCTTTTGCTTCTTTGTTTTGGAAACCGAAAAATACAAAAATATTGCTTTAGCTTAGATTACTTTATTAGTTTTAAAATCAAATTCTCAAAAAGATTTCTCACAACTTTAAGGCTTTTTATCACTTTACTACTTAGAAAATTGGAAATTAATCTCCTCACAAGAACGACCTAGGTTGAGCTACTACACTACATTCTTAAACCTAGTTTTATTTTGGGAACTCATACGACAAGGGTTCATCAGTAACCGACATAGTGAGTCCTATGCGCCAAAGTACAAGTATCCCCTGTTGTATTCGCAGGACATAAGAATCCATACCAATCATGTCTTTCCATGTTTGTGCAGAGACCATGGAAGGTGCTATAATAGAATTAAAATAAGGAATGAATTATTGAATATATGAAATCAAAAAACCACTAAATGAATTCTATGGGAAAATTGAAAAAAAAACTTACTGGACTGCAAAATTTCACCCAGCCTGCATCTATCTCCTCCAACCTGATAAACTGCTTGAGATCTGTATTGTCAATCACGTAGGGATACTCCAATGTAAGGCCCACAATCCCTGGAGGCATCTTTAGGTCAATCTGTTTAATGCCCTTGTACATCTATTGCAGCCCTGCTAAGTAGGGCCATTTCCTTGCATCTTCGTCATCCTTTTAGAACATCAAAAAATAAATTGGTATTAGGATGCCAACAGATTTTCAATAATAGTAAGGTAATTCCTACCATTAGAGGTGTTGCGTCTGAACTAATAAGATTGTAAGGCCAAAGGATGAAAGATCCTATCGCTTGACCTAACGTGCGAACCTCTGGATTAGGAACAGGGATGGTTATACCTTCTTCCCCCTTTCTAACACTCGGCACATTCACCCTACAAAAATCCTGCGGAATTTGCTGATGATGGTGGGTGGTAGCACGTGTGTGAACGAGAGCATCAGCAACAACACACAATAGTGGATCATCCAAATAGAGGGTGAAAGGGTCTCCCGACACTGGAGTAGGAGAAGGGTCGCTAAGTGGTTCCTCCAGAGGGTTGTAACTTCCTCTGGTGCTATTGAAGGCCAGGGATTCCTGAGTTCTATGCTCGTCCCTTGCCCTTTGCGCTTCGAACATCTTTACCATTTCAAGTTGAAGCTCTGGTAACAGCTCTTGTTTGAGCTTGTCAAAAAGGTTGGCCTCGATCTCTCATTCGAGGTCCTCTCGAATCTTGGCCACAAGGTCCTTACTAGGTCCAGCTTGTGATGAATAACATGAGTCTCATCTAAAATACCTCACGGCACTAACTCCCTGTGTCTCTCCTCGAACACGACCAAGGTCATCTGCCTTCCCAATAGCCATTGACAAGATGTCTATCCGTCTACTTGGATTGAATGAACCTTGGCTACTCTGATCTTTCAATTCATCCTGTAGCATACAGTTTATCGTAAATGTATCGAAACCACTCGCGATATGCAAAAAATTAGGGACTTATGGTATAACTACTTACAATCCTCGCAGTAACCTCAGCAACAGCCGGATTTATGTACTTTCCAGCCTTAACCCTCCTTGCTTTCCATTTTTTGTGACGTAGAGGAGGTGCCGGTGGCTGGATAACAACACTAGGATCAGATTCCGCTGCTTCCTTCATTTTCTCTAACTCTTCTTCCATCATTTGCCGCTCAAGCTTCCGATATCCACCACGAGACATGTAATGTTGATATTTATTTTCTGATTGCCTCTGTGCATTTGCTGCACTTAATTTCTATGAATGAAAAACAACAAAAAATAAATCAACGATATCAAGTATATGAAAATTAAAAGCTCTATATCATGATGACAGAAATCTTACCAAAAACTCAGGATCTGCTCATGATGCCGTAAACAACCTCCAGTCCTTTAGAGACAAATACTAATAATGTGTACATAGATCCCGACCCTTAAGGGCCCCTCGAATGTACCATGCTGTTAGTTTGTTCTTGAAACCTTTCCATCATATACGAACCTCATCCATCCAGTGCTTATACATCTCCTTGGTGTCTGGGACATCGTATGTTTGCTTTAAGGTAAAACATAAGATTATTATATTTGAAACAATAAGAACAAAGCTACAATTACCATAGATGCATCAAAACTTATATACCAAAAGTTGTTACCAAATCATGTGTTTCATTTTTGGGGGAACCAATCTCTAATTATTATAGGTAATGCGCACTTTGCTTCGACCCAAAAACCCTACGTAGCTAATGAAGTGGTCTTCCTCAAGACCAACTGGATTCAAATTGTCATCGAAGTCTATATGCAGCCTCTCCTGTTGATGTTCATGACGTACAACCAATGCTCTCGTCTTTGTACAGCCTCTAACCTACCTTCTTGTAGCGGGTTCATCTCTAGGCCTTTCATCATTGCTAGGGCTTTCGTCATCTCTACGCCTCTCGTCATCACTAGAGTTGTCCATATACCTGTTAACACAAAAAGCATCGTCAGAAACGTAAATAAATTACAATAAAAATGAAATAAACTAAGCGGGAAGTAAAACAGAAAAAAGAACATAGTTCTCGTTTATAAATTAAGGTCTTACTCTATATTGTTTCCTATAGTCCTTCACCATGGTCATTTCTTACAGCATATTCGTCATCATCTACCAATTCTACTTCATTTGTTCGAGGTGGAGTTGTTGTGAAAGGTGGTGTGTCATCAAGGTTAAAGGTCGGATCACCATACTTCTGTTTTCTATTTTTAAGGATAATGGACATGTTTTTGCTTGCAGGATCGGTGACATAAAACACTTGTTTCGCCTGGTTTGCTAAAATAAAGGGCTCGTCTCTATAGCCAACTCTTTGAAGATCGACTAAGAAAAATCCAAATTGTTTATCTATTACCATAGCATTATTGCTAACCCACTTACATTTGAATAAAGCAACTTTGAACTTGTTGTATGTCATCTCCCATATTTCTTCTATAACTCCATAATAGGCCATAGATGCTAATATGGGGTTTTTGTCTCTCAAACTGGAAAAGTGCATAACTTCAGCTTCTACCATGACCCCACTATTTTGTATGGTACTTCTATCATCTTGCTCTTTCGTATAGAAAGAATAGTCATTTATATCATAACCAGTCCAAGTAATGACCTGAAACGAAGGCCCCCAAGCTAGCCACTCGATTGTCTTAGACACACCAGTCTCGTGCAAAACCTTTTCCTCGAACCACTGCATGAATGTCTTATTTTGCTCAATAGCAATCTGCATGTCATTCTTCCTTGGATTCTTGTTCTTCAAAGTCTTTCTGTGTTCATTTATGTAAGGTTGAACTTCTTCCATATTATTCAGGATATACAAGTGGGCTTGCAACACCTCTTCATGAGGAACATTCTTCACTTTCAGTCCTCGTGTTCCCTTACTTCTCACCTCTTCATACCGAGATTGTTCCTTCTTCCCTGACATATAATCTTTACAAAACTCCATAGCCTCCTCAACTACATATCTTTCTACTATTGAGTCTTCTGGTCGATAAGGATTTTTAGAATACCCTTTTAAGATCTTCATGTATCACTCGAAAGGGTACATCCACCTCAGGTAAACTGGACCGCAGAGCCTTACCTCCTTTACCAATTGAACTACCAAATGCACCATTATATCAAAAAATGAAGGAGGAAAATGCATCTCTAGTTGTGATAAAATAATGTAACCCTCATTTTCCAGTTCATCCAACTTTTCATTGTCAATGATTTTTTTACAGATAGCATTGAAGAAAACACACAATCTTGTTACAGTGGTTCATACTTCATCTTTCATTATGCCTCTAATAGCTACCGATAATAGTTGTTGCATCAACACATGATAATCATGGGACTTCATTCCCACTAACTTCAAATCGTCTATTGAGACACATCTTCTCACATTCGAGGAATACCCTTACGGCACCTTAATTTCATACAAACACCCACACAAACTTCTTTTCTCTGCTTTTGATAGTGTATGCACTGTTGGCTCCATGTATGCCTTCCTACCATCATCTCTTAGTTGTGGATGTAACCGTTCTCTTATTCCCATATCAACAAGTTCTAATCTCGCACTAATCCCATCCTTAGTCTTCCCTGGTATGTGCAAAAGCGTACTGATAAGGCTATCACAAACATTCTTCTACGCATGCATCACATCAATACTGTGTCTCACATCAAGCGAACGCTAATATGTAAGATCAAAGAAAAAGGATCTCTTCTTCCATATGTTCTTCTCACCCGCAATCCTCTGATTCTTACCAAAAGTGACATTGATACATTCTACTCGACTGTAAACTTTCTCTCTAGTTAATGACTTTGGAGCCATTCCATGCTCCGGTAAGCCATTAAAATGCTTTCTTAGCCTACGATATGGGTGGAACAGATGAAGAAACCTCCTGTGGCCAAGGTAGATAGTTTTTCTTCCATGCTTTAGTTGTTGGAAGTGTGTGTCTGCTTCACATATTGGGCATGCTTTATGACCCTTCACGCTATACCCTAACAAGTTTTCGTATGTAGGGAAGTCATTTATCATTGTGAAAATCATTGCACGTAGCTTGAAAGACTCCTTCTTATAAGCATCAAACACATCTACGCCTTCCTCCCACAACTTCTTCAAGTCCTCAATCAAAGGCTCCAAATAGACATCAATATCATTCCCTGACTGTTTTAGTCCAGAAACCATCATAGATAGTATCATATACTTATGTTTCATACATAGCCAGGGAGGCAAGTTGTAAATTACAGGGAGAACTAGCCACGCACTATGTGTGTAATACCCCGAATTTCGAGACTTGAGGCTAGAGAATAAGCCTGAGATTAGTGGATTGCTAATCCCTAGTTTAGCAAAATCCCAAATTACGATTAATGGATAATGACTCCAAAAGTGGATGTCATTAGTGATAAATGGACCCTTTTGGAGATTATGGTGTGAGTTGGCACCCGATGTGATTCGTATGTGCTGTGAGCAGCGCCAAAACCCCGTATTTAAGTTCAATTATGGTTTAAACTCTAAATTGACTTAAAATAGAGGGGAGGGTGCATTGTGAAAGAAAATGAATGAGAAAATGTATTTGATGGTGATTCAAGAGGAATTGCCATAATCAGGGGCAAAACGGTAAAGTTACCGACCGATTGGTCAGTTACCGAAGAGGAAACTCATTGGTAACTTTGAGATCAATGGTTAGAATTGATTTGTGCAAGAGATCAAGGGGTGGAATCCCATGTATGTGTGCCTTGGTGAGCTCATGGAGGTGTGACAAGATCTTGACACTTGGCACAATGTAAGCCCTTGGATTGGTCAAAAGTGTCAACTCCTCTTCCCTCTTTCCTCTCCCTTTTAGGTCGGTTTTGGGGACCTTTGAAATCCAAAATCTGATCCTTTTCTCTCTCATTTAGCAGCCATGGACGTCCAAGAGGAGTGAAGAAAGAGAAATCAAAAGGTGAGATTTTGGTTGGCTTCTTCCCCTCTAATGCTCAATTCATCTTCTATAAAGTTGTTCATAGTGATAAGAGCTTCATTGCTATGGTTTTAGATTTATGAGAGAAGGTGTTTGAGAGCTTGAAGAATTTGGGAAGTGGAGGAATCAAAGAATTGGCATTGGGAAGAGGAAGAGGTGAGTATTTGATGACTATTGACCTAACTATTGTGGTTATTGGTTGAGTATTGTGAATTGAGAATTTTGCCCTGATTTTATGGTATTTTCGTGTGGAATGTGAATGGTGGAATTGGATGTTGTTTTCTGTTGAAAATAGTATCATGTTGTGGTACTTAATCATTGGAATTGGTTTGAATTGGATTGGACACAATGGTTGCAAAACTAGAAATTCTGTCCAGTGAGAATTCTGTCTGGGTAGTCTGTTTGTGTTGCCGTTTTGAATAGGCAAATGATGTTAGGAAATTCTGAAACTTTCCAGTCTTAAATTTCACATCTCAAGCTTCAAAATGGACACATACTTTGTGCCATTTAGTTTTGTCTTCTGTGAGTTATGGCTGTCCAAAGTTTGAGGTCGAAAATGAACACTGTGTTGAGACAGTCTTGAGTTTTGGGAAATTCTGTGTTTTTGTGGTGATTTTTAGTAAAGGCCAATATTTTTCCTATGTAGAGGACTTGGATAGATTTCATTTGGCTTTGGGATCACCTCATTTCGATTTTTTTGGAATTAGTTATGATATTTGGAAGTTCAGTCAAGAAACAGAATTTTCTTGGCCGCGGCCCAAATATTTCTGGGCAGTTTCTAGCCGCGGCCAGTGAATTTGTGGGCCGCGGCCAACCCCCAAAAATCAGCATTTTGGACTTTTAAAAGGTGATCTTTGGTCAAGTGTTTCCCAAGCCTTTAGGCATATGTTTGGGCTTTGATTAGCCACCTAAAGGTCATAAATGATAACCAACATTAAGTGTTTGTATGTTGAGGAATTGGAAAAGGGATTAACCCTATGTCTATGATTTTGGTTATAGGGTTGGATAGTCTCCTTGATCGTGGTTTGGCCTTCGTTCTGATCTCGAGTAAGCAGAGCTGAAGCTTACGTGGAAAGAGGTTAGGGAACATATCTCTTCTGCTTGTATTTGATATATGTGTTAATGTGTTGATGCATGTCTTAGCTTTGCATGGTTATGTGTTATTGAAGCTATGTTTCAATTTATGCTATGGCTATTAGTATATTCTTGGAAGCATTAAGCTTACAAATTTGTCATCGTGATAGTTATGCGATGCAAGCATGCCATGCATTAAACATCTATCGTACATGCATATTGATATTGTTTACCTACTGAGATTCTCTAGAATCTCACCCTCCCCTACTAACCTTTCAGACAGGGTAGTAGATCAAGGATATAGCGAGCAGCTAAGGGCGATGAAGACTCCTTCGGGATTGAAGTTGGTAGTTGGTTATCTTAGTTGGGATGTATATTTGGATAATTGTATTTGGTTATTTGGATGAGGATTTGATTATTTGGATTGAGATTTGTTGTGTAATTCCCTATTTGTGAAGTTGATGGGCTAATGTACCCTATGATTGTGAGAGAAGATATGTATTCCGGGATTGCCGGAAAGTTATATTGCGTACTCTGATATATGAATGTTATTTATCTTCGTGTAGTAATTGTATTCATAAATGTGAGTGCGAGACCAGGTTATAAATGATTTTGAAAGGTGTTTGTGAAAACCATTTGGTATATGGGTTTATAATATTGAATTTTTGTTCTTATTGGTCTCTATTTCGCTTTATTGCGTAATCCGAATATTAATTACGGTAAGGGGTTACAATGTGTGCTAGTAAGAGTTCCATACGAATTGATGTCGTCTATACAAAGCCCAAGCCGAAGGTTTCTCGGCTCGCTGCCAAATTGAGGGAACATTTCATCTTTTTTTTGCCATTGTGGAGAGTCAGCTGGGTGCCGAAGATATTTTCCATCAGATATTCTCTCATCAGAGTGTCATCTCAACTTCTTTGCTTTTGTTGCAGTTGCAAACAAACGTTTAAAACGTGGTATTATTGGAAGATACCACATAACCTTTAAAGGTTGCCTTTTACTTGTCACATCGCCACAACCACCATCTTTTTTCACTTTGTATCATGCAGTTTTACACTTAGGACACTCACTAAGACCTCCATACTCATTTCTGTATAGTATGCAGTCATTAAGGCAAGCATGTATCTTTTTATACTCCATATACCCATCTTAGACAGGATTTTCTTGGCCTCATACATATGATTTGGAAGTACATTATCCTCTGGAAACATATCACATAATAGTTCAAGCAGCAATGTGAAGCTACTATCGGTCCACCCACAAGTTGCCTTTAAGTTAACCAAATGTAATGTTCCCGTCAGCCGCGTGTACTTACTCCCACGGTACAATGGTGTCTCTGCATCACTCTGCAGGCTTTCATACTTCTGCGATTGCGTAAAGGATTCTGCCTCAATATTGTGAATCATTTTCTCCATTCTATCTTCACCTATATATCCACATCTTCCTTCTTGTGCGACGGACAATCCGTTACTTCCTCACCATGCCATATTCTCCTTGTGTATCACAGATTCATTCCATCACAAAGTAGGTGATCCTTTATGACATCAACATCCCTTCGACTCTCATTCAAACAATTGACACAAGGACAAAAATAATTCCCATTTTTTGCAGGAGCATTATTTTTAGAAAATTCAATAAATTCCTTCACCCCATTCTTATATTTTTTTCTAGTTCTCAAAGTATTCATCCAACTATGATCCATTTTGTTACCACCTAAGGCATTCCCAATAACATTCACACGTTTAGTACAATTGTCAACGACATATGATGGGATTGCCTAATTAAGTTATCAACCCAATTTAGGATTTTAAAATATGGGTTTAATAACTTATTGCCCCCTCCTAGTCTCCTCTCTCCTCTTAAAAGGGTTTCAGTGCTATGTAACTTATTTTTTTAACAAGTACATGTATATAAACATTAATGTATAAAAAAATAAATATAATAAGATTAAATTAAACAATTTTTTTGAGTTTTGGAAGGATACTCTAGAATAATGCAAGCCAAAAGAAAAAAACAAGAAAGAAAGCAAAACCCCAATTACAATTAGATGATTTTCAGTTGAATATTGACAATACAAAATTTTAGTTTCTACCTGAATTTTTTTTTATGAGAAGAAAATTAAACTTTATTGATCACAAAAAGTCTGACTCCTGTGATATTATATATATCAAAGATTTTCTTTAATGGAATTAAAAAAAAAACGAGTTTCATCAACGTTAAAAACCAAACTATATATCGTAAAAGTCAAAATTCTATAATTTATGAATTTTGATTATCTTTTATTAACAAAACAATTTTAAGTTGAGTTCTTCCAAAATAAAATTGTTTTATTGAAAATATTTAGATAAAAATCATTTAATGAATATTGGGGTTATGGTTTCCTTTTTTAGTTTTAGCTTGATTTATTCTTCATAATTTGTTTGGAATACAAGAATTTCTTTAATTTAAGCAAATCATATTTTATTTTATTATATATACTAATTAATGGTAATATATATATACACAAAGAAAATTCTCCCTTGATTAAAATTTATGAGGCAACTTTATGTGGAATTTTCCCTTGATTAAAATTAAAATAACCCCTACTCATTCAAGTAAATTTATATTTAAAAAAGAAAATAAACCATTGCAGTGGAGTTCTCGAATACAATTTAAGCAATATAAGCACACCAAACACACCAGGCTAATCTCAACTATCTCAATATAAGCAATATATAAATCAGAATTAACGTGATCCTATTGCCTAGGCTTTTAACATTGCAAGTTTTACTTTAATTTATTCAAATAAATTTATATTTCAAAAAGAAAATATACCATTCTGTTACAAAAGAAACAAGAAGAAAATAAACTAACCTGATCAAAGGGGCGCCCACTGCTATGTATGCTGGAGAGGTAGAGAAGACGTTGGAGATCAGACGTGTATGCACGGTAGGGAGGTACACCGGAGGGTGGAAAAAGCAAAGAACCACGATGGTGTGGACGACAATAGAAGGAATGAGGTAGAGGAGAGCAAAAACCTACACTGTGGAGGAGGTGAAGTTGCAGAATGGTGGCCTGGTGCGTGCGTCCTTCAATGGATTTCAGGTGAAGGAGGGAGGAGTTGAAGAAAGAAAGAGTAGTTGAAGAAGGGAGGAGTTGAAGAACAAGAAAGAACTAGGCCAACGGTAGGGGGAAGAAGAAGAGTACAGTTTTAGGTCAAAAAAGACGGGAGGAGGGAATGGGATTAAGACGCATGTGAGGAGGAGGAATGGGATTGAGAAGATGCATGTTAGACAAGTGTCTGACATGCGGACAGGGGACCACTAAAGTTAGGACTTTAGGCGTCCCAAATGGATTTGGGACGCCTAAAGTCTTCATTTAGGCATCCCAAATGATTTTGGGATGCCTAAACCAAGACTTTAAGCGTCCCAATATTATTTTAGGACGTCTAAACCCAGCTTCAGGCGCTAAAAAAATTTACAAAATTTATATTTCATGATTGGAAGCACTATAGACGTCCCAAATTCAAATTTGGGATGCCTAAAGGTTTCCTTGCATACATATAATTACGAAAATGCCACCGCCTCCCTTTTTAAGCACCCAATTTTAAATTTGGGACGTCCTTGGGGGTGGTTATATCCTAATTCTGTAGTAGTGGAGTGAAAATGGAATCAACTCATTGAACATCACATGCGGTGGTTTTAGTTAATCTGGTTTTAGAAAGATGGTTTCATGTATGGTATTCTCTATTAGTAGTTTTATTTATGACTTTGTCGTCCCTTGTTCAAGCTAGGGTTTTAGTTATTAGTTTGTCTATATTTATTTTGATATAAAACTTGGTTATTAGTTATTCCATGAATCTTGCCATAAATGGTGCCCCTTATTAGCTTGGTAAAAATCCAGCATAGTCAAAAGACCATAATGGAACACGAAGATGATGCTTTGGAGGGCATAGAATGAGAACAAACATTAAAGGAAATTAAACAGTACGGTGTCTTTTGATTTATGGAATGACATAAACCAAATCATAGAGATTTAACGGGTCCATACAAGCTGAAAAGGAAAGAAAAACAAACAAAAACAAAAGGTTGTCCACTAAGGCAAATTTCCAAAGACTTGAGATAGATTTGGTTCAAAAAATCTATATCATATTAACAGCATTGAGTCCAACATGTTCTTTGAGCACCTTCGCTTAAGAATGAGATCTATGTTAGAGCAAGGGTTATATCATTGATTTTTTTCAAGTTGCCAGCATCAACGTCAGGTTCAGAATTGCCTTGACTTTATTTAATGTTAAGATGTGCTTCATCACCTTTTTCATGGACATTAGGATTTAAACTTGCTTGTGTTATATTCATACTTCATGATTTTCTAAAGCTCTGAGCATAAGTTAGAGGCTTGAACAACAACACGGACACAACCTCTAAATTAATAACTAAAAAACTATAATTAATAACTAAAACCATAAATTAACAATTTTTTAAATTTAAAATTTATAAAAAACGCAGGATAATTGAAATTGGAAGTTGAACCTATGGAAAACCGTTATGGCAGATGCCAAACTCCCTAACTAATTCTCTTGTTAAGTTGTTCCTTAAATAAGGTTCACAAGCATCTTCCAACTCCAAGTATACAATCCGCTCCCCATGCTGAACAGGATACAATTATACAAGAGAAATCTTAACTCCACCTTTTTAGTACTTGCCTCTTCAAATAATTTGCAATGAACATACTTGATTGAAGGCAACTACAAATGAAGCAATGATATTATTGAGGTCAGTAGAAAGGGTAGAAAAATAATGAAAAGGAAGAAAAAAAGGAGAAAACAATTAAAATCCAGGGAGTTTATATAAGATCTATACCACATGGTAATCATAAATTAAAAAAAAAGATTTGTACTAAGAACTTCCTTAATTGAAAAAAAACTCCATTACATGGTAAAAAGAACTGAAATCATATGCTAAGAATGTGTACTAAATTTATGTTGTCCTTTAAGTGCAGAAATATGATACAACATCATATCGTGTGGCCTGCAGAAATACAAAGAGGAAACGATCATAACTTGTTCTTTAATTGATCTATCATTCTAAAATGAAAATAGAAGGAATGGGAATAAGGGGATATAACAGAAACAAAGGGAAGAAGGGAGCAAGATTACAACCTTCTTTTGCTTCTTCTGTTAATAAAGCCTAGTCCTGATGAGGCCCTTCATTTCTGATCTCTTTTCCTTCCTCAGACTACTCCGATCACCCACCAACTAAGACAAAAAAAAGAAAGAAAGAAAGAAAGAACAGAGAAGATTCATTAGTTCTATAAACTTTCATTAAATGGCGATTTACAGCAACCACAACTCTTAACATTTTTTTGGTATCAGGGCTGAATGGTAGTATAGTTTTTCCCCATATGCCGCTGTTTGAAATATAGAAGTAATATTCAAAGGATTCGAATGATTTTGCATATTAATTCAAATGTACACAAAGTATAAATGATGCTCCTATTTTCCTTATTAGTCATGGCATGGTTTTTAATTATGTAAAGCATATATAGCTTCCTAACATCAATAAGATCTACATGTCAATGCATCACACACCCTACACATCAAAGTAAGGAGTGAATGACAATTCAAATGCAACGTTTCTACTTTAGGTAACAGTGGTGTAAAAGCAAAGATTCACAAATACAAACCTAAGTGTTTTTGCTTCACAATCCAACAAAATAAATCTAGCATGTCCAAATAAAAGGATAAACGACTTCCCCCTCATTTGATTTTATGTTGCTTTAGCATCCTACAAAAAATATCCAACCTGAATCAATCGAAAGGTAGCAAGCATTCCCTTCTTCTAACTGCGACAAAGTCTTCCAGGCTCTTCAGAATGATCGAAAGCCCATCCATGGCTAGCAATTTACAAAACATAAATAAGGGAATCAATTGGAAGGTAATGCCTCAAACAGGGGCACAATGACAATTGCGAAAATAAGAGCCATAACAAAACCCACCTGTCTTTTAGCTGATTGATCCACTAAAGGTGCATATTCATGAAGTCAAGGTACATTTGCAGTAAAGTCCTTATTACTGCTTTAGGAACGGCTTGCATGTATGAGGAGATAAACAAAGACGAATCTCAAAACATGTTTCAAAAGTGTATGATGAAGAAAGAGGAAACCTTCGAGGCTGAGTTTTGTGGTTAATGGAATAGTTTAAAAAGGCATGCCAGTTCAAAAATTTGGAAGGGAGTTTTGGAAGAAGGTTTCTTGAATTTGAATTGGATTCCAACTATGCATACTGACATTTTGGACGGCTACCAGCTCAGCACAGAACCCAGTTTTGTTTTTTAAGGCAAGCCGAATCACTATTGTGAACAATGATTATAAAGAGGAGCCATAGTGAGCCAGTTGTGAGCAATCAGCTTTGGTGGATTTGTATTAGGGGATATATAGATTATGGCACTTCAAGTAGTTTCTGACGAGCATCCCTACCAATAGACAATATAGGGTGTTACTTCTAGTTGTAGAACAAAATGAAGATAGAATTCAAGGATGTTATTAAAAGAAAATATTGATGAAGTCTAACTTCATGAAATTGAATATGTTCGATGCTTGCTTTATAGAGTTCCTAATTTTTAAATCTTTTGATACGCACTCATTCTTAAGTTTTGGTATAAGAGCCAGCATGAGTTTGAATATCATTTCCATTAAAAGCTTCCAGGACAAACCATCATTGAGAAGGAGGGAAGGATACATCCCGAGATTAAGAAGGTTGTGGAATGGCTTTAGCCTAGTGAACCACAAAGTCATACGAGACTAGTGGACCTATGTCTGAGACTTGGTATCAGAGCTAGCAGGTGCTAGAATCTCACATTTATAAAAATGTTTGAGGATGTCAATCCTTTAAGAAGGAAGGAATGGTACATCCCAAGCCAGGGAGGGAGTATGATTTGAATTCGGTCTGATGGACCACGATGTTGTAGGAGTCTAGCAGACCCATGTCTGATAATTACATGTTATTTTGAGCATCCAAATCTCTGTTGATTTTTTTATCCTTGATATTCTTTTTATTTGAGAATCAATGTTAATTGATATTTTTCCTTTTAGTGGAAGACTGAAAAAATAACAAGACAAAACATATTTTCCCCTTTAGATAACTTTGAATCAATATTAGAAATAGAAGATAACAATTGTCTTCCTTAAAAGGGTAGATCATCTTGCTTACACTCCTAAGTGGTTTCTATTGATACGTATCACTATGGTGATGCCAGAATGGAACCCATGCAGAAGTTTAAATTCAGGCCCTTCAACAAGTTTCTAACGAGCATCCATACCAATAGACCCTATAAGGTGTGACTTCCAGTTGTAAAAGAAAATGAAGATAGAATTCAAGGATGTTATTAGGAGAAAATTTTGATAAAGTCTTATCACTTTGCCAAATTGATTATGTTTGATGCTTGCTTCATCTTCTAGGTCCAAATTTTTAAATTTTTTCATGCTCGTTCATTCTTAATTTTTTATATATAAGCCAGCATGTGTTTGAATATCATTTCCATTAAAAGGTTTGAGTACAAATCACTATTGAGAAGGAGGGAGGCATACATCCCAGGATTAACAAGGGTGTGGAATGGCTTTTGCCTGGTGAACCACGAAGTCATATGAGAATAGTGGACTTGTGTCTGGAACTTTGCATCAAAAGTTTGGTATCAGAGCTAGCAGGTGTTAGAATCTCACTTCTATAAAAATGTTTGAAGATGACCCTCCTTTAAGAGGAAGGGAATGGTGCATCCCAAGCCTGGGAAGGGGTGTGATTTGAATTCTCTCTGATGGACCATGATGTTGTAGGAGAATAGGGGACCCGTATCTGATAAATACATGTTATTTTGAGCTTCCTAATTGCTGTTGACTTTTTTTATATTTGATATTCTATTTAATTGAGAATCAATGTTAAGTGATCTTTCCTTTTAGTAGAAGATTGAAAAATTAACAAGACAAAGCATGTTTCCGCCTTTAGATAACTTTGAATCAATATTAGATATAGAAAACAAAAATTGTCTTCCTTTACAATGAGTAATATCATCTATAATGTGCCAGAAAAACTTAGAAGTGTAGATTATCTTGCTTACACTGATAAATAATTTCTATTGCTACGTATCACTATGGTGATGCCAAAATGGAAGCCATGCAGAAGTTTAAATTCTTGCACTTCAACAAGTTTCTGACGGGCATCCCTATCAATAGACCATATGAGGTGTGACTTTAAGTTGTAGAAGAAAGTGAAGATACAATTAGAAGATGTTATTCAGAGAAAACATTGTTAAAGTCTTATAACTTTGCCAAATTGATTATGTTTGATACTGGCTTCATCCTCTAGTTCCTAATTTCTAAATTTTTTTATGCAAGGAAAGGTACATCTCAAGCCTTGGAGGGGGTATGATTTGAATTCAATTTGATGGACCATGGAGTCGTAGGAGACAAATGGACCCATGTCTGATAAATACATGTTAATTTAAGCTTCCTAATCACTACTGAGTTTTTATACCTGATATTCTATTTATTTGAGATCAAATGTTAATTGCTAATTTCCCTTTCAGTGAAAGATTGAAAAAATAACAAGACAAAGCCTGGGAGGGGGTGTGATTTGAATTCATCACTTTGATGGACCACAATGTTGCAGGAGAATAGGGGACCAATGTCTGAAAAATACATGCTATTTTGAGCTTCTAAATCACTATTTATTTTTTTATATTTGATATTCTATTTATTTGACAATCAATGTTAAGTGATATCTTTCCTTTTAGTGGAAGATTGAAAACATAACAAGACAAAGCATGTTTCCCCCTTTAGATAACTTTGAATCAATATTAGATATAGAAGACAACAATTGTCTTCCGTTTGCAATGAGTAGTATCATCTATAATGTGATAGAAAAACTTGGAAGGGTAGATCACCTTGCCTTCACTCCTAAATGATTTCTATTGGTATGGATCACTATGCTGATGCCTGAATGGAACCCAAGCAGAAGATCAAATTCTGGCACATCACAAAGTTTTTGAAGGGCCTCCCTACCAATATACCATATGAGGTGTTACTTCCAGTTGTAGAAGAAAATGAAGATATAATTGGGCGAATTTATAAGGAGAAAATATTGATGAAGTCTTATAAATTTGCCAAATTGATTATGTTGGATGCTTGCTTCATCCTTTAGTTCTTAGTTTCTAAATTTTTTTATTAAAGGAAAGGTACATCTCAAGCCTGAGAGGGGGTGTGATTTGATTTCAGTCTATTGTTAGACTACTCAGGAATCGATAAAGCAATGGTCAAGAACAAGAGGATGACATTATCCATGCCTCATCCTTAACCGATATACATGTGATAAAAGCGACGTGACATGGTTGTATGACAGGTTGCATTGTGTTAACTATCCTCATATGAATCGGGTAGTCGTAATGTCTTGCTAGAGGCCGCTTGCGACTTGTAAGTTAATACAGTTATTGGCCCCTAATCCACTTGAATTCATGGCATGGTCCTACTTCCAACTTCATATGGGTCTACAGGGTCGCACACAAAAATGGCCCAACACGATATAATGTTTAATTTAGGGTTGACGAATTTTATATATATATATATATGTAATCTAAAAATTTGTTAATAATATTATATAGATATGTATTTTTGAAATACATATTATATATATATATATGTATATATATTATATGATATTATTATATTGTGTTAGTTTTAAATTTAATTTATTAAGATATATTAAATTTAATAACTAACATGATAGAGATATAGTATATTAGATTTAATTTATGAAGATAAATTAAATCTAATGGCTATTTATTTGGATTAAATAAATTGGTTATATTAAAATTGTTAGACATATTTAATTTAAACTGAATTTATTTAATTAGCTCATCAAGATAATAAATTATTAATTAATTTCAAAATTAATAAGGATTAATTTTAAAATTCAAATATAGCCCTCATAGGCTATAAACTTGATAGAGCAGATAGACTCATACACGCATGAGAATTCAGAGCCGCAAGGGAAACCCTATGAGATATTGGAGGCGCTAGCACGTGGTCTCTATTGGAGAGCATTTGTGTGGATACCGGTAGAGGGAGTGGACCTAACGTGTTGGCTCCTAGAGATCGAAAACCATAAGTTAAAAAAAAGGTATGAGTTCTTTCTAACCCGATTTAAATGCCGTTGATAGATCCTCGATTAGGATCGGTGAAATTTTTATAATTCTTGTGCTGTACCTGCCGATCCTAACAATGGCATCAGAGCCAGATCAATTGTGCATTTAAATTGAGTTTATGTTCTTATACATGTGATATATATAGGATATATGTGTGTGTTTATAAGATAACATCCGACTATGTTAATTCGAAAAAGGAATATATTCAACGTCATTATGTGTTTTCGAATAATACTGTATGTTTATGCGATCTGATGAGATTGTTTCAATTACATGTGATCTGTTTATGTTTCAATTCTTCCACTGGCATCACGATTTTTGTTCTGGATTGGATTCGAAGTAGAATTCATCGTTTAGGTATAAAAGACAACAATTGTCTTCCTTTAAAATGAGTAGTATCATTTATAAAGTGCCAAAAAAACTTAGAAGTGTAGTTCATCTTGCCTACACTCCTAAATGATTTTTATTGGTACATATCACTATGGTGATGCAAGAATGGAACACATGCAGAAGTTTAAATTCTAGCACTTCAAGAAGTTTCTGACGGGCCTCCATACAAATATACCATATGTGGTGTTACTTCTAGTTGTAGAAGAAAACGATGATAGAACTGGACAACTTTATTAGGAGAAAATATTGATGAAGTGTTATAACTTTGCTAAATTGATTATGTATGATGCTTGCTTTATCCTCTAGTTTCAAATTTTTAAATTTTTTGTTGTGCATTCATTCTTAAGTTTTTGTATTTTAGCCAACACGAGTTTGAATATCATTTCAATTAAAAGGTTCGAGTCAAAGTACCATTGAGAAGGAGGGATGGATACATCCCGAGATTAGGAATTTTGTGGAATAGCTTTAGCCTAGTAAACCACGAAGTCATACGAGACTAGTGAACCAGTGTCTGAAACTTGGTATCAAAATTTTTGTATCTGAGCTAGCAGGTGTTAGAATCTCACTTCCATAAAAATATTTAAGGATGACAATGTATTAAGGGGCAGGAAATGGTACATCCCAAGTCTAGGAGGGGTATGCTTTAAATTCGGTCTGATTGACCATAATGTCTTAGGAAACTAGCGAACCCGTGTATGATAATTACATGTTATTTTGATCTTCCTAATCGCTGTCGATTTTTTTATATTTGATATTTTATTTATTTGAGAATCAATATTAAGTGACATCTTTCCTTTTAGTGGAAGATTTAAAACATAACAAGATAAAGTGTCACATCCCTCCTTCAGCCAACCAGGCCTACCGCACCACTGGACCGCAGCCCAGGGAGTGGACGAGATGCTGGACCCACCGCAGCGGCGTCCATTGGGCCCACCGCAGCGCGGCCCAAGACTCACAAGGAAATATCTCCTCCCCCCTGGAGGATTTCTCTCGCCTCCCCACGTCTCGAACCCTTACCCTGGGGGTAAGTATAAGAGTTTGGCGAGAGGTGGTACCATTGAGCTAGCTAGCCCAATGGTACCACCTCTCGCCAAACTCTTATACTTACCCCCAGGGTAAGGGTTCGAGACGTGGGGAGGCGAGAGAAATCCTCCAGGGGGGAGGAGATATTTCCTTGTGAGTCTTGGGCCGCGCTGCGGTGGGCCCAATGGACGCCGCTGCGGTGGGTCCAGCATCTCGTCCACTCCCTGGGCTGCGGTCCAGTGGTGCGGTAGGCCTGGTTGGCTGAAGGAGGGATGTGACATAAAGCATGTTTCCCCTTTTCGATAACTTTGAATCACTATTAGATATAGAAGACAATAATTGTCTTCTTTTACAATGAGTAGTATCATCTATATTGTGCCAAATAAACTTAGAACTGTAGATCATCTTGCTTACACTCCAAAATGATTTCTATTGATATGTATCACTATAGTGATGCCAGAATGGAACCCATGCAGAAGTTTAAATTCTGGCACTTCAAGAAGTTTCTGAAGGGCCTCCGTACCAATATACCATATGAGGTGTTACTTCCAGTTGTAGAAGAAAACAAAGATAGAATTGGACAACTTTATTAGGAGAAAATATTGATGAAGTGTTATAACTTTGCCAAATTCATTAAGTTTGATGCTTGCTTCATCCTTTAGTTCCTAATTTCTACATTTTTTGATATGTGTTCATTCTTAAGTTTTGTATTTGAGCCAGCACGAGTTTTTGTATCATTTCCATTAAAAGGTTTGAGAACATACACTATTGAGAAGGAGGGAGGGATACATCCCGGGATTAGGAAGAGTGTGGAATGGCTTTAGCCTGGTGAACCACGAAGTCATACGAGACTAGTGCACCTGTGTATGAGACTTTGTATCAAAAGTTTGGTATCAGAGCTAGCAAGTGTTAGAATCTCACTTTTATAAAAATGTTTGAGGATGACCATCTATTAACAGGTAGGGAATGGTACATCCTAAGTCTAGGAGGGGTTTGCTTTAAATTCATCTGATTGACCATGATGTCATAGAAGACCAGCAGGCCCATGTCTGATTATTTCATGTTATTTTAAGCTTCCTAGTCTCTGTTGATTTTTTTATACTTGATATTCTATTTATTTGAGAATCATTGTTAAGTGATATGTTTCCTTTTAGTGGAAGATTTAAAAAATAACAAGCAAAGCATGTTTCCCCCTTTAGAAAACTTTGAATCGATATTAGATATAAAAGACAACAATTGTCTTCCTTTACAATGAGTAGTATCATCTATAATGTGCCAAAAAAACTTAGAAGGGTAGATCATCTTGCCTATACTCCTAAATGATCTCTATTGGTACGTATCACTATGGTGATGCCAGAATGGAACCCAACGACAAGAAAATGAAGATAGAATTGGAGGATGTTATTAGGAGAAAATATTTATATAGTCTTATAACTTTGCCAAATTAATTATGTTTGATGCTTGCTTCATCCTCTAGTTCTTAATTTCTTAATTTTTTGATGCAAGGAAAGGTACATCTCAAGCTTGGGAAGGTGGTGTGATTTGAATTCAGTTTGATGGACCACGAAGTGATAGGAGACTCGGGGACCCATGTCTGATAAATACATGTTATTTTGAGCTTCCTAATCATTGTTGATTCTTTATTGTTGATATTCTTTTTATTTGAGATCGAATGTTAATTGTTGGTTTCCCTATTAGTGAAAGATTGACAAAATAACAAGACAAAGCATGTTTCCCCCTCTAGATAATTTTGAATCAACAACACAAAAAGAAGACAACAATAGCCTTCATTTACAATGAGTAGTATCATCTATAAAGTGCCAAAAAAAACTTAGAAGGGCATATCATCTTGCCTACACTCCTAAATGATTTCTATTGGTATGTATCACTATGGTGATGCCAGAATGGAACCCATGTAGTAGTTTAAAATCAGGCACTTCAACAAATTTCTGATGAGCATCCCTACCAAAAGACCATATGAGGTGTGACTTCCAGTTGTAGAAATTCGAGGATGTTATTTGGAGAAAATATTAATGAAGTCTCATAACTTTGTCAAATTGATTATGTTTGATGCTTGCTTCATCATCTGGTTCCTAATTTCTAAATTTTTTTATGCCCGTTCATTCTTAAGTTTTAGTGTCAAAGCCAGCACGAGTTTGAATATCATCTTGATAAAACGGCTTGAGCACAATTCACTATCAAGAAGGAGGAAATGATACATCCCGAGATTAGGAAGGGTGTGGAATGGCATTAGCCTAGATGACCACGAAGTCGTACAAGATAGGTGGACCTAAGTCTAAGACTTGGTATCAAAAGTTGGGTATCAGAGCCAGCAGGTGTTAGAATCTCACTTCTATAAAAATGTTTCAAGATGACCCTCCTTTAAGAGGTAAGGAATGGTACATCCCAAGCCTGGGAGGAGTTTTGATTTGAATTCACTCTGATGGACCATGATGTCGTAGGGGACTAGCAGACCCGTGTTTGATAAATACATATTATTTTGACCTTCCTAATCGCTTTTGATTTTTTTATACTTGATATTCTATTTACTTGAGAATCAATGTTAAGTGATGTTTTTCCTTTTTGTGGAAGTTTGAAAACATAATAAGACAAACAATGTTTCCCCCTTTACATAACCTTGAATCAATATTAGTATAGAAGACAATAATTGAATTCATTTATAATGATTAGTATCATCTATAATGTACCCGAGAAACTTAGATGCGTAGATCATCTTTCCTACGCTCCTAAATTATTTCTATTTGTATGTCTCACTATGGTGTTGCCAGAATGAAACCCATGCAAAACATTAAATTCTAGTACTTCAATATATTTCTAATGAGCATCCCTACCAATAGACCGTATGAGGTTGTACTTTAAGTTATAAAAGAAAATGAAGATAGAATTTGAGGATGTTATTAGGAGAAAATATTGATGAAGTCATATAACTTTTCCAAATAGATTTCCCTTGATGATTGCTTCATCCTCTAGTTTCTAATTTTTAAATTTTTTGATTCACATTTATTCTTAAATTTTAGTGTTTGAGCCAGCAAGATTTTAAAAATCATTTCGATTAAAACGTTTGAGGACAAACCACTATTAAGAAGGAGGGAAGGATGCACCCCGGGATTAGGAAGGATATGTAATGGCATTAGCCTCAAGGACCACAAAATCGTACGAGACTAGTAAACCTTTGTCAAAGGTTTGGAATGAAAAGTTTGGTATTAGAGCTAGCAGGTCTTAGAGTCTCACTTCCATAAAAATGTTTGAAGATGACCCTCCTTTAAGAGGTAGGGACAAAGCCTGGGAGGGGGTATGATTTGAATTCGCTTTGATGGACCATGATGTCGTAGGAGACTAGCGGACCCGTGTCTGATAAATACATATTATTTTGAGCTTCCTAATCATTGTTGATTTTTTTATGCTTGATATTGTATTTATTTGAGAATCAATGTTAAGTGATATTTTTCCTTTTTGTGGAAGATTGGAAAAATAACAACACAAAGCATGTTTTAGATAACTTTGAATCAATATTAGATATAGAAGACAACAATTGTCTTCCTTTATAATGAGTAGTATCATATATAATGTGCTAGAAAAACTTAGAAGGGTAGATCATCTTGCCTACCCTCCTAAATGATTTCTATTGGTCGCATAACTATGGTGATGCCAGAATGGAACCCATGCAAAAGTTTAAATTCTGACACTTCAACAAGTTTTTGATGAGCATCCTTACCAATAGACCGTATGATGTCTTACTTCCAGTTGCAGAAGAAAATGAAGATAGAATTCAAGGATGTTAGCAAGAGAAAATATTGATGAAGTTTTCTAGCTTTGCCAAATTGATTTCTCTTGATACTTGCTTCATCCTTTAATTCCTAATTTTTTACTTTTTGATATGCATTTCACTTGAGTTTTGGTGTTAGAGCCAGCATGAGTTTGAATATCATTTCTATCAAAAGGTTCGAGGACAAATCACTATTGAGAAGGAAGGATGAATACATCCTGAGATGATGAAGGTATAGAATGGCATTTGTAATATACCAAAAAGTGATTAAGGGCTTCTGACTTCAAAAGTAAATGTAATTATTGTTGAATAAACACTTTTGGAGAATGTCTTATGGGAATTTTGTGGTTTTAGTGATTCCTATGGTTTCCTTGTGAAAAATTGTGTGGGAATAGGTTTGATTGTTGATTTTGGAGCCATTGGACACATTGTTGAAAATTTGAAAAACTGTTAAGTGTAATTCTGTACAGGACAGTCGGTTTGTATGGAATTTTGAAAGGGCAAATTGTGTCTAAAAATTCTGAAACTTTCCATTTTTATATTTCACACCTGAAGCTTTAAAATGGACATATAATTTATGCCATTTCGTTTTGTGAGCTAGAAGATATGACTGTCCAAAGCTTGGGATGGAAACTTAACTCTGTTTTGGGGCAGCGATGATTTTTATACAATTCTAAACTTTTGTGGTAATTTTGGGTAATGACCCATATTTTTCCTATAAATAGGACTTAAATACCTTTCATTTGGCTTTGGAATCATCTAATTTTGATTTTTCTAGAATTCGTTATGAATTTTCAAAGTTTGGGTAGAAAATCTGCAAAAAAATCTGAAAATGTCAATTTTGGAATTATGACATCATCATAAGGGAATAATGACATAAGAATAATATAACATATCATCTTCTTCCTCCAAGCTTCAAAACTGTCAGTTTATTCAGCTGAACAAGAGAAAAAACGTTTGAGATTTCTAGAGAGATCGAGAAAGGAGTAGAAAACTCACATAGTAAGCCGATTTCTCCGATGATCTAGCTTCTAATGCGTATAACTCCAATCCTAAACTGCTCCTTTATGTTCTTTAAGGTTTGGAAGCTCCTCCTTTGGTGTTAAAAAAGCTAGGGTTTCAGCTAAGACAAGGAAAAGCTAGTCGGGGCTTGAGGTAACTTCCAAACTCTTGTATATTTACTGTTCTAGATGTTGTGGACAATTTAATCGGTGAAATTTTACGTGATTGTCATTGGTTTCAAAAATGAAAAATGGGTGTGTGGGGTTGTTATACTGCCCAAATTGGTACTAAATGGTAGTTGTAACCTAATGGAATAGTCAAGAAAATGGTTAAGAGTGGAAAGTAACGCGTTTACAGAACTGAAATCGTAAAACCACAATTTTCTCCAGTGAGCTCATATATTTTGGCAAGCTCTAAAAATGGGTCTTAGAGTTGGATTTTCAATGATTTGATGGTTCCATTGAGTTCATGAGTGAACATTAGGTAGGGTTACAGTTGGTCACTTTTTCAGAAAAGGTAAAAAAAGCATAATTATGAAAATGCCCCTGAAACCCTTGAAATAGGGCTGCCAATGTTAAATTTGTAATTTGACATTGAATTTTATAATTCCAATTCTAGAAATAGATTCCTTGGGCGGAAATATGTTAGGATAGCCCAGATTAGAATTTCAGGAAAAGTGCAACCGGACCGGGTATGGTGAGCCTGGGCTAAGTCCCTGGGGCAATTTTATAAATTTTCATTATAGACTCATATAACCCTCAGAAACACTATGGAAGTGTCTAAATGGTGCATTTGGAATTGTAGGATTCAAAATTTTCCCTGATCGTAAACAACCTGTGCCAGAGCACGTTCAAAAAGAACTAGGTAGTGACTCTTCTCTTATGCTATGTGTAAAGTATTGTATGTATGTTTTTTATGCATTATGATACATTGTGATGCTTTGAGATCGTAGCAAAAGCTGACGCATAGTATTCGAATCTATGAGTATTGTTGTATGTTGCGTGAGCCATATATCATTGTAATGTTGCTTAACATGATCAAATATGCTATGCGTTTATACACTGTATGAGTGATTTGTTACTACAGAGATTCTTTTGAATCTCATTCTTTCCATTGACTAACATTTCAAACTAGGCAAGTGGCTCCAAGGAGAAAAGAACCACTAGGAGCGGCTAGGATCTTGTAGAGATGTGTTGTTAGGTTGTTGGTTATCTATTTTAGACTCGGTATTACTGTTTATTTTTGAATTGTAGATATTACGTTGATGTTGGTCATGTAATCCCCGAGTTGGAACTTACAGTCCTTAGTTTATACATGTATGAAACCCGGGAGTTGTCGGGAATTTGGCTATGCACTCTAATATGTATGAATGTTATTGAACTGCATAGAGTAATTAGATTCGGAAGATGAATCTAAGACCATGTTAAATGAATTTTAGAAAAGAGATTTGAGAAAAATGTATCTGTCGATCTCTAATTCCTTTAAATTACGCATTTTTTAATCTTAATTATGGTTATCAAGGTAGGGAATTACATTTGTGGTATTAGAGCTGTAGTTCCAGGCAAGGGTAGAGTTTGCTAGGATAGATCCCTTAGTTGGCTTTAGAGATAGAAGATCATCTGTGGATAATTGTTGTGTATGCACATGTATGTTCCATTGATATGGATATATATATGAGACTTGTGAATATATGTGCATACTATCTCTGTTATATTAATAGGGTATATGGTATTCTTCTCTGTGCAAAGGGAGATTTGTGAAACTTTGAGTATTATACCCGTGGTAAATGAATTCCCTGAGGTATTTTTGGATGATCTTAGCATATTACCTCCAGAAAGGGAAGTTCAATTTCTCATTGACATTGTGCCTGGAGCTGGTTCTATATCTAGGGCCCTATACCATATGACCCCAAACGAAATGGCGGAGTTAAAGAAACAAATAGAAGACTTGCTGGAGAAAGGGTTTATTAGACCCAGTATGTCACCTTGGGGAGCTCCAGTGTTGTTTGTGAAAAAGGAAGACGGGAGTCTTCGTCTATGTATCGATTATAGAGAACTAAATAAGATTACTATCAAGAACAAGTACCCTCTTCCCCGAATCGATGACCTTTTAGATCAAGTATCCGGTTCGTGTGTATTTCTCAAAAATTGATCTAAGGTCAGGGTATCATCAGCTGCGAGTGAAAGTAGAAGATGTTCCAAAGACTACTTTTCAGACCAGGTATGGTCATTATGAGTTCTTGGTAATGCCATTTGGGCTAAACAATGCACCTGCGGTTTTCATGGATTACATGAACCGTATCTTTCGACAATATCTGGATCAATTCGTTGTGGTATTCATTGATGATATTCTGATATACTCTAAGAGTAGAGAAGAGCATAAGCATCGTTTGAGAATTGTATTGAATACATTGTGTGAGAAACAACTCTATGCCAAATTGAGTAAATGTGAGTTTTAGCTATCGAAATTAAAATTCCTTGGCCATGTTATCTCGTAATGACATAAGGATAATATAACATATCATGTTCTTCCTCCAAGCTTCAAAACCGTTAGTTTATTCAGCTGAACAAGAGAAAAAACGTTTAAGATTTCTAGAGAGAGAAAGGAGAAGAGACCTCACAAGGTAAGCTGATTTTTTCGATGATCTAGCTCCTAACGCGTATAACCCTGATCCTAAACTACTCCTTTATGTTCTTTAAGGTTTGGAAGCTCCTCATTTGGTGTTAAAATAGCAAGGGTTTTAGCCAAGACAAGGAAAAGCTAGTGGGGGCTTGAGGTAACTTCCAAACTCTTGTATATTGGCTGTTCTGGATGTTGTGGACAATTAAATCGGTGAACTTTTGCCGGATTTTCATTGGTTTCAAAAATGGAAAATGGGTATGTGGGGCTGTTATGCTGCCCAAATTGGTACTGAATGGTAGTTGTAGCCTAATGGAATAGTCAATAAAGTGGTTAGGAGTAGTAAGGAACGCATTTACAGAGCCGAAATCATACAACCCTGATTTTCTCCAGTGAGCTCATAAATTTTGGCCAGCTCTAGAAATGGGTCTTAGAGTTGGATTTTCAATGATTTTATGGTTCTATTGAGTTCAGGAGTGAAAATTATATGGGGTTACAGTTGGTCGCTTTTTCAAAAAAAGCCAAAAAAGCATAATTACAAAAATGCCCCTAAAACCCTTGAAGTAGGGCTGCCAAGGGTACATTTTTAATTTGACATTGCGTTTGATAATTCCAAGTTTTGAAATGGATCCTTGGGTGGAAATATGTTAGGATAGCCTCGATTAGAATTTCGGGAAAAGTGCAACCGGATCGGGTATGCGGGGCCGGGCCGGGTCTTTTGGGGCAATTTCATAAATTTTAATTATAAACTCATATAACCCTCAGAAACACTATAGAAGTGTCTAAATGGTGTATTTGGAATTGTAGGATTCGACATTTGCCCTGATCGTAAACGACCTGTGCTAGAGCATGTTCGAAAAGAACCAGGTAGTGACTATTCTCTTATGATATGTGTAAAGTATTGTATGTATGTTTGTCATGCATTGTAATACATTGTGATGCTTTAAGATCGTAGGGAAAGCTGACGCATAGTGATTACAACGCAAGCTGTTGCATTGAGATTGCAGTGAAAGATGACGCATAGTGTTACAGCCATGAGTGAAGTCGTGTGTGCGTGAGCCATATATCATTGTGATATTGCTTAACATGATCATATATGCTATGCGTTTATACAATGTATGAGTGATTTGTTACTACAGAGATTCTTTTGAATATCATTCTTTCGATTGACTAACGTTTAAGACAGGGCAAGTGGCTCTAGGGAGAAACGAACCACCAGGAGCGGGTAGGATCGTGTAGAGATGTGTTGTTAGGTTGTTGGTTATCTATTTTGGACTTAGGATTACTGTTTATTTTTGAATTGTAGATATTACATTGATGTTGGTCATGTAATCCCCTAGTTGGAACTTACAACCCTTAGTGTATACATGTATGAACCGCGGAGTTGCCAGGAATTTGGCTATGCACTATGATATGTATAAATGTGATTGAACTGTGCATTGTAATTAGATTCGGAAGATGAATCTAAGACCATGTTGAACGAATTTTAGAAAAGAGATTTGAGAAAAATGTTACCGTCGGTCTCTAATTCCTTTAAATTACGCATTTTTGAATCTTAATTACGGTTATCAAGGTAGGGGATTACAGCATTAGCCTCTAAGACCATGAAGTACATGAGACTAGTGGACATGTGTCTGAGACTTGGTATCAAAAGGTTGGTACTAGAGCTAGCATGTGTTTGAATCTCACTTCCATAAAATAATGGTTTAAAGATGACCCTCCTTTAACAGGAAGAGAATGGTACATCCTAAGCCTGGGAAGTGGTGTGATTTGAATTCGGTCTAATGGACAATGATGTCGTAGGAGACCATTGGACCCGTGTCTGATAATTACATGTTATTTTAAGCTTCCAAATCTTTGTTGATTATTTTATACTCATATTTTATTTATTTGATAATCAATGTTAATTTATCTTTTTTCTTTCCTATAAGATTGAAAAAAAACAAGACAAAACATGTTTCCCCCTTTAGATAACTTGGAATCAATATTAGAAATAGAAGACAACAATTGTCTTCCATAATAAATGCATAGTATCATCTATAATGTGTTAGAAAAACTTAGAGGTGTAGATTATCTTGCCTATACTCCTAAATGATTTTTATTCGTACGTGTCACTATCAAGTTGCCAGAATGGAACACATTCAGAAGTTTAAATTCAGGCACTTCAAGAAGTTTCTAACGAGCATCCCTACCAATAGATCGTATGAGGTATTACTACTAGTTGTAGAAAAAAATGAAGATAGAATTCGAGGAAGTTATTAGGAGAAATATTGCTGATGTCTTATAACTTTACAAAATTGATTCTTTTTTATGCTTGCTTCATCCTCGAGTTCCTAATTTTTAAATGTTTTGATGCACGGTCATTTTTAAGTTTTGGTGTTAGAGCCAAAATGAGTTTGAATCTCATTTCCATCAAATGGTTTGACCATCATCGAGAAGGAGGGAAGGATACATCCCAGGATTAAGAAGGGTGTGGAATGGTATTAGCCTAATAAAGCATGAAGTCGTACAAGACTAGTGGACCTATGTCTGAGACTTGTTATCAAAAGTTTGGTATCAAAGTTAGCATGTGTTAGAATCGCACTTCCATAAAAACGTTTGAGGATGATCGTCCTTTAAGAAGGAGAGAATGGTGCATGCTATGCCTAGGAGGTGGTGTGATTTGAAATCAGTCTTATGGACCATGATGTCGTAAGAGACAAGGGGACCCATATCTGATAATTACATGTTATTTTAAGCTGCCTAATCTGTGTTGATTTTTTTTATTATTGATATTCTATTTATTTGAAAATAAATGTTAATTGATATATTTCCTTTTAGTGGAAGATTGAAAAAATAACAAGACAAAACGTGTTTGCCCCATTAGATAAATTTGAATCAATATTAGAAATAGAAGACAACAATTGTGTTCCTTTACAATGAGTAGTATCATCTATAATGTGCCAGAAAAACTTAGAAGGGTAGATCATCTTGCCTATACTCCTAAATGATTTCTATTGGTACGTATCACTATGGTGATGCCAGAATGGAACCCAATGAGAAGTTTAAATTTTGGCACTTTAACAAGTTTCTGACGAGCATCCCTACCAATAGACTGTATGAGATGTTACTTCAAGTTGTAGAAGAAAATAAAGATAGAATTTGAGGATATTATTAGGAGAAAATATTGCTAAAGTTTAATAACTTTACAAAATTATTATGTTTGATGCTTGCTTCTTCCTTGAGTTCCTAATTTTTAAATTTTTTGATGCACGTTCATTCTTAAGCTTTAGTCTCAGAGCTAGATTAAGTTTTAATATCATTTCCATCAAAAGGTTTAAGGACAAACCACCATCGAGAAGGAGGGAAGGATACATCCTAGGATAAGGAAGGGCGTGGAATGGCTTTAGACTGGTGGACCATGAAGTCTTATGAGACTAGTGTTTTATGTCTATCAAAAGTTTGGTATCGGAGCTAACACGTGTTAGAATTTCACTTCCATCAAAAGGTTTGAGGATGACCCTCCTTTAAGAGGGAGAGAATGGCACATCCCAGGCCTAGAAGAGGGTGTGATTTGAATTTGGTTTGATGGACCACGATGTCGTAGGAGACTAGCTGACCTGTTTCTGATAAATACATATTATTTTGAGCTTCCTAATCGCTATTGATTTTTTTATGCTTGATATTGTATTTATTTGAGAATCAATGTTAAGTGATATTTTTCCTTTTTGTGGAAGATTGGAAAAATAACAACACAAAGCATGTTTCCCCCTTTAGATAACTTTGAATCAATATTAGATATATAAGACAACAATTGTCTTCCTTTACAATGAGTAGTATCATCTATAATGTGCCAGAAAAACTTATAAGGGTAGATCATCTTGCCTACACTCCTAAATGATTTCTATGGGTACATATCACTATGGTGATGCTAGATTGGAACCCATGCAAAAGTTTAAATTCTGGTACTTCAAAAAGTTTCTGACGAGGATCCCTACCTGTAAACTATACAAGGTGTTGCTTGCAATTGTAAAATGAAGATAGAATTCGAGGATGTTGTTTGGCAAACATATTGATGGTGTCTAATAATTTATATAATATGATAATATTTTAATTTATTAAAATAAAAAATATATACCAAAAATAATTTAATATTAAAAAATATCTTTATAAAAATAAAAATTATAATATAAATAGAATAATAAGATAAATGAATAAAAATTATTATTTTTATTGAAATTACAACATATTTAATTGTTATATTATATATTTATTACAAATTAAATTAAAAAATATAAAATTTTTCAATTTTTATATAAAGAATGTACGTGTTGTTAATAAATATTTGATTAAGTAAAAAATTAAAATCAAATCTTTAATAATATGTATGTATGTACAAATGTTATATATATATAATATTATATTATATTTTCTTTTGTAAATTAAACTATTATGTGAGTGCACGAGCGCATATATATAATTTCATAAATAAAGACTGTAGGTTCATTTTAGCTTTGGCAAGGATGTGGGTTCGAATTCTCCCATGGTCACGAAATGCAACTAATTTGTGACAAGTGGAGTGGTGCCATGTGGGAGTTTATGGGGTGCCACATGGCCTTTTTTTTATTTGAAAATAAGGAATTTACTACATATTACGGATGGAACTAAAATTTCATACGTAAACCAATTTGCCATGTAAAATGTAGTGATCGCTATTCTTCGCTAATTCGTTAGTAAATTCAAATTTCATTGATAATTCACTATTATTTTAGTGTTTTTTTTTAATGTGGGTTCATTCCTAAAATCTGATATCAGAGTCAGCACAGGTTCGAATCTGACTTCCATTTAATTAATGTTTAAGGACGATCCTACTTTAAAAGGGAGTGAATAATGCATCGGGGGGTTTGGGAGTGGTGTAGATCAAGTTCGGCCTAGTGGATTGGTGACTCGTGTCTACAAGTTTAAAGGAATTGGGTGTGCCTCTACTGGTTGGCACTTTATTCATAAGCTTAACCTTATCAGTGAAACACTAACCATCGTAGTAACTACTCTAGCTAGAGTTGATAATACAGGTTTTAACATTGGGCTAAACCCGTCCAACCCAGAAAAATGGGTGATTTGGGTTCTGAAAAAGTGGAACCATTTTGATGTGGTTCTTTTTTACCCAAACCTATATAGGCCCAACCCGTGGCGGGTTGGACCACCGGGCTAGCGGGTTTGACTATTTTTGTTTGAGGGACCAGAGATGAATTTTTGATCTGATTTCCAAACATGGTATATAATAATTGCTAACCTCCTTTAACAAAAAAGATTTTCTCCCTTAATTTTCTATTTGTTATAGTAACAATTTACTGTCTTTGTTGATTGCGGTTGACAATGCAATTAAATATTGTTAACGTTGGTAGGTAAGTTAGTCCCTTAACATTTTTCTGTCAAAATCAAGGTATTTTTATTGTTTATCTTAATGATTTATTTTCTACTATTGGTGGATTTATGGAAGGTTTTATTGTTTTAGTTATTGAACAATGAACACAATCGGTTTTAATAATTTTTAACTTTTTAATAATCCTTCAAAGTTCTCTTCAAGATATCAAATATGGTTTTACAAAAGGGGAAAAATGGTTTTAAACGTTTTGGTGGTAAGCAGATTATTTTAATCTGTTGCCTTTACTCATTGGTAATTTAAGTGATATCTATGTTGATTGGATTAAATTAAAAGTGGGGTAATATGTGTGCAGCTTCATAAATATAACTATATGGTGGTTTTATCTAATTTTAGTGTAGAAATCAGATATATTCATGAGCTTAAGTGATGAGCTTTATTAAAGGTTATCATGTAAAACACTAATTGAGATTAGTATAACAATACTTGAGAAGTTCTAATTAGAATGGAAGGGGATTATATAGTGAGATTCTAATTTAATTAGAATTATTATTGGAAAAGTCTGAAAACATATTTTTGAGATATTTGAAAGTGTGGAGGTGCCTAATATGTGGGGCACCTTATAAAGTTTAAAGTTGCAGATTCTTTATAGCCTCATTTGATAAAGCCAAGTTGTGATTTAAAATTAATTAAGTGGAGGATTTTTTATTTTCTACTAAGAGAAAATTTTATGAATTTTTCGTGGCTTGAAAGAAGTTTATGATGGTGATATGAAAATTTAATGTGAAAGCATGTGTAAAGCAAATGTTATTTTGGGTGTTGAAATCGTAAAGGAATAGTGATTATGTATAATACTGAGAAATGTTTTTGAAGTTTGGTTTTTGAGAAGCATTGTGAATATTCCATATGATTCAAATACATTTTTTTAAGTGACTTTGCAGGTCAATTTTGTTAGAACAAGCGTTTCACCCAAGAGGGGGGGTGAATTGGGTGATACTAAAATTTCGTCGGAAATATAAAACTTTAACAGTGGAATTAAAACAGTAATGAGTAAGGAGAAATATCACCGAAGTGTACACTGGGAGTTATACTGGTTTGGTCACAACCACTTTGACCTACGTCCAGTCTTCAGAGCTTCTCTGAGAGTTTCACTATAACTTCCAAGATTCAGTGGGTTCTTGGCACCTCAGTACAAGCAAGTTCCTTCACCTGGACACTCGCTCCCCCTTACAAGTTGTAATCCAATCCCAACTCAAGGTTCTACAACCTTAAGTTATCTCAATAACAAATATTGAGCTTGAATGAAATATCTCTCTCAAGAGTAAATAAGAATCACTGAAGCATAGAGTTTCTAATACAACGTAAGAACAGAGTAATGGTAAATTTGAGTGTAATCTTGTTGTTGTATGTTTTCTGTATATTTTTCTCTGTTTGAATGTTCCCATATATATAGATATGTTGGTGATGACCGTTGGAACATTTTCTTTCGTCCGTTAGAGAGTGCGCAGCCACTATTGACGTTTCCAGTTTTTGAAAAATATCTGTTGGCTGTGGTTGGCATTTGAACATTTCATTTGACTTCCAATACTTGATATGATTTTTTCATTGTTTACCTATAAATGGACTAAGAATACTAATACAATGAAATATTAATCATATAGGAAACAAATCAATGAACGTTTGAATGATTTCTAAAATTCTGGGTTTGTTTACTCGAGTAGCTACTCGAGTATCCTTTGAAGTTTACTCGAGTACTTACTCGAGTATCATCAGGAAATCTTTGATTAACTGCAAGTAAATGAATAAATACAAGGTTACTCGGGTAGTGCATGGAATAACCAATTTCTAAACCTTTGGAAATATATGTTTACTCGGGTACTTACTCGAGTAACACACTCACAACTTTATGAGTTACTCGGGTACCAACTCGAGTAAACCTTTACAAAAACTTTTGGTTACTCGATTCTTTACTCCAGTAATGTTGGCAGGATTTCAAGGCCGAGAGCACTTACCTTGTTACTCGGATACTGACTCGAGCAATGCATTCATTTTTGCATAGGTTACTCGGGTACCACCTCGAGTAACTGTACTTTTTGTACTTGACTTACCCGGGTAATGACTTGATGTTTTTCTTGAAAATATCTCTGCATACTCGGGTACCTACTCGAGGAATCCACTTAAAATAGATGATTAAAAACTTGCATATTAG